>JADMNL010000026.1:315215000-315815000 GCA_016271365.2 Neoceratodus forsteri | reverse complement strand
GTTTAACATCTCATCCGAAAGACGGCACCTCAGAAATGCAGCACCCCTCTTATGCTGCATTACAGTGTCAGTACTGGGATATTAACCCAAGTGCCAGATGTGGGAACTGAACCCACAGCCCTCTGATCTCCTGGCCTCAGAGGCGAGTGTGTTACCTACTGAGCCACTGACACTGACAGTGTGCTGTTTTAGTGTGCTGTGAGTGAGTGAGCATGAGCAGGGCTGAGAAGAAACTGGCATGTGTACGCCATTATAACCCCCGGGTTATAATGGTGAATTATGACCAGCTTTTCCTATGAGAAATAAAGGCAAGCTGTTATTACAACAATAACTAACAAACTCTAACCACAGCCAATACAGCTGTAGCAAGCTTATAAAGCTCTGGACAAGGAGTGCCGCTGAGTGTTATCTCTAAGATAGCAGTGACGGCATAACTGAGCATGCACAGCACTATCACACGCATAGTAGTGGTGAATGGCATTCTGCCATTCCCAAGATGGCAGTGCCAGTTGTCCCGGAATGCAGAAGTAACAGCCGAAATAGTGCGGCTGTTACTTCATAGCGATCGACCGTGGTGGAGTGTTCCAAGCTCTGTTGAACTTTTGGAAGGATACTTCCAAACGCCCAATGGAAATGTGCCATGGTTGGCCATTTTAGGACCAAAAGCAAAATGGCTACAGGCTCCACCCATAGCCATAAAAAACACATGGTAGACAACTAAGAGGAAGCACAGTGTTCAAGTACTGCAAGACATTGCATATCAGCA
Source organism: Neoceratodus forsteri (assembly GCA_016271365.2). Lineage (NCBI taxonomy): Eukaryota > Metazoa > Chordata > Ceratodontiformes > Ceratodontidae > Neoceratodus > Neoceratodus forsteri. Next base: position 315,814,234 of record JADMNL010000026.1, on the reverse strand, counting down.
GTAACAGTTCTGCAAAGTGCAACTGGCAGCAAAATGAGGTAGGGAAGGGAGACTGCAAGTGCAGTGGGGGACTAGTCCAAAGGGGATAGTGGATCAATTTAGGGGGAGGGAGATATAAGGAGGGAGGAGGAGGAGGAGTGGGACAAGTCTGGATTCAGCAGCAACTGCAGGAGTGAGTAGTGAAGTCACGTCAGAGGGATTTCAGTAATAGGGAAGGGGGAGTAATGTGAATAGTGATGGGGAGGGTGCTCCAAAGTTTAACAAAGCAGAAGGAGAAAGTAGCTTGCCCAGCAGCAGATTTGACAGGGGGAAGGTGAGAGAGATTATGCATATTTTTAGCATTTAATAACAATGACACCGTCTATTACAGCCAGCAGTTGGCATGGTCAGATATTTCATAAACTTTCTGTGATATCTCTAGAGAGAGATTCCCTGCCTGCCTGCCTGAAGTGCAGCTGTAGCGCCACCAGACTGAATCTCTTTAGAAACATTGCAAAAACATCCAGAAATATCTGACCATGTTAATTACAGCAACTGTAACAGCAATATCTGAATATCTTCAGTCATGATGGAACCTGACATTGGACACCCCTTTAAGCCCTCTGTCTCTTACTTTTATCTGCCTGTCTGTCTGTCTCTCTACCTGCCTGTCTGTGTAATTATCTTTCTATTATCTATATTTCTATCTACAGTGTCTCTCTATCTAATGTCTGTCTGCCTGTCTGTCTGTCTGTCTATATCTATCTATCTATCTATCTATCGACAGTATCTATCTATAAACAACATCTATCCATCCATCTATCTACAAACAGTATCTGTTTGTCAATCTGTCTGTATGTCTGTCTGTCTGTCTATCTATCTATCTCTCTACAAACAGTATCTGTTTGTCAATCTGTCTGTATGTCTGTCTGTCTATCTAGCTACAAACAGTATCTGTCTATCGACAGTATCTATCTATCTACAGACAGTATCTATCTATCTAGCTCTCTGTAACCTCCCCCTACCAGCCCCCCTTGTTCAACTAGCAGGGCTGCTCCTCTCACACATGGCACCTCTGAGAGGGATGGGGTTGTCACTACAACAATTCTGTTTACCAATACTTCTACTTCAGAGCCTGCCATCCTCAGACAGGCAAACCAAGTGTGGCAACTACCTGGCTCATACCTGGGGGGACCATTTAGTGTGGCCATCAACCTGAGTCCCTGGGAGAAAATGTTTGCTCAGAATTATGCTAGGTTTGTACTTCTTGTCAGGGGCACCCAAGTAAATCCAGACACAGTGGAAGCAATAACAGTACTGTCCAAACCAGGTTGGGATTCTAGAGTGTGGCTTTTATTCACATACACTGAGAATAATACAAAGTGAAGATGGACCCCCACAGGGTTACTCCCACTGGTAATGCAGATTACTGAGGTACAGAGCACACACACAGCAAACCCTCAGGTTCTGAATGGAAATTGGCACACACGGCCAGAACTGGTACACTTCCCTTGACTAGGCACCCTCGGACAGTACTAGGAGACTTTCCCATTTTTCATGAGGAATTACTGGTGGCACCCTCGACCATCAATGAGCACACTCAGGCTCACAGAAAATCCAAAATCCCACATGTGGGTATTTTCTTCAGTCATGGGCCAAATGCACTGAGAGAAAACAAAGGTGCCCAAACTGAACCCAGAGAGGTAAACATGGTTACTCTGGGGGGGGGGGTCTCCCACCTTTTGCTTCCAAATTTATACTCAGCCATTCACCTGGTTAATAACACCCTTCTCAGAAAACTTGTAGATGCTATCTTGAAATGTCTTTCACATTTAGCATATTACTTTACACACCTCTGAGGTGTCATAAAGTTAAAAATTCTGTAATTGACAATGTCTCTTCACTAGACCTCCACTTTAGCAGACACTTTTAAATCAGACATGAACTAAACGTTCTGTACTTGGCAAGTTTCTCTCTCTCCAGACCCCATAGTAGGCAGACATTTTTAAACAGAAACAGTCTTGATGACAGAGTCCCTTCATCAGAGAAAAACTCACACAGGAATGCAGGTGCCCCAGGGCTTTTTCCACACAAAAGTCTCGGGTACTCACAGAGCAGATGAATCTTGGGCAGCTTCAACACAATCCAGGCTGGACCAGGGGGTTGCCCCTGAATCCTGGAATTCCCCCCCATCCCTCCAGGGATTGGGCACTAGAAAACCCCCTAGGAATGGTCTCCACCACTTCTCTCTCAGGTCTTCTATGTTCTTCTTCTAAGGTGAGAACAAACTACCCAAACTATGGATGTAGCTCTCTGTCAGAGCTAAAACTGAGGAGCTGCCCAGGCAGCAGCCGCCTCCTCCTCACTCGCTACTCTATAGACTCTCTCTCCAGACTACTCTACTCTAACTCAACATTCTACAGCTAACCCCCAAGCTAGCATTCCACTGTGGCTTATGCTGCTGTGACAATTCTAAAGTGATATCATCACTCCAGCTCAGCTGAGACTGAAAAACAGAGTGGGACACTGTGAAATCCATTTAACTGGCATTTCGCTAGCTGCCTCTCCCTGCCTGCCACTAATTCTAAGTGGGATTCTAGTAACCCCTGAGAACAACGGGGTTACATATCTATCTATCTATCTATCTATCTATCTATCTATCTATCTATCTATCTATCTACCATAGTGAGAGTATGGTGTAGCTCGGGGGGTTTATTATTCTTTTTTTTTTTTTGGTTTATTAAGTTGGTTTTATTTAGTGGCACCAGTTGGTGAGAGTTCCTGGTTGCCTGGGGGTTTTATTTTATTAGTTATTGTTTTGTTTGATAGTTATTTGATTGGAACTTTGGGCCTAGATCAGTTGGACTCTCTTAGATGTGTATAAAACTGTTTTAATATTTTAAGGGGTATTTTATTTTACTTTATTCATTTTTTGGTTATTATTATTCAAGTTGGGAGTGGGAGGGTTGTTGTTCGTATGAGAGTGAATAAATTGGTTTAAAATATGTGTTGGGGTATAAGTAAAATGGTTAGGCAGTACTCCCCCTCAAGACTTCGGGATCTCCGTCTCTTTGAATTACCCTCCCACTTACAGTGGAGGTTTATGCTAGATGTCTAAATCTTGGCATTGTAAGATCAAAAAGTAGAAGGATACGGGATCTTGGAACTGTTGGGGGATGGGAGGAAGAGAACAGATACGGCAGTGAGGGCTAGGAGACACCCTGGAGGTGAAATGGGTACTGGAGTGAGGTCCTCCTTGCCTCGCTCCTATACCCAAGGGCACTGACTTGGAGTGTGTCAGGCAGGAAGTGGGATCACCTTGATTTCCGCCTTTCGGCGGTGTTAAGCAATGCCAGGTCGATTAGGAACAAGAATGCAGTGATTGCGATCTTGTTTCTAGTCGATCTGGCTTGCATCACCGAGACCTGGCTAGATGGAAATGCTGGTCCTGTGTTGGACTCGCGGTTCCGGCTGGGTTCTCGTGATTCACCGCCCGAGTGGACCGAGGGGCGGGGGATTGCCAGCCTGTTTCAGACAAGATCTGGATCTCAGGGAGGTGCCAGTTGGTGATACCAACCCTTTGAATGCATAGTGGGTAGGTGCAGGCTACAGGACCTCTTCTTATCTCCGCCCACCAGGATGAGAGGGAGTTCCTGAAGGAGGTTATGGACTTTGTCAGCGACATGGTATTGGAATCTCCCAGATGGATAATTTGGGATTTCAATGCCTGGGTCATCGATGAACTCTCGCCATTTGGTCAAAATCTCCTCCAATTAATGGATTCATTGGGCCTGTCACGAGTAATTACCTCTGCAACCCATGGGGGGCATACATTGACTTGGTTTTCCATCTGGGGATGGAGATATCTGATGTGGAGGTGGAGCCAGTCGGATGGTCTGACCATCACGCCTGAGGTTTAGATTTATGCCCCAATAGGCTCGCCCCAGGGAGTTAGTACAGTTCCGCCCTTTAAGAGGGTTTACCTCAGAGGGCCTAATGACGGAGCTGGACTTCTTGATTTTCCAAGGGATAGTATGGATCCAGGGCCACTGGTCTTGGCCTATAATAGGGTTGTGACTGAGGCCCGGATGCCATTGCCATTCCATGTTCTCCCCAGATTTTCACCTAGGGGCTCCTGGATTTGATGGGGAGGTCCGGAGTGGAAGAGGAAGGGACGAAGATTAGAAAGACGCTAAGTGAAAACTCAACTGGAGGTGGATAGACTTGAATTGTTAGAACATTATAAATTCTACCTATCAGCAATCTCCCATAAGAAGGCAGAGTTCCTGTCCAGGGAAATTGCTGCAGCTAGGAATAGACCATCCCAGCTCTTCTGGACTGTGGACAGATCAGGCAATCCAGTCTGTCTCCAGACTGGTAGAGCATTATCACAGGTACAGTGTGAGGAGTTTGTGAAATTCTTTGCTGACAAGGTATCCACCATCAGGGATGAGATCAGCCAGTGTCCTTCTATTGAGCATTGCACTGATCAATCAGGTGGTACTAATGCCCAGTTGTACTGGTCTACCTTTAGACTACCAGCAGTAATAGATATTGTGAGGATTATCCAGACTCTGCGACCTACCTATTGTAAGTTGGATCCAGGCCCTACCACCTGGTGGTGGGGTGTGTAGATGTTATTGGCTCCAGTCCTGGCTGGGATAGTGGTGGTGTTATTAGAGAGAGGATCTTTCTGGATCCCTTAAAGGAGGCGGAATATACCCCTTTGAAAAAGCCTCTTGACCCCGACTGCCCAGCAAATTATAGACCAGTCTCTAATCTCCCTTTTGTAGGGAAGGTTATTGAGAAGGTGGTCGCTCTGCAACTGGAGGTTCATTTGTCCAACCACAATATCTATGACCCTCTCCAATCCAGCTTCAGGAAGAGGCACAGTACAGAGACGGCTCTTGTTCGGGTATTGAATGATCTCCTGATGGCAAGAGAGTGGAGGAGCCGTTCCATCTTGGTTCTCCTGGATCTCTCAGCAGCATTTGACACTGTGGATCATGGGGTATTGCTCGACCACCTGTGGTTTTTCTGTGGTCTGAGGGGAGCAGTCCACAGTTGGTTTCGATCTTTTTTGGAGGGCAGATCTCAGAGAGTGGTATCGGGAGTTAACACCTCGGCCCCTCACTGTCTGCCCTGTGGGGACCGCAGGGGTCAGTGCTGTCCCCTATGTTATTCGCGGTGTATATGCTTCCACTGGGGACATTATAAGACGGTATGGGCTGAGTTTTCATTGTTATGCTGATGATTCTCAGCTCTACTCTGTCTTTATAGCCTGATCAGGAGTCAGATTCCATCACGATGTTTAATAACCGCCTCCTGGAGATTCAGGATTGGATGAGTGCTAGTTGACTTAGGTTGAATCCAGGAAAACTGAGGTGTTGGTTGTGGACCCTGGAGGAAGATAACAGGGGCTTGGATGGGGAAACCTCGGTTTATTTCTTGGGGGCCCAGCTTCTAGCCTCTGGCCAAGTACTTAACTTGGGAGTACTTTTTGACGAAGCCTGACTATGAAGATGCAGGTGTCGCCGTAGTCAAATCTGCCTTTTTCATCTGAGGAATATTGCCCGGTGAAACACTTGGTTCCACGGGAAGATCTTCCCATTTTGTCCACGCTTTGTTACCAGCCATTTTGATTACTGCAATGCGCTTTGTCTAGGGCTGCCGGGTTGGATATCCGCTGCAGCTTGTGCAGAACGCGATGGCCAGGTTGCTGATGGGAGTTTCACGATCCAGCCATATAACACCCAAAGGCGTGATTTGCACTGGCCGCGCACAGTGGCGGATCACCTTCAAGGTCACATTATTGACCTTAAGGCCCACATGATTTGGGACCCCACTACCTGAAAGAGCTCTTGGTGCCTTACTGTCCTGCCTGTTCTCTTCTCTGCTCTGATGAGGGATTGCTAGATTCCCAGGGTATGTCTAAAGATGTCTGAGGTAGATCTTTTGCCTATATGGCACCAACCCTGTGGAATTCCTTACCGCCAGATACTTAGAATGTTTAACTGTTGAAAGTTTTAAAAAACAATTAAAAACTTTCCTTTTTGCCTTAGCATTTGTTGGTACATAATGAGTAAGTGTATTGTATGGTTGTTTGATTTATTGTTTGAAATGTGATTTCACTTGTTTTATTGTAAAAGCGCCCTGAGCTTGGGAAGGGCGCTTAATATAAATAAAATTTTACTTACTTACTATCTATGTATCTGTCTGTCTGTCTGTCTGTCTATCTATCTATCTAGCTAGCTATTTATCTACAGACAGTATCTATCTATCTATCTATCTATCTAGCTCTCTGTAACCTCCCCCTACCGGCCCCCCTTGTTCAACTAGCAGGGCTGCTCCTCTAACACATGGCACCAATGAGAGGGATGGGGGTTGTCACTACAACAGTTTTGTTTACCAATACTTCTACTTCAGAGCCTGCCATCCTCAGACAGGCAAACCAAGTGTGGCAACTACCTGGCTCATACCTGGGGGGACCATTTAGTGTGGCCATCAACCTGGGTCCCTGGGAGAAAATGTTTGCTCAGAATTATGCTAGGTTTGTACCTCTTGTCAGGGGCACCAAAGTAAATCCAGACACAGTGGAAGCAATAACAGTACTGTCCAAACCAAGTTGGGATTCTAGAGTGTGGCTTTTATTCACATACACTGAGAATAATACAAAGTGAAGATGGACCCCCACAGGGTTACTCCCACTGGTAATGCAGATTACTGAGGTACAGAGCACACACACAGCAAACCCTCAGGTTCTGAACGGAAATTGGCACACACGGCCAGAACTGGTACACTTCCCTTGACTAGGCACCCTCGGACAGTACTAGGAGACTTTCCCATATTTCATGAGGAATTACTGGTGGCAACCTCAACCATCAATGAGCACACTCAGGCTCACAGAAAATCCAAAATCCAAAATCCCACATCTGGGTATTTTCTTCAGGCACTGGCCAAATGCACTGAGAGAAAACAAAGGTGCCCAAACTGAACCTGGAGAGGTAAACATGGTTACTCCGGAAGGGGGGGGGGTCTCCCACCTTTTGCTTCCAAATTTATACTCGGCCATTCACCTGGTTAATAACACCCTTCTCAGAAAACTTGTAGATGCTATCTTGAAATGTCCTTCGCATTTAACATATTACTTTACACACCTCTGAGGTGTCGTGAAGTTAAAAATTCTGTAATTGGCAATGTCTCTTCACTAGACCTCCACTTTAGCAGACACTTTTAAATCAGACATGAACTAAACGTTTGTACTTGGCAAGTCTCTCTCTCTCTCTCTCTCCAGACCCCATAGTAGGCAGACATTTTTAAACAGAAACAGTCTTGGTGACAGAGTCCCTTTATCAGAGAAAAACTCACCACAGGAATGCAGGTGCCCAAGGGCTTTTTCCACACAAAAGTCTCGGGTACTCACAGAGCAGATGAATCTTGGGCAGCTTCAACACAATCCAGGCTGCACCAGGGGGTTGCCCCTGAATCCTGGAATCCCTCCCCATCCCTCTGAGGATGGGGTACTCGAAAACCCTCTAGGAATGGTCTCTACCACTTCATTCTCTGGTCTTCTATGTTCTTCTTCTAAGATGAGAACAAACTACCCAAACTACGGAGGCAGCTCTCTGTCAGAGCTAAAACTGAGAAGTTGCCCAGGCAGCAGCCTCCTCCTCACTTTCCACTCTACAGACTCTCTCTCCAGACTACTGTACTCTAACTCAACATTCTACAGCTAACCCCCCAGCTAGCATTCCACTGTGGCTTATGCTGCTGTGACAATTCTAAAGTGATATCATCACTCCCGCTCAGCTGAAACTGAAAAACAGAGTGGGACACTGTGAAATCCATTTAACTGGCATTTCACTAGCTGCCTCTCCCTGTCTGCCACTGATTCTAAGTGGGATTCTAGTAACCCCTGGTAACAAGGGGGTTACATATCTATCTATCTATCTATCTGTCTGTCTGTCTGTCTGTCTGTCTGTCTATCTATCTATTTATCTATAGACAGTATCTATCTATAGATCTATCTATCTACAGACAGTATCTATTTATCTATCTATTTATTTACAGACAGTATCTATCTATCGACAGTATCTATCTACAGACAGTATCTAGCTACAGACAGTATATAGCTATCTACTTACAGAGAGTATCTATCTATCTACAGACAGTATATATCTATCTATTTACAGACAGTAACTATCTATCTACAGACAGTATCTATCTACAGACAGTATCTATCTATCTACAGACAGTATCTATCTGTCTATCCATCTACAGACAGTATCTGTCTATCTACAGACAGTATATATCTATCTACAGACAGTATCTATCTATCTACAGACAGTATCTATCTACAGACAGTATCTATCTATCTACAGACAGTATCTATCTATCTAGCTATCTATCTACAGACAGTATCTATCTATTTGCAGACAGTATCTATCTAGCTAGCTATCTATCTATCTATCTACAGACAGTATCTATCTATCTATCTACAGACAGTATCTATCTATGTATCTATCTATCTATGGTGGGAATGCTCCACAGTTGGAGTACAGGCAATGTGCCAGTATCTTACACCACTACCAAGCCGCAGTAGATGTTTGCCGTGGCTCTTAGAGTCTTTTCTTACTCCACATGGGGAGGGGGGATATGTATCCAGAAAAAAATAATAACCTGGTGCCTCCGCCCACAGAAAGATTTATGTAGGCTATGTGATACGTCAGTACAGCCCCCTGGGATGCTGTACCGGCCCATTTCCACACTGAGCTCACAATGCCGACAGATCCCCAGCAAATACAACAGTTCCCCCCAACTAGCACGCACAGCGATATACCAGTCAATAAAGAGAGCAGGGTTAGCAATAAAACACGACTTTATTGCCGAGGAAACAGGGCCTAAAAGAAGAAATAATTAGTGCACTGACTGTGAAATGTGGCCCCATCTGCCACCCTTCTAGGTGGACTCTATCTACCCCCTCTGGTACATAGCCACAGGTAATAAAGCCCTTAAAAGGTATGGCTTGGGTCAGTGAGATCGTAATGCTGATGATGTAGTGTGGGGCAGTAGACTTAGATATGTCAGCTGCCAGGTTAAGAGCTGTTCCACACAGGCAGGAAAATATTGTCACATAGAAGACTTTCTGATCAGCAAAAGGAAAAAAAGAAAGGAAAACAAGAAATACTTGAGAAAAAAAAAGCTACAACTGACCACTACTTAAAATTTGTATTCTTTTCCTGTCTGTCTGTTTTGGCTCCACTGACTCTTTAAGCAATAATCCACCAGAGGGTGTGGGTTGGGGCTGGGATGTACCCACACCTGATGTGGTTCGATCACAAGGCCACTGGCTGAGAGACTAAACCATACAATAAGTGGATAAATCCCAACATAACCCACATCCTGGAGTGGACTATTGCGATTATATAATTGGTAAGAGTAAATTAAAAAAAAAATAATAAAAGCTTTGTTTTAATAATTTTTTTTTTTCTATTATCTATTTTTGCTCCCTGGAGCTTAGCAGGTACCTATGGCCCTCCCTCAGCAGGACTCATCCTCCGGCCGTGCACCCCCGCTCAGACTGATCCCCAGTAATTCCCCCGTGGCTTACCTCTCATGGCGGGGCCAGGGAGAAGAGCACCGGCTTTCTCCCCCCCCCCCGAGCATTATCCAGAAGCTGGTGTGGCCAGGGACGCGACGGACAGTCATGGAGTTTGCCAGCTTCCTTTCATGTTTTCTCCCGTCCCGCCATCCCACCGATGTGAGAACGCCGGTATGTGCCTCCCAGCCCATACTGCCCTCCAGTCACCACCAGAGGGCAGTCAATGAGTGGGACGACAAGACCTCCCTCCTATGAGAGAGGAGAGTAGTCCTCCAGATGCTCAATCCTCTCTTGCCCCTGCCGACCTCCAGCAGTCCGGACTTGTTCCCAAACTCGGGTCATCTACATGGTCGAGGTGCAGCAACCAGCACCTCAACCTCCAGCACCACCAGGCTGGCCCATTTTAATAGATTTTTATGGTAGTGTCCTTCCTCTTTTGTTAAATAGTGCTCTGTTGCTAGGTATACTATAGAAGGAGCTGCACCCCCCAAACACACACACACATATTCTAAGATGTTTTGATTTTTTAGTAGTAATTTCTCATTTTTTTAGAGTTCACATTTTTTTTTTATTTGCAATTTCTTAGAGCGAGGAAGTTTGGAGGAGTGGCTGGCTTTGGGAGAACAAGGCATACAAAAAAGAGAGGCAGTGTTGGCATGATGTGAGGTGAGCACAATAGAAAGGATGTACCACTGGTGACCACTCGATCTGGAGCTAACGTACATGGCTTGCAATCGGCAATGTCTCCTCTGGTGTGCATCTTCCTTCCCGATCATAACAAAAACTAACGCAGTCACCTGGAGATGTAGGTATGTGAAGCCAGTGTGATGCACCCAACCCAAATTTAAAACAAGCTAACAAAGCACGCTGGCTACATTGCTCGGTTGGGGGGGGACGTCACCTGATCCAGCTGACTGGACATGTTTAGCTGAGCACGACAAACAGTCCCTTTTTTCTTATTTATTTAGTTGTTTGGCTGGGAGTCTGTACTAAATTGAAAATTTAACAGCAAATTTAAAAATCTTGTGTGATTGAGTGCAACCTTTTAGCAGGAACTAAGTTAGCGGCATTTGATTTGGCACAGATTTGATTTGGAAAGCTCGGAACGGTGTAGTGATTTGTTTTTCTTTTACTTTCTCTATGCAGTTGGCTGGTACTTTATGCAGTGGTTGTGCAGAAATTATTCCACAGCATAAAGTATCAGCCAACCAATCAGGGTACAGTAATCTCGGACCCCATTGTATAATGCTGAATAAACCACAAGAGCGAAGCACACTGAGGGTTTGTAACAAAAAAAATAAAACAGTAATTCTACTATAGATGTGCTTGGATTCTGTGGAATTCATTCTGATTGTGAAAATTGGGAATTTCAAAAATTCCATTTCCCAGTCTGACTCCTTTCTGCCTCCAATGAAGGCATTTGTGCAAGTTCAGAGACCAGTTTGGAAGTTTCAGTTTTGCATCTGACTTCTGTTCCCTCTAAAGCCAAACCTCCCCCAGCCCTGTAAACTGTGCCATAATAAAAACCCTTCACTACCCTTGCCTCGCTCCCCTTACTTTAACGTCATGGTGGCAGTTACAGGTCTGGTCTGGCATGTTGTAAAATGTTGCAGTGCCAAAAATGCCATCATTTTCCATTTGTCCAGTATTTGTCCACAAAAGGAGATGGCAAACCCGGCCCCCAGCAAGTTGCCGTTCATTCCAAGCAGTAAGTATAACAAAGCAGCCCCCTGTAATTCCTGGGACCAGGATGGGTAGACATCAGACTGTATATTTCCCCAGTTCATCTCTGCTTCTACTTGTGTACAGGGGTACAGCATCTGCTGCCCTCAGATGCATTGGTACCATACCTGTTTAGTTCCAGTGAACAACTGGTGAGCTCTGCCGTTGGGATGGCCAACTCCAGCTGCATTTCATTTTGCACTCTAAGGAGCAACTCATCTGGGCTCATTGATTTGTTAATTGTTGAGCACTTAGATCCATCAGCTACCTCTCCCTCCATGACTGGCTCCATGTTAAATTTGTTCCACCCTCCTACCATTTTGGCCTTGAGACCACATTCAGGTAGTGGCTCTTCATCTTCTACCGTGAATGCTGAGCAGAAATGCTCATTCTGTATTTCCGCTTCACCTTATCTTCCTCCACCTACCCTTCCCCCTTCTTCAGTCTAACTGGCTCCCTTGGATAAACATTACATTCCAATGCAGTGTAAGAAACAGAAACATAGAATTTGATGGCAGATAAGGATCACTTGCCCCACCTAGTCTGCCCATGTCCCTACCTAGTGCTTACACTCCAAATCCTAATTAACCTGAATGTGATAGGGGCTGTCTGCCTCTTAACCCTTTGGTTATAAATAAATCCAGGTTCCCTTTAATACTAGTTATTAATTTGAATATCAGCAGGGTTATGTGTATCTTGGGCTGAGAAGAGAGTTCTTTTTCCTATGTAAAATCTGTTGCAATAGTACAAGTTTACTGTTTGTCACTCTATCTGTTTCTCCCTCGCTATATCACTATATTCCTGGCTTTCCCTACTTACAGATTGGCCACCTGTGGGTATTCTTTCTGTCTCTTATTTGCTTTTGCTCATTTTTTCCAGCTTTGAGTTTTTCACAAAAGCCCATCCTGATGTTTAAATTTAGCGGAGCTCCTTCATGATAGTGTGCACATTCGCGCTATGCGAACATGCAAGAGGGACTCTGCGATCATGCAAATGCTCTGGGTATTGAGCTGTTTCACTCGCTGTGATAAATACTGTTCTGCAGCCCTGAATTAGTGCCTAAATGCTAGTGCTGGGGATTTTGTTCGTAAATTGAAAGGATACTTCAGGTGTGTCAGAACAAAAAGAGTCTGTTAGGACTACAGCTCATATTCATAAAACAGACTCTCTAGATACATTTGCAGTCATCAGATTTCAATTGCATTGCACCAAATATTAGGTTTGTTTGCTTTAGGAATGTACATTTGTATATTTGCTACCTATTTTTGACAGCACATTTGTATCATGAAAGAGGAGGACATTTAATGAAAGCAGTTTACCTGGCGTTGTTGGTACAGAGTCAGCTAGTTCAAGCCCCAGAACCTCCCTTCAGCAACCTGTTTTTCTTTAGAGCCGGCCCTTGTCCCTCTCTATTTATGGCAATAGCTGCTGGGAGGAGTCTGGTTCACCTTGAAAATAGGTAAAAAAGTGTGAAATTCAAGAAATTAGTAATTTTAAGAGATGAAAACACAATCTATCCTTTTTAAAACGTGTGTATTTGTAAAACAAGTTAATATTTAAAGCTTATATCTTCTGAATCTAAGAAATGTTATCATTGTGGGAGGGGCTTAATCTAACATGTGACCTTAAAATAGTATAAAAGGTGTTTTAAAAAATGTCCTTAGTCAGTTGGTGCTGGGGAGGTGAAGCTACCAGTTACCTAGCATTAGTGACGTTAACTATGGAATCATTATAGATTTTATTTTTGGTTGTTGTTTCTTTAGCTTTCCATTTCCAGTCGGTTTATTTTTTCTGCTGTATCAATAAATATTTGGTTTGAACTTTTGCATCCTGACCTAGTGCTGGACTCCATTTGTTCCCAAGTGAACACTGAAGCTTACCCCCTCTTTCTTAACTCTGTGGTTGCCTTCTGTCTGTCCCATGCAGTCTTGAATTCCCTTACCATTTTGCTCCCACAACCTGCACAGGGAGGCTGTTTATTTATTTATTTATTGCAATTCTTTCACCAGGAAAGGCACACTGAGCAACAAGATGCTCGTCTCCCAGTGAGACCTGGGGGTGGGGTGCACATGGATATGATAACATGCAGGTTATCAAATAAAAATCAGCATAAGAATACACAATTGCATGAATATACAAGCAGCGCACATTGAATGCTTAGGATATTATAGTATCAAATAACAATTTTTTGTGACAAGAAGTAGCAGACAAGGTAAATTAGCACAGTAGTAACAACTGTAAACAACAGAGGACGTATATCACAGTTATACACAGTACATAGGGCAAAATAGGCCCAGGACATAAGTCCAAGGTTGAGGTTATATGCCAGCTTCTGTAGCAAGGCTAAAGCTGCGGGTCAGGCATTGGGGAGGGGATAGTGGGGCATGGCAGGTTCGGGGACAGGAGCAATTTGTAGTAAGGAAGTTTGATAGGGTGGTAGACAGAGAGTAGGAAGAGGAGGAGTGCTGAATTTGCAGTGGGAGGGCATGCCAGAGCTTGGGTAGCCAGTGAGAGAAGGTAGCTTGACTGGCAGAGGTCTTCCGCCTAGGGACTGAAAGTTGCCGGGAGTCACTGGATCTGAGATGATGGGGGTTGGGGCATCTGTGAGCACGGTGGCAAAGTAGTAGGGGATGAACCTGAGCCATAGGTTGGAGACAAATTTAGCACAGTGAGAGATGCAGTGGTTTTCAAGGGACAGTAGTGCCAAGGCTTGGTAGAGGTCACAGTGGTAGGTGAGGGGAGAGGCATCGAGAGCAAAGCGGCAGAAGGCATTATAAAGTGTGTCCATTTTAGATAGGGTGGACTTAGGGGCTGCACTGTATACAATGCCGCAGTAGTCGATGGAGGGCAATATCATCTTCAGGACCAGTTCACGTCGGACTCGGGGAGGGAGGCTGCTGCGGTTCCTATATAGTGCACTGAGCATGGGGTGTAGTTTTTTTGAGATAGCATCGATGTGGTCAGAGAAGGAGAGATGGCTGTTGAGCCAGACCCCCAAGTAACGGAACGAGGAGACATCTTCAAGTTTTTGGCCATCCAGGGTGGCAAAGTAGGGAAGGGAGGGAAGTCTGGCCAGGCATCGTCATGTGCCGAAGGTCATAGTGATAGTTTTTTTTGCATTTAGGGGGAGCTGGTGCGAGCTAAACCATTGCTGTACCTTGCTGAAGTCAGCTTGGAGGTTTGATTGTACCACATCAGGGGCAGAGCCCGAGTAGTAGAGTACAGTATCATCTGCATACATGTGGATTGAGGAAGTAGAGCAGATGAGTGGCAGGTCATTTAGAAATATAGAGAACAGAATGAGACCAAGAACCGACCGCTGTGGAACACCGGTAGTTAAGGGAAGGGGGGTGGAGATCGCATTTGAGACTCTAACAGACTGAGATCTATCAGAGAGGTATGATCTGAACCAGATTTGTGGCTGCAACAGAGAGGCCTGATTCAGCGAGACTCGAGAGCAATATGGGGTGAGAGTCGGTGTTGAAGGCTTTTGCAAGGTCGACAAAAACAGCTGAGGTGATCAGTCCACTGTCCATGCCTGTCAGGATAGTGTCTGTAAGCCTTATCAGGGAGGAGGTGGTGGAGTGTCCCTTCCTGAAGCCAGACTGGAATGGCGTGAAGAATTTGGAGTCAGTGAGGAAGGAGGTAACTTGGGTGAGCACAAGGTGCCCTTGTAGTTTTGCTAGGGCTGGGAGAAGGGAGATAGGGCAGTAGTTAGAGGGGGGAGGTAGGCGCACCTCCTTTTAGCAGAGGGATGACAATGGCATGCTTCCATGCATGGGGGATGGCAGCAGCAGCAAAGGATTGGTTTAGGAGTTTAGCAAGCGGAATTGCTATAGCGGGGGCAGAGAGGTATAGAAATTTGGGGTCTAATCCATCCCGGGATTTGCCTTTTGAAGGGTTGAGAGAAAGTAATGCATCTAGGGCCTCAGTTGCAGAGATGTCTTTGAAGGAAAAGGAGCAAGGCCTAGTCTGGGTCTTTATGTCTGTAGGCAGTGCAAGAGGTGTAGTGTTGGGCATGGAAGAGAAGTGGAGAAGTACACATTGAACTCAATGGTGACTGCTGTGGGCTCTGATAGGAGAGAGTTATTAACATTTAGCATTGGAGTGAGATTGGCAGCCGGTGGGGTGAAAAGGGGAGTGAATGACATTCCAGAATTTTGAGGGTTTATTTAGGTTTGACTGGAGGGAGCTGCTGAAGTACTCTGCTTTTACAAGACAAGTGGCTCTGGTGCACTTGTTACGGAGCATGCGGTATGTGGAGAGGTGTTGTTGAGGTGTGAGGATTTATGCATTTTTCAGGCTTTGTCCCATGTGATTTGACATGCAGTCAGTTCTTGGGTGATCCAAGGTAGGCGGATTCCTTGTACTCTCGTACGACGCAGTCGGGCTGTTCCATGCATCTACCACCCTTTCCATGAAAAAATACTTCCTCATGTTGCCCGTCTCCCCCCAGTCTCATATTGTGACCCCTTGTTCTTACACATCTTTTTTTCTGAAAGATGCTGTCCTCTTGTGCTTTGTTTATCCCCTTGAGGTGCTTGAAAGTCTCTATCATATTCCCCTCTCCCTCCTTTCCTCCATGGAAATACATATTAAGTACCTTCAGTCTCTTTTCGTTTGGTTTCTGGTGCAGTCCTTGCACCATTTTTGTTGCCCTCCTCTGGACTGTTTCTGAGAATGTTCTCATCCCCATTCATCATCCCCTCTGGTATCCTCATCTCATCTTCTGACTTTGCCCTCTTGTTGGCATCTCATCTTGATATGAAACACTTCCCTGTTTTCATCTGTCTGGTTTGCCTTGTATTGTTTGAAGGCATTCCTTTTCTCCCTCACTGCCTCCTCCACCTCTTTATGTACTAGACTGGGATCACACTTTAAGTGTCAGTTTCAGTGTAACTGTAGGGTAGGTAAACATTAATTACATGCAACAAGGGTAATTACACTGTAGTTACATTTTGCTGCAAGTAACTACATTGTACTTGCAATGCAGTTACAGTGTGGTGTGTGGAGCGGTTGTGGGTTAACAGATGGACCAGACACTGAACTTCAAGTTCAACACACAATCTCTGTGTGATGTTTATTCAAAATGCAGGAAATAACCTTCAGCAATATCATATCCCTTCTTCAGTACATCTGTTTGTAGCAACAGACTATACAAGTCTTTCCTCTACACTTAGCCAGCACCTACTAACTCACTGATCCCTGATGTAACTTATCTGTTGAGATTTAGCCTCCCCTATGTGGGCCATGTTTGCTTGGGTGGTGGGGACTCAAATAATAAAAAAAAGCTAAAGACAAAGAATCTCTGTGCAGAAACATAGAAACACAGAATCTGACACCAGATAAGAGCTGCATGGCCCACCCAATCTGCTCATTTCCCTACCTAGTGGATAAGCTGCAGATCTTTGTTAACCAACAGCCTACTTCTTCCTACCCCCACCCCCTAGAATTGCCTTATGACTGTCCCATGTATTCTTGAAATCCACGACTGTTTTTGACTCCACAACCTTCTCAGGAAGGCTGTTCCATGCATCCACAACCCTCTCCGTGAAAAAATACTTCTTCACATTACCTCTGAACCATCCCCTCTCAATCTTCAAATTGTGCCTTCTTGTTCTTGCACACTTCTTTTTCTGAAAGATGCTACCCTCCTGGACTTTTTTGATTCCCTTCAGGTACTTGAAAGTTTCTATCATGTCTCCCCTCTCCCTTCTTTCCTCAAGGCAATACATATTAAGCTCCTTAAGTCTCTCTTCATATGTCTACTGGTGCAGACCCTGCACCATTTTAGTTGCCATCCTCTGGACTGCCTCCATTCTGTCTATGTCTTTACGGAGAGTGGGTCTCCAGAACTGCACACAGTACTCCAGATGGGGTCTCACCAGCTGTCTGTACAGAGGGATAACAACTTCCTGTTTTCTACTGGTGATGCCTTTCCCTATGCATCCCAGTATCCCCCCAGCCCTCCTTACTGCCCTCTCACATTACCTTCCCACCTTTAGGTCATCTGATATGACTACCCCCAGGTCCCTTGCCATTTTTGTTGTTGTTAGTATCTCACTTCCCATTGCGTACTCTTCCCCTGGGTTTTTGTTTCCCAGGTGCATTACTTTGCACTTATTAGCATTGAATCTAAGCAGCCATACATTTGACCATTCCTCCAGCCTTGCCAAGTCCCTTTTCATCCTTTCCACCCCACCTTGAGTATCAACTCTGTTGCAGATATTTGTGTCATCTGCAAAGAGACATACTTTTCCTTCCAGTCCCTCTGCAATGTTGCTTATAAAGACATTAAAGTGGACTGGTCCTAGTACTGAACCCTGTGGTACCCCATTAGTAACCCCCCTTTCTTCCGAATGGACTCCATTTACTATTATCCTCTGTGTCCCATTCTCCAGCCAATTCTTTGCCCAGGCTACCATCTTGGGACCCACTCCCAGGCTGGCCAGCTTGTATATTAATCGTTTGTGTGGGACTGTGTCAAATGCCTTGCTAGAGTCTAGGTAGGCCATGTCCACAGCCCCAACTTGATCTATTACTTTGGTCACCCAAGCAAAGAAATCTATTAGATTTGTCTGACATGACCTTCCCGCTGTGAATCCATGCTGCCTTGGGTCCTGTGCCCTTCTGGCCTCTAGGTACTCAACAATTCTTTCCTTCAGAAGTGATTCCATCATTTTCCCAATCACTGAGGTTAAACTAACAGGTCTGTAGTTTCCTGCTTTTGCCTTGCTCCCACTTTTGTGAAGGGGAATCACATCTGCCCTCCTTCAGTCCTCAGGTACCACCCCATCCTCCCATGATTTGTTAAAGAGGGTAGTCAGTGGTGTCACTAGTTCTACCCTTAGTTCTTTTAGAATTCTGGGATGAATCCCATCAGGCCCCATTGCTTTGTCCACCTTCAGTTTTAAGAGTTCCTTCAGAACACTTTCTTCTGTGAATGGGCTGGTATCAACCCACATATCTAGAGTGTTTCTATTATTTGGTTTCGGTACTTCCCCCTCTTCATTTGTGAATACTGAGCAAAAATATTGGTTTAGTATCTCTGCCTTTTCACAGTCACCCTCTGTCCACCCGCTCCCCTTTATTAAGCCTCACTATCCCTCCCTTGATCTTTCTTTACTCCCTGATGTACCTATAAAAGGGTTTATCCCCCTTCTTAACTGAGTTGGCAATCTTTTCCTCAGTTTGGGCCTTTGCTGTTATGACTGCCTTCCCTGCTTTCTTTTGCTTTAGTTGATACAATCCTCTGTCCTGCTTCTTCTGTGATTCCTTGTACTTCCTGGATGCTTTCTTTTTCTCTCTAACCTTCCCTGCCACCTCCTTTGAGAACCATAGTGGTTTCTTACATCATTTTGTTTTGTTTATTTGCTTCACACGAAAGCTTGTTGCCTCTGTGATGGCAGTTTTGATTATTCCCCATTGTTCTTCTGCCCCTCCTTGCTGCCCATTTGCTAGTGCATTCCTTAGGCACTCACTCATTCTGGCAAAGTCAGCCCTCTTGAAGTCCAGTACCTTTACAGAAGCACTGAAACAAGGGTTACCCCAAAGGGCATTGACAATAAAACAAGTTTCAAAGAAACACAACATCATGCATACTTCCATAATGCAAAGCTTCATGGGATATATGCAAATCACCATGACATTTCAGACTTGTTCAGTTCACAGCAATTTACATGCATTTTAAATAGCACAACTAACTTAATTTTTGATCATACATTTCCCTAGTAACTTTTATCTATATCAAAAACACCTAGTGCCATGGTATTGTCAATATTTACAGTTTTTATACATATCGGGTAGCTACATTAAAGTATTTTATGACATAGTGCCATTGCATACTAAATTCATCAATGAGGAATACAGCCTATTGTTTTACATCAGCTCTGAAGTCACCACAATAACCTCTTCGTACGAGGACCTGAGAGGGAAAAGGAAAATTTAAAGAGGACACTACAGCATAGTCAAGAAAGGGAAGGGGGTGCCCATAAGTCGCCAACTTTATGGACTAGAAATTGTAAAGAATAGATTAGGCTAAGAAACAGAAGAACTGTTGCAACAGATTTAGGAAAAGGTAAGTCCTCAAGAGTAGCAGGAGCTCCTTGCCACACAGTGCTGTCACACTGTAACTACAGTACAGTCACCTGACACTGGTTTCCTTCTTCTCCTGTTTTCTGCTGCTGCCCTAGTACAGAGACTCGTTGATTTAAACAACCCTTTTTTAATCAGTCCCCATTTACAATCCAACTCCACTGCAGCTCCCACCCCCACCAACTTCATTCTATTCCTTCACTATACCAAAGTCCACTGTTCTAAAGTCTAAAACTGTAGCCTGTGAGAGCTTGCTTTCTGGCTATAGATTTATGTCATAACATATGGCCAGGTGATCACTGATTCCCAGGGGATCCCTTACTGTGACCTTTACATTGCTGTCCCTGTTTATGAGCACCAAATCGAGAATGGTCCCCTCCCTTGTGGGCTCCTCCACCTTCCGTGTCAGGAGTACATCCTGTAGATGACCCTCTATCAGCTTCTACTTTCTTGCACTTACTACTACTACTACAGGGACAGTCCTTCTCTGGCATGTTAAAGCAGCAGTGCAATGAAAATGGGTTAAAATTTGACCCATAGAAACATAGAATTTGATGGCAGACAAGGACCCCTTGGCCCACCTAGTCTGCCCATTTTCCTACCTAACAGATAAGCTGCAGATCCTAGTTAACCAACAGCTTACTTCCTCCTACCCCCCCACTAGGACTGCCTTATGTCTGTTCCATGCATTCTTGAATTCCCCCACTGTTCTTGACTCCATGACCTCCTCAGGGAGGGTGTTCCATGCATCCACAACCCTCTCTGTGAAACAATACTTCCTCACATTACCTCTGAGCCGTCCCCCCTCTATCTTCAAATTTGTGCCCCTTGTTCTTGCACATCTCTTTTCTGAAAGATGCTTCCCTCTTGGACTTTATTGATTCCTTGAGGGTACTTGAAAGTTTCTATCACGCCCTCTCTCCCTTCTTTCCTCAAGGGTATACATATTAAGCTCCTTTAGTCTTTCTTCATATGTCTTCTGGTGCAGACCCTGCACCATTTTGGTTGCCCTCCTCTGGACAGTCTCCACTCTGTCTATGTCTTTGCGGAGATGGGGTCTCCAGAACTGCACACAGTACTCCAGATGGGGTCTCACCAACTGTCTGTACAGAGGGATAACAACTTCCTGTTTTCTACTACTGATGCCTCTCCCTATGCATCCCAGTATCCCCCCAGCCTTCCTTTCTGCCTTCTCACATTGCTTGCCAACCTTTAGGTCATCTGATATAATTACCCCCAGGTCCCTTTCCAATTTTACTGTTGTCAGTATCTCACCCCCTCCATTGTGTAGTCTTCCCCTGTGTTTTTGTTTCCCAGGTGCATTACCATGCACTTCTTTGCATTGAATCTGAGCTACCATACATTTGACCATTCCTGCAACTTGCCAAGTCCCTTCTCATCCTTTCCACTCCCTTTTGTTTACCAACCCAGTTGCAGATTTTTGTGTCATCTGCAAAGAGATATAATTTTCCTTCCAGTTGCTCTGCAATGTCACTTATAAAGACATTAAAAGGACCGGTCCCAGTACTGAACCCTGCAGTACCCCACTAGTAACCCTCTTTTCTTCACTGTGGGCTCCGTTTACTACTACCCTTTGCGTTCTGTTGTCTAGCCAATTTTTTATCCAGGCTACCACCTTGGGACCCACTCCAAGGCTGGCTAACTTGTGTATTAATCTTTTGTGTGGGACTGTATCAAATGCCTTGCTAAAATCTAGGTAGGCCATGTCCACAGCCCATCCCTGGTCTACTACATTGGTCACCCAGTCAAAGAAATCTATTAGATTCATCTGACATGACCTTCCCATTGTGAATCCATGCTGTCTTGGGTCCTGTGCCCCACTGGCCTCTAGGTACTCAACAATTCTTTCCTTCAGAAGTGATTCCATCATTTTCCCTACCACTGAGGTCAAACTAACTGGTCTGTAGTTTTCTGCCTCTGTCCTGCTCCCACTTTTGTGAAGAGAAATCATATCCACCCTCCTCCAGTCCTCAGGTACCACCCCATCCTTCCATGATTTGTTAAAGACAGTAGTCAGCGGTGTCACTAGTTCTACCCTTAGTTCTTTTAGAATTCTTGGGTGAATCCCATCAGGCCCCATTACTTTGTCCACCTTCAATTTTATTAGTTCTTTCAGAACTCTTTTTCTGTAAATGGACTGGTATCGACCCCCATCTTCAGAGAGTTTCTCTTGTTTGGTTTAGGTACCTCCCCCTCCTCTTCCTTTGTGAATACTGAGCAGAAATATTCATTCAGTATCCCTGCTTTTTCACTGTCACCCTCTGCCCACATTCCCTCCTCTTTATTAAGCCTCAGTATCCATCCTTTGGTCTTGCTTTGTTCCCTAATGTACCTATAAAAGGTCTTATCCCCCTTCTTAACAGAGTTGGCTATCCTTTCCTCGGTTTGGGCCTTTGCTATTCTGATTGTCTTCCCTGCCTGTTTCTGCTTTAACTGCTCCTTCTGTGTTTCCTTATATTTCCTGAATGCTATCCTTTTCTCCTTAACCTTCCCTGCCACCTCTTTTGAGAACCATAGCGTTTTTTTCCTTCATTTTGTTTTGTTGATTTGCTTTATACAAAGGCTTGTTGCCTCTGTGATGGCTGTTTTGATTAACCCCCATTCTTCCTCCACCCCGCCTTCTTGCCTGTTTGCTAGTGCTTTTCCGAGGCACTCTCTCATTTTCTCAAAGTCAGCCCTCCTAAAGTCCAATACTCTTGCTTTTGTATGGCTTGATTGTATGGCTGTGTTTATCATAAACCACACTGTTTGGTGGTCGCTTGTTCCCAGATGGCTACCCACTTCTAAATCTGAGATTCTTTCCCCATCCCCATTTGAGAGTACCAGGTCTAAGATTACTCCCTCCCGAGTGGGTTCCAGTACTAGCTGTCTGAGGTATGCCCCTTGTAGGGCATCAAGAATGACCCTGCTCTTGGATGTGCCTGCAGCAAAGGTGCTCCAGTTAACATCTGGCATATTGAGGTCCCCCATGAACAATATCTCCCCTTTTTCTGCCATTCTAAAGATACATTCTATCATTTTCTTGTCCATTCCCTACCCCTGAGATGGGGGTCTGTATAGAACCCCCATGCAGATTGTGGTGCCATTTCCTGTCTCCAGGGTGACCCAGAGTGCCTCATCTGCTTCCTGTTTACTCTTTAGTTCTGTTGCTTTGATCCCTTCCTTTACATAAAGAGCTACTCCTCCTCCTCTTTTCTCCCCACATTTTTTTCTTCCTAATTGATGCTAGATGTCTCCCAGTTTATTTTGGTGGTGAAATTGTCCGCTTTCATTATCATTTAAGAATTTTATGAACGTTTAAAAGTAATTATTTCTCAAGAAAAAAAGATGGCAGCCTCATTTTTACACAGAAATAACACTGAGGACCCGAGGAGGATAAGAGTCTAGACAAAAATGCAAATGTACAGTACACAGCATAGGAAGCATCCAGAAAACCCAAATAAACAGTCCTGCTAATATTTTTTATAACCATAGCACAAAATTAGCTTTTTGGAATAACTTTTTTCATTGCACTGCTGTTTTAAAGCTGCCCATTAGCAACACCTCGCCTTGCTTTGCCACCCTCTTTACTAACTCTCCCAACTCCTAGTCAGTTTCTTCCTTTTGAGATGGTGGTATATTCCACTCCAACCCTGATAATCCTCCCACCATCTGTTTACTACCTGTACCCACAATATTTCGGTGTCTTCTCCATGTCTTTGTCCCAGTATTGTGTTGCAAAATTTTTAACAACAGGCTGTCAGGATTTAACAACTGGATTTCTACACCTCCCTTCCCATTCATTTTAATGGGGAACAGTATTAAACAACCACCTCTATAGAGCTTGTGAGACCTCCCCCAGCTTATTCCTGCCTTGTACTCTTGTCACCCTAAAGCCTTCCTTCATGTACAGTGTTTCTCCTCCCCCTCTCTCCAGTCTTCTACCCCCCCCCCAGAAAACTGCACATCCTGGCATAAAATTGGATAGTTCCCAGTCACTCCAGTGTATAGCCCATGTTTCTATCACAGCCACCAAGTCTAACTGAGCCTCTGTCACCAGTGGTTGTATGTCACAAAAGCAGTTCCCCAGGCTTCTTGTATTAATGCAGATGGACTGCCAGAGTTTCTGCCTCCCTCTTCCTTGCATTTGTGTTAGTTTTCTTCTTCTGCCCTGTCTAGTCTGCCTATTGGTCTTTTTTTGTATTCTTTATTTTTTTATCTTTGTGGAGTGACAGCCAATACACATTATCACATTTAATGTACATTCATACATTGCAGCAATGTTGCATTCAAGCAACTTGCCAGTACCTCAAAAAAACAAAACCAATGTCTTTACCAACATTATGGACTGTAATACAAAATTACATTACTACTTCATTATTGAAAAAGCCAATCCAGCTCATTTAAGAATAGTAATAGCTACTCTGTTTCCTTTCTGGTGTAGACCCAGATATTCACATTCAGTTGCCTAGCACGTACATATAAAAGTATTATCTTTGGTCATGATATACATTACTCAGCCCCTTCACTTAAGTTTAAATTGGGACAATCTAATCCTTGCTATTGCTCTAAGACAATCAGCCCCATGACCTAGTTCTCAGCCCATTTTCTCTCTGTGTTGAGATGACTCTATCTCCCCCGCATTGCAGTTTCCTCCTCAAGCTACTGCCTGTACTACATGCCAAGGCATAAAATAAGTGGGTTCACATCACAATTTGTGACCCAAGATTGGTAAAAAGTGAGTCAAATCTGGCAATGATTGGCAGTCATTGTTAATCATTGCCAACTGGTCTTGGGTCCTGTAAAAGGGCCTTATTGGGCACTGTCACTTTAAAGTTTTTTTTTTTTGTCCTGGTATTCATTTTTTCCCCTCTTCCTCTGCATCCTACCTCATGAACCCAGAGCTGTTCCCTGATTGGTCCAGTGATGCTCCTGCTCCTGCTCCTCCCCACCACCCGGTCTCCGCATGGGAGAAACATGACTGAGTCCTTTTGCAGTGCACCCAGAAGAGGAAGCAGGCATTGGAAGGTTGAGCAGGAGTTCAAAGGTGAGTTTATTTTATTTCTATTTTTGTTTGTTTTTTATCATCGTTGCACCGCCGTCCGGTTAACTTAATTGTGGCTTTTTGTTTTGTAGGTGGTCAGAAAAAAGTCTGGATCTGGGAGGAGTGGTGGCCACACCAAGGAGAAGCGGGAGGGAAAAGGCCTGGCCAAGACCATGAGAGGACATGGGAGCAATCTGGACAGAGTGGAGAGAAGGCATCTGCATTGCGGGGTGAGGCACGGTCAGACGGGCAGATTCGGTGACCACAGAGGACAGCAAGAGTGCAGCAGAATCAGGGAGCAGCAAAAAAACAAGTAAAACATTTTCATTTGGTTGGGGAACCTGGAGGAGAGAAGGGGGCACATGGACTTCAGGGCACATATCGGTGGGGGGACGGTGTAATGGCAATGAGGGCAAGACCTAGAGCTGGACTGTGGGTGATGGAAGAACAAGGGCATAATCACTGGGCAAGTAGAGGGTGCCTTGCTTGAACTTTAAGTTTGTGCCCTGCTTGCAGTGAATTTGGGAACAAACAGCGAACGTAATTGCAGTGAACATTTGGGAACAGAATAAAGACTATGTGTCCTGCTTTGCAGAGATTATGGGGGAACCAGAACTTAAATGTTCCCTGACTATGTTGTATGCCCTGCGTCTTTGCAGTGAACATTTGGGAACAGATAAAGACTAAGTAAGCAGCCCTGCAGCCTGCTTTGCAGAGATTCTGAGGGTAACCAAGAAGTAATGTGCCCTGCTAGATTCTGAGGGTAACCAAGAAGTAATGTGCCCTGCTAGTTGTGTGCCCTGCTCTTTGCAGAACAATTTGGGAACAGAAAAAGAGACTAAGTAATGTGCCTTGCTTTGCAGAGATTGGGGGAACCAGAAATTATGTGCCCTGCTTGTCAAGTTGTGTGCCCTGCGTCTGCAGTGACATTTGGGAACAGATGAAGACTAACTTGTGCCCTGCTTGCAGAGATCTGTCTGTGTGCCCTGCAGCTAGTTGTGTGCCCACATGCAGTGAACAATTTGGGAACAGATAAAGACTAAGTAATGTGCCCTGCTTTGGCAGAGATTATGGGGGAAGGAACCAGAACTTGTTTAATGTGCACTGCTTATGTTGTGAGCCCTGCATCTGCAGTGAACAATTTGGGAACAGATAAAGACTAAGTAATGTGCCCTGCTTTGCACAGATGAGGCAGAACCAGGCACTAAAGAATTATGTGCCCAGTGGCTTATGTTGTCAATGTGTGCCCTGCTTTTGCAGTGAACAATTTGGGACTAAGACTAAGTTATGTGCCCTGCTAATAGCAGCGGTCCATGAGGGGAACCAAAAAGACTTAATGTGCACTGCTAAGTGTTGTGCCCTGCTGTTTGTTTGCAGGAAACTTGGGAACACAGAATAAGACTATGTGCCTGCTTGTTTGAATAGACCCATGTGGGGAACTTAAAAGACTTGTGCCTTGCTTTGGCAGTGTTGGAAAAAAAACAACTATACTTTAACTGTCTGCCTTTTGTCTGAGCAGAAAATGAAAAAGTGTTGTCATGTGCCCCACAACTGCAGATATTTTAACTTGAACTCACTGTGTTGCCCCTGCTTTTAAGGGGAAGGAACTAACTGTGCCCTTGCACTCTGATTTGGACACACTACTTGTCTTACTGTGGCAGCAAGCCCACAAAAACTTAAGCAATGTGCCCTGCTATGCGGTGACTTTGCTGCCTGCAGCACAGTCACAATGGGAGGGATTGCCCCACTAAGACAGGAACAGGGTGGTCTGAGAAGTGCCAGTGACTGGGCCGGGGTGGAGGGGCGGAATGTCACACATCTGCTGCCAAATTTCTTTTTTTCAGGAAAAGCCTCATGTGTTCACTTAAGTAGTTGCACACCCTGACACCTTGTTTTGATAACTTCAAACTTTTTAATAATTACAGTCAGACATGGCTGGAGTTAAATTAGCAACTGCAGAGGGATGGCACCAAAAATATGATCCAGAAAAAAAATGGCTAGAGATTAGCAGTAAGGGAGACTGTGCAGTGCATGTTAGTTGCAAATTGTGCTGAGAATACAGAGATGAGCTTCGTGGGTTGGAGAACTTCAGTGAGGTATTAATTGCAGGGATTACAGGCCCCAAACTAAAAGTTGACACCATCCAGAAGCATCTTCTGACAGAGCAGCACAAGAAAGCTATTGACATTTTGAAATTTGGTAGAACAGGGTCACCACTTGATCACCATAGTACAATTAGTAAAGTTAAAATAGTGAAGAGGGAGGTTAGGAGTTTGGACCCACACTTAAAACGTTTAATTTATTTGCAGGGAGAGCTTTCAGTAATGCAGAGGAACAGCATAGAGCATTTGCAGGCAGGCTGATGGAGATCCTGTATATGATGGCCAAAGAGGACATCTCTATTAAAAAGTTTGAAGCGATAGCAGAACAAGAGAAACTCCATGGAGTTCATTTGGGCAATAAATACATTAACGCTGTTAGTGGGAAAAAACTCAGGGGGCCCAATTCCAAGACACGTTACACCTGGCACAGGGTGATTTATGCCAGACCCCATGACGCAAATCACACCTTACACCAGGCATAACACAAGTTGCAGTTCCAAAAGGTGCCTTGTGCCATGCTGTATGCGGGTTGTGCCAAAGGTGGGTTATGCCACCCACTATGCCTGCAACCCACTGCGGCATGGTGCAAAGGTGGGTTATGGCAGCACCTGCATCCTATTCCAGAAGGTTGGCTGCCGTAGCTCACTTTTTTATTTATTTTTTTATTTTATTTTATTTATTTAGTTGTTTATTTATTCCAGAACAGGGAATGGCGTAGCAGGGTTAGACCAGCTAGGAGGTGGTCTAAGGGGCATCTGTCCTGGCCTGGCAACAGATCCCTCCACAGCACCACAGAATTGGCCATAGATGTGCTCCTGTGACCCCCACACTGTCATGCCCCCACCCTGAAATTCAGGGACCCCGGTCCATTTATGGTACTGCCCCCCAAACGCATGTGCCAACTGACCAGCCCCCCCCCACTGTCCCAGATGCATGCTGTTGCATTTTGGGTCAGGGGCAGCACATTGCGTGCCGTGACTTGCAGCACCCAGGTCCAGTGCACCTTTTCTTTGGCACTAGCCTGCGGCTGCCACAAGTTGCAGACACAGGACCCTGCTTGTCCTGGAATATGGTGCAGGGTCCCCGGCATAGTGCTGCATGGCACAACTCGCATACGCCCACAAGTTGTGCCATGCATTTTAGAATCAGGCCCATAATGTGTATTGGCAATAACCTAGAAGAAAACCTGCTGGCAACTGTTAAAAATGCAAATTATTAGGCCGGCCCGTTGGCGCAGCGGTGGGATTTCCGCTTATGATGCTGGCGACCCGGTTCGAACGGACCGGCCGCCGGAGGGTCGGCCGGGGAGAAGGATTGAGCGTCGACTGACTGCTCTCCTTCTCCGGGGAGGGTTGGGCTAGCAACTGGAGTAATGGGGCTCTTAGCGGAGGCTGGTGGACACCCATGCTGCCGTGCTTACTTAAGTGGTGGGAGAGGGGCGATGGACGCTATGCCATTGCACGCCTCCGCCTCCTCAGGGTGGGGAAAACCGGGAAAAACAGAGCTGCCGGTCACATGGATGAAGCCCGCCACGGCTTCGAGCGCTCCCAGGCCAAGACCCCGACCTTGACCGCTTGCCGCCGGCGCATTCAGGCCCGCGCTCATGACCGCCAAGCCACGGGGCACGGGGCTGGCTGATTTGGGAAGCAGAAGCTGCCAGCCGTGACCAGCTGATTGAGGGCGGCAGGCAGCTCGGTAAAAAATACTGTGAATTGCAAAAAAAAAAAAATGCAAATTATTTTTCAGTGCTTATGGATGGTAGTACTGACAGTGGTGTAATTGGAAAGGAACTGGTTTACATAATGTATGTAAATCCCATCAATGGTTACGAGGAGACTAAGTTTTTATGAATGAAAGCTGTATCAGATGGCACAAGTCAGGATTGAAAAATCTCCTTTTAGACATTTTTACAGAGTGTGGCCTTATTATAAAAAACATGGTTGGGTTTGGGGCTGATGGGGCATCTGTCAACATGGGTGTAAGATGGGGTCCTGTTGCTCTTTTAAGGGAAGACATACAGTGGTTAGTTGGTGTTCATTGTTTCTCACACAGATTGGAACTGGCCATAAAAGACGCTTTGTATAACACCTATTTCAATGATGTTTCTAACTTTCTGACCCAACTGTTTTATCTCTATCAGAAAAGTCCTAAGAGACTCAAAAAGTTACAGTCTCTTGCCCAGGCTAGGGAGATGTCAGTTGAAAAGCCAAGGAAGGCCCATGACACACGTTGGGTGCAGCATAAACTTCTTGCCACCCATGCTGTTACCAAATCATTCCCCGTAATGTGTGCCCATTTAGAATCTATGGCCATAGACCCAACTCATGATGAGCAGGCCAAAGCTAAGGGAGTGTTGCAAAGTATGACTATATTCCAAATGGTGGCACACCTTTTGTATTCTGAACAGCTGCTTCAGCCACTTGCCAGGTTCTCACTGGCAGTTCAAAAGAAGTAACTGAAATACCAGAGCCAGGGCCGCAGTAATGGGGGGGAAGTGGGGAAGTTGCCCGGGGCCCCGCGCTCAGGAGGGGCCCTCCTGAGGAGCTGGCATTACCCCTGTCATTAGCTGGTTTGGGGAATGGGGGCCCATTCCAAGTGACTTGTCAGGGGCCCCAGGATTCATAGCTGCAGCCCTGACCACAGCTACTTAGTTCTGTTGAAACTTTGAGAAACACTCTTGACCATGCTAAGCAGAGTGGTCCCATAGTTGGCAGTGAACTTGACATTCTCTTAAAAAATGGGTCTGATGCTCTTTCAGGAGCATGTGTTCAAGTCACATACAACAGTGTGAAATTATCACATTTTAGTGGCTAAGTTGTTAAAACTTTTAAACAGTAAACTAAGAAATACATTACAAACATTGAGAACTATTGTGAACAAAGGTTCTGTTTGACTGATGAAAGTAATATCTATAACCATGCAAAAGTGTTAGATACCAGACTTTGGTCAGCAGACAGAAAGGAAATGGAGCTGTATGGTAAGAGTGACATTACTGCAGTAGCTGACCACTTTTCAGCACTTTTGCAGCCTGTCTGTGACAGCACTCTGCTACTTGCAGAATGACAAGAGTTTAAGATTTTTGCTCAAACCAATTTCATCAATCTTTCTGCCTCTATCTGGTCAAAGCTGGCATGTGATTTCCAAAATTCTTATCCAAATCTGTTGAATCTTGTCAATGTGTTGAGAGTATTTCCTGTATCTAATGCAATTGTAGAAAGGTGTTTTTCAACTATGAACATGGTAAAAACTGACTGGAAAGCAAGTCTGGCAGAGGATACTGTAGAAACATTGATTTGCATTAAAAAGCAGGGCTCCCCCTCCAGCTGAATTCAACCCAGACAGGGCTGTAGACATATTTTTTAGTGCTAAACCAAGACATCCTGGTGATTTGGCAGCTACAGATGGTGGACCACCCCCAGGTCCTCCCCCTAAAAACACGCCAGAATTATTGGCTAGATGCTTGGTGGAGAAAAGAGTGACCCAGCCCTTGTTGAAGTTTATGGTCAATCACTGTTCCAGGTGGAGTAGTTTTATATGGGGTAGGGGGGATCATTTTAAACTTATATTTGTCATGACTTACGATCACGCCGTCACAAATTTCATGAATTCACGGTCTGCTTTGTTAGACAACCTTCACGGCTCTTAAAATGTATTTGTGCTGCTGCACAATTGCTGTATTCTCTGAATGGCTAAATAAAACAGTATCAGTCTCAGAAACTTGTGTACAATGTGTATTTTATCAATACAGAGCAAGATAAGTAGATTTTATGTGGGTTTGAGCAAAAATATCAATTTTTGGTCATTGCTAATCAACTTTGGTCAGTTGCTAATCATTATTTACTTTGATTAGCGAAGCCCGCTAATCAAGTCTCCGACACTAATTTATGCCTTGCATACTGTTCAAATTTTTGTACCCATCTCTCTTTCTTACTAAGTAATCATCAACACCCCCCTTTGCTTGTGTCTCAGGCGCTTTCCCTCACCCATGATAGAGTCGAGGGGGCACCTCCTGGCCTCCTCAAGCAGTTGTGTTGGTGTACTCATCCTTAACTGCACTGCTTCCCCTAGTTTAAACTGGTCCTGATGTGATTTGAGAACCTCTGCCCTAACACACTTGTGTCCTCCTCATTAGAGGGCAGACCATTCCTTCGGAATGCAGTACCTGAACAGCTGGTATCAAGGGAATCAGTGGGAGGTTTTAAGAGGGAATGGGACACATACATGGCAGAGTACAGGCAGGGAGGGTAGAGTCCAGGGGAACTCTGAATGGAAATCAGGGAAGGGATGGAAGGGAGAAGAGAGTGAGGGCAGCAGCAGCAGCAGTTATCAAACTGTAAGCCGTATCTCGAGCAGACGCAATAGGCCTCAAGGCTTAATCTGCTGTCATTTTCGTATGTTTGTATGAACAGCCACCCATCCTTCCACTGGGGAACCCAATCTCCCAAGAAATAAAGCCCGTCACCCATGCACTGTCCCTTCAGTCATGCACTGAATTCATAGACCATGAACGGTTCCCCCTCATTGTATCTTGGCCTCAGTGAAACTTCCCAGAAGGTAACCCTTCCCCCCAGCTCTTTCCCTATGTGTTCTTCCCAGGGTGTGAAAGCTCTCCTTCACTTTAACCACACTCATCCAGACTAGGCCATTCATGTCTATGTGCACCACTGTCTTGTTGCCTCTCCCCCCACCGCTTCCTGATGACATAAATAGAATAATAGCAAATCATTGGTAACAAGGTAGTAATTCCATCAAGGGATTCTTGTGATGTCCTAAACCATGTTTGGCAAGTTTAAGGGGTTTTTAATATCACCAGAATCCCGAGATGGAATGATAAGCCTAGTTACTGCTGGTTTCCTATCTGTTATTTTCTAATATTAGATGGATCAGACCAAAACGTCCTCTCCCATAATACCACTGATCTGATGTCAGAGTGACAGCACTATGACTTTAAGCTGTCAAAGAAATTGTACTATGAGTTTTTGATGTCACTGACCCCCATGGGAAAAAAATGACACCCACATATGACTGTAGGTTTACATGACAAGTCCAGAGTTTCTCATAGCTTGAGTTTGTCACCTCAGTTACAGTATGAGTTTCAGAGACACTTATTTTTGTGGCCCTCCTCTTGCCCTATCCACCCATGAAATGACACACATCCCGCAAGAGATGCCCTTGATCTGTGCTATCTATTCATGACAGATTAACCATGATAACTTATTACCTGATACACTATTGGATTTATTTATCAAATCCTGGGGAGTAAAGAATCATTACCAGATTTAGGACGGAACTTTTTAATGCCAATTGTATTCATTTTAGACAAAGGTGACCCGGTATTTAGACCAGATTTTGTAGATGTGGCACAAAAGTGATTGATGACTGTCAGGGTGTCAAGCCCTGCTCAGGTTCTTGGTGGTAATAAACTAGCAAAAGCAACAACAGACAAGTGGCATATGCAATAATAAACTTGTTTATTGCACATTAGCAGACATTTGCCTTAATCAGAGTCTTACCAATATGGACACTGGGTGCCAGAGTTTCCCAATACCTCCGGGGTAAAGATGGTCTCAGTGGGAAAATGGTGAGCATAGACTTATATACTTAGATAATAACCATGACAACAACTCTTACTTGCTTATATTAGATATACAAAACAAGCCCTATTGGCCAAAAGTTTGGTGGCTCCACGGTGTTATCTAAAGATATACAAAATGTGTAAAATCAGCTAAAATAAGGACAAAGATGTATACATAAAACAGAAAATAAGTGCGGTGTTACATAAATCCACATGATGGCAGTGTAGGCTATACCATGACTTCTCAGAAGAATAAACAGAGCACATAAGTGTATTCTCGATACAATTCTTATTATACGTTACATAGCAATGATAACAGTAATAATATTGGCAATAATCATAATTATGTCCCTGGTGACTTATAGTTGTACAGTAAGTACCAAAACCCTATATGTTACTACTAGTGATGCACAACGTAGTATATAGCATAATAGATATTGTCAGCGGTGCACAGTGGGTTACCAATGAGGGTGAGGGGACCAAGTGTAACAATGACTTAAAGCACATTACTCTGTTCTGTCCTATATACCACAAGAAGAG
This sequence comes from Neoceratodus forsteri, assembly GCA_016271365.2. Classification (NCBI taxonomy): domain Eukaryota; kingdom Metazoa; phylum Chordata; order Ceratodontiformes; family Ceratodontidae; genus Neoceratodus; species Neoceratodus forsteri. Next base: position 315,781,577 of record JADMNL010000026.1, on the reverse strand, counting down.
AGGATATTGACTAGGACCACTTCTTGCCAATTATAATCTGCCACCAGAACAAATTATTTGTGATCTTGTATAATTCTTGTGATCTATATAAGTTCTAGCTAAATTAGTTGCTTTCCTGAAATCAACTAGTTTATAATCACCGGTGACCATAAATATTTAGAGTTATTATACTCCAAAGGCAATAATAACCCAAAATCCAGTTGATATGACACTTCATAATAACCCGAAATCCAGTTGATATGACACTTCATAATAACCCAAAATCCGGTTGATGTAACACTTCATAATAACACGAAATCTGGTTGATATGACAATTCATAATAACCCAAAATCTGGTTGATATGACATTCCCCAAAGAAAAGACTTTAAAACTGTTGCATTCCATTGTTTCACAAAAAGTATTCCAACTGCAGTATTTTCAACTGTGTTTTATTAACATGCAGTTAAATTTCTTCAAAAATAAAACTGCACTCTAGCTAAAAAAATATTTTTCTTTCAAGCTGCTAGAAATACAGTCTAAACCTCCACACCAGCAATTATATAGAGAATAATGGATGGGGAAGGGTTTGATATGAGAATTTATGAACCGGCGATCGTAAATGGAGGAAGCCGATTGGCCGAGAGGTTTTCGAAGCCGTGATGATATCGGGCTACATCATCACGGCTTCAGAAAACCTCTGGTCACCAGCCTTCTCACCAGCAGATGAATAAATCATTCCGACGACAACGGGCAGCCACGCTGAACTTACAGTCGGCAGCAGCAATAGTTCCTCACGTGCTCCCGCTTGCGTCATTCTTTGACACAAAATTCCTCGCAGTCAGCTGCTCCTGTTCGCCTCCCGCAGTGGTCTTACAATCCGGACATAAAAATAAAATACTGAATTCACGCTGATGTAAAAAATATTTCATTACTACAGTATCGTTTGCCTTCGAAGCTAAACACGAGACTGAAGACATGATACATCTGTGGCGGACACTGATGCACCTTCCTCAGAATCACGGCTTTAGTTTTCAAAAGCACTTCCAACTAAAATAACACTGCTTTAAGCACTACACTAGTATTTTGACATCAGGGTGAACTTATAAATTAATTTCTATGTTCGGAAAATACACCTCAAAAAGTGATTTCTCGTCATGGGTTGCCACCACCATTCCTGCTCAGGAATTCAGAACCTTGTCACCGCCAACAAGCAGCTACAAATTTTTAAAAAATTAATTCAATTCACAACCTAGTTCTTCCTCATTCTAACAAAGCATTGCAATAAGGCCACCTACCACCCACATCAAAAACTAAACGGACTATATTATTTCAATGTATTCTACACATTACAAAATGCACTATTAAACATTTTAGAAGCTTTTTGTAAAATATTTTATTGATACAATATGCAATCCAGTTCATAGCAATAATCTCCAGGGTGTGGTATATCATGGGATATCGTCACTTCTCGGGTGGTTGGGCCTTTTCGGCCTGCGGCCTCGTGCCCAACCACCCGAGGCGTGACGATATCCCATGATATACCACACCCTGTCGTGCATTATTGCTTAATTAATGCACACTCGAGTTGTGGGATGCTACATAAACCCTGAGGGCGAAGCCCGAGGGGTTTATCAAAGCATCCCACAACAAGGGTGTGCATTAAATTCCTATATGAAACACCCTCCCCATCTTTTATTTTTTATAATAACAGACCAGCAATTTTTCTCCAGCAGTTTGTGAGACTGTTTGGCCCCGCCCACATACAGAATGTTGGCCAATGAGGCAGCAGCATAGTTTGACTGGCATGGCTCATTAATGTCATAACAACCAGCCAGTTGTTATGGAAAATATCAACCTGGTCAGCACATTGAGAGAAATTGCTGACCAGTTATTATAAAAAAATAATGGATAGGTAAGTTTGATGTTACGGATTTTTTCACACACCTGGGTGTGTGATGACCATAAACCTCTCGAGCCTCGCCTCAGGGTTTATGGGTCATCACACACTTTGGGTGTGTGAAAAAAATACATAACACACACTTACCTATCCATTATTATCTATTTAGCTGGTGGTACATTTGTATTGCTTCTTTTTTCTGCTGTAATCGCCATCTTTCCTGTATATTGAAGTTTGAGATTTCGGGCACCTGATCACTCGGGGGTGTAGGTAACCAGTCCCAAACCCTTGTGGTCAAGTAAGTCCCATTTACTCCTGGTTCAGTATATTTATAAGACAAATACTTATGGACCGCCAAATATTAACTGAATTTATACTGAGATTTTGGAACCTGATTTATGATAAAACACTGGAATGGCCACAAATGGTCTACAAAGGAATAATTTCAATTTCGGGCTGTGTAATTCTCCAGGAATAATGTCTTGTGGTTTAATTTCTGGATTTGTAACAGGGAATAATATTTTGGCTCTATGTATCTGCACAATGATAACTGCTGTTGCTGATATATGTATTAACCATTTAGAGCAATGTAAACTAAGCTGTTAAGCACTTAGGCACCAGATTTCAATCCAATTATGAAAGTTAACTGAATGTGCTGATTGAAAGGTTTCTCAGTGTTTGTTGAGCTCTAGAAATCTAAATTATTTATTGTACTGAGAACGTTTTTTGAAATTTTTGTCTGACAGGATTATGTTTACTATATATGTGAATCAGTTCTTGTCCAACATATACGTATTGGGACCTATTCACCAAGGTGTGGAGTAGGCACACACCATATAACTCTGGCGCATAGTCTATCCCACACCTGCCCATGCCCACTGCACCCCTGCATGGGATTCAAAAATTAAATACGAACATACGAACATATAAAATTTGCCAGCAGATAAAGGCCTAGAGGTCTATCAAGTTTGCTCGAATGTGCAGCTAGCAGCCCTTATTCTGCAGCTGCCCCTCCCTTCCACCCTTCCCCTGCATTTACCCTTCCCCTTGTCCTGTCCCATCCTCGTTTGAAGTAGTCCACTGTTCTACTGGATACCACTTCTGTAGGTAATGCATTCCACCCAGCTACCACCCTCTCTGTAAAAAAGTGTCTCCTCATCTCCCTCCTGAACCTTCTTCCTCGCTCCAGTCTCATATCATGGCCCCTGGTGTCCCTCACCTCCCTTACTTTGAACAGCCCCTCTGTACCTGTCTTGTTTATTCCTTTCATGTACTTCAAGGTTTCAATCATGTCCCCCCGTCCCTCCTCTCCCCCAGCGAGTACATGTTCAACTCCCTCAGCCTCCTCTCATATGATAAGTCCCCCAACCCCTTGATCATCTTTGTTGCCCTGTGCTGCACCCCTTGCAGTAACTTAATGTCCCTCCTCAGATACGGGCACCAGTACTGCATGCAGTACTCCAGGTGTGGTCAAACTAATGATCTATACAGTGACAGAATCACCTCCTCCCTCCTCAAGGATATACCCCTTGCAATGCAACCCAGTGTTTTGTTGGCCTTTGCAGCTGCCTTCCTACATTGTGCCGAGTTGTTCATTGACCCTGTAATGAGTTCCTCCAGATCCTTCTCCTCCTCTGTCTGGGCTTGCTGCACTCCCCCCAGCTAGTAACTCCTCCTTGGGTTCTTAACCCCAAAATGTAGCACCTTGCACTTTTTGGCATTAAACCCCAGTTGCCAGGTGTCTGACAAGGTTTTAAGCTTTGCCAGATCATCCTGCAACCCCTGCCATCCCCCTAGGTCATCCACCACCGCTCACATCTTAGTATCATCAGCAAACAGACTGATCTTGCTCTTGATGTCCAATGATATGTCTGCAATGAATATCCCAAACAAAACTGGTCCCAACACCGAGCCCTGTGGGACACCGCTCGTCACTACCCTTGGGTGTGAGAGCTCCCACCCACCCACCACCACCACCCTCTGTTGCCTTCTCTGAAGCCAGTTTCCTACCCATCTCACCAGCTTTGTACCTGCCCCTGTGCCTTCTAACTTACTTCCCAGCCTCCCATGTGGCACTGAGTCGAATGCCTTACTGAAGTCCAGATACAGGACATCCACTGCATGGCCCCTGTCCAGTTGCCTAGTTACCCAGTCATAGAACTCGACCAGGTTGGTTTGGCAGGATCTGCCCCATATGAAGCCCTGCTCTCTGCTGTCCTGTAGTCCTTTGGCCTCTAGGAGGGCCATCAGTCTCTCCTTCAGGATAGTCTCCATCAGCTTACCCATGATGGATGTGAGACTCACTGGTCTGTAGTTCCTCGGTTCATCCTTGGGGCCACTCTTGTGGAGGGGCATCACATGAGCCATCTTCTAATCCTGAGTGTAGTGAGGCATTAAATAGGTCTGCCAAAGGTCCTGCAATGACCTCTGCCAGCTCCTTCGGTACCCTGGGGTGAATGCCATCTGGGCCTGGAGCCTTGTCCACCTCAGTGCCTTCAAACCCTCCCAAACTCTGCCCTCCTTGATTTCCTCATCCGTCACCCCTTCCCCCCCTGTTTCTGCCATTTCTCCCACCTTGGGTATCACCCCCTCTTCTCCTTAGTAAATACCGAGCAGAAGTAATCATTTAGCACTTCTGCCTTATTGCACCCCTGCTTCCACCCAACCTCCTTCCTAATCCTTACTATGTGGTCCTTACAGCTCCTTTTCTCCCTGATGTACTTAAAGAAGTCCTTCTCCCCTTCTAATGCCTTGTGCCAGCCTGAGTTCCGTAGATGCTTTGGCTCCCCTTACTGCCCTTGTCACCTCCTTTGATTCTGTCAAGTACTCCTCCCTGTCCTCCCCCGTCCCTGTTTTCTTGTACTTCCTAAAGGCAGCTCTTTTCTTCCTTGCCTTTTCCATGACCACCTTGCTCAACCAGCTCGGTTTCTTAGTCCTAGCCTTCTTGCTCTGGGCCTTGCAGCAGATTTTGATTGCATCCACTATCCCCAGCTTTATGAGCTCCCACCTCTGGTTAGTGTCCATACTAGATTGAATTCTGGCCAGGTACCCTTTTACCACTTCCCCCATCCTCCCAAAGTCGGCCCTCCTGAAGTCCAGCACTATTGTGCCAGATTCCACTCCTTCCTTGCCCATATCCAATGTGAGCCATACTGAGCGGTGGTCACTCCCAGACAGCGGTTCCTCCGCTGTAAGTTCTCTCACAAAGTCCCCATTCGCCAGCACAAGGTCAAGGGTATTCCCTAACCTGGTAGGTTCACTGACCCTTCATGCACTCGATCCCCCAGTCGATCACGCAGCTCCACGTCTGGGCAGGCCAGAGGGCAGTCCGGGGGCCATGCCAGCACTCCATGTAATTCATGAAACCACAGAGTGCTGCATGCAGCAGCTGGCAGCTAAACAAGCTTGGGAGGAATGTAACCCCAAGCTGCCAGTTAAGCACCCCCATGGATGCAGCTGCCAGCCACAGTGGTGACAGCAGGGTGCATCCAACCCCCCACCATGGAAGCCCCAGCCTTCAGTGCACTCTGGGAGGACTAGGCAGCCAGCCAGGCTACTCCCTCCCTTTGCCATCAATGCACTGTACACCGACTGCCAGCATGGTGCCCCATGGGTGCAGGTAATGCACTGCGGGACCCGGGCTGGGCAGCTGATTGGCTGCCTGCCTGGGTCTGCCACTCTGCACCCTCCAGTCCCCTGCCAACTTGCATGACAGGGGGACGGGACCACGTATGGGAGCCAGGTGGTGGCTGGTGTTCATGAATGCGGCCAGCATGTGGATCTCCCGAGGGTGCGGAGCTGCGTGGGTGGGATACATGCATTTTGAGTATACTCCCACCCTCCTTAATGAATAGGCCCCATTATGTTTTTCTCTTGTTAGTTATTATAGAGGAAAATAATTTTTTTGTTCAATAAAAGAACTGAACCTTGAACCTATTACTGGATATTGCAGAAGGTCTCTAGTGACCTAACATCATTGCAACAGAACTTAAATCTGCTCATGGATCTTGTAATATTAGATAGCAACAGTCAAGTATTCTTTCTTTTTCCTAGGAATCTAATCGCAGAAAATAAAACCTGAACTGTCACAGCAGCTAGAAGACAAGATGAGCTACAGGTTCTATTTCTGTTTTGCCCCGTTGGTGTTTTCCTTGGTCACCCGTGTCTCCTTTGCTACCACTGGTGGCTGCACCACTGGCCACTTTGAAGACTGCCAAAGCACAGACTTTGTCCCAGGGCACAACCTAGGTGGGGAAGGCTTTGACATCACCACCCTCACCAGGAAAGGAGCTTACGTCATCAAGATGGATGCTGCACTCACAAAGAAAAAGACATGTACCCTCTGCAAGAATGGCTTGCTAGGTGACAAAATTCAGAAATTGCCCCAAACTGTGGTAGACTGGCGTATCTATCCTCGTTGCAGTCATAAGGTTTCCAGCACTGTCTATGAGTCCAGCATGTCCTTCGCCAACTCCACCAGCTCCCAGATAACCAACAACTGGAGTGCCGGGCTCAGTGGAATGCCCAAGCCTGGAGTTCAAGTGGATGTGGTAGTAGCCGGATCTCATTCCAAGATGGCTGAATTTGCCATGACTACATCCAGCAAGGACAAGTATAGTTATACTAGTCAAGAGGTAGTCTGCAAAACATACAGGTATTAACACGAGATCACAGTCTCATTTTTTTTTTTCCATTCTTGGGCTCCCTGGTAATTAATACATATTTTTTCTATTGGTTCACAGTAGTATCACTTTAAGCTAAATCTGTTTTGTGCTTTAAAACAATTAAAAACAAAAATAATCTAACATTTTTGATAAAGCTTGGATAACTATCAGAACTTTTCATGCCTCAACAGAACCTTTCAGAACCCCCCCAAAACCATTGTGTTTCTCCCATTCCTAGTCAAAAGCTTTCTCTCATATCCTGGTGGCACTGAGGATTGAGGCGCTGAATGCCAAGCCTCACATCATGCCGTGACCCAGGTTTGGGAGTGAGCCTGAGTCACCAGAGGTCAGCTGGGAGGAAAAGGTTTGAGCATCCAGTGACAGCTCACCTTCTCTGGGGAGGGAGGGATGAGGGTTCTGGCAATAGTATACCTGCTGGCAGCAGCCGGGGTATTGTGCTTATAGCCCTCAGCGTATGTGGGTGGTGGGACATGGCGGATGTCAGTGTGGTGAGCACGGGAGCACATGGGCGCCCTGGACATCATTGCACCTCTGCTTTCACCATTCAACCAATCGATCAATCAATCAATCAATCAATCTATCTTTATTTTACCAGGAGAAAAGACCATTGAGAGGACTCATTTACAAGGTGTTCCTTGGAAGGCATGGATACAAGGAGTACATTAGAACAACATATTTACAATTGTGAAAGGACAAGGGAGTGGCAATACAGTATAAGGAAATATTAACAAAGTATACACATACTACACAAAATAACAGAAAACAAAACAGACTGAAAATGATTCCAGAAGAGGCAAAAATACAGACTTATAGGGAATATTACAAAACATTTACCACCTACCACCAACCAGACAACTAATTATGTGCTAGCAGTAGAAGTAACATGGCAGTACCTAACTTTTAGTTAAATAAGGTACAGTTTAGGGCAGAAAAGAGAAAGTGAAGGGACTTTGGGGGGGTGGCAGGGGGAGGGACTGGGGGGAAGAGGAAAAGAGAACAAGGTTAGGGTGGTGGGGGACATGAGAGGAGGTGAGTGAGGTAACGTAGGTATAGAAGTGAAGGGAACATAAGAGGTGGGTGAGAAGGTAGCATGGACAAGGTAGGAGGTGAAAAGGGTGAGGGCAGAGTGAAAGGCAGGAGATAGAGCTGTTTGGGGGTAGGGAAAAGAAGCACCAGGGACAAGGAAAAGCCCCAACATCTGGGTGGGATGATGATTCTCTGCAGCCCCACACCCAATGCCGGATCCTGCCCTCCTGGGTCCTGACCACCTCCAGTCTTCACCTCCATCTGCATCCCACTGGATTTCAGGTAAGGAAGTGCTGAAGAGCAGAAGGCGGCAGTGGGTGGCCTGCAGGTCTGTCACAGGTGGGTCAAGTAGGTAGATCGCAGCAGAAAGGGAACAAGCTGGGCGTCAACTGAGGGAGTCCTCAGAAGTTGGTGACCAGCGTGAAACAAAGTTAAAAAAAAAAAGAGCTTTCTCACTCTAAATACCATAAAGCCCCTGTGGTACCCTACAATGTGAAATAGGATGCTAATCTAATTCGTGTTTTTAATTCAAAGAGCCACTGTCAACCTTTTTTTGCATGATCTCATTTCTAGTTGAAAACCTTTATTATTGCTTACCTGCTCTAACATTCCTTGATGTTGCTCATTGTTTAATTTGCTTCCTTTCTTAGTAAAGCTGGAATGCATGGTAATGGTATAGTTATAGCCAACCTTCTTTTGTTTCAAATCCTTGATCTGCTTTTACTACATACTTCCTCAACATTAGAAACACCCCTAAAGAATGTAGCCAGTTATGATCCAAGTCTCCTCTCCCACACTGCATCCTAAGCATTGTTTTTATTTATATTCCAAGTACACATAACAAATACATAATAATTAATAGAAATTATCCTCGTACATGGGTTACGTCTTAAAAAAAACAAATAAAATACCAGACTGGTAATAATAATAATGCAACTATTAAATAGGTAATAAACAAACACACACAGATTTACAAAGACTACTGTCCATTAATTGTGAAAACATCTTAAGAAACACAACAATAATGGAAATAAAAGTAAAGTCAATAGATCTGACATAAACTTCTCTATAATTGTCTTAAAGGTTTCAATGTTATCCAAAATTAGCTAGCATATCCTTTCATTATTCACTATATATCTCATTATGATTACACCACTGCTAAATCAGTTGATGGCCAGAATTTCCCCACTGCATCTTGCGTGGCTAGACTATACTGAGGGTGTTCCTGAGTCCAAGAAAGGTGCAGTAAGAGTTAACCAAGGACGTACACAAATGCGTTTTTGTGTAGTAACACCAGTATGGTGGTCAGTCTTCACTTTTAAAAGAAAAAAAAAAGAATCAGAATCAAAATGCCAGCCCCATCAGCAAATTCCACAGAATGTGAGCAATCAACAAATTGTTTGTTTTTTTTTAAACTAGAGATACTTTGGGGCCAAAGAGGGTTGAATCTGTCCCTGTAAAGGGATTATCGAGGTTTCTGCAAAACAATTAATTTTGGGTATTGGTAGAACTCAAATACCATATTAAGTCCCCCAACAATTGAAATTTACGGACATTCCATTCTTTATTACTGAAGGCTTTTATATGAAAACAAACTATTTGCCCCTTAGATGTCATAAAAGCTGGGCGGAATTTTGTAATTCCACTTCCACTTACATTACATGCAATTCCAGAAATGTCCTCCTAATTCTGCGGAATTCTGCAATTCCAAAAGCATAACAGTTTCTTTAAAACTGCATTACGTGGCAATAGATCTTATCCAGCCAATTGGGGAGGAGAACAGCTGTACAACCATCTCCTCGCGCTGCTAGTTTGACATGTGTGACATCAGCCAAACCTTTGCAACACGTCAGTGGAGCACAAAAACAAAACTAGATTGAAATCTCGAACTAAAAGGGGTTTCGAGAAAACCCATAATCACGTTATGATGAACTACTGCCATAGAATATGACGATTTGCATTGGTTGGGCAGACAGAATTGTTCAGGTTCACTTCGCAGTCCTCTCCCACAACCTGCATGACAGACACTTGTTAAACAGTAAGAAACAACAGCCAGTATGCCCAGCATACAATTTAAAGCGGCAGTGCAACGAAATTTGTTTTTCCAAAAAAGCTTCTTTCAGCTATAGTTAAAAAATATATTAGCGTACATGTCAAATTTTCTTGTCTAGGTACCTCCTATGAGTCCACCATGAGTCCTTTTTTTGTTTTTTTTTATACTAACCCTTGCTAGGGCTACAATGCTATTTCTATGCAGAATGTGGTGGCCATCTTTTTTGCGTGAGAAAGAAATGAAATTAAAACATTAATAAAATACTCAGATTGTGGTGGAATTAGAAAATTACACCACTAAATAAAACTGGAAGATGCCCGGAATCTTACATAGTGAAAAAAATGTAGGGTCAAATTTTATTGCTTAATTTTATTGCATTGCTGCTTTAATAAGTTTGTGGTTTACATAAATCATGAAATAGTAGTCAGCAGTTTCTATAAGTCACAAATGTATTTACCGTAAACTGCAGAAAATTATTCTGCGCATTACATAATCCATGGAATAGTATTCCACTGTTGAAATAGAAATTCCCTTTTGGAATTTCAAGAAGCATTTTAGAATCAGAACCAGAAATGCCATTCCACATGAATTCCACCAAAGCAATGCCACGTTCCACACAAGCATTTGTTCCTGCTGTTGTTCTTCTATGTAGTTTATTTATTTATTTAGCTTTTGTTTACCGGGTAGGTACACTAGACAAGTAATATGCCTATTTTCAGGAATGACCCGGGAGAGTACAGAACTTACAAGATACATACAAGGCAACTTAGGAGGAACAACTTATTACAGGAGGTACCCTCTGACTGCAGGGTTTTAAATAATTGATTAGCAGTTTTTTTCTTGGGACTATACTAACTGTACAGAAAGTATTTATATAGATTTTCTAGAAGTGCTGTGTTTGTTAAGCACAGTGAGGCAAGAAGTATGCATTTTCACAAAGATTTAGCACTTTTATGAGCAAAACGCTAATCAATTTTTAGAGTTAAATAAATCCCTGGATTGGGATTTTGAGGAATCATGTCCTTGGCAATGGGTTGCGATGTGTCAAGCAGTGGATTGTGATTCTACAGAAGGTGTAGCCAATGTGAACAGATTACACTGAAAAGTAAGATCAGCTTTTACTGAAAATGTTTTCAGTTATAAAGAAAGTAATGTCATGAAATAAAAAATTGGGGGGGAGGCGGGATTTTGTAAAATCGACTTCTGTGAATTTGTTCCAGAAATCTGGAAAATGTCCTTAAGTGTATTTTGTACATATTTGGTATTTAGTTTACAGTACACATTCCATTCATTCACAATGGTTCCAGGTCAATCTATGATATGGCTGTGACTATGACATCACTTCCTGTAACCGTTTTGTGATAAGGTCAATAAACCACCAAATAAAAGTTATTTTCCACAAGAAGCAAGATAAAAACAGAAGGTATAATTTTAATATATGGGATTTTGAAAATAGTGTATGCTTACTTTGGGAATACATCAATTCTTCCCGTTCATTTCACTCCATGACAACTCCCTCTGGACTATTAACTCTGGCATCAATCGGCTCCCACATCAATTCATCCCCAGACAATCTGCTTCCACTGCATACTGTACTGTACTCCAAGCAAGCAATACTACCCAACAAGGTGGGCGGTATCGGGCAATGCCAGACTGCCCAGGGCTTTATAGCCCCTGGAAGGTCCAGTATTGCCCATACCGCCCACCTTGGAGGGTATTATTGCACTTAGAAAATGGGCTACCTGTGGCAGTTTGTGTAGGTTTCTACAAAAATTAAACAATTTAAATTAAAAAAAGAGACTGAATTTTAAGTTTTTTGCTCGCAAAGTAGTCCCATGCTTTCTGTGCTATTCCATCTGTTATTGCCACTCCCCTCTCGCAGCACCATTCTGTTGTACATATGTCCTCCCCCCCCCCCCATCACCTCCGTAGTAGTACATTGAATTTTTCAGGTTTCCTCCTCAGCAATCTGAAAACAACCAGACAGACAAACAAAGCAATACAGACTCACTTGAAAAAGTGTTTTTTTTTTTTTTTTTATATATATAATTGGAACTTACGCAGCTGTTACGGGCGTGACCTCACTTGACCCAACACATTAAACCAGGAAGTGCAGAGCAGCATACTTGATGCGGTAGGGCAGCGCTGTAACTGTTATTTTCCAAAATTTGGAGTCTAACACAGTATTGTCTGGGAGTATGGTGCTATGATTTACATTTGAGCCGATGACCAACGTGAAAGTTCACTATCGCTGTGCCACTTGTATGCCTGAAATACGATCAGTATCGGGGATCTGGAGTAACACTATGAAGTAAGGAAGGAAAGAATATTTCTGCTGATTCTTAACGGGGATACCAGGTTTCACTGCTGAATGGAAAATATGAGGTGCCCAGTATTTGTAAAATAACATGATAGTTGTGTGATTTCCTGTGTAATTCACGTATGGAGTGTCACGCAGTGGGGTTTTTTAAAAAGGAGTCTGCTGACAGTCAATTAAGCGAGGCTGATCACAGTTACAGCAAGCTTCTTGATTTTAAAATGTGTGGGTCTTTTAATTTGCTGTACTTTTCTAATGTTGTGGTAAGTGAGCCGAGCAGAGGGTGGTGTGTGGTTTGTTGTGTTAGCTGGTCATGAAGTAGGGAGTGTAGGTCGGTCTGTGTCTCTCGCTAAGCGCGAGAAAAAAAGTGGTGGCATTTTTAAATTGAATGGGGTGCTTTTGCCCAATGGGGAAGCAGGGTGGGAACAAGGATTCTTGCATGGGTGAATGGGCACTTGAGCTGGCACTTTTGTTTCCTGTGCATCTATTGAAAGTTAATGTACCTTCCCCCAGGAGAGGTACCAGCCAATCGGAGCCCAGGAAATAAAAAGCCCATTTTCTAACAACAAATACACTTTGACTTCCACTTCTACTACCCTCCTGCACATTGCATCATCTGGTGGGTGTTTGTCTTCTAATATTTGCACTGGGGGTGAATTGTCTAGGGCCAAATTGATGGGGGAGTCAATAGGCACTGAAGCTAGTAGTCCAGGGCGAGTTGTGATGTAGCTGTCCACTTTAAGTAAGAATGAGTTAATAATTTATACTCAAACTGAAATACAGTACAGTAATACAGACATTCATAACGCCCTTTTTCTTTGACTAGATATCGGATACGACACCATCCTGAGCTTCAGCTCCAGTTTGTCAGGATGCTGGAATCCCTCCCTGTCTCCTACACAAAAGACAGCTACCAGGAGCTCATTGATATCTACGGGACCCACTTCATCAGGCAGGTGGAGCTGGGAGGGAGGGTAAAGGAAGTCACCGCCCTTAAGACCTGTGAAATGGCACTAGACGGCATAAGCAATGATGAAGTCAAAGACTGCCTTACTGCTGAGGTCTCTGCTGACATTGCCCACAGAGCAACAATTGACAGTGAGTTCAAGAGGTGTGAGGAAATCAAAAGGACGAAACTGAAAAAAAGAACCTTCTCTAGCAAGTACAATGAGAGAATTTCTGAGGTCATTGGTGGGACACTCTCCGAGTCTACAGACTTGCTTTTCTCTGGTAGTGAGAGCAAAGATGCCTTCAAGACCTGGATTGAGACTTTAAAAACCCACCCTGATATCCTCACCTATTCACTGAGCCCACTGCATCAGCTAGTGCGGTCTAAGGGGCCCATCAGAGACAACCTGAAGCGAGCCATCTCCGATTACATTAAGGAGCGGGCAATTCAGAAGAATTGCCCCATTTGCCCCAGGGGTTCACAGCCAAGCAGGACACAGAAGTGTACTTGTGTGTGCCACAGCAATGCTGACATCTCAGCCATGTGCTGCTCCAAGAACAGGGGGGCAGCCAGGCTGTCTGTGATAGTCCTGCATGCTGAAAATCTATGGGGGGACTACAACAGCAAGACTGACGGATACGTCAAGGTCCTCTTTGGACCACAATTTCAGCAGACCCCCGTCATCAACGAGAATGACAATCCTGTCTGGAATCACCAGATGGAGTTTGGCCACATCACCTTATCACAAGACAGTATGCTGAAAGTGGAAGTCTGGGACCAAGACAACGGCTGGGATGATGACTTACTTGGGGCCTGCTCAGAGAAGATCAAAGCAACCCCAGAGTTTGAGACAAAGAGGTGCTACTTCAAGTATGGCAACATTCAGTTCAAGTTCAAGGTGGAATGTGGTCCATACTTAGGTGGACCCCTGTGCACTGATTACAATCCATCAGCAATGACCAAGAATGTTTAGTATTTTCAAGCTCAGAGCAGTTGCAACCAATCTGTCAATGCTGTAACATAATGTTTCCCCATCTGAAACAAACGACTTGCTTGGTACTACTGAACTACTGAAGTGAGGCTCCTCTCCCATGAACAGTCAAATTAAAAGGAAATTCAATTATCAAATCCCTTCCAATTTCTTATCTCTTGAGTTTTCACTTTTTTGACCCCACCACCAATTAACTCCATTTCAAGTGGTCATTGGAACTGGAGTCCAGGTCTCCATGATCTCTGTACCACCCCATCCTACATGATCGGTCAGCCTCCACAGCTCTAGGTCTTTTGTCTTTCATTATTTGTTAACAGAGAACTTTCAACACTCTGAATCTACTCTCCATATGTTGGGTGGGTGGCAGCCTGCACTGTTCTCGGGCACTCGTTTGTTTGCTGGTCCTGCTGTCCTCCCAGGGTTAACAGTCATAAAGGACTGTACTTAGCCCCAGGAGAACAGCAGGACTAGCAAACATCTGATCTGAGCTTATAAAAGCTCTAACATACACTGCAGGTTACTGAATATCCCACTGCTGCAGTCCTTCTCTGATGTCAGCTGCAGGAGACTGTGGGATGTGTAGTTGTAAGAAATGTCAGCTTGGAAGTCAGCAGAATCAGTCTGACAAACTCTACTATACTGTAGTAAACAGTAAGTGAAAAAAATGTTTTTCCTTACTAAGTGCAAATTGGGACCAGACTTACATTTGGGTGTGGGGTTTTTAGTGCTTACTGTTCCCCTTAAAGTTCTGAAGAGCTGGTTTTAGAATTTAACCCAAGGAGTGGTTGGGGTTTAGTAGTGCTTTAACAGTATGGTTCCCAGTGATTAAATTTTTCAGATGACAGCTGGTACACCATCAAAAAGTGATACCATACACAGATTTAGAAACAATGATTAGAAAGTCACTGACAGATTTGTGTCATATGAAATTTTGAATGCTTTCCCCAGCAAAAAAACATGAATTATAGAAAAAATCACCATGGATTTTACAAAGGGAACGCTTTAGTAGAGTAAGCTGGTTTGACATTTCTTAGGCTAAATGTAAAATGTTACAATCGGAGACTTAAGAATTACGAGGAAGAGGTCTTTCTGTACTTCACTTGAATTTTTTTCAGTTTCTGTAATTAATATAAATTGAATGTATGCTGTCTTGTTTATGAATTTCTTTCAATAAAATTCCCCTTCTCTTCTTTGAGAAATGTCATGGAATTGTTAATTTCCAGCTGGACAGTGACCAGAGATGGAAAAAAAAAAAGGACCTGGGAAGAATGACTCCTCTGAAGGACAACACCTAACAGTGCAGCACCCCCCCCCCCCACTACCACACTACAGTGTCAGTTATGGGTAGTACCCCAAGCACCAGGTGTGGGGCTAGAACCACATAATAGTCAGTGTGACTCCAGGAACCTACAGATAAGAGGACTGTGTATGAGTAATCATACACAACAATACTGTTGTTTGATTGAGAGGTTTACATGGTAACAAAAGACCTTGAGAGTGCAGCTTGCAAGATCTCATTACCAGCGAAACCTCGTGATTGAAAAACAGAGTTGTATATGGTATGTATGGTTGCTCATACACAATCTTTTATAGTGTATGGGCAAACATCTTGTGTCCAAAAAATGGTCCCCCCAGCACTAACATGCATTAGTGTTCATCATACGTGAAGTAATTTAGTAAAAAAAAAAAAAATATCCCCTCTCCCGTCCCCGGTGCTAGTGGTCCCCCCACACCCACACTCTGTCTTAAGTCAGAGACTGAGCCCACTTCATTCCCCCCCCTCCCCGTACCCTGATCGGGCCACCAGCACAGCTCTTCACTCACTTCCATGGCTGGCAGCCTGTCTGAGCGCTCAATGAATGAGCACGTGCTTGCACAATTACGAGCTCATTCATTGGCAGTTGCAGACAGCCAGGGCTCTCACTACACTACCAGTAGTAGTGAGAGCGCTAGCTGTCTGAATCTGTCAATGAATGAGCACATGCTTGTACAAACACGTGTTCATTCATTGAACGCTCAGATGGCATGCCGGCCGTGGAGGTGAGTGGACGGCTGTGCCAGTGGCACGATCGGGGTATGGGGGGAGCAAGTTGGGCTCAGCCTCTGACTGAAGACAGGGTGGGGGGTCCACTAGACACTAGGGACAGGGGAGAGGATTTTTTTTCTGTACTAAGATACGGGGCAGGGGCTCAGGGTGACTGGGGGGAAGGAGGGTTCTTAATTTGAATTTGGCCGGTGATCGGCCAGAAGGGGCCACTAAACACCAGGGACATGGGAGGGGATTGTTTTATTAATGAAAGATTGGAGGGATGGCAGCAAAATGTTGCCCATGTGTAGCAAATCTCACTGGCTCATGAGTGAAATTTCACCCGCCCAATGGGCGAAATATTTTGCGTAATGCGCAAATTATGAGAAAATATCTCACAGTCTGTTGCCGTGGGTGTAACTGTGATGTCACGAGCAGTGTATTATGACCTCTGGTAAGGAGAAAGCAACAAGAATAGATAAATACTTCAGAAGCTAATATCTTGTTTCCATGCAACTGACCTGAGTAATAAATAATGGGCAAGAGGAATACAAAACTAAATATAGAATAATGGATGGGGAAGTGTGTGATTTGAGAATTTAATGCGCACTCGAGGTGTGGGATGCTACATAAACCCCGAGGGTGAAGCCCGAGGGGTTTATCAAAGCATCCCACACCGAGGGTGTGCATTCACTTCTCATTATCACATACCTTCCTATCTTTTATTTTATATAATTGCTGGTGAGCAATTTTTTCCAGCTTAAATGCTGTGGCCCCCCAACAGACATATAGTCTTTACACACACACACACACACTGTATCTCTCTCTCTCTCTCCACACACACACACACACACACTCACACACTCTATCTCTCTCTCTCTCCACACATACACACACACACTGCCTATCTCCCTCTGTCATTCTGAAGAAATCCCCATGTGGCAGCTTCACTCTAGTTCTGGGGCACCAAATAAAGAAGCAGCAGCTCACTGCTCCCCCAGCTCCCACTCCAGATTCCCCAGCTGAACTGTGCAGCAATCGCCAGAGTCCCTCTCTCTCTTACCCTACTCTTATAGCTGAAATTGCGATCGCGATTAGGCTCACGCTGCCGCCACCTCGCGCAGACACTTAACTGCAGATTTGTTCTGCTGACTTCTTGTGTTCCCCAAACTAGCGAACTGCAGGATCAACCAGATACTTAAAAAAATAGTAATATTTAAGGTAGGATTGACCAGCTATATAAAAAAACAGTGATTACAGGAAGCTGATGGTGAAACCGTGACGGTGCCACGCTAAGATACGGAGTCGGAGAACTGCTTAGCCCGTCCAGATTCAAAACAGGAGCCAATGAGGGAGTGCTCTCTTTTAAAAGACAGAGTGCGTGAATGTCATAATAACCGACTGGTTATTACAACAAATATCAACTCGGTAAGCCCATTGAAAAAATTGCTCACCAGTAATTATTGTAAAATACAAGCTGGGCGGTGTCGAAGTATTTTGTTTTGTTAACGTTCTCTGCCCCTTAAGCAGAGTGGCGCAAGCCATGCATGCCACACGGCATCAGTGGACAGCTGCAGCAGTCATTTCTAAGACATTAATGACTGATTTAGTGGCCAATCAGGAGCCTCACTACGCTCATGAATAATTTATTAGACTTAGAATCTGCATTATAGATTCAGGATTGGAGTTGTTGGATCCCATTCTTTTTTTTTTTTTGCTAAATTAGGATTTTTGGAATTGCTATCTGAAAACCTGGGGCCCGATGCCAAGACGGCTTATGCATGGCGCAAGCCGATTTACGCCAAACCTCATGGTGTAAACTGCAACTTGCACCATGTGTTACACCATTTTCTATTCCAAAAGGTGCCTTGCATGATGCCATATGCGAGTTGCGTCAAATGTGGGTTATGCCACCCACTACACCGCAACCTGCAACAGCATGACGCAAGGGTGGGTCACGACAGCAATAGCGCCCTATTCCAAAAGGGCAGCTGCCGTAACCCACTTATGCTATTCTAAGAGCCACATTGGCGCAGTGGAGTTAGGCCATCATGGAGATGGTCTAAGGGGCATCTGTCTGTGCCAATCGATGGATGCCCACTCTGCAGTGCCATTGCAAAGTTCCTGCAGTGCTCCCAATGCCCCCTGAACATGTTCAAGCCCCCCACCCCCTCAAATGTCAGGGACCCCTGGGGTCTGTTTTTAAAGTGCCCACCCGGACGCCTTTGCCACCTGTCCAGCCCCCCCATGCCCCTGGTGCTTGCCGTGGTGTTCCAGAGTGAGGGGGCTCTGGGGGGGCAGTTTGCAGTGGGCCGTGACTTGCAGCATGCAGGGCTATTGCACCATGCCTGTGGCACTAGCAGACACCTGCCGCAAGTCACAAGTCATAGGTGCTGGGACCCTGCCGCTCTCAGAATATGGCGCAGCATCCCCGACATAGCGGCGAATGTCAAAACTCGCATACACCTGCAAGTTGCGAGATTCGTCTTGGAATGGGCCCCCCAGATTCCAGAATTAAAGGCAATATAACTGTTTTTGCATTGCAAATTAAAATGCTGGCTTTAGGATGCTGATTCCAGTTCCAAGACTCAGAATCAGAATTAAACTGGACTCAGAATTCGATATTCCAAAAATTCTAATGGAATTCTGTCAAATTAGAATTGGCCCAAGCAGAGCATCTGTGGTTTACATTGATGCTAATCATACTCCATATGTGAGAAAACACTGTGGAGCAAAAATCGACAATTTGTATTACCTTTATTAACATATTGAACAGTTTATATAAACATTCCACAGGACATTTTGGAAGTGGAGTGACAATTTTGCTGGAATTGTGCTGGTGGAATATTTCATCCTGCACAACTCCTGTGAGCATCATCTGACACCATTGACAAGCACTGACCGAGAGCAAAGAACCCCTCCCCCCAATCAAAATTGATTTGCCAGATACATGAGGGCTACCATGTTGTAATGTCCTTAACAAAATGTGCTCGTGGGCCTGGCCAGACTTGTTCCTGATCCTGAGTGGGTGAAACGTGGTCACATGAGCTAAATTAATGTAGCTTAACAGTTACTCAACACCCTATGTTGTACACACTCAGAATGTCTCTCTCTCCACAATTATCTTCAATCATGCTCCCAGGTCGCCCCTGAAAACAGATACTTGTGCCTAGTGGGCCTTACCCAGTTACCAAAGACTAAAAAAAAAAAAAATAATAAAAAAAAAAAATAAAAAAATTCTTGTTTATATTTATTTAAGAATTTCTGGCCACGGAAAGGCATTCTAAGCCAAAGTTTATTTCCAAGTCTATCCCAAGCAGCACAGAGAGATTACAGAACTAATGAATCATCTGAAATTGCTAACAACATTCAGAAGTAGTCAGCTATCATAGCAAGAGTAATTTTTTTTCCTTTTCTGTTTTGATGATTAGAAGATTTGCTACCTGGCAGTACTGGGAGTGATGTGTGGAACAGGGTTTTACACAATGACACCTTTCTCGCCAACATCCCTGACTGTGAGACACAAGGCTGAATGTCGGCATTGTACTGTCAGGGATGTCAATGTGTTTTCTTGGGGCAAACCCAGACTCCCGGTCTCTAGATATACAACTCTGAGTCTGAGTTGTCTCAGGGAGGAGGCAAAACAATGGGAGATACAGTACCACTGCCAGCAGGGGCCATCACAGTGACCCAATGCTTTTTGTCTAATTCTGTTGCTGTGATTGTCTTCGCTGTGGCAGTGTCAATGTGCAATCAGTACACCATGGAACAGCACTCTACCCGGAGGCTGACACCGTCAGTTCTCCTCCTCCCTATGCATCTCATTAGCATTGTGACGTCACTGACTGTGACATCACAAGTAACTGAAAAAAGCCAATCTCCTGCTGCTTGACTGCAAATTTGTGACACATGTTACCAATCAGGCAGCAGGACTTGTGATGTAACAAGGAATCACGTGCTGGTGATGTAATGAAAGGCACAGAACTGCATATGGCTACATTCAGGTAATGCACTGCTATTCACATTACAACTTATACTATCAGGTAGAAAAAACATCTAAAGAGCATGTAGAAGTGAAAGAAATACTTCAGAAATAAAAGGTAATAAGGGACTGCTTTTAAAAATGCCTAAAATACAGCATTCTGCTTGCTATTTTTGGTGCTACAGGCTCTTTATGTGACTTGTTCTGGACCACACAATATGCAAGTGACAGTCATTATACTCAAATCCAAGTCTGCTGGCTCTGCAGGGTCACTGCTTGGTGTTTTAACCCTCAAGGCTATAATGTACTGCATATTACCATAAGTAATTATTGTTACATGGAAAGTGTAGAGGTTGGAGCACTGGCTTGTAACCAGGAGATCTGCGGTTCAAATCCCACCAGATCCACTTAGGCACTGCATGGCAAGAAGCAGGTTATGTGAGTCTTCTACATAACAGTTTCTCCAAAATGTAAAATTGGGCCAAAGCAGGGCCCTCGTTGCACTCAAGAGCGTACTTTTATAGTTAGGCCGTTATGGGGAAATAATCTCCACGTCTACATCTCTCTTTGGCCACAAGGTACAAATACCATCAACACCGATCCATCTTTTCTTTATTCACCATGCTGCCCCCTTCTACTCACCCACCTCCCAGTCCCATTCTCAGCACCACTGGTGTTTACCTCCTCACCCCTATGATTTACAGCGCATGCCTCCTGCTGCTGTTGTGGATTCCATCGGGGCAGGAGGCACCCCCTCCCCCTTGTCTCTAGAAATGTGAGGTGAGGATCAGCCAGTCATTTTTGGGGGCTTGAAAGACACCAGCAGCAGCATCCTGTTTACTCTGGGGTATTTTCTTCTCTTTCTCCCATCCAATCATATGCTGGCCATGACAGCTCCATGTGCACGTACACACACAACTGTGTGATTACACACGGTGTCCGCTGGTGACATCCTTCTGCCCACAAGCTGCTCTGTCTGCACTCTCTTCTTGGAGAAGGAAACTGTCCTTAGAGACATGCAGTCTTCCTGGTGGTCTAGTGGTCAGGATTTGGTGCTGTCACTGCTATGGCTTGGGTTCAATTCTCGGTTAGGGAAGGTTCCATTTTTTTGGGAGGCAGTATAGCATTGTGGTTTAGGGTTCTGAGCGGCAAACCTGGAGATCTGGGTTTGAATCCCAGAGCCCCTACTTGTATAGTGTGTGACCCTGAGTAAGTCACTTAAATTCCTTGTGCTTTCAGGTCACAAATGAAAACAAGCTTCAGCTTAGTGTGCCTTTCCTGATTAACCAAGTTCCCCTTTCCCCCTACCCTTGGTCATCCCACAGCATTCAGGGCTCATTCTTGAACCCAGGTCTCCAGTGCTGTAAGCAGAAATCCCATCCATATGCCAATGGGCTGGTTCCACGAGGCATTCTTAACTCCCTAATGCATTAAGCTCATTTGGGAGTTCTCTTTCAGGCTCCCCAGCCCCAGAAACAACGTCCCAACTGCTGTGCACCACATCACCTCACGTTATGCCTTACTTAAACCACTTCATTCCATTGCTAAACCTGTACAGAACTGTCAAATTCTGCTTCCTCCAGAATTCTGATGAATTTCAGAAATCCCAACTAGTTCCAAGGTAGTCCATTGAAAGAGGATTTCTGAAATTCCAAAGGGTGAGTGCGTTTTGGGTTTTTTTTTTTAATTATGGATTAGTAGTCTGTGGTTTACAAAAACTGTAGAATAGTATGTAAACTGTGAAATCATATTCTGCCAGCCATGGTGTACGGTGTTAGGTAAATTCGTCACTGGCAATTCCCTCCATGGCAAATTGCTCCCTCTCTGCTGCACATATGAAACACCGCAGCAAGATGTTATTTATATTTTTGGATATCCTCTACCTTAGCAAGATTTAATATTATTTTTGGACACCCCTGTACTAATAACACACTGTACAGTTGGAAACATGAACTTTCCTGGAATGTTTCCCAAGTTCTGAAAGGAGTGAATGGTCACAGAGTGAACTGCCAATAACAAATTGTCATGTAGTTGTGGTGTGATATCCCATGGAGTATGTTATTTGTGGAAAATGATTCAGTGGTTTTCAGAGAAAGGCTTTTCAAAATTCCACAGAATTAAAACAAACTAATAACATTTTTGGAAGCAGAATTGTTGTTCCACATTCCACACGGCTCTACTCATTACCATTCCCACCTTCTGCTGTGGCACAATGCTTGTTTTGCATTACTGAAAGCGAAACTGTCATTTACGAACAGCAGGCAGGATTTCCGAAAGGCTTCGATTGCTGCAAGCCCTGGATGCACCAACGATACGGAGCACGGGACTTGTGGTGATCTAACGGGATTTTCTATCCTGTGTGACAATTGCCACAAGTTAGACCAACTTTTTCTGGTCTGACTTGCAGCAATCTGGGGGTCCTTTTTTTAAAAAAAAAAAGCTTGCACCAGATATTTGGCACAATCTTCCATAAATCCTGAAAACTGTCACAACTGCACCCGAGATTGTAAAAATCAGACGCAATGCCACACTTTGCAAAATCTGGCCCAGTGTTTCTCACAAATCGAAAGCCCATGAAAGGGTCTGCTAAACAAGGTATTTAGCACTCTCATAGCTGTCAGCTGTCCAGCGACAGCGATGATTAAGTCTGCCCTTTATACGGATGTTAAATTGCCATCATTTTTAGAATCGTGTGATGTCATTCAGGTAGCAACTCCTAATGGTGGTGGCGGTGTCTCTGGTAATGTGAGCCAACAAGCACTGGTCTGCATGCCTTCACCAGCAAGCTAACGTTGGTGCCCTCCCATAGGAAGTGGGTGGAGAGAGGGCATGAAACAAGAAATGCCATACAATTAAGCACAACTGATTACAGCCCTCCCTGACACCAGTCAGCCACCAACACGCTGTGGAGCCATTGCCACAGCTGCCACTGTAAAATAAGGTGCTTCCCCTTATCTTGGGAAGAGCAGCAGGCCCCAAAGGGATTCTCCAGACCCCAGTAGTGAAGTACCCAGGGAGTCTAGAGATGTAAGAACAGCAATAAAGTAAGTCATGCAGATAAATAGGGCATCAGTGGGACAAAAAGACAGAGTTGGCAATGCTGCTCCTTAAGCTGGGTGTGGAGCAAAATATAAAAACCAGAAATATGCAGAAACTCGCACTCCTGTCTATCATCAATGTAAAAATGTTTTTAATCAAAAATAATAAAACGTCGGCCCAGTGGCGCTGAGGGTTGAGGCGCTGGTCGCCACACCTCGCGCCACGCCAGCACCTGTTGGAACAGGCATGGGTTGCTGGTCGGGGCGGGAGGAGCTGGATTGAGGTCTGCGACTGCTTTCCATCTCGGGAGGGGGATTTGGGCTGCTGGGCTTGTCTGACCCTAGTGGAGGCTGGGGTTGACAGCACATAGCTGCAAGCTATGGGGGTGGGACATGGCAGACGCTTGATTGGGGCATGCACGGGAGTGTGCATGCAACCAGTCACTAGGCGTCATTGCCGCCATGACCCCACCGGGGAGAAAACACGGCGAAGTAGCCGGCAGTAGCAGTTGTTCCTCACGGCGCCATTCCTGGAAGGCGCCTCCCCTGGTATGGATCCGTTGGGGTGGGTTGAGTCGCTCCCACCACCCTGCTGTGAAGGGTAAGTCGCGGGGCACAAGGGAGGGGGTCTGATATCCGGGATGGCGCTTAACAACGGAGGGGTCGAATGGAGCTCTGGAGGAGAGAAAACAATACCCCAAAAAATAAAATAATAAAAACAAATACAGTATATCCTCAGACAAATTTAGTGCAAATACTGCAAGATGTGCCAAACAAATACAAAACTTATGGAGGCACCTGGGACCAAGCCAACCCGCGTGAGCCTCAGTGCTTCGAGGACATACTTTCTTCTGCAGAGGGCATCAGTGGAACCTGGAGCAGTGGGGTGCTGGGGGGGTCCAAGGGAGGAGCAAAACAAGAAACCTAGTAAAGGTCCTTTCTGGATTTGAACCTTTGTCTTTTTGAAAGGGTAGTGATTTACACTCTTCACTAGTATTTACCGAAAGAAAAAGCTGGGATGTGAGAAATCCTGCTCATTAAAAGTGCACGAAACACTGGTAAACATCAACAAAATGTTCAGAGTTTTTCATGGTTAGTCATCATAAATGAGTGCCCCTTTATACTGTTATTGCCCAAAATCTTTATTCACAAGGGTGTGGCGTGCATATATATATGGATCACAGACAGACAGAACATAGAGACAAATAAGTGCATTAGCTGGGATTTGAACCGATGTCACTAAGAATTCTATTTTACTGCGCTACCAGCTGTGCCATCAAGGCATCTGGAAACCTAGGACTCCCAGAAGCACCTTACTCTTCCTCAAATGCACAACTGGGCACTGCACAAATAAATGTAATTTTTTTTCACAAGGGTGCAGTGTGCATATTTATGAACATAAAATGACAGAAATGAGAAAGAAATAAGAGCCTGTCTAGAATCAAACCGTGGTCTCCTGCTTGCTAAACGTCTGACTGAACTGCTGTGCTGCTACCAAGCTGTACTGATGTGAATTGCAGCTGTCAAAGCCTAGAGGCTGTGACACACCTACGAAGCAGGCAGCCAGAGGGACCTGGGTTCAGATCAGGTCTGTGAAGCAAAACTATCAGAGGAGCGATCCAGCTGTCTGCAGTGCAACAGCAGTTGTATGTTCTTGATGTTTCTGCTCATGGGTGCACTGAGATCCACAGAGGAGAGGGGCATACTGTAAAAACACATGCCTCCCCACCATAAGCAAGGGCTCATTTCTGTTTCCCAGCCTTCACATCAGCAGTGGCACCACCGCAATGGGTGACGTCAACAACAAATGGTGGCAGAAGAGGTTTGCACATCAATTTAAATTTGCAGTTTTGAACACTCAGTCTAGTAAAGCTGCACTGTTTTACTTCTATAGGTCCATTAGTGTTGCATAGATAACTGGAAATGTAAACATCACAATTCTCACAAATCCCCCCCCGCCCCCATTGCATGGATTTCACAGGTAATTTCCATGGAACTGGTCAGAGTTCTAGGAAAAGAATTGTTGCACTGCAGAAATCTTCAAAAGCAAAATCCCACGGTTTCACCTAGCCCTAACTGGTTACCAAAAAAAGTCTTCACTGGGTAATACCAGTGCAGGTTCCTGTAACTACACATTAATGATTGTGTGATTACATAGCATGTAACTACAGGGTAAATATGCTGTACTTCCACGCAACAGATGTGTAACTACTGTGTAATTACCTCAGTTGCTCACAATTAATGATTACCTTCCCTGCAGTTACATAGCGAGAGAAGCTTAAAGCATAACACCCCATTGCTTACCTCTTCTCCACCTGCTTCAGTTTCTCCTCAGAAGGATGGCTAGACAGAGACACCTAGTGGTAAAATGGTAGATTGCATCTCTCCACTCACAGTGGGACTGTTACATAATTCAGAAGGATCAAAAGTTTTATTGTTCTTCAGCAATCTAAAGGTGGCATGAGAGGGACTGCAGTGAAACAATCATCCATTTTTGTGTTTGCTTGCGTGCTTGTGCAAGAAACACCTTGGGACAGTACTGCATTTCAGAGGTGTGTCAGGGACGAGTCCAATCCAGAGCTCTGCGCAGTGAGCGCGACCCTATCACACCAATGAATGGTGAAGCCCAGTGTGACAGCCACAATGTCACAGCGGGAGCTGGCCTTCACTTGAGAGAAAAGAACTGCACCAATGAGAGAATGCGCTTCATTCCTTTCATTTGGGTTGTAATGGCCGCTATGCAAATGAGAGGAATGAAGCACACTCTCTCATTGGTGCAGTTCTTTTCTGTCAAGTGAAGGCCAGCTCCCGCTATGAAATTCCAAGGGCCATTACAACCCAAATCCCTTCCTCTGCTGCTGTCATCCCTGCTCCCTCATTCGCCGCTGACCCTCCAGCTTCAACATTAGTGTGAGTAATTATTTTTTTGTTGTTCTGTGAGCGCATTTCAACTGATGAAGCATTTCTGCTGGTGCTCTCAGATGTTTCCCATGGCTTGTGTGTGTTTTTGCCACTCTACCAACAATCATGCTGTAGGGAAAGCAAAGGCAGATTGAGACCCCCCAGTGAACCCCCAAATGGATCTGTACGTTTACCCGACATGAATATGACTGACAAATATCTGCCCAACTCTGTGTTCTACAAAATTTTCCCGTGTCCACACATAAAAAGTGAGTGTGCTGGTTTGTTCATGACGTGCCCGTTTGAGTTTTGCACCTCCTGCTGTTCTTGCGCCAAGTAGTGTTACAGTGCTGCCAATGGTTAGGTCAGCGTCAATGCTACCTTGTAGTGTGCTAAAACTGTAATGGTTAGGGGCACTTTACATGAAGAAAGGCAACAGTGAATATTCCCGATCACCACCGCAGTGCCCTGCTCCAGTCAGTGTAAGCTCCATCTTTTAGGGAAATGAGACGGTCTTCTGGGTTAATGTTAGCACAATTAAAGAAGTGCCATCTTAATGAACAAAAAGACCCCCCCCCCACAAGAGACTAATTGATGTTTCAGCTACTTGTTCAAAATGAAAAATTTGATTTGATGCAGCACTCCGATCACATATCACACACTTGGCATGCTGCAGCTCCTGTGGGCCAGTGTCCGTTCTCCGGTGGTCAGACTAGCGTGCATCACGGTGTGCATCTGGACCAATATGGAGAGATGTGAAGGCATGTTGGGAGGGAAGGAAGTCAGCTACTCATGCCAGTGTCTGATCTCTTTTGCAGATCCCTAGGAAGGACTGATCTCCTTGCATCCCAGCGCAGATCTTGGCTGGGATTGAGGTGGGGGGGGGAGTTATTACAGAAAAAAAATACTGGCCTGGCGAGCAGAACCCCAATGGATGCTGATCACCCAAATGACAATACACTCCGTTCA
The DNA here is from genome assembly GCA_016271365.2 of Neoceratodus forsteri. Taxonomy (NCBI): domain Eukaryota; kingdom Metazoa; phylum Chordata; order Ceratodontiformes; family Ceratodontidae; genus Neoceratodus; species Neoceratodus forsteri. The sequence goes on along the minus strand of JADMNL010000026.1, from coordinate 315,754,763 downwards.
TTTCAACTACACACAAAAGGCATCCTTCTAAGCAAGCCAGTTACAGGGTTCCAGCCTCCATCTCTGTTCCGTGCATGGTCACGTCATCATGATATGAAGCGCAGTCTCTTGCCGCCATGTGGACTTACTCCCTCTCGAGTCTGCTGCTGAATCTATCTTGCTGTTGTTGAGAGAAGAGACTGTCTGCAGCCAGCATCACTTTGAGCCTGTCACCTGTCAGGCCCACTGGGTCCACTGATGCTTATCACCAGCGCGGCAGTCATCGTAGAAAATCTTGTTTAAAAAAATGAACATAAAGGCTATGTAAAGCAGCCAAGGTTAGGTTGCCACTGCAGTGCATGATGTGCAGGGAGCGCACGGGTGGGGCAGCAGTCTGACAGATGAGAGTCGAGGATGAGAAACGGAAAGCCATTCTAGCCGAGAGTCGAGCAAGGTCGTAGTGGTTGAGGTTGTCGGGAAAATCCGATTATTTGTAAAAAATTATTAATTTTACACAGTCACTCTGAGATGGTGTCAGCGATTGTCACTGTCAGAGGAAGTGGGGCTCCAGCGCCAGGCCAGCAGCAACCACACCACCACAGTGCCTTGCTTGCTCCTTATCTTGACTTCAGTAAGAAAAAAAACGCACACAGAAAAAAGAAAATGAGACTACAGAAGAACCAGAGGTGAACAACTGTTACTGAATGATATTATTTAAAAAACATTCATGATCATTCATGTGAGAGGTTAAGTTGATGAGTTACTCTGTACTGTTTGTATACACCAGAAAAGCTGAAAACCATTTTTAAATGTCCACCCATCACCCCATACCCACCACCCCTCACACACCTTAAAAATTCAGTCTTAACACTGTTTATGTAACCAACGTGCATAATCTAATGGTTCCTTGTAAAAATAGTGCTGAAAAAATTGCGACTGTGAAATTAGCGAGTATATATTGGCAACATTCAACATAGCGACCTCAGAATGTAGTGACTACATTTACAGCGCCCATGTAATAATCGCGCTCACATTTTATACTTGCCACTGCTTTTGTCTGGATAAGAAATCGGTATGTGCTTCAGCTTCTCTACCCAATCGGTTCTCCTTTAGTCTGGGCTTCCGTACCAAATTTGGTTCTCCTTTAGTCTGGGCTTCCGTACCAAATTTGGTTCTCCTTTAGTCTGGGCTTCCGTACCAAATTTGGTTCTCCTTTAGTCTGGGCTTCAGTTTGAGCCTCACTACCAATTTTACCGATTTTAACAGTGCAATATTTATTTACTGTTGTCAAACGATATGGAATCACAAAACTGGCAATATCACTAAATCTGCGTGGACTCATCATCTCGCAGATCCAAGGTGGAACAAGAACCGACTTGAATACAAGCCCAAGATTAACTCGACTTTGTTTAACAAACTTTTTTGTAACAGACATAATTAAAAAAATGGCCTATTAAAACAAATAATTCACTAATACATTCGGCTTTGATAAATGTCCGATGGGCAGCCTCAAATTGTGAATACAGGTGCAGTTTTGTATACTGTTGTGCTTCTGACATCAGACTTTGTTCCAATAAAGATAGGAGATTATAACCAGAGTACATTTTACTTTTCTTTCCCAGCTCTGACATTGCAAGTCGAGTGGGTGTGACTTTCATTCATCTTGAACAGGGCAGTACGACTGAAGAGCACACTGACAGCCTGTCACTCACTTCGTTGCAAGTGAGCCTGTCATAATTGCCTTGCACTACACCCAGTCACTAATTAGAAAAAGTAATAAAGTTCACAAAGACTGGAACTCATTGATTCCACACATTTGAAAGTCAGAATATTAGTTCTTTATTCCACAAGGTTAATTTGTCACTATTTAGTATGTCTCTTTTATGTGAAATCGCCCAATTGACTGTAAAAATGCAGTATAGTCGCTATTTTGTACTGGCGCTATTTAGATGCACTCGCTAATATGAAAGTCGGGATTCTTTAAACGCTATTTTTGATTCGCGATTTTGAAGTCGCTATTTTAACAGGTAACCAATCTAACACTTGCTTTTCCTGAATTAATTTTTGGTTATACAGACTGTGAAGATTTTGTTGTGTCCTGTCCTGGCAGACACCGGGCCACAGTAAACTGATACCCCTTCCCCTTGCTGGGACCCCAGACTGAGCTAAGTCCTGCTGCAATCTTGAAAATTCAAATTTTAACTGAAGCCTCTGTGGCTCTCCTTGTAAAATAATTCAGCCCAGGAGGGTATTAACACAAAAAAAAAAAAAATAATAATTTCCCTAAGTGTCCTGAGCAGGGAGGATGTTGGCAAGGACAGATTATTTCTTAATTCTGACCTTGGAGTGGGTTTGCCCCCCCCCCCCGGCAGAGCCAGGGAGGCTTTGGTACAAATTGTAATTTTTTTTATTTCCCACCAACAGTGGCACTGAAATGCAGAAATTTACATAAAAAAAAAAAATCACATCCCTTCCTAGCTGGTACCATCCCCACCAGTGACATCCCTTTCCACTTTATTTTTGGCTAATACACTTTAAAAAATGTAATGTCATCCTGGCCAGAGAAGCCACAAGCAGAAATGATTTAACTCACTTTGAGCCCCTCCCTGGGTGTCATGCTTGATCCAGTTGCCGGTTATCCAGAAAGGCTTCAGTTTAGTTAAAATACAATGAAAATATTTTTTGTTTATAACCCAACCCTGGGCCAGGCATCTGTCAGTACAGGATACGGCAAAACAGGGCCACACCAAATATGCACACTATACGGTACTTGCAACATTAATTCAGTAATTGCAGCTTGCCAAAAATTAATAACAGCATTCCCATTGGCTGAAAACTGCATGAGGACATGTGTCCCTGTTTTGCCCTATAATGGCTGGCACCCTGCCAGAGTAAACAGCTCTTCCCTCCCTCATTTTCACATTTTACTTACCTGACTCCCCTCCATGACTCTTTGGGGCTGGATTTCAAGCCAAAGGAAATGTTTACATTGTGTGCATATGGATGTGTGTGTGTGTGTGTGTGTGTAATTCCAGCTACAAACATTCCATGTTGCAGTAGGGTGGGGGGAGGTTCCTTTCTGTGGTGTTGCTGTGTGCATGCTTAATGTGATGAAAATTGTTTGATTGTAGTTGAAAAACAACAGACTTATGAGGCTACGTTAACGTTTGCGATCGCAGGCTCATACCTTTAACACTCCTGCCACATACACCATGCAAGGAAACATTCGGCATTGGCACATGGTGGCACGCACTATTCTTAGCCTTACTTTAAGAGTTTTGACTCAGCACAGCAGCAGTGCTACCACTAACACCACTGGTGACCCAGGCTGACTCATCACCACAGCAGCAGTGCTACCACTAACACCACTGGTGACTCAGGCTGACTCACCAGCACAGCAGCAGTGCTACTGGTGACCCAGGCTGACTCACCAGCACAGCAGCAGTGCTACCACTAACACCACTGGTGACTCAGGCTGACTCACCAGCACAGCAGCAGTGCTACCAATAACAGCACTAGTGACTCAGGCTGACTCACCAGCACAGCAGCAGTGCTACCACTAACAGCACTAGTGACCCAGGCTGACTCACCAGCACAGCAGCAGTGCTACCACTAACAGCATTGGTGACCCAGGCTGACTCACCAGCACAGCAGCAGTGCTACCACTAATAACAGTACCGGTGACTCAGGCTGCCTCACCAGCACAGCAGCAGTGCTACCACTAACAGCACTGGTGACCCAGGCTAACTCACCAGCACAGCAGCAGTGCTACCACTAACAGCACTGGTGACCCAGGATGACTCATCAGCACAGCAGCAGTGCTACTACTAATAACAGTACCGGTGACTCAGGCTGCCTCACCAGCACAGCAGCAGTGCTACCACTAACAGCACTGGTGACCCAGGATGACTCACCAGCACAGCAGCAGTGCTACCACTAACAGCACTAGTGACCCAGGCTGACTCAGCAGCAGTGCTGCCACTAATAACAGTACTTGTGACTCAGGCTGACTCACCAGCACAGCAGCAGTGCTACCACTAACAGCACTGGTGACCCAGGATGACTCAACAGCACAGCAGCAGTGCTACCACTAACAGCACTGGTGACTCAAGCTGACTCACCAGCACAGCAGCAGTGCTACTGGTGACCCAGGCTGACTCACCAGCACAGCAGCAGTGCTACCACTAACACCACTGGTGACTCAGGCTGACTCACCAGCACAGCAGCAGTGCTACCAATAACAGCACTAGTGACCCAGGCTGACTCACCAGCATAGCAGCAGTGCTACACTAACAGCACTAGTGACCCAGGCTGACTCACCAGCACAGCAGCAGTGCTACCACTAACAGCATTGGTGACCCAGGCTGACTCACCAGCACAGCAGCAGTGCTACCACTAACAGTACCGGTGACTCAGGTTGCCTCACCAGCACAGCAGCAGTGCTACCACTAACAGCACTGGTGACCCAGGCTGACTCATCACCACAGCAGCAGTGCTACCACTAACAGCACTGGTGATGCAGGCTGACTCATCAGCACAGCAGCAGTGCTACCACTAATAACAGTACCGGTGACCCTGGATGACTCACCAGCACTGCAGTAGTGCTACCACTAACAGCACTGGTGACCCAGGATGACTCAACAGCACAGCAGCAGTGCTACCACTAACAGCACTAGTGACCCAGGCTGACTCATCAGCACAGCAGCAGTGCTACCACTAACAGCACTGGTGACCCAGGCTGACTCACCAGCACAGCAGCAGTGCTACCACTAACAGCACTAGTGACCCAGGCTGACTCAGCAGCAGTGCTGCCACTAATAACAGTACCGGTTACTCAGGCTGACTCACCAGCACAGCAGCAGTGCTACCACTAACAGCACTGGTGACCCAGGATGAATCAACAGCACAGCAGCAGTGCTACCACTAACAGCACTAGTGACCCAGGCTGACACATCAGCACAGCAGCAGTGCTACCACTAACAGCACTGGTGACCCAGGATGACTCACCAGCACAGCAGCAGTGCTACCACTAACAGCACTGGTGACCCAGGCTGACTCACCAGCACTGCAGTAGTGCTACCACTAACAGCACTGGTGTCCAAGGGTGACCAAGGCTGACTCATCAGCACAGCAGTAGTGCTACCACTAACAGCACCGGTGACCAAGGCTGATTCATCAGCACAGCAGCAGTGTTACCACTAATAACTGTACCGGTGACTCAGGCTGACTCACCAGCACAGCAACAGTGCTACCACTAACAGCACTGGTGACCCAGGATGACTCACCAGCACAGCAGCAGTGCTATCACTAACAGCACTGGTGACCCAGGCTGACTCACCAGCACAGCAGCAGTGCTACCACTAACAGCACTGGTGACCCAGGCTGACTCACCAGCACAGCAGCAGTGCTACCACTAACAGCACTGGTGACCCAGGCTGACTCACCAGCACAGCAGCAGTGCTACCACTAACAGCACTGGTGACCCAGGATGACTCACCAGCACAGCAGCAGTGCTACCACTAACAGCACTGGTGACCCAGGCTGACTCACCAGCACAGAAGCAGTGCTACCACTAACAGCACTGGTGACCCAGGCTGACTCACCAGCACAGCAGCAGTGCTACCACTAACAGCACTGGTGACCCAGGCTGACTCTTCAGCACAGCAGCAGTGCTACCACTAACAGCACTGTGACCCAGGCTGACTCATCACCACAGCAGCAGTGCTACCACTAATAACAGTACCGGTGACTCAGGCTGACTCACCAGCACAGCAACAGTGCTACCACTAACAGCACTGGTGACCCAGGCTGACTCATCAGCACAGCAGCAGTGCTACCACTAACAGCACTGTGACCCAGGCTGACTCATCACCACAGCAGCAGTGCTACCACTAATAACAGTACCGGTGACTCAGGCTGACTCACCAGCACAGCAACAGTGCTACCACTAACAGCACTGGTGACCCAGGATGACTCACCAGCACAGCAGCAGTGCTATCACTAACAGCACTGGTGACCCAGGCTGACTCACCAGCACAACAGTGCTACCACTAACAGCACTGGTGACCCAGGCTGACTCATCAGCACAGCAGCAGTAATACCACTAATAACAGTACCGGTGACCCAGGCTGACTCACCAGCACAGCAACAGTGCTACCACTAACAGCACTGGTGACCCAGGATGACTCACCAGCACAGCAGCAGTGCTATCACTAACAGCACTTGTGACCCAGGATGACTCACCAGCACCGCAGTAACTAACAGCACTGGTGACCCAGGATGACTCACCAGCACAGCAGCAGTGCTATCACTAACAACACTGGTGACCCAGGCTGACTCACCAGCACAACAACAGTGCTACCACTAAGAGCACTGGTGACCCAGGCTGACTCACCAGCACAGCAGCAGTGCTACCACTAACAGCACTGGTGACCCAGGCTGACTCATCAGCACAGCAGCAGTGCTACCACTAACAGCACTGGTGACCCAGGCTGACTCATCAGCACAGCAGCAGTAATACCACTAATAACAGTACCGGTGACCCAGGCTGACTCACCAGCACAGCAGTAGTGCTACCACTAACAGCACTGGTGACCAAGGCTGACTCATCAGCACAGCAGTAGTGCTACCACTAACAGCACCGGTGACCCAGGCTGATTCATCAGCACAGCAGCAGTGCTACCACTAACAGCACTGGTGACTCAGGTGGAGGAGCAGGCCTGGGTTACCAAGGGCTGAGTAGGGGAGGTGGAGTGAGCATCTACCTCCTCCTGCTTCATAACATAGCCCCTTGTTGCTGCGCACCTTTTTTCCTGAAAAATACTTCCCTTCTGTTCCTTAGTTACCCCTGTGAAGTATTTAAATGTCTTTATTATACCCCCTTCTCTTCCAAAGTGTACATACTAAGATACTTTAGTCTCACGTCATTGGGTTTTTGCTGCAAACCCTGCACCATTTTAGTTGCCCTCCACTCTGTCTGGATCCTTCCAGAGATGTGTTCTCCACAACTGGACACTCTACCCTAGGTCAGGTGTTACCAGGGATCTATACAGAGGGAACACCACCTCCTTCTTTCTAGTGGTGATGATACCTCTCCATATGCACCCAGCATCATACTAGCCATCCAAGCTGTCCTGTCGAATTGCTTGTCCACCTTTACGTCATCTGATATGATTACTCCCAGGTCTTTTTCTGGCTTGGTGGTGGTCAGTACCACTCCACCTGTTTTGTACTCTGTTCCTGGGGTTTTGTTCCCTAACTGCATTGCTTTGCACTTTTTCACCATGAAATCTATCTGCCATACATTTCTTGATCTATTCTCAAGCTTTATCAGGTTGCTGCTCATCTTTTCTGCCCTCCCCCCACTGAGTGACCAAACTTCTGCAGATTTGGTGTCATCCATAAAGAGGCAGACCTTCCCTTCCAGCTCCTCTGCAATGACTCTTATGAAGACATTAAAGAGGTCCGGTCCCAGCACTGATCACTGAGGCTCCCCACTGGTCACCTTCCCTTCCTCAAAGTGAACTGCATTTACCACAATCTTCTGCCACCTATTTCCTAACCAATTGTTACCATCTTTGGACCAATTCCTAAGCTACTCAGCTTGCCAACTAGTCTCCTGTGTGGAATGATGTTGAAAACCTTGCTGAAATCTAGGTAGGCCACATCCAGTGCTCCACCCTGATCGTATTCCTTGGTCACCCAGTCAAGGAGCTCTTTTTTTATCAGCAGTGATTCCATTAACTTTCCCACCACTGATGTCAGTCTGACTGGCATATAATTGGCAGCCTCTTCACTGCTACAAATCTTGTGAAGTGGGACTACATCTGCCCTCCTCCAGTTCTCTTGAACCACTCCTGTTTCCAGTGAGCTGTTAAACAGGACTGTCCGAAGTGCAGCCAGTACCTCACTGAGCATTCCTCAATATCCTCAGATGCATCCAGTCTGGCCCCATTGCTTTTTCCACTTTCAGATTAGCAAGTCCCTTCAGGACTCCGTCCTTTAAAAAGGACAAGTGTCCACCTCCCCCCTCCATCCAAACCTCCTGTTACGTTTTTGTAGCCCCTGTCCTTCTGCCTGCAGAACAGAGGGATGCTGACAGGCGCATGCACCCTAAGCCTGCTCTGTAGGTATGTGCACCATTGAGCCCCTAGCCATAAGCATTTTGTGGACCGAAAACAATATCGGTGCTGAAGCAAGACATCTGGTACCTTTGAGCCTCACAGTGCTGACTACCGACCCAACCACCAAGAACTTGGCTGTCTTACAGCAGTAGGATGGTTCTCTAATGGCCAAGGCCACTGATTTACGATAATTAAAATAATATGTAGAAAAAACTGGCAATAATGGCCCATTCACTCAAAAATAAATATAACCATTTTTATTCCTATTTCATCCAAACAAATACATCCTACATTTCAGGAAAACCCTTCTTCGTGGATTCTGGTTTAATATCTAAAATAAAATAACATATATAATAGATTGCATATATTCTGTAATTTTCAATAATGTGTATAAAGGGAAAACACAGGGCAGCACACTTACTTCTTTCCAAACTAAGTAAATTCTTATTTCATTTGATCAACAGAAACAATTGTTGGTCCCCTATATTATAAAAAAAATTTCACTTTAATACAGTATCGTATGCATTTCTCAGTAAATTAAAGGGGACAGAAAATTTGCACTAATTGGCAGCAGTTAGTAATGTTCATAGTAAGAGAAATGATAAACTTGCCTCCAAATGAGCCATATGTAACTGTACCTTAATAAAACTCCTTCCCTCCCTTACATACTGCTCACAGGTATACCTTAATGCAACAAATGATCCCTCCATAAATAGAGCACCTGTTATAACAGCATATGCTGCTTCGCCCTCTCTGCACACAGACTGACTCATCGCTGTGAACTCTACTCCAAATTAAATTGGCTCTCTCCCACTTCGCACAGACTCTACTCTACTGGATGCTTGATTGACAATATCATCAGAACGGGGACACCTGAGTGTCTCTCAAGGTTGCTATCTCATCCCTCCCAAGCATATCTCTTTAGGTCATCCGTATAAACCCAACTCGAAATTCCTAGATAAATCACAAAAAAGGAGGAACTACCAATCACCATATCAGCTCCCAGCATCTGGAACTCCCTTCCCCCCTCACATTAAACTCTCTAAATCCCACCTAGCCTTTAAACTGGGTCTCCACGCCCATCTGACTGATTCTGACGGCTGCTCCCGTGCTGTAACTTGAGACTGACTCCCAGTAGCATTCTTTGCCTACATGGCACTTACTGTTTCCCTCCACTGTATAAAATCTGCATATTCCCACTCCCTCCACAAAATCGTTAGTTAAAACTGTTATTTATTCTTTAGCGGTTGTCGTATTCCTTAATTATTATTGTTGTTTTATCCAGTGCAAGTAGCTAATGTAAGGGTATTTGTTTACTCTGTTTCCATAGAAATATGTCTTGCTTTTGTCAGCAATCCGCGAATTTGTTTTGTTCCTACTTCATGCTGTGCCATAAACAATTGTCATTGATGTTTGTACCTTCTTTGTACTTTGCTCTCTCCTGATTGTACTCTCCTGGGTCATGCCTGAATGTAGGCAATACTCTTGTCTAGTGTACCAACCAGGTAAACAAAAACCAAATAAATAAATAAATGAATACTGATGTGAAAAACTGTTTTCAATTGTTTTATTTTTATGAAGAACATTCTGAACAGTTATTTTCCTGGAACCAGTATTCTGGAGTGTTTACCATGTCATGGTTTGAGTTCAAAATGTTAAAATATGAGCTATTGTCCAATCAGAACCATGCGTAAGAGTTCTTTCCTCAAACCGTGACATAGTTAATACTCCAGATCACTGGTTCCGTGAAGAGAACTGCAACAGAATGCTGTCCATTAAAACAAAACAATACAAAGTACAATTTTTTCATATCACTTTTTATTCAGGTACAGTTACATATGGATCATTAAGGCTTATGGTTATAATTTTTGTAAACTGGAACATTATAAACAGCTACCAGTTAGAAATCATTTCATGTCCTCTTAAAATATTAAACTTATTTTATATTTTCCCAATTATAATCTAATGTTTCTACCTAAAGCCAGGCATTGGCTTAAATATTCTTTTTATACATCCATGCATACCTCTCAACCTTTCTTCATCAAAATGTGTGACACAATGTGTGACAAATGAGCAAAATGTGTGACATATTGTCTATCATGGCACTGGAAGCTCAGAACACTATAGCTATCAGTGCACTAATATTCATAATGTTTTTGTATAACTGAGCATAATAGATTATTATGAATTTCTGCTTTAAAGTCTCAGTGGGGAGTGTGGAATATCACCTTCCCCATGATGGACAAAAGGTTTCTAAGAGAGAAAATGAGTGACGTACCTCATAATGTGTGACAGTTGAGAGGTATGCATCCATGTGTATTACATTCACATTATAGATTGCCTGTAGATACAGAATTACACATTAAAAAACGTCCAAGGTAATCAAACACCAGCATTTAAAACCTGTTACAGAGAATACTGGATGGGCAACTATGCACAACCAGTGTGTTCTGATCCCCCTCTGACCTTGAGAACAAAGCACTCTGGAGGTCTATGGGAATCAGGACCCCCGAGGTGACAGAACACACTGGTTACGCATAAAGTTGCTCATCCTGTATTTTTTATAGTATATAGTAAATCCCTCCTGCTTCTTCCCTCTGCTGCTGTCCTCCCCACTCCATCATTCCCTGGCTGAACATATACATTCATGATTTTGCAGCCACGCCTCTGAACAGCAGGAGGAAAAGCCGATGAGAGAGAAGGGTTTGCAGGTACACTGAAGCACTGCACTGAGAGCTTGCAGGATGGAAAAGCAAAAACTGTTTTGGTAGTGGTGGTGGGTATTTGTAGAAGAGGGGAACAGAAGGAGAGCTGCCTGCAAAGTACACAGCCCACAGGCATAGGAGTTGCTGCACACTCCCCATCAATCCAGGAGAGAAACCGCCGCAGAGGTCACTGCCAGTCTGAGGCTGCTATTACTCGAGACCCTGTTCCAACTGGATGGATCTTTCTAGCAGTGAAGTCTAAGGGCCCTCGCTCTGGGCACAGAGATGCAACTGGCTACTGTCACCGGGCCATGATCGCCACCTGCCCCAGTTAACTCTAAGCATGCAGCCCGGCACCACAACAGTCAGGTGGTTGACGAATTGTTGCGGCCAAGTCCCCTGCATCCCAGTGCGGCCTTGGCTCTGTGAGTAGCTGGGAGTGATAGTGGATTGATTGCAGCAAGCTGGAGGGAGATGCTCTCCAGGGCTCTGCAGTACCCCGCTTCCATCACCAGGGAACCAGATAGCCGTTATGGAATCACCCCTGGATCAAAGTGAGAGACACAGGCACCAAGCTGAAGAAGATGCAATCAGAACCCCTGACCATGGCACAAAACTGCTGTCACCTCCCTGGCACCCTGACAGAGGCATCCTGCAACCTCTCACTCCGAACCCTGGCAGGGACAGACAGGCTCTCCTGCTCCGACCTGCCCAACTCCTCCATGGCTGTCCTGATGAAAAAGAAGGTTACATTTCAGACCACTCTCACCCTGGAGGAGCTGACTGCTGTCCCCTTCATCAATGCAGTGCAGAAGATGAGGTTGCTGGACAGTAGACACTTCACAGACTTGTCATCCAGGTAAGGACTCTTAACCCCCCTCCTGTCTGTGTATTCCTTCCTCTTACCGCCCTCTTCCCCATGCATTCCTTCCCTGTACCCCTCTTTTAGCCCACATAGTTACCACTGTTGCTGCATTAACCTGTAACAAACTAAATGGCCCTCGTCATCTACTTAGTCCACCCTCCCCATCCCCACCCACCCTCTGCGCACCCATGCTCCCTCTGCCTCCTCTTAAGCCCCATAACTGTAGGGCATAAATTTATAAAAGAACTGCTGCCGCAGTGACAATCAGAAAGGAGGGTAGGAGAAGCTTTCTAACATGCCTCCTCTACCTTCCCCTGGTTTCATTTGTGCCCTCTCTGCCTCCTCTTAAGCCCCATATGGAATACATTAATTTAAAAAAAAATGCTGCCGGAGAGGCAATCAGGAATGTGGGGAGGCGGTGCTTTTATTACATGCTTCCTCCACCTCCCACTGGCTCACACCTTTCCTTGTCTCCCACTCCTGTGAAGAAGGCTGCAAACCTAGGCTCTGTACAGGCTAGGAGTTCTAGAGCACCAGCAGGCACTCTCAGTATAGTGCGATCACGCTATCGGAAGGCTGCCCAGCACTCCAACTTGCTCCTCTGCTGCCACCACAGATAAAACTCCCCGTCACTGCCCACACCATAACTAGGGCTCAGGGAAGCCCTTCTTAGACCCAGGAAGGATTTAAAATTTATTTTAACATAAATGCTGGCCTCAGAATGTCGGGGATAGCCCAGTAGGCCAGCAGGGCTATCTTTAAGTTGTACCACCCCCTTTGCAGGTAATTTCCAAAGCCCCTCTGACCACCAATATACCTCTATTTCTATAGAAGGGCTGCTAGCCTCCAGTAGCCCACTTGGACTACTAAATAAACTACTGGCCACTCGATCACCACTGGGGCACCAAAGGGTCCCAGCTGAGCCCCTTTCCCTAACCTCAGTCCCTTTTCTCTCCTTCTGCTTTCTTACTGCTTTTTTATCTAACTAACCTATTTCTCTTCTATTTTTGCAAGTCTGGCCAAACGAGGGCTTCTACCTTACTCAGATAAGTATTAGTTTTATTTCTATCCTATCCCTTCTGCCCTGCTGGTCCCCCTAAGAGCCGTGGATCCTTTGGACACTTTTGTTTTATTTTACAGGTACCTTGGCGTCACCGCTTTGGACATCTACCCAGGCACCCTCTGGCAGGTAAGTCCCTTTCTGTAACCTTACTTTGTGGGTTGACTGCAACGGGTGTCCGTGTCCATTACAGCCGCCTCTGTTGCTGTTTCCGTGTCGTGGTAACCGCTTTCTGCTTGTGGCCAGTGAGGACTTCAGGAAGGCTTGGCAGACCAGTAAGTTCACTAACCCTTCTACTTCTGTAATTGTTTGAGACATGCAAAGTTTAAATGGGCAGACTGGGTGGGCCATAGACCCTTATCTGCCGACACTGTCTATGTATCTAAAGTTAACAGGGTGATGTGACCATGCCCACACACATTCCGTACTTTCATTCAGGTGTTCTGCTCAGGTAGATGTCCATGGAAACATAAACACAGATTGCCTGTGTTATGACACAAATTTTCAGCACAGCCATTTCTTCACAGCACCTCATGAATATGACAACTGTCATTTTTCAAATGTGTTCTCACAGCATCCTGAATGGTGATTTTGCCGTCACTACACTAAACCACCTTTCGGGCAGGAGCCGAACATTTTCTCCACCACTGCTCATGAGGCGCAATCATAAGGAGGCTATGTTGAACAGGCAGCAAAATAAAACACAATAAAGTTATCAGGCTATGTTGCATTTTGCTAACACAGGCTCATAACTTTGATACACCCCTGACACATACACCATCCAAGCATGCATTCGGGATTGACAAATGCTTGTTATTAACACTGTCATCTTCTAAGCTTGTCTTACCCTGCATCTTCAAAGAGCTTGTACACACTTAAGGAGGCTGTGATGTCTCAGAGAAAATGTGAAACTTATATATTATATATATATATTTTTTTTAGCCGATGATGATTTGACACATCTATGTTAGTCCAATAAAAGGTAACTACATATAAATGACAAAGAACCTCTGTGTGCAAGCACTGAGGCAATGGTTACCCCAAAGGGCATTTGGCCGGAAATCCAAGTTTCAAAGAAATACAAAATCACACATACCCCCACAATGCAAAGCATCATGGGCTGCATATGCAAATCGCCACAGAATATTATGCTGGTTCAACTTTAAGCAGAAATGCATGGTGCATTGTGGGGGCATGTGTGATTTTGTATTTCTCATATATATATATATATATATATATATATATATATATATATATGTGTGTGTGTATGTATGTATATACTGTATTTATTTTTCCAGGGAAAAAGCACCATTGAGCAATGCTCATTTACAAGGAGGGCCATGATAGGACAGGTAACATTACAACAGGTGAAGTGACAGTACATAGAATACAGTACACATAATACAAAGGTTTAGATTAGTACACACCAGAGCAGCAGGCTTTCTGTCCTATAAAGAATGGGAGGTAAGGAGCTACAGTATATGAGAACTCCATCTCACGGGGGACAAGGCAGCAGTTTGAAGTGAGGCATTGATGAGAGAAATACCCCTAAGACTGCTAGCAGGAGTAATAGGGGTCTTTCTGCCCAGTACTGACCAGTAGTGGGTGCAGGGACTAAACTGGGACTGCTAGCAGGGGTCACAGAAGCCTGCTTGGGTTTCTTTTCTTTAAAACATCTTAGACGCACTGGCAGGGAGTCCAAGGGATAGGCATGAAAGTATAGAAAGATTACTGCTTGGTGTGCAGTGCAGGAAAGTATAAATACTCTTTGCCTTAGCTGTTAATTAAGGATAAGGTAGCAGATTGCTAGGCATTATCTTATACCCAAACTGGGTAAATTACAAGCTTCTTTTGGTACACTGAATTAAATAGTTGCATGCTTCCTGATATAGCTAAGTAACAGTTATGTTGGTGTGCTTGCGCAGTCAACATCTTGGGAAAGTGCAGCTTTAGAGGCACGGTCGCTGTTGGGCGAATGCAGGGCACGCACTAGTAGGTGTGTCCCATTCCCTTAATCAGCCTAATGCCAGGCAACACCATGCATACATAATGAGGCGAGCACATCTAGAAAAGGTCTGCTGCAATCCAAGCAAAGCTCGTCAGACGTAGCAGTCCTTTTCTTGCCATGCTCGCCGCCATTATGTACATGGCGGGACACAGCCGTGGAACTGCCGACTTCAGGGGTGCCTAGTCCCCCTGTTGGCTGCCCCTGACCCCTGTGAATGTGCCAACAGGGGAGTCCACTCCTCATCAGCAAAAGCACCCCCAACTGCTTAATGCCGAGGGAGTGCCCAACTCTTGGCTGATACTCCACACCCTTTCTTAGGTGTCGCCTGGGGAGCCCACTCCTGCCGGCAGAAATAACCCCCCAAATTGTTTAATGCTGAGGGGGTGCCCAATCCCTCGCTCTGCATTCCCCACCTTCTTTGTGTGCTGGACGGGGTGCCCAATCCCGTCGGCATAAATTCAGCCCCCCGTGTTGTTTGCCGACGAGGGTGCCAATCCCCATTGGCTATAGACATCCCCCCAAACAGTTAGGTGGCACACTAAGAACCCACCCTAGCATGCCAAATCCCTGGAAAAAAAAACTGTCCCGCGATGTGTTCTTTTCTTTTTACAACCTATAAAAGGAAAACGGTCCCTCGTAGTCTCCCTGCCCCCACCTGCACCCACCCACTGCGCACCCTGCCTCCCCACAAACACCCTCACCTCATACTTACCTCCGGAGCATGGCACAACGATCATCGGTGGACTGGGGACACGTCTGCATCCTTCAAAGCCGACCGTGAATTGAGAAAATGCTGGTAAGCTGTATAATGGGATAGATAGGGTTTTTTCAACTTTAGTACATATCTCAGGCATTCTTCTGAATTTTGACCCAAAATTTTCAACATGGGGTTTTTGGGACCCTTTCTCATGAATTCTTGCACTGTCATGAGCAAGATCCTGAAAGGTGATTTCGCAGTCACTGCATGGAATCACCTTTCAGGACCACGTAAGGACATGACAGTGCCACTGTTCGCGAGGGGCTCTAAAACCCGTGTTGCAAATTTGTGGAAAAAATCCAAAGCATGACTTTTACGAGCGTGAGTAGCAACTGCGCAACGCACGCTCATAAGTTAGGGAACTCACAATGTTTTCATGCCAGATTCTCAGCATTGGCATTTTACCACACCTTCTTGTGAACCATGCAGCTGTCATTTTTCACATCCTGGCCGAAATGTATTTTCGCACTTCCGGTACAGAATAGCATGGTTGTGGTGCGAAATCAGTGTTCGGGACACATTACAAAAATGGCCGTGACGCTGTTCATGAACAGAGGTCCTAAAATGCCGGTGTTGAAAATTTGGTGGCAGTATTCCATAAGGTGACTGTTTTACGAGCGTGAGTAGCAACTGTGCAACGCACGCTCATACGTTAGCACATTCACACTATTTGCATGCCAGATTCTCAACATTGGCATTTTACCACACCTTCTTGTGAACTGTACAGCTGTCATTTTTCACATCCTGCCCGAAATGTGTTTTCGCACTTCCAGCGCAGAATAGTGTGGGTGCTGTGCAAAATCAGTGTTCAGGACACATTACAAAAATGTCAGTGATACTGTTCATGAGCAGAGGTCCTAAAATGCCTGTGTTGAAAATTTGGTGACAATTCTCCATAAAATGATTGTTTTACCAGGTGCATAGCAGCTGCGCAACTCACGCTCGAAACTTAGCACATTCGCAATATTTTCATGCCAGATTCTCCAGTTTGGCATTTTACTACACCTTCTTGTGAACTGTATAGCTGTCATTTTTCACATCCTTGCTGAAATGTGTTTTCACACTTTCAGCGCAGAATAGCGCGTTCGCTCTGCGAAATCAGTGTTCGGGACACATTACAAAATGACAGTGACACTGTGTTCAAGGAGCAGAGGCCCTAAATGCCGGGTGTTGAAAATTTGGTGGCAACATCATAAAATGACTGTGCTACAAGCGTGCATTTGCGCAGTTTGCACGCACACTCGTACCTTCGCAAACGTCCAATTGTCTCACTCCAGATTTTCTACAGTGCCATTGTTCTGCACCTCCTAATGAACAGTGCAGCTGTCATTTTTCACATCCTGACCAAAATCTGTTTTCGCAGTTCTGGCACAGAATAGTGTGCTCGCCGTGGAAAGTCCGTGTTCAAGACACATGATGAAAGTGACAGTGACTCTGTTCATTGGCATATGCCCTAAAATGTCTATGTTGAAAATTTGGGAACAAAAGTCAATAAAATGAATGTTTTACGAGCATGCATTGCGCAGTTTACACACACGCTTATAACTTTGTGAATTTGTAATACTTTCACTCCAGCTGTTCATCATTGGCATTTTTCCATTCCTCCTCATGAACACTGCAGCTGCCTGAAATGTATTTTCCGCACATCTGGCACTGAATTGCACAGCCGTTGTGCGAAATCAGTTTTTGGGACAGTTTGAGGAAATGATGGTGACACTATTCAAGAGCAGAGGTCCTAAAATGTCTATGTTGAAAATTTGGTGCCGAAACTCCATACAATGACTGTGTTGCAAGCGTGCATTGCACAGTTTCCACGCACCCTTGTAACTTTGTCAATCTGCAATATTTTCATGCCACATTTTCACCGCTGACATTTGTGCACATCTCCTTATCAACAGCCCAGCTGCCATTTCGCACAGCCTTCCCAAAATGTGTTTCTGCAGCTGGGGCGCTCAGTGGCGTGCTCACTGTGCAAAATCACCTTTTGGGACACATTCACAAAATCACAGCACTGTGTGTCTCTAGCTACGCCACTCCCACTGCCAATGCCAGCGTGACAACATTCAGCATTGACAAATGCGTGTTTTAAACAGAGACACAAAGCCATTAAATGGATTGCAATTTTGCTAGCTGAAACTGGCGTTCATAATTGCTTATATGAGTGTAGTCTCTTACCTTTTCTTTGGTGCAATGGCTCATGGCTTTATGGCTTGTTCAACCCCTCGATGGTGTCTTTTCCTCATATACCACACCTCGCCATCATTTGTTCTCTCTCTCTCTCTCTCTCTCTCTCTCTATATATATATATATATATATATATATATATATATATATATATATTTATGGCAAAGCTATGGTAATGCTCATTAGGGTTGCTATCACACCAAATGCAAACCGCACAAAGGTCAGAAATAAACAATTATGGTTGTTAGCCCAATGGCAACAAAATTTAGACATGTGGTGTAAGTGCTGTTATGGCTAAGTCCTTCTCACCCTCATTTTTGCCTTAAATGTCCTCACTTTTTAAGAAAATTGTGTAGTGACTTCATTTATACATGGCCTTCAAAATCATACGCAAAGCAGGAGGTGACTCCTAACATGCTTGTCACAGGACCATTTCTGCTCTGTGAAAATCCAGAGGGTCTTTTGTGGGGGAAGACACAAAAGTCCTTCCCTATACATTGTGTACCACAATCCCATGTTCCTGCAGGCCATAGAATCATTTGGCCCTTTGAACTGGCAGCCAACTGTTCGGCTGAGGTTAGACCTCCCAGGAGACACCACACATTGCACACAAGTGCAGAACCAAACATTAGTCCAGCCACAGATTGTGAATCCCAGCCCCACATATCCAGCTGGGATCAGGTACTTCAAATTCCAATTATTTGACCTACTTTCTCCCTTCTTTCAAAACAAGAAGCATTTGAAACAGAACCTGTATGTGTAATATTACTTTTAAACCCAGAAAATCTGCCTCCTGATGACACATGGTTAGTGCAGAACTAGTTGAGGTCAAGAGCAAGCACTGCTAGGCCGCTGGTCTATTTTCTACGCACTTATTAAATTGTTTATTCTTATGCAAATACCTGTGGTGCCACTGTTCTTCTTTTAACTCATATTAAAGAGCTAGTGTACTGCCTAAAACCAATATTAGTTTTCAGAAGCAGTCAACCATTACCTTTTATGTCTGAAGTACTGTTTCTCACCTCTGCATTTAAATAGAAGATTGTTTAGCTGATATTAATAGGTATGATGTGTGAGACAGACTCTGCCTAGCAGCTGATATATTTCACTCTATAGATTTAATATGAAAAACTGACATAGAAAATCCTGACACCCACAAGCCCGAGACTGACATCACGATGTGGCAGTAACTCAACAGATTAACATCCCAACCATGGAAAGCCTAACACTGGACTTATACCAGGTTTGTGGTCTGGTGGGGGATTCACCACCATCCTCCCCCCAAAATTATTATAGCCAACTCTGAGTCCTGGCAGACTTGACTGTCAGACTTTCCGTGGTCGGGATGTTAATGTGTTGGGTTAGCACTGCGTCGGGATGTCGGCCTTGGGCTGGTGGGTTTCGGGATTTTGAATGTCACATTTTCATAATGATATCATCTCTATTCCCCCTCCCATGACGTCATCAGCAATGTGATCTCACTGACCATAATATCACTGCTGCTTAGGAACAGTCACTCAGCAGCTACCAGGTCAGTCACTTGTGATGTCAGAGAGATATTATACGTCAACTGCCAGGCTGAGAGCTTTTCCACATATCCAACACAACATTATCACATGCAAAACTTTCTAATGAGCAAAAGGAAAAAGAAAAATACTTCAGAAATAAAAAAATTGCAACAGACTACTTCTTAAAACTTGTGTTATTTTCCTGTCTGTTGGTTTTGGTTGTACTAGATCTTTAAAACCTCAGAATCCCCCTGAAAACACACACACACACACACACACAACACACTACATATATACACACACAACACACTACATATACACACACACACAGTACATATACACACACACACTACTCACAACACACTACATATGCACACACAGTACATTACATATACACACACACACAAAACAAACAGACGCACACCACACTACACACACACACAACACACTACATATATACACGCACACACACACTACACACTACATATATACACGCACACACACACACTACACACAACACACTACATACACACACACTACATATACACACACAACACACACTACACACACACACACACACACACACACACACACATTTGCAGATGTGGAATTCACATCTACAGTATATCAACAAGATGGCTTAAGCTGCCAAGTTGTAGGGCTGTCATCTCACTTGAGCTGTGTCTACCCAAGGCTTCTGTTTGTTATCATATATTTTACTGAAATGGCAGTCTAAATGGAAGGCTGGTAAGAGAGGGGGTTTCTACTGCCACTGCCTCCACCTCCTGTCTTTTTCACACTTCAGCAAGTGCAAGATACAAACTAAGACCTGAACTGTTATTCTACTAAACAGCACAAGTATTTGCTGTATAATGGGCTGAGCCATGTAATTCCTATTGCATCTCTCCGCCAATCTACATTGTAAGTTCTTCTATGTATTTCAAGGTTTTTTTTCACTAAGTAAATGATTTGAAAGTGCATTTCTGCTTCTCCAGCGTCTGTGTGTAACAGTTATTTGAGAAGCATTAGAAGAGAGGGCTTCACCTATGACACATGATTTGCCAACTTCCCATAAAGTTACTGAAAACAAGCTTTCACTGATTTATGGTGCTGCACCACAAAACTGAACTACAGTATGTAACTCTTTCACCCAAAAGCCTCCAGACACACAGCTCCACTGGTTACTGTACTACTGCCCACATATAAGCAGTACACTATCCATTCACACATGCAGTTATGCAAAGTATGCAGAATAATACCTGCAGCACCTTACAATATCCCATAATCACAGTACAGGCAGAATATAACATATACTCGATCGAGAGAGAACCCTCTGCCAAGGCTGCCTCCATCTCCAGAGCATTCTGTACTATAAATAGGGGCTCAGTCTGGCAGGATGGTCATATCAAGCTTTGTAGGCTTAACTCTGTTGAGTTATTTAGCAATATACCATGACAGAGAGTGGGTATATTGGTGGATTTACCATGCCTGGTGTGGTTCGGTCATGAGGCGCAGCCGAGTAACTTAACCACACCAGAAGTGGTAAATCCACCCATACACCCACTTTCTGTCATGGTATATTGCTATTACACAATGTTCAACTTGTTCTTTTGTATTTATAATGATATAAAACTTTTACAGTGGGTATACTGGAGGATTTATCATGATCATGTGATGTGTTTTGACCAATGAGGTTACAGGATTTTCATACCTCATTGTATAATGAGTTTTTTTTATCACCTCAATTTTTATTAATATTTATTATACAATGGGGTATGAAAATCCTGTAACCTCAATAGTCAAAACAGATCACATGACTGTGGTAAATCCTCCAGTATACCCACTGTAAAAATGTAGTTCACTATAAAAACAAAACAACAAGTTTAACATTGTATAATCGCAATATACCATGACAGGGAATGGGTATATGGGTGAATCTGCCACTTCTGGTGTGGTTAAGTTACTCGACTGCGCCTCGTGACCGAACTACACCAGACATGGTAAATCCACCAATATACCCACTCCCTGTCATGGTATATTGCTTAAATATTCATGGCCATTTCACAAAAGAACAAGCATGTTCCATACAATTAAAAAAGGATAACGTAACAGAAAAATAATATTTAAACAATAGCCAGGTTACAGACTTTAACTAACAAAATGTTACTGAGTGGGTGAGAAATAATGCTACAATCTGCTATGCAATGCCTCACTCATAACACGGGCAGCAGCTTTACTGAACACACAGCCAAGCTGGGTTTTTTTTCCCTTTCGTTTCCAAACCTCCCACGCTCCCCAAAGTTATTGGGAATGTCATATTGTCTCCCAACACATATAACTGCACACACTGACAGTGTTTTCATACTGCCCTAACATGTATTCTGGCACAGTATGTGTTCATGAGCGCCCATCCACCTCCCCCCATGTATGCTTGTTCATGTGAAATACAGTACTGAGTAAACAAATGTTTTCCATGCTATCAACTCGATGCATCAATACCAGTTCTTACATTTAGAGTTTTATACTAGCCAGTATGCATCCACTGCTCAGATTCCATCGCTCTATCATTATTAAAACCAGGTTAAAATATGGGGACTTTTTTTTTTATATTCCATCAAATTTAATCATCGGACCATGTTTTTTTAAACTTATGGATGCCCATTTCTTCATAGACAACCCCACTCCAATTAACTTGTTTATATATTAAAACACAGTAAATTTATGTAATGCACTTTCTGCTGAAATAAGGAAGAAAACTAATTTTCAGCAAACGAGTAAAATCTCACTGGTGTCAGTGCTGTTCTGTATTTTTACCACACTTCAAGTGCCCTGTACCGCACAAAAAGAACAAGAGGTGGCTAGCTTCAACAGTGGCTGCCATTAGTTTAAGTTGCGATTGAGAAGACATGTAGAGAAGACATAAACAGCATCTCTATAGAGTAGCTCTGTATTCTGTAACACACAGAGCACCATAGAAACATAGAAACATAGATTTTGATGGCAGATAAGGACCGCTTGGCCCACCCAGTCTGCCCATTTCCCTACCTAATGGATAAGCTGCAGATCCTAGTTAACCAGCAGCCTACTTCTTCCTACCCCCACCCCCTAGAATTGCGTTATGACTGTCCCATGCATGCTTGAATTCCACCACTGTTTTTGACTCCACAACCTCCTCCGGAAGGCCATTCCATGCATCCACAACCCTCTTTGTAAAAAAATACTTCCTTAAATTACCTCTGAGCCGCCCCTTCTATCTTCAAATTGTGACCCCTTGTTCTTGCACACCTCTTTTTTTGAAAGATGCTACCCTCTCTGCCGTCAGATGGGGATCCGCCCCCACCAAGACTGGTGCAATCCAGGAAGAGGAGGTTTTCTCTAGAAGAAATGCTGGGTAACCTTTAGGTACTCTCAGCTCTCAATCCCCCCAACTTCTGTTGCAAATAAAACCCTATAGACCATTGTGGGATGAAACAACATGCTTATCCACAGCAGAGACTCAAAAGTGCCCCAATGTTTGGGGCACTGTAGCCATCCATCGATAGATTTACCAGGTGATGTGGTCACCATCAGCAAAATCCTGTTGCTAGGCTGTCCAGCTTGGTGGAAGCATTGTAGTTGACCCCACGCAGGGATTGTGTGGTGGTTACCACAATGGAAGGTGTGCTTTCGGAGGTAAATACACTGAAAGGTACATTTTAGATTGCAAGGAGTTGGGAGTAGTGATCTGATGTTGCAAAGGGCATAAAGAAATGGAATGTAAATGTTAAACAAGCATTTGTCAATGCCAAATGTTGGCTTGCTGGCATTGGCATTGATAGTGCAGGAGTTAGACAGATGCATAATAGGAATGGCAGTAAGGTATTGTAGTGACACTAACCCCACCCCCACTCTGCACAGATTGACAGGAATTGGGGTGTGCGTGTAGGTCATCGATTTATTAAATGCTAAATGGCTCATATGTCTGCCTGCACAGTCCCATGCTCTACCACTGTGTAACTCACAGACCTACGAAACACTTTGAGACATGGAGTACATGGAAGACACCATATAAAGATCCTGACTAGATTCTACTTGATGTAAGCCAGAGCAGAATACAGTGTCCCTTTCGTGTTTGACATGCTTGCACAACTGGAAAGAAGTCTCACCCTCTGAAATTCTCGGGTGCAAGGATCCCACGGTAAAGGTCTGTAAAAGATGCAAGCAGTTTCCATACATGTGTGCAAGACAGGAACAGCAGCAGACTGAGAAGACAAGCAAAGATGCCACACTATGAACTCTCTAAAAAAGTGTCTGTGGTCAAAACCCACAGACATAACTGAACAAGAACTTCAAATATAGAACCAGCACCCAGCAGTTTGCAAAATAACCACAGACTGAGCTCTCGCTGGGTATAACAACACTTCCTCCCCTGCTCACACACACAGAGCCATCGAATATAACAGGTCCCTTCCCTTACTGGGAGGCAACTGGTTTCACCCTTTGCACGAGACCATTGGGTTCACCATTTCTACTAGGCCTTTGCTGATTGACTTCTGACAGTTAGAAGGGAAAAGAATTCCCAAAGCGATTTCTAACAGGAAGGAAAATAATTCCCAAAGTGACAGCAGTCAGTCAGAGACCACCCCTCAAGGTTTTGAGCCTGTAACACTCAAGTCCATATAGTGGAACTGACAGCCTACAGTACCTGTATGTTGCTGTGTTTGCGGGGGTTAAACCCCTTAAGAGTTACTAGTAAATTGAAAACTAATTCTGTCAAAAGGCCAGGACTGGTTCTGAATTTTTTGTTGTTGTTGAAAGAAAAGCAGTGCTATACACTTTCAGAACACTATGCTGACTTGCACACTGATGAGGACAGTAGGTGATTATGATGATATACAGAACATTATTTGGTTTTCATACAAGACAATAAAACCTATTAAAAGGTAATTCAGAGACCTTGGAGCAGTTAAACAAACAGCAGAAGTTTAGATTTCAAGCACAGCACTACAGCTACAATATTCAGAGTCGGCCACAACACAGTCGGTATTGCTGTGCGGTAAACAGCCCACAGCTGGTCCTAAGCAACAGTCAGATAGTTAGCTTTAACATTGTATTCATGATCACTCACTGACAGTCAGACAGTGACCGGCCGAGGAGGTGAGCAAAGGGCTGTGCAAGTTGTCACCACGGTCTGTGTCTGAGGACTGGTTTCTGTTGTGGGTGTGGTGGTTGGTATGGAGTGAGCAGGTTGGCGGGGGGATTAGTTACTGTTTGTGGGGAGGGGGCCCACTAGTCACCAGGGTATATATAGGTTATGCACAGTGTGGGTGATTAAAGATAGTCATGTATGGGTGCTTGAGGGGGGGACCACTAGATGCTAAGGAGACTGGAGAAACTGTACAACAGGGGTGACTGGGTTGTTGGGAGAACCTGTAGACACCAGGATGTGCAAATAATTACAGCATGGGCTTGGGGGATGCAGCCACTGCATATTGGGGCAGGGTTTTCGCAGCATTAAATCTTGCTAAAATGAGGCTTTTTGTTCTTTATTAACTGATATTTCACCAGAAAGGGATGCTGAGCAACAAGTTGCTCGCCTCTGTGCGACGGGGAGGGGTAGGGGAACATGAGGATAGTATACAAAGATTTGGTACACAATATATACAATTTGATTACATTCAATAAAGTAAGCAGACTTTAAGCACACTGCCAAAACCGTTTAATATATCACTGCACCCCTTACGCATGCAAGAGTCCTCATTTCTCATTTGCATAGGTGCAGTGGTATTGTCTGCACTGTCATGCTTCCAGGACAGTGCAGCACACCTAACGCCTCCGAATACGGCACCTCCCGAATGTTGGTGCTATACACGGTTAGTGTGGTGCTAACTTGGTAAGTGCCATGCTAATCATTTAAATATGTTCGCCTCATATACACACACACACACACAGAAATTGTTCCACAAAGATTTCATGATTTTGTTATAATGTTAGCTCTTTTGCTGCACATGCAAACCATTAAAAATGTAAACTAATGTTATTGAAACAGTTTTTGCAACACTACGACACCAACTATGTGATGTTTGTTGTATGTACTTTTTGCCTGTACACATTGCTTGCCTGTATATCCCCCTTGCCTGTACATATTGCTATTCTACCCCTCATCCCTATTTCACTATGTATATTGCTTCTGTATGGACCTGTTCACTATCTACCTCTCGTTGTAACCGTTATTTAGTGGCTTAATGTGCTCCCTGTTCTACCTGTTTACTTTGATTTTGGGATGCCAAAAAGATGCCACTTAGTACCTCCCCTGATGAGCCCTTGTGCCAGACCCCGAGCAAATGGGTTTAAAGTCTCCACCGCCTTCACAGATCATTTACAAGGGCTCCTGGGTAGGAGAGTGTAAAAAAAATAAATAATAATATAATAATAATAATAATAATAAAAAAAAACAGGATGATGAAGTCACATGAAGAATATTTGGCAGCTGGAGAACAGGACACATCCTCTAAAAGAGGACATCTGGTAACCCTAGCATGGATGACATTGCATTTCACAGCCTGATGTAGAAAGTCAGCAACACAGAGAAGAAACTTGCTAAACAGGACAGTCACCTCTTTTCCTTCAATAATACAATAATAATTAACATGAGTGTTCTGTATAAAATGTCCCTGTAGCTGTGTTGTCACAATGCCTGACATAGGTGTCTATGTGGCTTCAAACGCTCATATATTAAGTTATGTTGGTCAAATAAAAAGTATAACAACCTTTTTCAATCAATTCTACTCATACAGGGCAGCACAATTCCTCTTTGTGCCCTTTTACAGAAAAAGATTTAAGATATATTTGTTCACAGCTCCCCAACTACCACATCTACAGCAATTGCTGTATCTTCAACCAACCACAGTAGTATGCGGCTGACTAAAAGTTATCAGAGCACTTGTCAGTAAAGGATAATGAAGTTTCTAAGAGGTCTACAGGAAATGAAGTACTTCGAGGGGAAACAGGAGGAGGAAAATTATCCTTAAGAGCTGCACAAGAAACCTCTCCCAGCTGATCTGAAGAACAGGAGGACATGTCACCCTCTCCGCACTCTGCAGACTGCAAGGCTTTATTAACAGCACAGTGCCCATAGTAACCTTTTTCTTTCATTAGTTTATGGTGCTTTGTGCATGACACATGATGGAGTTGTTTTTGGCAATATTAAAAAAACAAGATACAGATTATTACAAAGGCTAAATTAATAAAGGGTTTGCAAACATAGAAAATGCAACATAGCTCCTCTGTAGCTGTCCATGCCACCACATCAAAATCTACACCAACCTAACTTTTGATTTTGCAACAAGATTATTCTTGAGTAACACAGCTTTTTATATTATACTTTAATGCACGTATTTTCCCCTGCTCCTACACTGGTATTTCATGCAACAAGGGATACTGGTATTTCATGCAACAAGGGATGCAGTCACAAAATAAACCATCATGTCTTTACCATTCCTGACATTCCTCCCCAACCGAATGCAAGAGACTACTACCACTTTTGTCTGTCATCATCAGCAGCTCTCCAAGTCGCAGCAAGCTTTTTTTTTTTGCTTTGCTACAGCAAGTATTTACAATCCAACAAACTATTTCAGCGGCGGGGGGGGGAGGATTACATTTAAATGTAGAATATACCAAACGAAACAAATGTATCACTTTCTTACATTCTGGTGTGCTAATCCAAGCTCCCCAAAACTTCAAAACGTTCAACAACCCCGTTTTTCTCATTATAAAAATAGAAAAAAAATTATAAAAGTTGTATGCAGTTCAATTTAGCCCACCAGTTTCCAAGTGCTTTCTCCAGCTTTCAGCTGTGGGAGGACTGCTCCTTCCCCACAGCTGCCCGCTAGCTCGGAATCTCAGAGCCGTGGCATCCATTTCCTATTGTTCCTTTTTCTCCTTTGCCACTCCGACTGAGACGCCTTCCAAACCGGCAACATCCAGCACAATCATGTGTGCTCCACAACTCAAGGGCTGGTTCAGTAGGCAAAAACTGCTACTACATTACAAGAAAACCAAGGCCATGTTACAATCCAGCCCCTACAATAAACACAAGCATGCTCCCCTCGTAACCACCAACAAGGCTGGTGAGCAGATTGAGCAGGTGCACTTGTTCAAGTACCTTGGAGTCACCATTAATGACTCTCTCACTTATACACACCACGTAGACTCCCTTGTCAGAGTGGTAAACACAAAGATCGGGGTCCTCTATTGGCGTAAGAAATCCCTCACCCCGGAAGCACTCCGAATCTCAGCCTCCAGCTCCATACTCTCCACGATAGACTACGGGCTGGTGGTCTATGGAGCTGCTACTGATACAGTGCTCAAAAAGGTCCAAACTGCACCCAATAAGGCATGCCACCTCACCCTGTGTGCAGATCACTACACTCATACTTGCACCCTATATGAGTATACAAACTGGCTAAACCTAAAAGACAAGCTCAAATACCAAACTTGCCTCCTGGGAAAGAAGGCACTCCTCGGAAAACCCCCACCCTGTATAGGAAACCTGCTTGAGGCTTCTCTCTCAACACACATCACCAGACAGAGGAAGAATGGAGCACTGTCCATCCCATTCCGCCGAACCTCACTAGGGCAGTGTGCTTTCTCCTATTGGGCCCCCCTCTGGATAAATGAACTCCTGATGAAATTACAAACAAACAACAGCCTGTCTCAGTTCAAAGTAGGCCTCAAACATCATCTAATGTCGAACTCAAAATGCACCTGCTTCTCAGGCCCCACTTGATAGACAGGCCTACCCCCCAAGGTAACACCCAGCAGGGCTACCTAGAGAACTCTGCCTCCATTCCAGCCTAGCCAAGGGCTTAAGTAAGCTATCAGTCCTCTTTAAACGCACCTGGTACTGCCCCTCCCACCCCCCATACACACACGCACACACACCACACTTGACAAAGCCCTCTGGAGCTGCTCCTCCCATCACAGCCCCCCCTCATTTCACTATCCCACCACCTCTCACTCTCTGCGGTTGGTTCAAACCCAATTCCGCTTGTTTCACTGTCATCCAGCCTCTCACCATCTGGGATAGTGTTAAACCTTATGCAGTTACTCTGCCATAGTCTATCAACGGATTTGGAGGTTTCCAGAGGTGTGCTACCTAGGGCAACCGATTAGAAATAGCTTAGTATTCAATTACAACTGCTCAGTTTTTTTTCTCCTATTTGTCTAATTGTCATGTAATCACTTTTTAATACCTAATGATCAGGCCTCTGTAACCACTGAATATGTGTATTGTCTTATTGTCCACCCTGACGTGGAACCTTTGTAAAAGAGCTCACGCTCAAAGGTCTTTCCAAAATACTAATTAAACAATTAAACAGTTAAACAGCTGCACTTTGGATTAGTATAATTTCTGTGATGTCGTTTTTTTACCTATGTTTAGATCAGAAGAATAACTCGGGTGATAATCCTTTGCCGGCTCCTTGCGATCAGAATACGGTGGGTGGCTTGCAGGCGAGCAAGCAACAAGTCCTGGGGGGTGGAAGAATGGGTAATTAGCAAAGGGGTTAAGTAAGTGACTGGGGAGGTCTGTTTCACAGACTGACAGAAATGGAGAGAGTGAGGGGAAAAAACAGTTCAGAAAAGAATCAAAATAGAATGCACTTTGATAAACAGGTAAAAAGTAACGTTTCCATGCACGTTCAAAGAGCTGTGTAGCTGAACAGAGACAGGAGGCAGGGTGAATGCGGGACAGCTAGAATGAGCGAGCTGTGGTGCAGACTTTGGTACCAAGTTGAAAGCTGTTACACTGCAGCCAGTCATTGAGTAGCAAGTTGAGGCTGGCTGATACGCGATTCCTTCTTCTCCATTCTCTCTCAGCAGTTAACAAGAGCCCCCTTCTGCTGGTAAAACTGACCGCACTGCCCACTGGACTTGCTCCTGCCCAGCCATTTTACATTTTTAGCACCTTCTTTATTTATCTTAGGAGTCTGAATGCCAAAGTAAACAAACAAACAACAAAGCAAAACTGTGTAGCATCTAGTTGGACGTGCGAACTAGGCATTTAGGGACACCTTCTTTATTTGCTGCATTTTCTGGTAAATACAATTAAAGGCAAAACAGTGGTATCCAGTCTCATTCCTTTACAGTGGTATTCTCTTTGAGACTTAAGTCTCATTTTAAACGTTAACCAGGAAATGCTTATCGGGAGGCGTGTCATCGGTGCCGCTTGTCTCTGATTGCAGCGGCACTTTCCTTAGAAGTTTTGTCCACTTTACATAATGTTGGTGTCAGCACAAGCATGTTGCCTTGTTGAGGAATGCTGGACGCACCTACTGATGTGAGCCTTGCACTCGCCCACGCTGACGCACCTCCAAAACCTGCCACTATGGTAAGATGTTGACTTTCGCGCAAACGTGGCAAGCCAACATAAAAATGACAGAGACAGATGCATCTGAAGTCCAATGCCCTTTTTTTTTTTTTGCAAAGGTTGCATACACTATTTGCTTGAAAATGTCTGACATTGTAAGTGATAATTCGTTGATAAAAGGAGGTCACCAGTTATTACAGCATGTTTTTTTCTGGAGACAATAAAATCTGAGGGTTTTTGTTTAATACAATGCACGAAACTAGACTCACCTTCCTTCTGAGCTTTACTGATGCAAAAGCCCTGATGTTAAATGACAACCCACATAAGATGTAGACACATTGGGCTTGATTCAGAAACATGTCGGGAATGATGCATGTTCCAAGTGCGCCAAACATATGGAGCATGTGGCTTGAAGCATTCCCTGGCTGGCAATCAGGATTCACGATCTGGTGCGCTATTTGCCACACATTAGACCAACTGTTTGCTGGTCTAGCTTTGTAGCAAACGTTGGATCTTTTTATGGGGTTTGTACCAATTATTTGGCACAAGCTGCCGTAAAATGGGAAAAGTGCTGCACATGCGCATGGCCTTCTTGTATCGGGCACAAGTTGCAGCAGTGTGTTTGACACAGCTGCACCAAACACTGGGTTTGTCACAGGACTTGACACAAACCCTGCATCGACCTTTCTGAATAGAGCCCATTGCATTTTACAGTTAACAGACAAAATACAAGGCTGGTCAATGACCCAGTGGGTAATGCCATGCGCT
The DNA here is from genome assembly GCA_016271365.2 of Neoceratodus forsteri. Lineage (NCBI taxonomy): Eukaryota > Metazoa > Chordata > Ceratodontiformes > Ceratodontidae > Neoceratodus > Neoceratodus forsteri. The sequence goes on along the minus strand of JADMNL010000026.1, from coordinate 315,724,458 downwards.
CCCGTGCAGGTGACCCGAGTTCAGGAGCGGATTTGGGAGCTAGGGAAGCATTACCCTATGGCAGCGCTTCCAGTCAGGAGGGAGAGGCTCCCAAGTTCTGTCACACCAACAACCCCTAAACTGGGCCAGTATGTCTGCTCCTCCATAGGGGCATGCTGACTGCATGCCATGTCTGGAGGGACGTTGCCTTTTGCTTGGGGTGGGGCTAAAGGGGATCGGGTGAAGCAGGAAGAAATGATGAGTACCAGCCATCATTAACGATTGAAATGGTACCTTAGGACCCTGCCCCATTTGGATATCTGCTGGCTCAACAGTGGGGGGACTAGCAGTTGTGACTGGGGGAGCCTAAAGGTCACCTGAAGAAGGTGGATAGCAGTGACTGGGGGCCAAAGAGCTATATAGAAACATAGAATTTGACGGCAGATAAGGACCGCTTGGCCCACCCAATCTGCCCATTTCCCTACCTAATGGATAAGCTGCAGATCCTAGTTAACCAGCAGCCTACTTCCTCCTACCCCCAACCCCTAGAATTGCCTTATGTCTGTCCCATGCATTCTTGAAATCCATCACTGTGTTTGACTCCTCAACCACCTCAGAAGGCTGTTCCATGCATCCACAACCCTCTCCATGAAACAATACTTCCTCACATTACCTCTGAGCAGTCCCCCCCAATCTTCAAATTGTGCCCACCTGTTCTTGCACACCTCTTTTTCTGAAAGATGCTACCCTCTTGGACTTTGTTGATTCCCTTGAGGTACTTGAAAGTTTCTATCATGTCTCCCCTCACCCTCCTTTCCGAGAGGCTATACATATTAAGCTCCTTAAGTCTCTCTTCATATGTCTTCTGGTGCAGACCCTGTACCATTTTAGTTGCCCTCCTCTGGACTGCCTCCATGCTGTCTATGTCTTTGCGGCAATTGGGTCTCCACAACTGCACACAGTACTCTAGATGGGGTCTCACTAGCTGTCTGTACAGAGCGATAACAGCTTCCTGTTTTCTACTGGTGATGCCTCTCCCTATGCATCCTAGTATCCCCCCAGCCCTCCTTACTGCCCTCTCACATTGCTTGCCCACCTTTAGGTCATCTGATATGACTACCCCCAGGTCCCTTGCCATTTTTGTTGTTGTTAGTATCTTACCCCCCATTGTGTACTCTTCCTCTGGGTTTTTGTTTCCCAGGTGCATTACTTTGCACTTCTTAGCATTGAATCTAAGCTGCCATACATTTGACCATTCCTCCAGCCTTGCCAAGTCCCTTCTCATCCTTTCTACTCCACCTTGTGTATCAACTCTGTTGCAGGTCTTTGTGTCGTCTGCAAAGAGACATACTTTTCCTTCCAGTTCCTCTGCAATGTTGCTTATAAAGACATTAAAGAGGACCGGTCCTAGTACTGAACCCTGTAATACCCCACTAGTACCCCCCTTTCTTCAGAGTGGACTCCATTTACTATTACCCTCTGTGTCCAATTCTCCAGCCAATTCTTTACCCAGGCTATCATCTTGGGACCCACTCCCAGGCTAGCCAGCTTGAATATTAATCTTTTGTGTGGGACTGTGTCAAATGCCTTGCTAAAGTCTAGGTAGGCCATGTCCACAGCCCCTCCCTGATCTACTACTTTGGTCACCCAGTCAAAGAAATCTATTAGATTCGTCTGACATGACCTTCTTGCTGTGAATCCATGCTGCCTTGGGTCCTGTGCCCCTCTGGCCTCTAGGTACTCAACAATTCTTTCCTTCAGAAGTGATTCCATCATTTTCCCAATCACTGAGGTTAAACTAACAGGTCTGTAGTTTCCTGCTTCTGCCCTGCTCCCACTTTTGTGAAGTGGAATAACATCGGCCCTCCTCCAGTCCTCAGGTACCACCCCATCCTCCCATGATATGTTAAAGAGGGTAGTCAGTGGTGTCACTAGTTCTACCCTTAGTTCTTTTAGAATTCTAGGATGAATTCCATCAGGCCCCATTGCTTTGTCCACCTTCAATTTTAAGAGTTCTTTCAGAACCCTTTCTTCTGTGAATGGGCTGGTATCAATCCCCATACCTAGAGTGTTTCTATTGTTTCGTTTCAGTACTTCCCCCTCTTCATTTGTGAGTACTGAGCAAAAATATTTGTTTATTATCTCTGCCTTTTCACAGTCACCCTCTGTCCACCCCTTCCCCTTTATTAAGCCTCACTATCCCTGCCTTGGTCTTCCTTCACTCCCTGATGTGCCTATAAAAGGTTTTATCCCCCTTCTTAACTGAGTTGGATATCTTTTCCTCGGTTTGGGCCTTTGTTGTTCTGACTGCCTTCCCTGCTTCCTTTTGCTTTAATTGATACAGTTCCCTGTCCTGCTCCTTCTGTGATTCCTTGTACTTCCCGAATGCTTTCTTTTTCTCCCTAATCTTCCCTGCCACCTCCTTTGAGAACCATAGTGTTTTTTTACATTGTTTTGTTTATTTGCTTCACACAGAGGCTTGTTGCCTCTGTGATGGCAGTTTTGATTATTCCCCATTGTTCTTCCACCCCTCCTTCCTGCCCATTTGCCAGTGCATTCCTTAGGCACTCATCCATTCTAGCAAAGTCAGCCCTCCTGAAGTCCAGTACCTTTGCCTTTGTATGGCTTGACTCTACTGCTGTGTTTATCATGAACCATACTGTTCGATGGTCACTAGTTCCCAGATGGATACCCACTTCTAAATCTGTGATCCTCTCCCCATCTCCATTTGAGAGTACCAGGTCTAAGATTGCTCCCTCTCAAGTGGGTTCCAATACTAGTTGTCTAATGCATGCCCCCTGTAGGGCATCTAGAATGACCCCACTCTTAGAAGTGGCTGCTGCAAATGCACTCCAGTCAACATCTGGCGTATTCAGATCCCCATCAGCAATATCTCCCCTTTTTCTGCCATTCTAAGGATACTTTCTATCATTTCCTTGTCCATGTCCTCCCCCTGAGATGGGAGTCTGTATGCAACCCCTGTGAGGATTGTGGTGCCATTGCCTGTCTCTAAATTGATCCACAGTGCTTCCTCTCCTCCCTGTTTACCTTTTTGCTCTGTTGCTTTGATTCCTTCCCTTATATAGAGAGCTGCTACTCTTCCTCTTTTACCCTCCCTGTCCCTCCTGTGTATAGTGTATCCTGGTATGTTTACATCCCAGTCATGGTTCTGTGTGTACCATGTTTCTGTGACTGCCACAATATCCAGAAGTTCCTCCTCCATCAAGGCCACTAATTCAGGAAGCTTGTTACCCAGACTACGGGCATTAGTACTCATTGCTCTCCATTTTTTGATGGCTTCACCTCTTGTAGCACCATCTCTGCCCTCATTGACTTTGCTTTCTCCATTCACCCCTGTCCTGCTCCCTACTGACCTTTCTACCTTGGTCTTTACCTCATTTAGTACCCTGTTTTGTAAGGGGAGGCTAGAAATTCCCTGCTGCTTATCAGTGCCTCCCCCTTGACTAGTTTAAGAGCTTGCCAATGAAGCATTTAAACCAATCACCCAGAAGACTTGTTCCCTTCCTGGACAGATGCAGACCATCCTGCCAGCACAGGCTGGTATCTCTCCATGTGGAACCCCAGTCTCCAGTGAAGCCAAACCACTGTGCTCTGCAGCATTTTTTCAACCATCCATTGAATCACATGGTGTGAAGTACCCTCACCTCACCCTTGCCATAGACAGGCAGCACCTCTGAGAAGGATACTGTGTGTGCTACTTGCCTTAGGCCCCTCCCCAACTCCAAAAATACCTCCTGCACTGCTCTAATCTCATGCTGAGCCAAGTTATTCATCTCTAGGTGGAAAATGACATCCAGCTCAGTCTCCCGTGCAGCTGTTCTCGTGATCCTACTGATGCGCTTCCTATCCCTCCAAGCCATGGCGCCAGGCAGGCACCTTACTTCATTTTTTCCTGCTCTCCCAGTTCTATCCCCCTAATGATTGAGTCCCCCACCAGGAGCTGCTTCCTTTCCCTGTGGTGTCCTCTGCCCCCTTCCTGTGTGTGTGTGTTGCATGTTAAATGGTTCAGTATCAATCACACCACATGAAGGGCTTCCATCGGTTTCTAGAGAGCCAAAATAGCCTCTTTGAAAAGACAGACACATCCCTTTCGGCATAAATACAAGTTCCTCAAAAATGAAAACTTCAAAGTGTATCCTGTATATTGTACATGTGTGTGTCAACATCATGACCAAATAAAATAGAAAACAGTTCTGTATAAAGTCTGTTTTTTCAGCAAGCGTGCAGAGTAAAATTGTAGTTTTCTAGTGTGCAAGGTTTATGGTGTTGGACCCATTGTTACTAAGAATACTAGACAGGAAATCATCAGTGGTAAGGCTGTAATTCCATCAAGGTATTTTTGGTGACATCATAAATCATGACAGCAAAGCTTACGTGGATTATGATGTCACCAGAATACCGAGATGGAATGACAAGGCTAGTTTCTGCTGGGTTCCTTTCTGTTATTTTCTGTAATGTATGGAACACTGTAAACAGTCTATCTCATAATGCCACTGACCTGCTGACAGAACGATAGTATTATGACTTGCTGATATCAGTGCGATGGTATTATGAGTTCTCGATGTCATTGATTCCCTGTATTCCCTTGTATCACTGTACACAGAGCAAGACAAAGACATGAGACTTTAGGATTAGCACTGGAAACTCCAAGATGACTGACTATCCTCTAAGTATGAAGTCTGCGATGCCTCTTCTCTTTTTAATTTTTATTTATTGTAAACACATTTTACCATGTTTAACTAAATAAAAATAAATAAGAGAATAACCATGTCAGAAGGTATGCCGAAAGGGATGTGTCTGTCATTTCAAAGAGGCTATTTTGGCTCTCTAGAAACTGATGGAAGCCCTGCATGTGGTGTGATTGATACCGAACCATTTAACATGCAACACACACACACACACATTCAAGTGTTGGTCAGGTTTGCCTCTAATACATACACGCCATCTTGTTCTGTTGCAGCCTTGTTCCCATGTGGACTAACCTGGGGCAGTTCTGTGACTCAATTGTTGGTCAGATCAGTAAGCCCAGTGGGGGATTGGCAAGAGGCACACGCAGTGAGAGAAGACTGTCATCAGACTCCATAATGGCAGACAATGATGTGTTTTCAAATTATTAACAACACTCCCCGTCCCTTGCCTCCCTCCTCACCTTGGCTCCAGCACCACTCCTGACCCTCCCCCATGTGCCCCACTCCCACCATTTCTACACTTTGGCTTCCGCAGTCCCCGGCATGAAATGGCCACCATTGCTGGAGCTTTGGCTACTAAAATTGCAATCTACAGGCCACATGGCCACCAAACCTGAAGAATATTTTTAAACACTGTGGTCAACCAAGCCATAGGCTACTGACAATCATCCAAGAATGCACACCAGTGCTCTATCTGTCCATATAAGTCTCCAACTGCAAACGTCAACAACCAGACTGACAGACTCAGATTTTCAAATCAGATAACAGAACTAAGATCCTGATTTCTGTCAATGATATTTAAGTTCAACTTACTGTTTTGCAGAACTAAAACATCTCACCTTCAAGTCATGACAGACAGCATAGTGCCCTATTAAAAATATATTTAATCCATTCTGTGCCCCTGACTATAAATAATACAGAATATAATAATATGGAATATAAAAAGTATAAACATACCACAGGGTAGCTTGATTGAGATATAGCATCTTCTTGCAGTGGGATTGGTGGGATATCCTTCATATTCAGGCTGTGACCCTTAGTCCCTCCCAGCTGGTTACACCCACACACTGTACTTAAGCAGCAAATGAAATGCAATTTTTGATGACATGTACCAAAAATAACTTAACATCAGTACAGCAGTGGTGGGAAGCAGTCAAAAGCTACATGTTTAAATAGTTCAATGAGTGTACACAGCTTAGAGAGGCAATACACTTGCACAACTTTTTTTATAATTAATATTTTATTGCAAATTAAAAAAGGGCACAGAAAATACATATTTTCATACAAAGGACAACAACAATAAACTTAGTTAATGAAGCAACACTTTTGAATAAAGTGCATCATGAATATATGTGGATTGGTTCTAAAATAGACACACAACTAAGAAGCTTTCCTTATAGTAGAATTTCAGAGTCACGCATGTAGAACTGAGGGCACTCCTAAAAAGAAAAACAATTCTAAGTTATATGACTGGGGATTTTACAGAACCTGGGGTTAAAAAAACAGGGTTCCATGTCGAATAAAGATTGTCAGTTCTGTTGTGACTAATGTGAGCAAGGAGTTCATAATTTGTTCTTGTCATGTCCTGTAACCACTCATTAAACGATGGAGATGGCTATTGCTTCCAGAACCTCTAAACAGTGCTCTTTGCTGTTCTTAGAGCAATGTGCAGCCAAAGGTTTTTATTAGTAGTGAAACTGGTCGAATCAGGAACTATACCCAACATCACCAATTTAGAAGAGCAAGCAGTGCTGTAGGTTAAAACTGTACAACAAGCCAACCCCACTTCTTCCCAGAACGTTAGTATTTTAGAGCATGACCACAGAATATGTGTTATGGTGCCCTACCAGGACAGGCATCTCAAGCATTTTATTTATTTATTTATTTAACCAGGAGTAGCACACTAAGCTGAAAGCTTTTTTACAGGAGCGACCTGGGAGCACAGGGAAGTTAAGTGACTTGCTCAGGGTCGCACAATATGCAAGTGGAAGCTGTGGGATTCAAACCCAGGTCTGGTCTGCTGGATGTCACCAGATTTGCAGCTCAGAGCCTTAAAGCACTGTGCTACACTGCCTCCCATTTCTCATTCTTAATTAGAAAATGGGTTGGGGAAATCCTCGAAGCCGATTGCCTAAGGACACCAAGCAGCTGGTCCAGTATCAGGTAACGGAGCCCTGGAAATAATGAGTCCCTGTCTCTGCTGCCTGATTACCTTCCAAATCAATGCGCCAACAGAATCTTCACTTTGAAATCGCCTCCATGTTTGTTTGTTTTATCATTAATGAGTGACTGAACACCCTTTCTCCCCCACCCCTCCCCAACACACTGCAGTCTTGGCAATGAAGTGGCACACACTAGCTCATTTTTGTTTAAATTTCTCCCCACTCACTACGTAAAAAACTGGTTAGTTTTTTTTTTTTAACTCGTCACTGCTATGTTGTCTCTCTTCACAAGAGATACAGCCCCCCTTTCCCATCTCATAACACCATCTGTTAAGGCAAACAGCAAACCCTTCTGATAAAACACATGTGGCTCACAATATGCCAACCCCCCTTTTTTTTTTTTTACACAAACAACTTTTCTGTTTGTTTTTTTAACAACAGTTTTTGTTGTTTAAATGGGTAACGCTAGCACATTGTATGCTAAGCACTACTAGACACAGCTTCCCCAGCTCACCATTTATTTTTTATTTATTTATTTAGTTTTTGTTGGCTGGGTAAGTGCACTAGACAAATCCTGCCTATTTTCAGGCACGACCCGGGGCAGGGGGAAACAGATGAATACCAACTGACCTTGAACCAGATTAAGCTGTTGGTGGTATTTTTAGTGAATGAGGGAAATTTGGCAAGGACACCGGGAAATTCCCCTACTCTTTTCGATAAGTGCCATGGGATCTTTAACATCCACCTGAACTACCACCAATCCAGGCAGATGAGACCTCAGTTTAACGTCTCATCTGAAAGACGGCACTTCAGAAGTGCAGCACCCCTCTCATGCTGCACTACAGTGTCAGTACTGGGATATTAACCCAGGTGCCAGACGTAGGAACTGAACCCGCAGCCCTCTGATCTCCCAGCCTCAGAGGCGATTGTGCTACCTACTGAGCCACTGACACTGACCATGATACCATGGCTCCACTATTGCTCAAACTGACACAAACAGTAGGAGTCAAGAGTTGAACCATGGGTCATGGGAGGTGGAGGATGCCTCACAACAGATTCTAGTTGCTGAAAGCTCTTATTTTTTTTTTAAATGAAAGTGAGAACTGCTGCAATGCCACTACCTCACCTCTGCTTGTATTCATATGTGCCTTGATTCAGGAAACGTTGCCGCACTAAATTATTTCCATTGTATCACAGAAGCACCAATGCTATAAAACACTGCAGGACTTCAAACAGCATGGGATAGGCATAAGGGAGCAATACTGATGAGTATGAATAGATAAACCATTGACAGAGCAAAGGCCGATGGCACATTCATAAGGTAGAAAAAGAAATGGGCAGACTGGATGAGCCTTGCGGTCCTTATCTGCCATCAACTTCTATGTTTCTATGTAAAACTACTGGCTGAACTTGATGAAACATCCATTCATTACACCAGCATTCAAACCTGATTAACAGTGTTTACATAGAAACATAGACTTTGACGGCAGATAAGGACCACTTGGCCCACCCAGTCTGCCCATTTCCCTTCCTATTGGATAAGCTGCAGATTCTAGTTAACCAACAGCCTACTTCCTGCAACCCCCCACTATAATTGCCTTATGTCTGTCCCATGCATGTTTGAATTCCACTGTTTTAAACCCCACAACCTCTCCAGGAAGGCAGTTCCATGCATCCACCACTGTCTCCGTGAAAAGAATTTCCTCACATTACCCCTGAGCCGCCCCTCTAACTTTAAATTGTGCCCCTTGTTCTTACACATCTCTTTTTCTGAAAGATGCTACCCTCCTGGACTTTGTTGATTCCCTTGAGGTACTTAAAAGTTTCTATCATGTCCCCCCGTCCCTCCTTTCATCAAGGGTACACATATTAAGCTCTCTCTCTCTCTCTCTCAGTCTCTCTTCATATGGTTTCTGATGTAGACCCTGCACCATTTTAGTTGCCCTCCTCTGGGCTGTTTCCATCCTGTCTATGTCCTTGCATAGATGAGGTCTCCAAAACTGCACGGAGTACTCCAGATGGGGTCTCACCAACTGTCTGTATAGAGGGATAACCACTTCTTTCCTACTTGTGATTCCCTCTCCTATGCATCCCAGTATCCCCCTGGCTCTCCTTACTGACTTCTCACGTTGTATACCCACCTTTAGGTCATCTGATATGACTACACCCAGATCCCTTTCCATTATTGTTGTTGTTAGTACCTCCCCTGCTATTGTTACTCTTCTGGATTTTTATTTCCTAGGTGCATTACTTTGCACTTCTTTGCATTGAATCTAAGTTGCCATATGTCTGACCATTCCTCCAACCTTGCCAAGTCCCTTCTCATCCTTTCTACCCCCCCTTGTGTATCAACTCTGTTACAGATCTTTGTGTCATCCGCAAAGAGGCAAACCTTTCCTTCCAGATCCTCCACAATGTCACCTATAAAGACGTTAAAGAGGACTGGACCCAGTACTGAGCCCTGAGATACTCCACTAGTAACCCCCCCCCTTTCTTCAGAATGTGTTCCATTCACTATTGCCTTCTGTGTCCTGTTGTGCAGCCAGCTTGCTACCCAGGCTACCACCCTGGGACCCACTCCCAGGCTGGCTAACTTGATTATTAATCTTTTGTGCGGGACCGTGTCAAATGCCTTGCTAAAGTCTAGGTAGGCCATATCCACAGCCCCTCCCTGGTCTATTACTTTTGTCACCCAGTCAAAGAAATCGATTAGATTCGTCTGACATGACCTTCCTGCTGTGAATCCATGCTGCTTTGTGTCCAGTGCCCCACTGGCCTCTAGGTACTCAACAGTTCTTTCTTTCAGAAGTGATTCCATCATTTTCCCCACTACTGAGGTCAAACTTACAGGTCTGTAGTTTCCTGCTTCTGCATTGCTCCCACTTTTGTGAAGGGGAATCACATCTGCCCTCCTCCAGTCCTCAGGTACCATCCCATCTTCTCATGATTTGTTAAAAAGTGTTGTTAGTGGTGTCACTACGTCCTCCCTTAGCTCTTTTAGGATTCTAGGGTGAATCCCATCAGGCCCCTTTGCTTTGTCCACCTTGAGTTTTAGGAGTTCTTTCAGTACTCTTTCTTCTGTAAATGGACTGGTGTCAACCCCACTATCCAGAGTGCTTCTACTGTTTGGTGTAGGTAACTCCTCCTCTTCTTCTTTTGTGAAGACTGAGCAAAAGTATTCATTCAGTATCTCTGCCTTTTCACTGTGTCCCTCTGCCCACCTCCCCTCTCCTTTATTAATCTTCACTATCCTCCTTAACCTTTATATGCTCCTAATGTACCTATAAAGGTTTTATCCCTTCTTAAATGAGTTGGCTATCTTTTCCTCGGTTTGGGCCTTTGCTTTTCTGACTGCCTTCCCCACTTTTTCTGCTTTAATTGATACAGTTCCCTGTCATGCTCCATCTGTGATTCCTTATACTTTTGAATGCAGCCTTTTCTCCTTAACCTTCCCTGACACCTCTTTTGAGAGCCATAGTGGTTTTTATTCGCTTTGTTTTCTTTTTTGTTTATTTTACAAAGGTTTGTTGCCTGCATGATGGCAGTTTTGATTTTTCTCCATTGTTCTTCCACCTCCTTTTCTGGCCATTTGCTAATGCATTCCTCAGGTATTCACCCATTATGCCAAAGTCAGCCCTTCTAAAGTCCAGTATCCTTGTCTTTATGGCTTGTCTCCATGGTTGTGTTTATTGTGAAGCACACTGTGCAGTGGTTGCTTGTTCCCAGATGTCTACTGACATCTAAGTTTGTGATCCTCTCTCCATTTGAGAGTACCAGGTCTAATATTGCTCCCTCCCGAGTGGGTTCCACCACTAGCTGTCTAAGGCATGCTCCCTGTATGGCATCGAGAATGACCCTGCTCTTGGATGTGGCTGCAGTCCATGTTGCCCAGTTAACATCTGGCATATTCAGGTCCCCATCAACAGTATCTCCCCTTTTTCAGCCATTTTGAGAATGTCTCTATCATTTTCTTGTCCATTTCCTCCCTTGAGACAGGGGTCTGTATACAACCCCTGTGCGGATTGTGATGCCATTCCCATCTCCAAGGTGACCCAGAGTTCCTCTTGTCCTCCCCTTTACTTTTTAGTTCTGTAGCTTTGATCCCTTCCCTTATGTGTAGAGAGCTACTCCACCGCTATTACCTCCTGTCCCTTCTGTAAATTGTGTACGGTATGTTGACATCCCAGTCATGGTTCTCCATGTACCATGTTCCTGTGACTGCCACAATATCCAAGTGTCCTCTTCCATCAGGGCTACTAGCTCTGGAAGCTTGTTTCCAAGACTACGGGCATTGGTACTCATTGCCTTCCATTTAATGTTGACTTTATCCTTTTTTACCCCATCCCTGCTCTTATTGCCCTTGTCCATTTTTCCATTTGCCCCTGTCCTGCCATCTGTCAAGCTCTGTACCTCAGTGTTTACCCTACTACCTGCCATGTTTTGTGGGGGGAGGCTTGAACTTTCCTGTTTCCTAACAGCACCTCCCCCCTTGGCTAGTTTAAAAGCTTGCCAAGGAAGCCTTTAAACCTGTCACCTAGGAGCGTGTTTCCCTTCCTGGACAAATTCAGACCATCATGCCAGTATAGACCTTCATCTCTCCAGGTGGACCCCCAGTCCCCAATGAAGCCAAAGCCCTGTGCTCTGCTCCAGTTTTGCAACCATTCATTAAACTGCATGGTGTGCAGTACCCTAGTCTCACCCCTGCCATAGACTGACAGCACCTCTGAGAAGGTTACTGTGCTTGCTACCTGTCTGAGGCCCCTCCCCAACTCCACAAATTCATCCTGCACTGCACTGATCTCATGCCTAGCTAGGTCATTTGTCCCGAGGTGGACAATGATATCTAGTTTCCTCTCCTGTGATGCTGCTTCTGCAATCCTGAGGATTCGCTTCCTGTCCCTCCAAGCCATGGCACCAGGCAGGCACCTTACTTCACTTTCCTCTCCCATCCCCAGGTCTACACCCCTAACAACTGAGTCCCCTATCAGAAGCGGTTTCTTTCCCCTGTAGTGTCCCTTGCCACTCTTTTGTGGGTCTCCCTTGTGGATGTTCCCAGCATTTTTCTTGCTGAGATACCTGGAGACAGCAGCATTTCGTGGTTCTAGCTTACCCACAAGCTCTTTTCAAGGCATCAGGTACTTAGCGGGAAACTGCAGCATTTCGCAATTGCGTGCAGGTTTGCTTTCTGTGGAAAGGTAGGGGGGGCTACCTGGATAACTGACAGACTCCCAGAAAACAAAACTTCATGTAAATGCAGTGTATGAGAGGGAAAATTAAGAACCACTCACCATAGAGTGCCCCCTTAAGTGTATCATTGACTCATTTCTTGCAAATAATGTGTCTTACCTGCTCTTTGTTTGCTCCTCCTACAGCTTCCTCTGAAGGTTTCACACAGGAGAGGACAAAAACCATAGGTGGACTTTGCTGTGGGGGGGAGAGGTAACGAGGACTAGGCCTTCAACAGAGTGGCACAACACAAAACAACAGCACCCTCTAGTGAAAATGACAGAAGTACAGGGATTTATTAAACCTAAGTATTTACAGCACTGTTTAAAATTTTTTTAACTTTTTTTTCTAATATTTAGCCTAGATCCCATTTTCTAAGTGCAATAATACTCTCCTGGGTGGGCGGTATTGAGCTATACCGGACCTTCCGGGGCTATCAGCTCACGAAAGGGGATTGGCTTGCAAAAAGGAAGTGTGACAGCTTGCAAAAGGGGAATTTTTTTTTTGAATCCCCTTTCATGAGTTGTCAAAATCCCCTTTTGTGAGCCGATCCCATCTCATGAGCTGACAAAATCCTGCAGTCTCATTACACCCCTGGGCAATCCAGTATAACCCAATACCACCCACCCTGTTGGGTATTTTTGCTTCCCTATTCCCAATTCAGCCAGCTTGGGTGGGGAGTAATGCCATCTATGAACAATCTTGTGCTGAAAAAGCTTACCTTTTGTTTCTTTATAGGCTTTATGAGAACTGGTCCAACCTTCATCCCATTTCTTAGTTATTTATTTATTTATTTATTTTTTGAGTCTTGGATTACAAAACCTTTGAACAGTACAACTCATTTACAAAGGTTCCACATCAGTAGTACAAAAACAAAACAAGGTAAACAATAGATAAGTAAATAGCAGATATCAAGAATATACTTCAAAAAATTAATACATCAAAAGCAATCAAAATAGCACTGAATGTTGTTCAATATAACAGTAGAGTGGGAGAGAAGAGAGGGTAGCTGTAACAGGGTGGGATCGAACACACACAAAGACAGGGGTATAATGCACAAAATAAACGCAGTTTGCGTTTATAATTTTTTATTCAGAAATCAATATTTACAGAAATAAAAAAAAATGAAAATAAGCTGGTGTTAGTCATCACACCAAAAAAACAAAAGAAAATTCCACTAGTGCAGATTCACTCTTTCCTTAGTGATAAAATGAACTGCTGATGTGTATTCTAGCACACCTCCTCCTTCTTGTAAGACCAGCAACCTACTGGACTACCATTCTACTTGTCTCAAAAGCTGGGTACTTATCCCTTCCAGAGCATGACATCACTGTCAGCTGACTAGGGCAAAGCCCCGCCCCTTTATGACATCACACATCTCTGTATCTTTAAAAACAGCCATTTTGAATCCAGGCAGCCCTTTAGTAAGCAGTGAGCCATTTTTGAAGGTAGCTACATTTTTATTATTTCTGGAATAATCTCTTCTCATGACTGCCTGCAAATGTCTGGGCTAACAAAAAGAATAGAGAATAGAGTGCGTGCTCCTCATCTCCCCTCTTTTGCTAACTCAGGACATTTGGATTTAAACTCTTGCTTTGTTTCTCTAAACGTTTCTCAGCACTAGATTTATGTAGCCAGTTCACGTTTTTCTTCAGGGACTCTTTGCAAGCTCCTATTGAACCCCAGCTACACGGTTTGAATTAACACGGTTCCTGATAACTGGAATTGCAGCCATCGACTTACATTTCATTTGGGCCTTTTTATGTTGGCTCGCGCACCAGCCAACATATTGCATTAGTAGCAGATTTGGAGGCGCGATCACTGTTGGGCGAATGCATGGCATGCATCAGTAGGTGCGTCCCTCATTCCCAAATAAGCCAGCATGCAGGTACCACACCAGGAATGCATAATGTGGTGAGCATATTAAACAAAAGGTCTGCTTCAATGACAGCCAAGCTTGTCATGCAGCAGCACCAAGACATATTCTCTCCCTACGTGCCTTTCCTGGTGAAACTCTTCCAGAAACATGGCACTGACTGCCATCGTGTGGAGAGCTGACTTCAGGGGTTCCCAATCCCCCTGTCGGCATGTCATCACTCAGTTCATGTGCAGAGGGAGAAGCCAACTCTCCGTCGGCATAATGACTCCCCCCCCCATTTGTTCTGTGCTGAAGTGCCCAATCCCCTCGGCTCTCCCCTCCTCGATATAGTGCCGACCAGGGTGCCTAACCACTGTCAGCTAGCCCCCCCAACACTCAAGTGGCACACTGGGAGCTCACCCAAGCGTGCCAAATACCCCTGTAAAAAAAATCCTGTGATGCATACTCGTGGGTCCCCTCCCAATGCAGTCCAGCATTCTGTTTTCTTTCAATGTTGCCTTCTCACACTGCTTACTAACCTTCAAGTTATCTGAGATTATGATTCCCAGATCTCATTCCTGGTTTGAAGCTGCCAGCCTTTCGCCTCCTAGGTAATACTCCTTTCTTGGCTTTTTCTTTCCTATGTGCATGACCTTGCACTTTCTGGTGTTAAATTTCAGCTGCCACACTCCAGACCATTCTTCTAGTTTCTTGAGGTCATCTTCCATCTGGCTCATTCCTTCTGAGGTGTCCATCTTGTTACCTATCTTGGTACCATCTGCAAAAAGACACACCTTCTCTTTCAGTCCAACAGCGATGTCTGCTATAAAAACACCAAAGAGCAGAAACTTCAGCACTGAGCCCTGGGGCGCCCCCCCCCAGTCACCCTGCTTTCCATTGATTGAGTTCCATTTACCAGTACCCTCTGGGTTATGCCTTGTAACCAGTTTTGTACCCATCTGATTACTTCTGGACAAACCCCTGTGTGGTCAAGTGTCTTTACCAGCCTTCTGTGTGGAACTGAGTCAAAGGCTTTACTAAAGTCTAGGTAGACCACATCTACTGCCCCACCGTTGTCCACTATTTTTGTAGCGTAGTCAAAAAATTCGAGCAGATTTGTCTGGCATGACCTACCTGCTGTGAAACCATGCTGTTTAGGGTCTTGTTACCCGCTAGTTTTGAGGAATGCTGCAATCCTCTGTTTGAGTAGTGTCTCCAGTAGTTTCCCTACTATAGATGTGAGACTCACCAGTCTGTAATTACTAGCCTTTTCGCAATGACCTGATTTCTGAAGTGGAACCACTATTGCCTTTTTCCAGTCTTCGAGTACCACTCCACTCTTCAAGGATTTCATGAATAGAAGTGCCAGAGGGGCTGCTAATTCTACCTCCAGTTCCTTAAGGATTCTGGGGTGTATATTGTCTGGTCCCATGGCCTTGTCAGCTTTTAGTTTATTTAGCGCCTCCCATACTTGAACTTCAGTAAAGGGACTAGTGTCTTCCTCTGGTCCTGGGGTGTTGTGTTTTTCAGGGCGGACCATCCCCTTGGTCCTATTTGGTAAATACTGAGCAGAAACATTTGTTGAGGATTTTGGCTTTCTCTGGGTCATGTTTGGTGCATTTCCCTTCTTCAGTAGGGATCTTTACTATCCCCCTTTTGCCTTCCTATGTTCCCTAATGTATCTAAAAAATGATTTGCCTCCTCTCTTTGTCCCTTTTGTTATCTTTTCCTCTGTCTGTGCATTTTCCTTTCTAATTTGTTTGTTAGACTCCCTCATTTTTTCCTTGTATGACTCCTAGTCTTTCTCAGTTTTGGTTTCCTGGTATATGCTGTATGCCTTCTTTTTTTCTTTGACTGGTAGCCACTTCCTTGGAAAACCACAGATGATTTATTTTTCTTTTTGCTTTGCTGTCCCATCTGGCACATTTATCTGTGGCAGTCTTTATTGCTCTCTTGAGTCTCCCCCACACGATTTCCATCTCCTCAGCCTCTATTTTCATTAACTGGCTACTTATGTTGTTCCTCATTGTTTGGAAGTCAGCCTTTCTAAAATCTAGCACCATTATCTTTGAGTGGGTGGTGTCCAGTGTTATATTTACATTAAAGCTTACCATGTGATGGTTGATGTTACCCATATGGCATCCCACTTTGATGTCCTTGATCCTTTCCGAGTTTGTGAGGACTAGATCGAGAATGGCATCTTCCCGTTTTGGAGTTTTAACTAGTTGGCACAGTCCTACACCTTGTAGTGATGATAAGAAATCCCTAATTCTTGTTGTTGCTGCTGTTAGTGTTCTCCAGTTAATATCTGGTAGGTTGAAGTCCCCCACCAGTATAACATCACCTTTATTAGACATTTTGTGGATTTCCTCTATTAGGCCTTTGTCTCCTTTATCTCCTTGATTTGGGGGTCTGAACACGATGCTAATTCTGAAGGGTTTTCCCTTGCCCATGTGTCTACTGTTAGCCACAGTGACTAGAAGTCCACAGGTTGCCCTTTTACTTCTGTGGCTTTTATTTCCTCCAGAATGTAAATGGCTATGCCCCGCCCCTTTTTTTTGCCCTGCCTATCTTTCCTGAACAGACTGTAACCGGGAATGGCCATATCCCATCCATGGCTTTCCGTGAACCACATTTCTGTTACAGCCACCCAGTCCAACCTTTCTGTTTCCAAGATGGCTGTGAGTTCGGGAAGTTTGTTGGTTAGGCTCCTAGTATTATCAACCATTGCCTTCCAGGAATGTACATCCTCTTTGGCATGAGGTTATACCCACTTCCTGTACTGCTCCAGTTTGCTCTTTCCAGCCAAGAGATGATGAAGGTTGCTGGTTCAGGCAGATGTTGGCTCTAATTTGTTTTCTAGGGATGTATATGCGTATTTGGCTTTCTGAGGAGTGATGACCAGCCCACCGATGGCAGGGGTGTGAGCTGCATCATATTCCCTTTATTTAGTTTAAACTACCTGTATAGACATAGAGTTTTTGTCCAAGTGTTCACACACCTTCTCTGTTTAGGTACAATCTGTCATATTTAAAAAAAGCTCTGTCCAAAAAGTTGTGCCAGTTCCCTATGTAGTGGTATCCCTTGTCTTGGCACCAATCATGCAGCCATGAGTTGAATTTGCATACCTCAATCTCTCCGACTCACTTGGTGCTTTTTCCTTTATTCCACACTGGCAGCACTTCTAAAAAGTCTGATTTGGACTGAAGGGAAGAAAGTTTGTTGGCCAGGTCCTCAAACTGTTTTTTGGCCTCCTGAACTGTGTGATTTGCAAAATCATTGGAACCAAGGTGTATTGTTATATGTGTAACATCCCCTGATTCCTGCACAATTGCCTTTATGGTGGTTAGTGTCCCTACTTGCAGAGGCTCCTGGTAGACACTTTACCACAATGTCGCTTTTAACATTTTGTGTTAGGTGGTGTTCCACTCCTCAGATCATGGAATCGCTGATTATTGCTTTTGTTTATACTTGCGTCATTTTTATTTTGAGTTTTAGTATTTTTGTTGTTACTGCATTTGGTTTTGGTATTGTTGGTGATTGTATTTGAAGTATTAGTATTTTTGTTTTTATCATAGTTTGTATTGGTTTCAATTGGCGTGTTAGCCTTTTTTTGGTGGTTTGATTTCTCTGCCTTGTATTATTTTGTCTGTGGTTGGTAGCAGTAGCGTGAACCTGTTTTCGGTTTGATGGCTGGAAAAAGCTCTTGGTTTGTGGCCTCCTCTCTGGGCCTCCTATGATGCCTCCTTTTACCCAAGGCCCCTGGAATTCAGCAGTTCTGCAGTTGCAGAATTTGCAGCAGAATTTGCATCATGCCACAGAATATATATAGTGCCGCAGAATTCATTGTTTTTGGTGAATTTTCATATAAACATACTGTTTTTCCATAGTGTCAGGCTTTTTTTCCCATCTCGTTTATCCTGAAGCCCCTCCTCTATGCTCAGCATATGATGTCATCAATGACATCACATCATAGATAGCCGATGACAGGACTGTGTTCTGCCACAGAAGTGATTAAATCATGCCGCAGAAATCAGAAAATGCTGCTGCAGAAGCCAAGGAGCCCTGCCACAGAAATCAGAAAAATCAGCCGCAGAACACCAGGGGCCCTGCTTTTACCTTACTACCTCCCAGTCTCTGGACCCTGCCTCGAGTCCTGGCCCCTGGCTGACATGCTGGTGCTGGTGGGGGGGGTTGGGTTGGTGTGCTATTGAGTTCCCTGTATTGGAGGTCATATATTAAAGTCAAGCATCCTGATGTTAAAAAACGAGTGGAAGCTTTGAAGAAATGAAGGAACACAAAACAACAAAGGCCTAGATAAACAGAGTGTAAGGTTTTTTATACATAGTGATATGTGAGAAGAACTATCAAGGATTAATTCTTGTAGTGAAAAGTTTACAGTTAGTTCAGTTTCTCCACTGGCTTGGTGAAGGAATCTATCTGTAGGCTGTATATCACTTTTTGACTGTAGTTGTAGGCTCTTATTTAATTGTTTGCTGGAGGGAATAACAGGTCTTGGTTGACACTGACTCTCAGAGTGTCCCTTAATTGTAAATATCTGTGAAATTCATTCCTCGAAAGAGAAAACTATATTTTTTTATTAGAGGAGCAATGGGCCCATTAGAAGCACACATTATGTCACCAGGCAGAATATAACTTTTTTTCCAGGAATCCCGGCTAAGGGATTTCCCTTCATACTGAATAAGTGCTCCCAGGTCGCCCCTGAAAACAGGCACTTGTGCCTAGTGGGCCTTATCCGGTTACCAAAGACTTAAAAAAAATAGTTTGTTTTCTCACATTGGACAAAAGAGGAGACGTGTATGAACTCCAATCCAGAGCCTTTGAGATACTATTCCAGGATTTGACTGAGGACCTGAAGACTTGATTTGACTTCAAAGCATTAGGGATACCATTGAATAAGATCACTTGTGGGTCTTTATCCTTGAGCGTAGCCTTTTCTATTCTGACCCACCCCATCTCTCCTTTTTTGTTGTTTTTGTTGTTATAATCCCATTACATTCTAATGTTTTGGCACACTATAAATGTGTCATGGCAAAGAGCAAAATTAGACAAATTAAAACCTGTCTTATTGCCTGGTTGTTGTAATTTTGGCCCAGGAAATGTAAGCTGGTATAGCACCCCAAATACATTTTCTTAAAGCCCGATTATTGTTTGAACCAAAGGGAAGAAATGTGTATGGGCAAGTGACGTAAGAGATAATAAATTGTTGGGGCAATGATTGTGGTAATAAATTATATTTTACCCCATCATGATAAGTTCATTGCAAGCCATCTTTGGGTGTCAGTTTTGATCTTATCAAGCAGAGAGAGAAGATTTTTCTTTGGAGATGGGGGGGGAGCCTTGGTCCACTGCTATGCCAGCACCTCCTCCCTCCTCAGGCCCCCTCATGACTGATATTGTAGGCCCCACTCCCCACTATCATGGTCCTGGACAAATGGTGGATAGCTACTAAATACATAAGAAGGACAATGACTGGGTTTGGGGGGGGGTTTGCTGTCAGGTGAACCAGGGTACGAGAAATGAAAATGCAGAAAAACGGTCCACTCTGTAAGTTGTACTCTTTTGTAAGTGTGTTTTTTGACTATATTAATAAGAAATTCCTTTTTGTATTCTGAAATTCAAACAAAAATAAAAATTATTGAAAAAGAAGAAAAGGTACAGTGTAAATGAGTGCAATAATATTACTTCAATGCACCTTTGTTGATAGTCTGAGTGTATTTGAATGAATGTGTGTTGGCTAACATATACTGTATGGATACTTTGGCCATTTGCATTCTCTGTCCCATGGGGCGCTACCACCCTGTCGGGTACCATGAAGGCGAAGGAACCCTCTTGAGGAGGGTTCCACCCCTAGAGATGTGGCAGGAGCATAATTCCTTGAGGCCAAAGGTACCATAAGTACCGTGCAGCAGGTGGTGATCACAGACCCTGAATGAGGACAAATTGACAGCAACTAATGGTGACTGATAAAAGACAGAGGCTGGCTTGAGCAATGAGTAACAGTAATTGGTAAATGATACCAGACAGAGGCATGACTTCCATAAGCAGAGAGAAAATGGCAGGGTGGAAAGAGGGACGCTCTCCAATCCCAACTCACAGTCAAAACCAACTAAGGTAAACATTATACTAATATAAATGTACTATATTATGGACCACCGCCCACAGAGACTACCTAACTTTTATGACCTTCAGCATGGAGGAGAGGGGAAAAAACCCTATGAGGAGGAAAGTTTTGGAGATCCAAGGCCTTGGTCTCCTTCCCTCCAGGCTTGGGATAAAATTAGGGATGGCTCGGCTACCACAGTTTAGAGACCCACTTCAAGGGGAAAATTTTAGAGGAAGAGAGGAAGGGCTCTCACTCTGTTCCTCTAATGGGCATGCCGTGGGGTTGCCACAAGCTGATCTCTGCAGCTAAATGCGGTTTCCCGTGTAGGAGGCCTTCCCCCCAAGGTGGGAGGAGGAGAGCAACAACCACTGAAAGGCACTCACTTGCCCCCCCCCAGAAGCCTAGAGAGGAAGCCAAACATCTGAGGGGTAAGGCTTAGAAGTTGGGTCCTTGAGGAGCCAGGACCTGCATAACTGTATTATCTTCACCCTTTAGGGGCAGATGAAGGAAAGTAGGTGGAGACCAGGTGAACCTTAGGCAGCTGCAGGAGGAAATAGCTTTTGAAGCTCCTGATAACATGGTCTACACAGCTAAAGGAGTCCCTGTGGACTTGTAGGCTCCACCCTCCAGCAGCTGAAACATCGAGAGGAGCTGCTGAGTTGATCTGCATGACCAAAGTTTACCCCAGAGTATAGGACAGTCTCATCCATACGGCAGAAGGAGAAGAACCCTGTCTGAGTAGTGGGAGCTACCCTCAAGATGTGGACTTCAAAGGAACAGAGCAACACCATCAGCATAAAGGGCACAGAGCACTGGAGGCCATTCTTTGGTCATGGCTGGCACGCCTCCAAGTGCAGGAGAAGTGGGAGGCCGATGGCAAAGCCTGACAGCCATGAGCACAACGTAGAAACAAAATGTCGGCAAGGCTAAACGACTGAGTGAGACATCAAATGACAGCTAGAACATTGTATGAGACTGAATGACATATGCTTGAACTGAATGGTGAACGCATGTCAGCAAGTTCCATAAGGGAGGTCAGTGTTAAACAAGTATGAGTGACAAGTGGGGGATAGATATACTCTCATAGATCAGTTGCATGGATATTAGGGGTAGAATGGGGTAACAGCAAGACTTCCAGCTTACTTCACCTTTTAGTGTAAGAAGTGGACCATTTTTTTTGCTGGCTATTGCCTTTTCTACCCATAGGTTAAATAAGATTTCATTTAACCATTCTGGATAGGTAATATCCTCCTGATCAAGCCAATGATGCAATATAACCCATTTTACCGACATTGAGATTAATGATATATAAAAGTTTCATTCCTTCCTTGACCGGGATATTATCTATGTTACCCAGCATACAAACCAAGCAATCTTGCAGCCCCAATAAGGGGTCCAGGTCTGCTTTAAGCTTGCCCCATAGGGGAGTGACTTTAGGGCATTCCCATAGTATGTGCAATAGATTCCCCTCTGCTGTATTTCACGTAGTACATTGAGCATTGGGCAGTTTCCCCATCTTATAGAGACGGAGGGGGGTGTAATAAATATTATGCAAAATATGAAACCGAGTAAGGCATAGCTTATCGTTGGACACACAGTGGTATATATCTTTCCATAAAATGTTACTGTTTGGGGGTCATATTGGGCAGGGTGAATTGGCAGTAATGCAGACTACTTGAACTCTCGGGAAACAAGTATGTGAATAAGAAGGGCACTAGCTGAGATACCGCATGGGGTTGCCCAACAAGAGACAGGGTTGTGGAGGTGAAGTTACTGTAGTCTATAGTCCATTCAGTGTTTCCAAACCAGGTAACCAGCACATGCCGTAGTTGTAAAATACGGAAATTATTCCCCTGCGGAAGATTAAGTAGGGTCAGCGGATCTTTGCCGAGGCTCGTTTCCAGGTGTGACACTGGAAAGGGGGAGATAAAGCAAAGCAGCAGCAAGCGACAGCAAAACAACATCTGGACAGACAGACGAGCAACGTGTTATAATAACAGAATAAATAAAGGACAATTTGCATGTACCACAATTCCACAAAGTGCAGTAAACTTTCAGAGTGCTTAGAATCACAACTAAAAACATGTATGGGTTAAAATCAAGACTTCAAGGGTAACCGGAAGAAGGGTAGCAGGAGCAGGTGGAAGGGGGTGTTGAAGTTTCAGCACAGTGTGGCAGTTAATGGCCCTTAACTATGCCTTTGACCATAAGTACACCCCCGCCCTTGCTGGGCATTAATTCCCAGGAAATGCCCTTTTGTGCTGGCATTATTGCTTAAATAAACTACAGTTAATGCGTAATGAACTTGTAGAGCTGCACTTGATCTACAGCGAGTATTCCTTCCTTGATGTTGTGTGTTGGCTTCTCTAGTCATGTATTTGCAGCTGTGGTGAAGAATAAGGCAGTTATCTGTAATAGTGCAGTGGCCCTTCAGCACTATAAAAACATTTTTAGTATTTTAAAGTTGAAATTGCCACCCCACCCTCTCACACTGACCTTATTTTATCCCTCCTGGTTCTGGGTGAGGGACAGAATGCAGAAATATGACAGGGGCAGTCTTGAGGCTGTGAACCGACAAAACTAGTTGCATCCACTAGAGCACCAGTCAGAAAGCTGCACTCAGCAGTAGTCAGCAGTGTGCAATCCCATGATGCTCAGAGTACTTTAATACTTTGTTATCGGGGTAGAGCCTTCACAAGATCAGGAGTCAGAAGGTAATGTTATTAGAAACAGGTTGGCTGCCTGCTCATATAACAGCTGGTTTATTTTAGCACTAAACTCAGAACAGCCTCAACATCACATATTACCAGGCAGCAGTTAAGGTGCAAGAAATACCCAGAAACATGAAATAAATAGATGTAGCTCATCTTGCACACTGTGTAGCCAACATGCGATGCGAACGCACAGATCTTGTGGCCACACACACACACACACACACACACACGGTATATCTATATACACACCTGCACACACACACATATATATATACACACACGCACCGTGTAGCCAGTGTACACACATACACATGCCAGACACACACACACACACACACATACACATACCATATAGTGTGTATCCAACATACACATGTGCACACACTCATGTACACAGATACACACAAACACACATAAATACACACAGTATATGTGCACACACACACACACACTCACATGCATATACACACACACACAGTATCCAACATACACACATATGTTTACACACAGATACTCACATACACACAAATACATACACATAAACACTGTGTATCCAACATACACACTTGCACACACATACACAGAAACTCATATACACACACTTTGTATCTGACAAATATATGTGCACATAGATACACACGCACATGCACATAAATACAAACATGCATATGCACACACACACACACACACACACATACACTGTACATACAAATATACACACATATACATGTATGCACACAGAAACACAAAATACATTCACATATGCATATACACACATATACAGACTTATAAAATGAATCGGTAGTTTTCTGTGTCCTGATTGGCAAAGAGGTGCCTCTAGTCGTGTCCTTATTAGGGCATATTGTGCCACCTGGCACCTCTTCAGCCAGTCAGGACTGATAACTATATAAATCACTTCCAAAGCAAAATATCTCCCGCACAGTGTGAGTGCTGGAGCTCCCATGAACACCGTTCTGTAGTGACCAAGCTGTATCCCCCTTGCACTGTGCAACGGTACACATATATGGTACAGTTAAACATTTACTTGAAAAAGTCTGACCTCGGCCCCCCCCATTCACACGAGTCAGTCACAGTTTTCAGAAAGAGTTGCCCACAGTTCATTAAACATCCCCGCATGTTGCCATTAAATGACTTTTAAATCAAAGCAGAGACCCATGCCTCCAACATACCAGTACAGCCCAGATATTATGCCTCACAAAAGTTGGAGAAAGCGATAACCAAAAAGGGGTGATCCATCTAAGAAAGTAAATTACAAAAAAACACAATCTCTAAATGAAGTGCAGAGCACAAGTTACGGGAAAACCACAAACCAAACCAGGAAACAGCTCTGTACAGCGGCCGGTAATGGACACGCTTGCTCCAGGTCACTCAATGTAAATGGAAAGGAGATGAAGGTAAAACAAATAAAAAAAAACAACAGCTTAGGTTACAAAAAAATGATTTGTGCATCGGGTGGGGGGGGGGAGACATCACCGAAGGCAAGCCTCGGCCTAACTACAGCAGCCGATATTAGATACGCTTGCTCCCGACCATGTAATTGATACTCAGTGAGCAGTCAGTAGGTCTCTCTTTAGAGAAACAAAGTAAAAAATGTGAAGGGAAACAAAAAACATATTGTACAAGATTTTGAGAGTGTGTGTGTGTGTGCGTGTGTGTATGTGTGTGTCTTAAGTGTAGACACACAGAGACAAACACCCTCTACTGACTTTTAATTAAATACGTCCATTCAAATACAATGGCAAGGACTACTTTTTCTTTTTTAGGCTGCAGGTAGTCGGATCCTGCAGCCCTCTTGTATCACCTCTAAAAAGGAGCTACTACTAACTACCGAATTGTATTTGTCTGACCACTATGTGACGTGGCACCTCTGGTGAATGCCTATTGATTTTTTGCAAATCTTTGCTATGTAACGGAAACGCAATGTATGTCTTTATGTGACGAAGTACCTTTGGAAACGAGCCTCTGGCTCAAAGGTTGTAAACTGATTCTTAAATAAATAAATAAATAAATAAATACTAGATTCAGGCCGTGGAACACTTCTTTTGGGATTTTTGAATGATTCTTCCACATCTTTGCAGCCCTTCAATTTAACCCTTGCAGTGCTGAAGACTGAGCATCTGTCCAGTGTCAATCAAACAGATTCATTCTAGTTATTTTGGCAGCCTAGGGATTAAGAAACAAATGCTCTGGACAATCGTGTCTCTGCCCCAAACCTTGTAGTGCTTCAGTGAGTACAAGAAACGTGTTTTCTTTTGAATCCAGCTTGGTAAACAGCATTTTTAGAGCCAATGCAAGACAGCGGCATACAGCCATCTTGCTGTCTGTAGCTGGAAAAGTGGAGTATCATGGCACACATTTTTGTAGTTTTCAGTGCATCATACTCCAACTTGCCAGTTAAATAAAATACTCTCTTGTCTCTGTTGAGCAGACCAATTCCAACACTATGTTCACATCTTTTTTTTTATTGCAATGTGACTTACTATCTTTGGAAACTAATAATTTACTGACATGACTTTCAACAGATAATAGTATCTAACTGCAGAGTAGTTTCAAATTACATTCCTGATCATCTCTTCCAGTGTGTGTGTGTATGTGTGTAGCAATGATTTGCTGCATTTCTTCTGAAGAGTTGATTTATGTTAACCCTTTCTGGACCTAATTAGTTGCATTGGAATTTTCATAGTTTTATACTTGTAGAAAGGGTAAATAAATGCTAGGCAGCTAATGTTTTAGGGGTTTTCAGAGGTTGCAAGGGGTATCCCAGGGAATTAAAACCTAAAAAATTGGCAGCTGAGCCTTTCTGCAACTAACATTTCTCCTGACCCCTGCCAGGTATCATCACAGTGATTCACTCTGATGATGACTGGCAGGGGGTGGGAGAAGCGTTACTTTCGGGGAGCTCAGCCGTCACTTTTTTATGCTCACTATGTGTGGGTGCACTAAGCACTTTAGTTAAATAAAGAACTCTGAATAATATTTGTGTAGTCCTGGTGCTTTCCGCATATGTGGGTGCTCCTTATCATTTTGCTCACTTCAGTTTTTTCATTGCTGAGCACTATATTACTTGTCCCGCCACTCCAAATCCATTTTGCTTTGTTCCACAGGGAGAAGATGGTAGATGAGGCCTGCAGATTGAAGGTTGGAGCTGGGATGGCCTGTTTGCTACATGCTCTTTGTTCTGTGGAGGAGGGTAAAGGTGCAGGAGTGCAGTGCTTGCTTTATTTTTTGAAAAGATATGTCACCGTTGCCTGTTGCCTTCTTTCTTTCCAGACAATCTTATTACAACTGACTGCCGGTGTTGTGTTTCTGCTTGTTTTCCTGTTCTTCTGCAGGATGGGGGTTGGAGTGGTGTTGCCCCCCCCCCGGCTGAGAGAGGCCGACAATGGAAGTTCCTGATTCTGCTACTATTCTGCTACTATCAGATCTACCTGAGGTGAACACTGAATTTGGGACATCTCTTAATGGAACTCCATGGTCGCACAAGCTGCTAGAGCCTAAAAACAGTAGAATTGAACAAGCTGAGTTAGATCCGGGATTCACAAACTTTACACAGCGCCCTGTGAAAAAAACTGAGTAATCCATCTCAGGCTGGCTGCATTGGTTTATGTGTTTTGGGCTTCTTTTTTTTGTACATTTCTAGCTGGTTGATATTTTACACCTTGCATTGTGAGATTATGAAATGCACATTTAGTTATTCCAGTATGCAGAGGTAGAGGTGCTAGTTAATTGTGAAAATGAGCCCCTACATACTGAGCACAAATTAAATATGATAGATTTGGGAAATAGTGTGATGAATGCGCCAGATGACAATCAATTTGTAAAACCAATTTCAGGGGCTGTGATAACTCCGCAGGGAGTCGATTTAGAGGCTCATCGAGAAATGCAATCTTCTAACAAAGTTATATTTCTTAATAATGTCGAGTCTTTTTTTGACCCCATATGTTACTGACCAGAATCTAAAGGAGCAGATACAAACAAAAGAAATTTCCAATGCTGTTCCTACTTATTAGGCAAGTGTTAGTAATGTGATGTCTCAATCTTTCGAACCAAATGAAAGAGTGTGAGAGCCCACGTATTAAAAATAAAAACCTAAAACGCATGTTTAACAAGCTAAAAAGTGAAATTCAGTTTGGGAATGAGCAGCTCATGGAACTGGTTACACTGTTCAGATCCTTTGTAAATTATTTTGCGAAGGATAAGGAACAGGGTTCTTGTAACATTATAGTTAAGTCTCAGAATGTGAGTAATGCACCCGCAGTGGTAGAAGAACAAGAAAAACTTAGCCCATTGACCACTCAGGTAGGGAGAGAGAGAGTGATATGATTCAGGACCTTAGATCTTTGGAAGCTGAACGTGGTATTAGGAGTATTAGAACTATCATGGATAATATAGCTAATAGAGAAGTAATGGCAATAGATAAATTGCTAAAGGAACTAGAGGAAAGAATAAAATGGGTCAACAAGGAAGAGAAAAGGAGGGTAAAGTCTAATAAAGTGAAGGGCAGTGAAAAGAAAAAAAACAAACTTTGTTCAGACCTCAGTTAGAACAGAGGAAAAAGGATATTAGTGGAAGTACTGGGAAGAAGCAAATAAAAAAGGTAGTAGAGGGATCAAAGGAAAATAGGCAGAAAAAAAGTGAAGTCTGGGAAAGTAGATGAAGCAGGTTCTGGAATCTAGAGAAAAACAGACTGAGCCAATAGAAGACAAAAAGGAGAGGCTGATTACCTCAGGAGATATGCTCCCAACTCTGTATATAAAAGGGCGTCCCAAAGGGAAATCAGAAAATAATTACATATTAAATTTGTCCACATATAATTTAGTCAAAGGACTCGCAGGTTCTAAAATTGGCTGGCAAGATATCAAAACAACTTATAGATATAAGGACAGCACCCATAAAGGATGGGTCTGCATGGTGTTTAAAAAATGCAACTGCGAGATCTAGAATAATTGCAATAAAAGATAAGTTTATGGATATTGGGGTCACATTAGATGTAACAAAAAGGGAGCAAGTTAAAGAACCAAAGAAAATTCCAGTAAAAAAAAAAGTGTGATGTCTCAAGGGGTAGAGGTAAGAGGAGCCCCTGTGTTTAAGCAACCCCGGATGACAGCATATATTAAACCTTGTGAGTTGGCACACAGTTTGAATGAGGATGATTGGAAGACTGTAACCAGAAGAAGTAGAAAGCAGCTGGGAGTGAGAATTAATACTAGCACTGTAATGGAGGAGGAAATTAGTTCATCTATAATTGCCCACTCTTCCAGGGTAAGCTCACTGCTTAGTGAGGATAGTACAGACAGCACTGTACATCTGGTGGATGATTCTATCTGACAGGGATAAAGACTGTTAAAGAAAAGGTTAACATTTTATGCTGGAATGTGGCCAGATTAAAGGGGAAATTAATGGACAAAGAATGCCTCCTGTGGATGAAGTCCTTCATAATTTTATTTATTCAAGAAATTTGGTCTAAAAGTTCATCTGCTCAATTACTCAAGGGCTTTACTGCCTGGGTGTCCCCAGCATATAAAGAAAAATCTCATGGCTGAAATAAGGGAGGCCTAGTAATTAATTAATTATTCCAATTTGGATTTTAGCACAACTGAAGTGAGTTCATATAATGAACATTATGAACTGGATTCAAAAAACAGATGAACCTGATTGGCAGAGAGGTTTTTGGAGCTGTGATGATATCAGGCTACATCATCACAGCTTCAAAAAACCTCCAGCCACCAGCCTCCTCACTTTCAGTATAGCGTTCTTCATAACTGTGCCCACAACAGAAGGCAGCACAATGCAAGCTGCTGAGCGAAACAACGGTTGAGCACCTCTCCCCCACAAATAAAAAACACATCCACTTGCCATCTCTTCATTTCCCCACAGCCCTGTAACCCTGCTGCCACAACTCAATCGCCCATTTACCAAACGCAGTAGCATTTACAAAAATTACAATACTTACTTCCCTGTATTTAAAATCTGCTACCAGAACCAAGCTAAATACAGACACTGAAACTTACTCTGTATGCAAAAGACCAGATGACAAGAAGCAAGTGTCCCTCCTGCTTGCTCTGCTCTCTTTCAAACTGCAACTTTTACCCCGTCTAGTAACATTAAAAAACTGTAAATCTTATGTGTGTCAGGCACCTGGTTGCAACGTTTTAAACCCCAAAATGGACCACAACATAAAAACAATTGGGTCTTGACCACACTGTGCAGAGTGACATAGAAAGAGTTCAAAGCTGCTCCAATTACAGCAGTGCCACCTGCTGCCCATAGCCCTTCAGGAACTATTTTATCAAAAAGTACTCCGCCAACACCCAAAATGTCACCTTCAAAACATTTTAAGTTTTTGTTAAGTAATAAAATGTTTAATCCAGTCTGCAGCCTCATGCCCAACCACCCAAGGCATGATGATATCCCATGATATACCACACCCTGCTGTGCCTTCTTGCTTAATTATATGTATATAGTGGTTATGAATAGTTTTATTAAATGGGCCCTTTTTTAACATTTATATTCCACCAGGCTTAAATACTATGAGTTACTATAAAGTAAATGAAATGGTTGGAAACAATATTGATTCTATAAAATCAAGATTTCCAGGGGTAAAGGTCCTCTTAGCTAGGGACTTTAATGCTCATATAGGTACATCAATTGAGGAACGAACAAATGATTGGTGCATGGATGATATTATAAATATACCTGTTAGACATTCTAAGGACAAGTTTATATCAAAAACTAGGAAAATAGCTCTTTAAGTTTTTTGAAAAATGTAACTGTAGAGTTCTTATAAATGTACTAAGGGTGATGGGGGGTGAGTATACATTTCCAACTGGGAATGGGGGTGATGTATTTGATTTATGTGTTTTGAAGGCAATAGATTATCCCTTACTGAACAAGCTTAAAGTTATTAAATTATGAGATAGTGATAATTTCCCCCATTATGTGTTCCATTTACTTAGGATTTGATAGGCATTTGTTAGTGAGATCAGCAGACGTTAATGCAGACCTGCACATGTGTATTAAGTATGGAAAAGAAATTAAATGGGACTCGTTCTCAAAGAAGGTGTTAGATAATAGCATTCATAATGACCAGATTAAAGTAAAGAACCATATAATTTTAAATAACAGTCAACTGAGTGTGGATTTGCTAGTTAAAGAATTTGATGAATTAATCTTACTCACCTCATCAGAGTTAAGTAGGAAAGAAAGACCCCAAAAAACAAAATTATATAGGTTTGGAAAAACCCTGGTTTGATATTGAATGCTACTAAATGAGGAAAGAAATTAAAAAAGTAGGGAAAACAAGAATTAAAACTCCATCTGTTCAAATTTTTTGGGGCTTTAAGCATCTAAAATTAGAGTATAAAAGACTGCTGGATAATAAAAAAAGAAATTATATGAATAATCCATGGGGGAAATTACAGAAATGTATACTAGAAAAAGATTTTAAAACTTTTTGGACCACAATTGCCTTTGGCTGCAGTGAAAATAATATTTGCGATAATATAACTGGTATGATAAATGAACAAAAGTGGGTGCAACACTTCGGCGAGTTATATAAGATTACTCAGGGTTCAAATACGGCATTGGTGGATGCCTCTAACACATCACCTTGTAATATTAGAGATGGTGTGTTCCAGTTTTCCACCAATGAAGTAAAGGCTGCCATTGCAGCATAAAAAAAGAATACAGCAGCTGGTGCAGATGGTTTACCCGCAGAATTTATTTCACATAACCCAGACTATTGGGCCTCTGTCTGTGCTCCCATTTTCACAATTATAAGTAATGCCTTGATTCTCCCACAAAACTGGAATAAGGGTATTATTTGGCCCTTATTTAAAAGAGGTGACAAGTGTGACTTCAAATGCTATAGGCCTATCACTCTTCTCTCTGTTCTTCAGAAAATATACTCTAGATTGATTAGACAGCTGTCATGGGTAGAAGAGAATAATGAGTTGCTTTCTAAATTCCAGGGAAGGTACAAAAGAGATCATAGTACTCTTGATCTGATCTTTACATTACATTTTCTGGTAGACAAATATGTCCAGCACAAAAAGGGCAATTTGTACATTGGTTTTCTGGACATAAAGAGTGCTTTTGACTCTGTTAACAGAATGAAGTTGTGGAAAACATTGGCTGATCTAAATATTGACCCTCAGTTGTTGGTTATTATTAAATTATTACATCATAATACTACTATTGAAATTCAATATGGAAGAGATGGTGCTTTATCGAGAGAGTTGAACATCAGTGCAGATGTTAAGTAGGAGTGCCTATTGGCTCTGATTATGTTTAACCTATATATAGAGAAATTAGTGAAGAATATTGTTCAGGTTGATATTTTTGCCCCATGTATAAATAATGAAGAAATAAAACTGTTACTTTATGCAGATGATGTGTTAATTATTTCTAGAACTCCATTAGGTTTCAAATGTGGCTTGTCTAATGTTATGAACTCATTGAAAGCTATGGGTTTTGAACTAAATGTGAATAAATCAAAAATCCTTGTGGTAGGGAAAGGTAAAAAGTAAGACAAATCTTGGATAATTGATGGCTCCCAATTTGAGGTGGTAAAGGAATTTAAGTATTTGGATGTAATAATAGATAATAATGGGACGTGGAACCACATTTCGCTGAAATAAGGAATAACTCTTCTAAAATAATGTGGGCGATTCATAATTTTGCAACAAAGTTTGCCAGTAATACATTTCTTTCATTGAAATAAAAGTTTAAAGCCAAACTAATGAATCAACTGTTGTATGGCAGTGAAATATGGGGTCTTTATTTGGAAAAAGCCAATGTAGAGTACATTCAGAAGCAGTTTCTAAGATCCACCCTAAACCTCCCACGGGACTGTCCATCATGCTTTCTAAGACTGGAATCTGGTACACTGCAAGTGAGAATGAGGATAATGATTAGAGCAATTAAGTTCTAGGGAAGAGTGATGAAGAAGAAGAAGAAGAATCAGCATTTATATAGCGCTTTTCATACATCCAAAGCGCTTTACAAGCAATGCTAGACTGGTAGTGAAGTGACTGAATGTGTGGTGGTGGCCATATCGCACATCATCACCCACACACAGCCTGGATAATTGCATGAACCATGAAAATGAATAGTAATAGATTACCCATGCTTTGTTGGTCTGAAGACAGGTGTAAGATGGTGGTGGGAGGTCAAATCAAGTCCTGGTTTTATAAATTAAATGCAAGATTAAAAAAAATTGGCCGCTG
This sequence comes from Neoceratodus forsteri, assembly GCA_016271365.2. NCBI lineage: Eukaryota > Metazoa > Chordata > Ceratodontiformes > Ceratodontidae > Neoceratodus > Neoceratodus forsteri. The sequence goes on along the minus strand of JADMNL010000026.1, from coordinate 315,692,435 downwards.
TGAATTATGGAGATATAGCAACTCAACAGGATTTTGGAAGTATCCATGGCCTGGACTCCACTGGTCTTTATTCAAGCATAAAAGTTGTTTGGGGCTTAGAGAATTATTTAATTTTGTGTGAAAATGGTACACACAGGAATATCTTGTGCAGATCACGATTGGCATGTTTAGGCAATTCTTATTATAATTTGGATAACTGGCACTGTAAAAAAAATAGAGGTAGCTGTAATTGTTCAAATAAACTGGAGTTGGGCTTTATGCACATCCTGTTTGTGTGCAAAAATTGGGCTCAACATCATGAAGAAAGTTCCTCTCTTTATTTCCAAACTATCTCCCTTCCCAAAGAGCTGAATATGAAAAAACATGCATTGAAACTCGACTCAGTAAAATTAATACATGGTGTTGCTAAGTTCTATTTATACTAGAACTGTGCTGCTTATATACTGTGGGCCAGATATTCAAAAGGGTTGCGCCATGCGCAACAGGGTTGTGCATGCTCAAGTCCTAAATTGCGCCATTCTGCGATATTCAGCAGGAGGCAGTTGCGCCACTGAAAACAGGCTGAGCAACAGCGCAATGCAAATGAATGCATGCTCAACTGGAGGGGGAGGAACCATGCATAAACTGCACAGTCCGATATTCAGCCGGGCTGTGCAGAGTTGTGCTGGCGCAACCCCCAACCTGAGCCTGCAGGACCTTGAGCCAAAAAAAAAGGCTTAAGTCGAGGGCCACCCACAGGTGAGCTGCTGTATTGCAGGGCGCAACACAGCAGCTGCCACCTATGGCTGGCCTAACTCAGTCCCTGTGCCCCCGCAGCCCGATCCACGGGGCATAGTGTACCCGCGGCCCGATCGCGGGCATAAGGTATACCCCACCAGCCCAATCGCGGGCATCAATGTGGCTCCCCATCTCCCGCTTCACATCCCTGGTGGTCCAGTGGACCTAAATGCCCGATCGCGGGCAGTATGTTTAACCCTCCCTCCGTTCACATCCCTGGTGGTCCAGTGGACCGAAATGCCCGATCGCCGGCAGAAAGTAACCAACACCCCCTGAACATCCCCCTTGTGCCCGATCGCGGCAGAAAGTACATTGAACCCCCAACATCTCCTGGTGGTCCAGTGGACCGAAATGCCCGATCGCGGGCAGAATAAATTGAACTCCCGAAACATCTCCCTGGTGGCTAGTGTCCCCCCCCATGAAGCCCCACCACCCCGCTCCCGGCAGCCGGTGGCATCCCACCCGCCTGCCGCCCCGCTGCTGCTGACTGATGCCCGTGAGAGCGCCATTGGAGCAAGAGCCACGGCATGTGTCATGCATTGACAGTCCAGATTTAGTGAATGAATTCACAAATCTGGACTGTCATGGTCGGAGGGCTGCACGCCCATTGGCTCTGCTCTGGCACCATCGGCGGCAGCCCCACCGGCAGTCAGTCATGGCAGCGGGTGGCAGGCGGGTGGATGCTGCCACCCGCCGCCGCCGGGGAGCGGGTGGTGGGGGCGTGGGTGGGTGGGGTGGGGGACACTAGCCACCAGGGAGATGTTTCGGGGTTCAATTTACATTCTGCCCACGATCTGGCATTTCGTCCACTGGACCACCAGGGAGATGTTCGGTGGGGGGTTCACGTACTTTCTGCCCGATCGGGCACAAGGGGATGTTCAGGGGTGTTACATTTACTTTCTGCCCACGAGCAGGCATTTCGTCCACCGACCACCAGGGATATGTATGAGAGGAGTTGGGGAGCCACATTGCTGCCCGTGATCGGGCTGCAGGGTGCGTCGGTCCCCGACGGCTGCTACCTGGCAGGGCGCCAGGCGCAAGTCTTCGGGGATCGGCACACCTACATGCTAATGGCATGCAAATGGGGCCATAATCAGATGCAAATGGCCCCCCCTGCGCCTTGCATGAATTATGGCCCCATTTGCATGTCACCTTTTGAATATCGTGATTTTGCGCATGGCGCAATGGTACTTGCGCCACCACAAGTTGAATGCTCCACTCTGACAACTTACGGTGGCGCAAGTTCCACTGCGCCATGCACAGTGGCTGTGGCTGGTGGTGATATTCAAAGGAGTTGCTCAATAGTGCAACTCCTTTGAATATCGCCCCGGCCACACCCCTGCGCAACTATTTTGTGCAGCTCAAGGGCTTGCGCCTCAGAATGTTGCAGTTTGAATATCCAGCCCTGTGTTTTTAAAGAAATGTGGCACTTTAGTGAAAACTGCATTGCCTTCTCTTTATGCTTTCTGTTTAATTGAACTGTCTGTATAAATTGTCTGTGAATTATGGAGTATTTATGATGTTTGTGTATTGTATTTTGTATGCCATATAATGGCAGGATGTAACAAACTTGGTTTTATACATTTTCTAACAAAAGCAACTTTAACTTGAACTTGAACTACTAGTAAACATACATCTGGATACTATCCGTTAGACCCTTCCAGGTATTTCTGTTTTGAAAATGCAGCTTTTCCTTAACAGTGGTACCTAAACAGAAAGCCCACCAGAAAATTGATTTTTTTAGTACTAAATACATTCTCTTTACTGCTACAGTACATGTAAACACTGGAGAAAATATGAAGAAACTGATAGAGGGAAGCTTACAAAGGGTGTCAGTTGACATTTTATGCGACTGTATAAATATGCAGAATTAAAAATGCTACATAATTTCACTGCCACTAAGCAAGTGGCAGATGGGGAGGGGGATTTGTCAACACAAAAAGGGACTTGGTCTGCCCTCAGAGAGGAGTGAGAAGGTTAGTTTTCCTATGTGGGACAGTGATCCACAGGGTGTAAAAAGTTGGGGTTATTGAAAATATGATGGATCATAATGGTCTACAGAGCCCATTTTCTTAAAGCAGCAGTTTTGTCATCAAAGAAGAAAAAAGGTGGGTCGGAATTGACAACCATCTGACATTTTTCACAGTCCCCCCACTCAAAAATGGATACAGACACAAGTTAACTTGCTGCACTATAAGACCGCACCAAAGAATTCATCATCTACCATATGCCAAGGTGGTGTTTCTCTGCTTGACATATGCGTTGCATTCTTTCGGCAAGCTCTTATAGAGTACAGTACCACAATAAATTTTCTTTACCTTATCCTCATTTCAATCTAAATGCACCCTAACTCTCTGTCTGCCCTGATATCATGATATTTAGGGCTTGATTAACTCATTACCTCCTCAGGAGCTCTCTGAAGTTGCAGCACTTGTGTCCTGTATACTGATAACAGTGAATCCTGGGGCTTTCTAAGCAAAAATCAAACCATAATCAGCATGTCGCAAACAAATGCTAATAGCTCAAGAACTGTTTGTGCTAGGCACAAAGTATGAAGGGCAAACTTGTTCAGCATAAAATTACCTTTCCAATGATGGTATGCAATTAATAATATGTAATTATTTTTTTTTCTATGCTGGTCAAAACAGCAAAAACAAATATTTTTACACAAAAAAATGCACTTTAAGCCTTTTTTGTTGGAAAATATGTGACATATCAACACGAAATTCAGCATGCAGAAACTAGATGTAGTTTTAATAATTTATTTGTTAAAAAGACAGCTATTTCTAGAGTATAAAATATATGTTTTTACTATTTCAGTCAAGGTGTTTTTTCTTTTTTTGAAATTCAACTTCTTTATTAAATTTTCACAGCAACCAGACATGAGGTACAATTACCAACCAATGCTATGACATGACAAAACAAATTTCAGGAATCATAACATCAACTTGGAACAGAATGCCATATACCCCCGCCCCTGGAAGGTGTCACCACAAGCTCCGGACTAGCCAATATGAGCGGATTAGAAGTGCAACAGACCCAGCAGCAAATGAAGCTCAGATAAAGGAAATAAGGCAAAATATAATATTCCAGCCAGAGGTAACATTTGTAAAGGAGTTAGTGTAAATATAAAGCGTACAGTTTGCCCCACTTCTGGTTAAAAGTAGACATAACATTTCGGGAACTAGCTATTAATCTTTCCAGCTTGAAACAAATGGAAATTTCTTTGAACCATTCGTTATATGAAATATCAGATTGATCTAGCCAGTGCCTAAGGACCAACCTTTTAACTGCAATTGAAATTAGGGCTATATGGAATTTTCGTTCCTTAACTCTAATATCCGAATACAAACCAAGTATACATATTTCAGCTGTGAATAACTCCCCTAAACCCAGAGTCGGGTCCATATTAACTCGAATTGTATTCCATAATGGGGCCACTTTATCGCATGACCAAAATATGTGCAATAAATTCCCTTCACCCATACCACATCTTGTACAGCTATTTGACACCAACCTGCCAAATTTAGTCAACTTAGTTGGTGAATAATACAAATTATTCAGGATAAAAAACAGAATAAGCCTATTTCTATCCAGTGTAAGGTATTTATATGTATCTCGCCAAATCTGGTTCCAAGTTACAAGAGAGTTAGGTATGAGAGAGGCCCATATCTTGGAGCCAGATAATGGGTTAGGAGTGTTGGTAACAAAGATAAGAATATAATCTGGCAATTCCACGGGCTTGGTAGCATCTCCTGAACCTGTTCCAAAAAGGTCTAGTTTGGGAAGGTACCCTCACAGTCCCAAAACACTTCCTAAAGGTGCCTCAACTGGAAGACCTTAATATATATTTCTGTGGGATGTTCAGTTCAGCTAGCAAACTAGCGGAGGAGCGAAGAGAACCCTGAGAATAGAGATCATCCACTGATCGGTCATGAATTTGTGGAAGCCAATCTGGAGATAGTAGTGAACCACCAATTTTGATATTAGGGTTGAGGGTAAGTGGTTGTGCCACATCTTTAGAGTACGGGATTTTAAGAAAGCTCCAGCACTGAGAGAGAATTTTAATGGAAAGTCCTATGGCCGAATTCCGAATGTCCTCCGGTAATGAAGAATAGCTGTAATAAAAAATACGGGGAGGGCGTAGATTATATTTATCCAGCAGTTTGAGTTCCAATTCCAACCAGATGGGCTTATAACACTCATTCTGGGGGCTGCTCCAATGCCCAAGTTTAGCTAGATGGCTAGCCCAGTAGTAAAACCAGAAATTAGGGAGACGAAGACCCCCCCTGTCTTTAGGCAGGCTAAGTTTGAGGAAAGCTCTTCTGGGGTGTTTACCACGCCAAATAAAGTTGGATAAGGCAGAGTGTATCTGTTGAAAGTAGGTTCTAGGGAGCCAAATATTAAGGAGGTTCAAGGGATAAAAAATACGGGGTAGTATGTTCATTTTAATAATACTGACACGTCCCCCTACAGACAACGGAAGGTTATCCCATCTACTAAGATCTTTCTGGATTCTATCCAGCAGATCATCCAGATTGAGCTTTTTGGTCACCTCCACATCACGGGCCAAATATATTCCCAGATACTTGAGAGAGGTCGAAGCCCATTTCATGCCGAACTGAGAAAAGTTGGCTTGAAACATAAGGGAGTTAAGAGGGAATATAACCGACCTGGATAAATTTAACCTGTAGTTGGACACACTTCCAAACTGATTAATTATTTGTAATACTTCCGGTAATGAGGACTCAGGATTCGAGAGATGCAGGAGAATATCATCTGCAAAAACAGAGAGGGTCAGGACCTGCTGGGAGATAACGCAACCTGTGATCTGAGGTGAGGCTTTGATGCGGAGTATAAGAGGTTCCAGATACAAGTTAAATAAATAAGGGGACAAGGGACAACCCTGTCGGGTACCAGAGTGCAGGGAGAAACGAGACGAAAAAACACCATTACAATAAATCCTGGTGGAGGGTGAGCGATAAACTGCTCTGATCCAGTGAATGAAAATCTCTGGGAAACCCATTCTTCCAAGTGTAGCCCACAGAAAGTCCCAGTTAACTCGATCAAAAGCCTTCTCAGCATCTAAGGCAACTAGTGCCATGGGGGATTGGGACTCTTGTGCCTCTTGAAAGATATGGGAGAGGGTACGCAGGTGATCTGCCGCTGATCTCCCCTGGACGAACCCCACCTGTTCGGGACTCAGCAGAACTTGCCAAACCTGTTTGATTCTCAGGGAAAGAATCTTGGTTAAGATTTTAATATCATAATTTAATAATGAAATTGGCGGTAGCTAGCGGTTCCAGCTGGGGTTTGTCTGGTTTTGGAATTAAAATTATTGTAGCCTCCAGCAATGAAGGGTCTAAGGAGTCTGAAGAAAGAATGTAATTGAACAGCTTGAGAAGAAGAGGGGAAATCTCTTTGCAGAAGATTTTATAAACATTTGGGGAAAAGCCATCGGGACCTGGGGATTTATCCAGAGGTAGACCCTTAATGACCTCTTCGATCTCACTCAAGGTAATAGGGGAGGATAGCAGTTCGCAGTGATGCGCCTGCAAGTGAGGAAGAGAGACGCCATCCAAAAAATGTTCCGCAGCAGGGCGAGATGATATAGAGGCCCCACTACCGTACAAATCCTTATAGAAAAATTCGAAAATTTGCTCAATATCCCTTGGGGAGGTTTTATTGAACCATCAGATGCCTTTAAGGCAGGGATCAACTTTGAGTTTTCAGCCTCCCTTAGCCTAAGGGCAAGCAGTCTGCCGGTTTTCCCCTGGTGAGGTAGCGCTTTAGTTTTAAGGATGACATATTCCGTTTTTCTTTGATCAGGTCCTCATATTCATTCCTAAGTTTGCATAGCCCCTCAAGGTCTGTTTGAGAGTTAGAGAGAGAGAAGATATCCTCAGCAGCCTTAATTTGATTGGACAGTGAGGTAACCTTAGCTTCTCTCAACTTTTTCCTCCTGGAGGCCAACTTAATAAATTTGCCTCTAATAAAACATTTTAGAGAACACCAAATTAAATCTTCTCTGGCAATGGAGCCCTGATTGATTTTGAGAAAGGACGAGATCAAAGATTTGAGATGTAAAATTGTATGGTCATCCTTCAAAAGCTGTGTGTTAAGCTTCCAAGAAGTATCCCTCTGACCAGGTGGACCGGGAGACAACTTGATCCAAGCCAGAGAGTGGTCAGAGATAACAATTGGCTCTATACCTGAATGGGAAACATTTGCCAAGAGGGTGGTGCTAATTAAAATATAATCTATTCTGGACCAAGATCGATGTATCTGGGAGTAGAAAGAATAGCTACGGCTAGAGGGGTTCAATATACGCCAAGGGTCACATAAACCTACTAAATTCATAAAATCACTGAGAGCTATTTGGGAAGGGGAAGGAGGTTTCGTAGGTCTGTAAGTTCTATCTAAATCCTGAGTTGGGGTGATATTCCAATCACCCCCCAAAATGAATAAGGCCGGCAGAAATCGACTCAGTTTAGCCGTCAGTTGCATGAGAAAGTTGGGGTCCCCTCCCACTGGGCTATATATTGCCCCTAGAACCACCTTCATACTGTTAAGCAAGCCCTTAACCAACACAAATCTGCCATCTTGGTCTGTAGAGCATTCCTCAACCACAAATGAAATGTCTCTTCTTATCAAAATTGCCACACCCCTGCTAGCTGAAGTTCTTGAGACAAAAACCTGAGAAAACCCCTGACGACGTAGCCCATTAGCCTCCGGTTAATACATGAGTTTCCTGTAAAATAAAATGTCAATATTGAGAAGGAACAATTTAACAGGATTTGAGTTCTTTAGCAGCATCTCTTATACCTCTGACATTCCAAGTAGCAAGTTTAATAGGCCTCATAGCCATATAATAAAGTGAAAAGGGTAGAAAAAAGGAAGTCCCATGGCACTTCCATCCAGCCCGTCAGTAAGTGGCACCTTCCAAATACTCCCCCTCCCCCCCACTCCTGAGTATTCATAACATGACAGAAGACCCTATTTAACTGAGAATCTGAATGTACGAAGTTAATAACTGCACTAGATAGCAAGAACAACCAAGAACATTCTGTAGGTGGTCAAGGTGTTTTTTCGAGGTTTGAGGCATGAATCTGAACCATACACAATATACCATAAACAAATGTGTATAATTCCTAAAGTATACATGATACACACAACATATCAGCCACAAACGTGTTCATCACAAAATTTCCTTTCCAGCAGTGCTATGCAATCAATTGTGCTCAATGTAGTTTTTGTTTTATACTGGCTGAGATACCCAGAATGTGTGTTCTATTCAACATGCTTACGTGGTTCTTGATGGACAAAATGTCAACCATAATGCACCATGCCATAAACAAATGCAAATAACTCCTGAACTATGCATGATACAAGCAAAATGTCAGCACACAATCTGTTCATAACTAAATTACCTTTCCAGCGGTGCTATGCAATCAATTTGTTGTTTTTTTTTGTTTTATGCTTGCTAAGATACCTAGATTTTCAGTTGTATTCATAGTGCTTAGGTGGTTCTTGACTGACAACATGTCAGCCAAACACACCATGCCATAAGCAAATGCAAAAAACTCCTGAACAATACATGCTACACACAAAATGTCAGCACACAATCTGTTCATCACTAAATTACCTTTCCAACAGTGCTATGCAATCAATTGTAATCAATTCGGTTTTTGTTTTATACTGGCTAAGATATAATGCTTATGGTTCTTGGTGGACAAAACATCAGCCACACACACCATGCAAATAAACAAATGCAAAATAGAGAATAAAGTATGGGTCTGGATATGTAATGCGAATTTAAACACCCAAGGAGTTTAATGCTACATATTTAATGCGTAGCATCTAACCCCGAGGGTGTGTGTAAATTCCAGTTTACACACACCCAAACCCATATTTTAATTTATATAATTGCTGGGTTTTCCTTTTTCGCCTCAACAATTATATAAAATAAACACCATCAGGGCGACCACAGTTCGGCTTAATTTCAGTTTGCAGATTTGAATTGCCGTGTTTTAAAAACGGTTTCTCTTTTTTTTTTTTTTAATTCTATCAGGATTCCACAGTTTCTACCCTGGTTGCTGCTGTACAGTGGGCAAAAATAACACATAAAAACTTACTGCCAAGGTCTTCTGGCGGTGCTTGTTTAGGCAACATGGAAGAGGTGAGCGGTAGTGCTGCTGCATGCACATGTGCACAGCAAGGGAAACCGTGCACTGTTTGCCATTATAAACACTCCTTTGTAACAGCAAATTATGCCACGGTTTCCCTATGGGAAAAATGGGTAGCCAGTTATTTTTAAATGCTAAAGTATACATGATACACAAACCGTCAGTGGCCAAGCTAGTCAGTAAATTAAAATTGATTGCATGGCACCATTGGAAAGGAAATCAAAACATTTTTTTTTTTTATACTTGCTGAAATTACGAAAAAAACTGCATTTTATTCAAGCTGCTTAGGTGACTTTGGGCTCGTGACAGACAAGTGTCAGCCATACACACCATACCATAAACAAATGCGCATACCTCCTAAAGTGTGCAGTGTGAAAACTCCCAATATCACACCGTGATTTCATCACCAAACCAAAAAAAAACACACAAAACAGTCCTATTGTATAAAAGGACTAAGTTATTGACAGGTATGTGATACAGAATAGATCTGAACTTGTGTCAAGTGAGCGTAGAAAACAATTACTCAGTGCAATACTAAGTTCCACAATTCATTATATTCCCCAAGCTCACTTGCCACTCATTCAGATATCATATACACACACATATATATATATATATATATATATATATATATACACACACACACACATTTATATATACACATATAGACACACACGTATACACATATACATACAGTATACAGTATATCTATATATTCAGTCTTTCTATCATTTTTATCCAACCATACACACATAATGCACCATCAACATATGCAAAGACATTAAACAACATAGCATCACCACAAATCATGAGGTGCATGGCAGCACCATCTCTCACACAACACGCACGTGTGATAATGAGCAGTTGTGAGCACTTTGTGGGCATAACATCACAACACATACAAATATGTGTGTAACCCCTCACCCCTGCCTTTTTACTAAAACGACAGGTGGCATGCTGTTGGTGTTGGCAGCAATACCTGGTGGGTACCTGGGTTCAGGGAGGATGAGGTTACCTGGCACAAGGGACCTAGGTTTGGCTACTGTGCGAAGGGGCACCCAAGTAAATCCAACTACAGGAAGCAATAACTGTAATGTCCAGAACCAGGATTGGGATTTTTCAGTGTGGCTTTTATTCATAAACTAGTTGAACATAACAAACCATAGATGGTCCCCCAAAGGGCTACACTCACTGTAAAGGCAGATTAGAGACTACAAGGCAGTCCACTTGAGGAATGAACCCATTTCTACTGTGGTCTGGCTCTGGACCCACCAGCCACTCAGCCCGGACTTGCATGCGCTTTGGATACACAGCCCGACTGGCCCGGCTCCTCTGCCGGCCACTTGACGAATGAACCCAACTTTAATTGCAGTGACTCCCATCAAACAAGGAGTATATTTCCCAAACTGTGGCTCCCTACACCACTTAGACTCTGTGACTCTTAGAGAGATTTTCCAATTTGCAACCCACATCTGGGTACCTACCTCATCACTGGCCAGGCGCATGAGGCAAGTAGCAATCACAGTAGAAATCCGTAGAGGTGGACCTGGTTACTAAAGATGGGGGTGTTCCCACCTCCAGCTCCCACAGCCCATACCTGGCCATTTCTCTGGACAAACAGAAACTTAAACTTTGAAATGTAGATTCAACGGTGGATGACCTGAAGCACCCCCTCTACAACAGTACTTGAAATCCATTCAGACTTTAAACTTTAAACTACTCCATTTGTTTGTCCTAGTACAATAGGCCTCCCAAATAGTAGTTCACATCCCAGCTTTTCTTCATATTTTCCGAACTGAAGCACATTTTGTTTGCCCTCTCAAATAGAGCACAACGCTCACCCTTTCGATGCAGGTGCCCCACAGGTGAAGTACCACTTCTTTCACTGTTATACCAGAACAGAAACTGTAAACAGGCAGCTTTCTTCTGTAGTGGAAATTAGGGGATTGCCCCTGGAATCCACAGAGGGTTTTTACTCCCCCCCCGAGGGAGGGGGCACTGAGACCTGGACAGCGGTCTCCACCACTTTAAACTGAACTCTAACTTTCTCCCTAGGAGGTAAACAGAAAACACTTCCTTCTACTTGTAAACAAAACAGTAGACTTCCTTCTTGCTTTAAGACAAACAGAAGACTGACTTTGAAAACTCCCAGCGTTCTATCCCACTTCCTGTGCTGCAGATTCCAATGTGGCTTATGCAGCTGCAACAGTTCTATGGTGATGTCATCTCTCAGTCTCAGCTGTGACTGAGAACAGAGTGAGACAGTGTGAAACCCATTTAACTGGAGTTTCACAAGCTGCCTTCCCTGCCTACCACTAGGTCTTACTGGGATTCTAGTAAACCCGGGTAACAAGGGGGTTACATATGCACAGCGGCACCCATGGTATTTGGCACGGTGGCCACAAGTTGCATCATATAGACTACAGAATGTCAATAACATACACACACAATGCACCATCAACATATGCAAAGACATTCAACAACCCAGCATCACCACAAATCATGAGGTGCACGGCGGCACCATCTCTCGCACAACACTCACGTGTAATAATGAGCAGTTGTTCACACTTTGTGGGCATAACATCACAACACATATGAATATGTGCATGGCAGCAACCATGGTATTCAGCACGGCTGCCACAAGTTGCATCATATAGACTACGGAATGTCAACAACAAAATTACTACAATCACCGCAATCACATTTTTCTTACCTTTTCAGATGGCGTCCCATGAAGCTCTGCACTGAAAAGATTTCTACATTCTTACTTGGTGTAGTCTCAACCTCTGCTCTGCTGTGTCCACACACATGCACGGGTGAACAAACAAAATACACCCATACCAGGATCTTGAGTAAATGACCTCTGCCATGCATTTATTCAATATAAGATTGCATTCAATCATCCATGTGTAGCTGCCACCACGCCATGCAAGTCCTTCAGAAAGTCATCCAATCCCTCATCCGTCAAGTATACACCATCTGGCACCTACACTCCAGGTCTGTGAAGACCAAGGCCAGGGTGCCGGACCACTGACCCGCCCATGGTATCCATCATAGACATCATGAACCCATTGTGTAGTCTTCTGATTTTCTTAATGGCCCGCACATCTCATGCTCCACTCCACTTCAACCGCTGCACAATGTTGGACCATACAATATGGACCCTGGGCCACCAGCAATTGATTTGATGCATCATCTGCCTTATGGTTCCCTTCAGTTCCCACAGCAGGCAGGTTGCCAGATCATTGCCTCCCAAATGAATAATCAGAATGTTCAAATGAGGCCCACCATGTTTCTCCCAGAGCACTGGAATAAGCCAAACCCATCGCATTCCTCGCCTTCCAATCCAATGAACTTGCACTGTCTTTTCCTAACCACAAATTTTGCCCTCCTGTGCTCTTTCTGCGGTCCAGTAAACAAAGGAGTGACCACATATCCAGATGCTGAGATGCTTGCTCCTGTCACCTGCAACCAAATGTGAGATATTATTACCATAGATCCATCCGTGACACTCCACCCATGTCCCTTACTACCCTGGCTTTTCCCCTATCATGGATTGTACACCCCACATACCTTGTGTTTGCTTGTCTGCTGCCATATCCTGACTTGGGTTTGACCTGCGATTTGACTTCTGTGCAGTTGATAACTCCATGGCTTATACTGTGTCCCACGACTTTTTTGCCTCAGTTTACTTAAGATTTGAAATCACTTGTTGATACATGCATCTGGTAGCTGCTTCCTACTGACCCCCCGCTGAGGTAAACCAAAAACATGGAATTAATTAAATGCCATGCCATCTATTCCTAAGGCTTGTAACAGGTACAGGCTCCTTATTGGTCAATATTTCCAATTGTGATCCTAATAAACTCAATTTCCATTTCCAGTGTCTGTTGTCTTTTTTCATAATAAAGACCATTACACCCTATATCGTGTTGTCAGTTTCTTGTATGCAAGACATTGCAGGTTTCAAATAGTATGATTTTAGAAATAACACAACAAACAACACATTTTGTTGAAAGCAAGACTGTGTTGAAGTTGCTTGTGGCTGTGGTCCACTCATGTAGTCTTGCAATCTAAAAGTCAGGTTCCTTATAACTGTGATTCTGAGTGTCCAGCTGTCAGAGAATGAGCTGCATGTGCCCATATGATGGAAGCAATGCACAAGCCTGCTACATAACACAGATTACACAGCATGACATCAACGTGCGTGTCATGGGGCTCTGCATCCAAATGAAAATAAAAAATGGGGAGCTAAATCCGCCACTCCACAAAAGTGCTGGAAGAGTTAGTGGAGCAAAGTTCATCACACATGCCAATGCACCAACTGGAGTGCTCGGAACAGTTTGTGCTCTCCAGTACCTCTGTCAGCTTGCCCCATTGGTCCGGTGAGTGAGATACGGATCACCACTTGTTATCGCAGTCACCAGTCCACATTAGCTCCGCATTTTTTTTCTTCATTTAGCACAGCGCCAAAGACTGCATAGGCTGCTGTGTCTTTTGCCTAGCCACGGATGTTCCAATCAACTCTTTGGACAATCAAAACTTGCATCATGCAACCACATATCCGCCACTCAAAATCAGTCAGCCAAAACTCCATCCGCCCCACAAACAGACATCCAGGGTCTCGGACTCACTCTGTTCCAAACAATCTTGGCCTGCAGCTGTGAACAACCATGCCCACTGCACATCAGCCTTTTTCCAAATACCAAAAGGCCTGCAGCATGATGCAATCTGTGTCACTGCGCATTACCCTTCTTCCAGACCCCATATGGATGGCCTAAACCACCCACAAGTGCGGCAACTCATAATACAGCTTTGTACTGCTGGCTGGCTGGCACGTGTGTCATTGGGCTCTGCATCCAAATAAAAATAAAAAATGAGGAGCTAAATCCACCACTCCACAACAGTGCTGGAAGCGTTAGTGGAGCAAGGTTCATCGCACGTGCCAATGCACCAACTGGAGTGCCCGGAACAGTTTGTGCTCTCCAGTACCTATGTCAGCTTGCCCCATTGGTCTGGTGAGTGAGATACGGATCACCACTTGTTATCACAGTCACCAGTCCACATTAGCTCCGCATTTGTTTTCTTCATTTGGCACAGCACCAAAGACTGCATAGGCTGCTGTGTTTTTTGCCTTGCCACAGATGATCCAATCAACTCTTAGGACAATCAAAACTCACATCACTCAACCACATGTCCGCCACTCAAGATCCATCATCCAAAACTCCATCCACCCCACAAACAGACATCCAGAGTGTCTGACTCACTCTGTTCCAAACAATCTCAGCCTGAAGCTGTGAACAACCATGCCCACTGCACATCAGCCTTCTTCCAACCACCAAAAGACCCGCAGCATGATGCAATCTGTGTCACTGTGCATTACCTTTCTTCCGGACCCCATATGGATGGCATCAGTCACTCACAAACTATCAAAGAACAGTCAGACAACATCCTGTAAGTGCAGCTATGATCTGACATCCATCCAGAAGCAGTCCCGCGCATTACATAGATACATAGATACATAGACAGTGTCGGCAGATAAGGGCCTATGGCCCACCCAGTCTGCCCATTTGAGCTTGTAAGTTCAGTTTGTTTTCCTAGAAGTCTGTTTCTCATTACCCCTGACCTCTAGAATTCCTTTATGTCTATCCCATGCATTCTTAAATCCCGTGATTGTTTCAGCCCCCACCACTTCCTCTGGCAGGGTGTTCCACTTGTCCACCACCCATTCTGTGAAGAAATTCTTTCTCATGTTTCCTCTGAATCGTCCTCCCTCCAACTTCATCCCATGCCCTCTAGTCCTGGAACATCTTTTTCGCTTAAAAATAGTGTTTTCCTGTGCCCTGTTCCTCCCTGTAAGATACTTGTATGTCTCTATCATATCCCCTCTCTCCCTCCTCTCCTCCAGGGAGTACATGTTCAGTTCCTTCAACCTGTCTTCATAGGACTTGTGATGCAATCCATGCACCATCTTTGTTGCCCTCCTCTGAACCTTCTCTACCCTGTCTATGTCCTTACATAGGTATGATCTCCAGAACTATACACTGTACTCCAGGTGGGGCCTCATTAGTGTCTTGTATGCGAATTATGACCTCCTTTTCCTGCTGGTGATGCCCCTGCCTATACATCCCAGCATCCTATTTGCTTTACCTGCTGCCTTGTCACACTGTTTCTCTACCTTGAGGTCATCAGAGATGACAACCCCAAGAACCCTTTCCTGCTTGGTGCATGCTATATCCTCACCCCCCAACTGATATATTGTGCCAGGGTTTTTGTGCCCCATATGCATTATCTTGCACTTCTTTGCATTGAATTTCAACTGCCAAACCCCTGACCATTCTTCAAGTTTCTGCAGGTCACTTCTCATTCTGTCTACACCCTCTGGTGTGTCTACTCTGTTACAGAGCCTTGTGTCATTAGCGAGCAGTGAAATTCTGACTTCTAGATCCTGCGCAATGTCACTGATGAAGATGTTGAATAGGACCGGTCCCAGCACTGATCCCTGTGGTACCCCACTGGTCACTCTTCCCTCTGTGGAGTGACAGCCATTTACCACCACCCTCTGTGTCCTGCCACCCAGCCAGTTACCTACCCACCACACTACTGTCCTGCCCACACCCATATTCCCCAGTTTGTGTAATAGTCTTCTATGTGGCACAGTGTCAAAGGCCTTGCTGAAGTCCAGATAGGCCATGTCCACTGCCCTCCCTGATCCACCTCCCTAGTCACCCAGTCAAAAATTCAACGAGGTTGGTCTGACGTGACTCCCCTGGTGAAACCATGCTGCCTTGGGTCCTGTAGTCCATTGACAACCAGATGTTCCACCAATCTCTCCTTCAGTAGTGCTTCCATGATCTTCCCACTACCGAGGTGAGGCTGACTGTCTGTAGTTCCCTGCTCCTCTTTGTTCCCACTTTTGTATAAGGGACTGCATCTGCTGTCCTCCAGTCTTTGGGTACCTCCCCGTTTCCAGTGATCGTAAACAGAATAGCCAGAGGTTCAGCCACCACCTCTTTAGTTCTTTAAGGACCCTGGGGTGCATCCTGCCTGGCCCCATTGCTTTACCAACTCTTATTACTCCAGTTCCTTCAGGACCCTTTCTCGTGTAAAGGGACTTGTGTCCATTTCTGCACCATTCTCACCCTTGTACTCCTTCAGACCCATTACCCCCTCTTCCTCAGTAAAGACTGAGCAGAAATACCCGTCTCAATATGTCAGCTTTACTGTTGTCATCCTCCACGCGGCTCCCATCCTCCCCCTTCAGTCTCACTATCCCTCCCTTTGTCTTTCTTTTTTCACTTATGTACCTGTAAAAGGTTTTGCCCCCTCTACCCACTGATTTTGCAATGTGTTCTTCTGTCTGAGCTTTGGCTTCCCTTACTGACCTCCCTACCTCCCTTTGACAATGGCAAAACAACCTTTACGTGTGCGCATGGTCCTTTGTTCGAATCATGTAATGCTACAGCTGCCAACAGGCCTTGCTGTACATGATCCTTGGTGTCTTCACAGTGTTACATACCCTTGTATCCCATTTCTGTTGATTCTTCAGACAGTTCTTCATTTGCCGGGCAATTACTTTTGTCAATGCGCCATTTGTATGTCCCCCTACAATGAACTTTCCTTTTGTCACCTTCACCACCCCACTTTGTGACCTTAGTGCCGTACTTTTGTCAGGGGAACCTGACTGTAGAAAACACATGATCCCCCTGAAACAACTCTGGTGACCCCTTACAAGTAATCATGCTTGCGTTCTTCTCCTTGTCATCCAATCTAACATGAAGCCTTCCTTCCTTCCTAGCAAGACATCAATGAATTGCTGTCGGAGTCAGACCGGTACTGGTGAAACTCAGCAAAGCACTCAATGCAGAGGTGCACATTGCAAGCCATGCATGCTACTGATGGTTCTGCTTGCTTCTGCTTCAGAGGACAATTGCGGCACCTACCCTTCTTGACTTTCACCGGGTAGTGTGGACCATACCTTTATCTCACCACCTTGGAACTCTTACGTAATGTTTACGTCACTTGTTCCCTTACTTTCACTCACCAGACCTCTTTTAGCTCAGTTTTTTTAATTTTCATTTGGCACAGCCCATTCAATGACTGGCATGTCACTGCATTACCTCCGAAACACCTAGGGCCAAGCAGGTGTTCCACCAATGAAAGACAATATGATCCACACCCCTGACACTGCGTCTGATGTACCTGCCACTAAACCATTTCATCCAGTTTCTCGCTTCCACCATTGAACCATTATTCACGTCAGCTGCTGCTCTCCTCTGCCATTTCCTCGACCTGCTGTACGATGCATCTCCTACCACCTCTGCGCATCTCATCACTCCAAGTTGCACACTCTGGTCTCCCTAAGGTCTCTTGAAGTTGCTCCCTTCTTGAAGTTGCTCCCTTCCAGGAATCGGATTCAACCAAACAGTCACAGCACTCTGGTCCCTCTCTGTCCCACAGTTGCAGCACTCTGGTCTCTCTGTCCTCCACAGTCGCAGCACTCCAGTCTCTCTCTCTCTCTCTCTCTCTGCAGTCACAGCACCCCGGTCTCTTTCTCGCAGTCGCAGCACTCCAGTCTCTCTCTCTTTTGCAGTCGCAGCACTCTGGTCTCTCAAACTCACACAATCTGGTATGTCTGTTCCCTTGTCATGCAGACCCCCATCATGTAGTCAGAGAAGCTACAGAGGAAGTACTATGGGTAAGTCTTCTTATGTTGCCAGTTTGAGCCTCTATCTGTACTGGTGATACTCAGGAAAAGAATCAGCACGGAGGTGTACTTTGCACGTGCTGCATGTATATGAAAGTTCAGCACGTATTTTCTTCTGTGAACAATTTCTGCACCTCCCTTTCTTCCGTTTCATGGGGTAGTGTAGTCCATCACAAGTTGGATTCTGCACAATTACTGGAAGTGAGGCATTATGTCTTCTATGTGCGTATCCTTCTAACAGATTCTCAGAGAGGAGCATGCAGAAATTCATTTGTCTGTGCTTGTTCACGCGTCCAGTCTTCGATCACTGAACATGATTCACGCTCTCTTGGAACACAGTAAACGCTGTTGCCAATGCCTTGTCCCACAAAAATCAGAAAAGGTATATCCACCACTTCTTTGATTTTCTGGTGCAGGGGATACAACAGTGCCATCTCTTTGTCTCCTGGGCACAGACATTACTGGTGAGGTAGGGTCATGGTTTGTTGAGAGCAAGAAAACAGGATGGTTGTCTTTCCATGCTGTGGCAACAAGTGAACCATTCTGTCATTGTTCATAATAACCACGAGCTTTCTTTATCATTGATAATTTAAGTTCTGATGGCCACCCAATCCTGTTGGTCTGCATTGTTCCACATGAGTACAAGCCAACATTCAGTAGTCCTTTTGCCAGGTGAACCGAAGTAAAGTAATTGTGAAAATATACATGGTGCCTTTTGCCACGAAGATCCTTAGTCAGGTCTTTCACAACCCTCTCTGCAAGGCCCACTTCTACAGCACCAGCAACCTTTCCTGTGTACACTTGGAAGTCGGACGCATAACCATTATGAGGCTCTGCAAGGACCCATACTTTTATCCCATACCACTGTGGCTTGCATCACATGTATTTCTTGAAGGACAGTCATCCTCTAAAGCCCACCATTGGCTCATCAATTGACACTTCTCGGTGTAGGTTGTACTCTGTCTTGCATGCCTTGATAACATAGTTGATAATTGGTTGAGCGTGATGTAGCTTATCATGCTCTTGTGACCCTCTTGGTGGATTTAGCATGCTGTCACTGGCATGCAGATACTGCATAATCTTCTCATGATGCTCACGGGTCAATAACTTTGAAATTGGTAAACATCCATAGAGATGGTGCTTCCCCCAGTACATGCAGTAGTGTGGCGCCTTTATAATGGACATGTATAGTCGCATTCCAAATAAAGCTTTTATGTCACATGCAGTTACTGGAGTCCATCGGTGGTCAACTTTGTTCGCTTCTGCCTACTTACGGGCACTGTACCGGTTTGTCTCCTCGGCAATCTGGTCATAGAAAATTCGTGGGAATGCCAGATTAATAAAATCCATGGGAGTCTTCTCTGCACTCATCAGTGTGGTGGGACCCTCAGGCTCCTTGAAATCCTCAACATGGATCTGCTGTAAGCAACCTGTCCATCTATCATTGTGACCAGCATCCAGATGTGGCGCAGGTTGCTCAGGTTGTTCTGCATCAACTTCATGTTATTCATGGTCATCAATGTCAATTTGGGTACTCGCATGCTGCAGTGTAGCCAAAGGAAGATCATCTGCACTGTCTGTGTCATTCCTCTACCAACGTAGCTTGGCCAGTGGCATATCATCCTCTTCACTCTCCGTGGAGTGCCTCTTCTGCCACAGCGTAGCCAGAGGCAGATCGTCATCATCACTTAAATCACTGTCCCTGTCTGGTGTAATCAAAGGCATCATACACACCAAGTCCACCTCAATGTCGGAATCATCAAAACCTTGAAAGTCATCTGCCTCATTGTCACTGGCACTATCGAACAGGTCTAGCGGGTCATTTTTGTACACATTCGCCATGTTTCTAGTGATGATCTGTGGGGTTGCAGTCTCTCACAAGAAAACAGCCATCTCTCTCTCGATCTTGGGGTAGTCTCGATCTCGGAGTAGTCTCGCGAAGTAGTCTTGATCTTGGAGTAGTCTCTCGAAGTAGTCTCTCAATCTTGGGGCAGTCTCTCAATCTCGGGGCGGTCTTTCATCTCAAGGCAGTCTTTGATCTCAGGGCACTCTGATCTCGAGCAAGTCTCTCGATCTCGCGAGTCTTCACCGCTGCAATCCAAAAAAAAAAAACATCTTTGCACTGCAGACACAAAACACCTAGGCCACCACCTCCAAAACCTAAATAAGCAGTATAACCTGTATGCACACATATCACCACGACATATGCCTAAGCCTGCCAAATATCACAGATGTACAGAACTACCCCACATCATAAAGCAGGCACCATCACGAAAAAGGTATTTTTTTTTTTTATTTACATCTGTAATCAATCCCTCTCTGAAGCCGTAGAGTGTGTGGCCTTTTCGTTGGAGTGCATCGATTATATCCACAGCTGTAACAGTCTTTCTCTTGGTGTGCTTGGTGAAGGTGATGGCATCCTGGATCACATTTTCCAGGAACACCGTGTGAACACCACGGGTCTCTTCATAGATCAGACATGAAATGTGCTTCACCCAACCACGACAAGCCAGAAGGCAGATGTCTGGTTTTGTGATGCCACTGCCCGCACCCCTAAAGCTGGTAACAACACAAAATGGCATTCTCTTTATATCACATCTCTTTTGTAAACAGCTAGCCGCAGGTCAGAGACCACGAGACTCCAGGGAATCCATTTTGTGGGATGGTTCCATATGTTTTCAGGTGGGATGGAGGCCCTCACAGCGTGGCAACCATTTTGTGAGTGGCGTCAGGACTCAGAGAGAGGAGGGAGGGAGGGGGATCACCCAGACAGCAGGTACTGCTCTTTGTTGGATGGTGCCGGGCCTTGCGTCACCCACCTCCATTCCACAAATAGCACTGCCTGTTGTCCGGGTGACCCCCCCTCCCTCCGAGACCTGACGTCTGCTCACAAAATGGTTGACACGCTGTCAGGATCCTTCATCCCACCTCCAAACATACAGAACCAACCCACAAAATGGATTCCCTGGTGGCCAGTGGTCCTGCCCACCCCCCTGCAAGACCCGGCAGCATCGCAAACAGTCATTCCACTTTGCATGCTCTCCATTCCTGCACCCCATCCATCCCCCAAACCCCAGGACGGTGACTAAACAGCATTCTCTTTTGCACACTTCTCCAAAAAAACAGCACCACCCTCCAAGCACCCCCAAACGGGGGGGCACCATCACATGAAATGCAATACAGTAGCCCCCAACACCACACTTCATGACCAACTAACATCACATAATACCAATTAACCCCCCCAACCTCTGTAATCCCAAACCATTCAAACATGCACCCATACCCTTACAAAAACAAAACAGAGCACCCTTCGTCACAGGCATTTCAGGACCCAAAACTACAATTGTACATACCTAATGAGCCAGTGAGAGAGTTTACAAAAAACCTGACCATACCACTATTGGGACACAAAAACTACTGCGATATAGCAAACAGGCTGCACACGGGGGGGTCTCCATTCCAGTTGCAGCACTCCATGGGGTTCTCCATTCCGGTCCCATGGAAAAGAAAAAACATGCTATGAGATTGTAAACATGCTGCACTGGAGGGGGGGCCGCGCGTGCAGCGTTCTCAATTCCGGTCTGGTACCATGACCCCGTAATCACCACCAAACAAATGAAAAAACAAAAGGCATGCCATGCGAGGAGTCACAAATGGAGACAAAAATAAAGAAAAGCAGCCGACTTGGACAGCAGCGTTCATGGAGAAGCATAACTTTTGGGTTTGGCGGCGTCTCAGCGACTGGCTCTACGAAAGTGTAGAAAACACAAAAAGCACCACATTTGAAATAAATAGGGAAGCAGGAAAAAAAGTACATACCTTGTATGCAAGAAATGTAGCACACTGAACTTGGAAGCTGATCGAAAACGCTGAATTCTGGCCAAAATAAAAAGCAGCTCCTTCTCTCACACTGCAGCCAACTGGAAAGGAGCACGACGAACTTTGCATGCACTTTTGAATGCTTTTTTTTATGGGACCCATACCCTCACCAGCTAATCACAGAAGGGTTACAAAGTGTAGTACCCCTAGGTCTGATTGAATAAAGGTGGCAATGATTGGCTGGCGGTTTATTTAAAATTTTAAAGCTGACATCTCCAGGCATACCGCGGACACATAGGGACACTGCTGCTGCTGACTCACCTTGCTCCCGGACACACCTGGTGCAGTTTTGCTACCGCATATAGACAATTCCCAGAGACAAATAGTTAAGGAAAGCTGTATCCAAATTTCTTCCCTGTGGACCAAGTTAAACTTTTCAATGCCAAAAAAAAAAAAAGACTAGCAATGCATTCCATGGCTTTGAATAAATTTAATATGGAGTGGTATTATACTTCGCACATTCTTGAGTTATATTATTCTAGTATGTTCATCTATTAAAACAGTAGTGCAACAATCTGGTGAAAATTTTGACCTATGCTTTTTTATGCCATTTTAGATTGCCACTTACCTTCTGACTTGTATGATACCCTTCCTTCCACAGTTTGAGTCTGCTTTAGTACTTTTTTCATGTCTAAAATAATAAAAGGAGCACTCCTTTTAACCCTTGCTGTGCCATGGACTGATATATCGGTCCATAATTCCTATACGTCCTAATTCTTTCGGCAGTCTAAGGGTTAATATGGTGCAGACCAGGTCTTTATCAGTATTTTCAACTGTTTTTAACATACTAACATACTATGCCAGCAGAATAGACCCAAAGGTTTATCGAGTCTGCTTGAGAGCCTGTATCCTTAGTGGGCACGGGTGTCCCACCCCAGACCCTCCCACACTCCTCCACGGCCCCCCCCCCAGATATTTGTTTCAGCCTTAACCTCTACCTGTACCTGTCCCAGCCTCTCTTGAATCCTCCCACCAGGGTCATCTCCACCAGATACTTGGGCAGTGCATTCCACATGGTTCCACCACCTTCTCCGTGAAGTATCTCCTCCTTCTCTTGCCCCTGAGTCTCCCACCCTCTAGCCTCCAACTGTGCCCACTGTTGGCTCCCACCTCCTTCCTCTGAAATATCCCATTTAAGCATACCCCATTTACCCTTTGTAAATACTTGAATGCCTCAGTCATGTACCCCCTGCCTCTCCTCTCCTCTCCTCGAGTGAGTACAGGCTGAGCTTCTCTAGTCTCTCCTCATATGACATATCCCCTGGACCCTGTAAAATTTTAGTTGCTCTCCTCTAAACCCTCTCCAGGAGTGCAATATCCCTCTTCAAATGTGGACGCCAAAACTGCACACAGTATTCAAGGTGCGGCCTAATCAGCCAGTTATACAGAGGCAGAATCACCTCCCTGCTTGTTGAGGTAATTCCCCTAGAGATACATCCCAGCATTCTGTTTGCCTCTGCTGCAGCCCTCCTACATCGCATTGAGTTATTCATTCTGGCATCCACAACCATCCAAGATCCCTTTCCTTGCATGAAGCTTGCAGTGTATCCCTCCGAAGGTGTACCTGTGACCCGGGTTCCTATGCCCCAGGTGAAGCACCTTGCACTTCCCTGTGTTAAATTTCAGTTTCCAGGTGCATGACCACCCATCCAAAGCATCATGGTCCCCCTTAAGTGCTATCCTCCCCCTTCTCCATCCACCACCCTAAGCTTTGAATCATCTGCAAAGAGGCACATATCGCTCCTGATACCTTCTCTGATGTCAGAGATGTAAGGGTTAAACAGGAGCAGACCTTGAACTAACCTCAGTGGGACACAGCTAATGACCCTCTATGAAGACTAAACTTTCCACCCAACCACAGCCTGTTGAGTATACCCAGATAACCAGTTCCCGATCCACCTGAACAATTGGACCCCCACCCCCATCCTCCCCAGCTTATCCAGCAGACCAGTATGAGGCACCGAATCAAATGCCTTCTGAAGTCAAGAAAGAGGACATCCACCGGCCTCCCCTGATCTAGTGCCGTCATCACCCAGTCATAAAACTCCGAAAGATTAGTCGGACATGATTGACCCGGGATGAAGCCATGCTGGTGATAATCCCGGTAACCTTGTTCCACCAAAAATGCCCACAGCCACTCCTATAGGATGGCTTCCATCAATTTGCCTGCCGCCGAAGTCAGATTGACAGGCCTGTAGTTCCCCAGCATCTCCCTCAAGCCACTTTTTTGGATGGGCACAATGTGTGCCACCCTCCAAACCTGGGGCACTATTTCTGTCTGCAGAGAGGCATTGTAAAGGGCTGCCAGGAAGCAACCAGGACATTGGCCAGTTCCCATAGCACCCTGGGGTGGATGCCATCCAGACTCGGAGCTTTATCCTTTTATAGGGACTTGAGGGCTTCCCACACCCTGTCAGCAGTAATCACAATGCCCGTGGCTGCTGCCACCTCAGCAGATCTGTCCTGTCCCTCCCCAAACTCTGCTACTCCCTTAGCCTCCCTATTCTCAATAGGGTCCTCCACATCCATGGACCCAGCCACATTTGCACCCCAATTTCTCCTTTGCTGTGCATCCTCTGTGTCATCCCTAGTGAAGACCCAAGTAAAGTACTCATTGAACACCTCAGCCTATTCCGCTACCTCCTCTACCCAGCCCCTCTCAGTTTTCAGCCTACAGATCAGCACCCTCACTTCCCTTCTTTCCCCAATATACCTAAAGAATCCTTTTTTCACCCCTCCTGATCCTCTGTGCTAGCCTCAGTTCAGCCCTAGCCTTGGCCCATCTCACTTCTCTGGTGACCTCCCAACTGCTAAGTGATACTCATCTCTGGTCAGGGCCTCCCACGAATGCTTGTATGTGCTGTATGCAGCCCTCTTACCCCTCACAGCCTCTTGGATCTCCCAAGTCCACCAGCACAGCTTACTGGGCCTGCCAAACTTATGCCTCCCCCTCGCGCAGGCCCTGGTAGCCTCCTGAATCCCCACTTTAATAATTGCCCACCTCCTTTCAATGTCCATGTCCGGCCTAATCCTTTCCAAGTGATCCATGAGGATGGTCCTCATTTTCTTGAAATCTGCCCCTCTAAAATCAATTACCACCATCTTTGTGTGCCCCCCATGTCCAACAAAAACCAGACCATGGCATGGTCACTCCCACCCAGGGGGTCCCTCACCACCAATTCCCTTACTAGGTTGCTGTCAGCCAGGACCACATCCAGGATATGGCCTTCCCTTGTAGAGTCAAATACCTGCTGATTTAGGAATGCATCCTGGAAGATGTGTAGCAGCCTCTGTTCCTTTGCCAACAGGGACATCATAGTTCCCCAATCCATCGCTGGCATGTTAAGGTCCCCCAATAACATCATCCTGCCCCCAGCCTGACTACAGTGATCCTGAATAATAGCCATCAGACTGTCGTCCTGGTCATCCCTGGGTATTGGGGGCCTGTAAACCACCCCTAATATCACACTCTTCCCATCCGGTGACTGGACCGTGACCCATAAGGCTTCTACATTACCATCAGCACTCTCCACTCTGTTTATCCCTATGCCGTTCCTGATGAACAGGATTACTCCACTCCTTGCCCGTCACCCTGTCCTTTCAGAGCACTGTGTACCCACTCAGGTTTGGGTCCCAATTATGCCCTGCTGTGGCCCAGGTTTCTGTGACAGCAGCCACATCCACATCCCCTTCGGCCAACATTGTCTGGAGCTCAGGCATCTTGTTGCCCACACTCCTAGCATTTATCAGGACAACCCTCCAACCCTTCCCACTACCCCCTCTCATTTTTAAAACCTGAGATTTTTCTCATAGTCTTCTACTCACCGCCCCTCCATCCACAGTCACCGGCACCCATTTGAGGGAGTAGGTTGAGCCCATCCCTGATGGTCATGCCCGAATCAGCCTCACAGCCCTGCCCTTCCCTCTTCACAAGTTTAAGCCCCACTTAGCTTGGATGAATTCAGACAGTTTCCACTTTATAACTTCCTTCCCCACCAGATTGAGGTGTATCCTATCCCTTGCATACAGCTCCTTGTCCTCCCAGGTCCCACCCCAATCCCCCATCACCCCGTATCCCTGAGCTTCACACCATGTCTTGAGCCATTCATTGACCTCTCTGATTATTTGTTTGTTTTCCACACTGGCCCTCGGCACCAGCAGGATCTCCGAGAAGGAGACAGAGCATCCTATGGTGTGGCAGACCCTAGCTAGCTCATGAAACCTTGCCTGAATCTCCAGCACACTGTTTCCTGCACTATCGTTTGTGCCCAGGTGCACTAAAATGTCTGGGGCACCACCACATTCCTTCGCCATGGCATAAACCAAATGCTTGGCTTTATGCATTGTCAGGCTAGGAATACACTTGATCCTAACAGCACAGGGTATATTCTTGCCCTGCCCATCCCACTGAATACTCCTAATCATGGAGTCCCCCAACAGAAGCAACCTGGCCCCATCCGTATCCTGAAGCCCACCACCTTTGCTGGCCACCCTTCCCACCCCAATCCCCACTTCAGCCAACCCAAAGCTTTATGTCCCTCTGAGTGATGGCTGGCCCCTCCATCTGAGTGACCCTACCTGCTCTGTTTCCCATGCCCCCTCCTTTCTTCCTGACTGTCCCAGCTGCCCAGACCTCACTCATCCTCCCAGCTAACCCACCAGTGACCTCACTCATTCTCCTAACAGACCCATCCCCCCCGGGATGTTCCTCTTTTCTGTGTTCACCTGAACTGTGCCGCAAGCACCCCCAGGAATGAACTCTCCCCTGAAGACCCAGATTCCCTTCCCCACCATCATCCAACATAACCTTCCCCTTAAACTGTACTGGTTGGTCCCACAGGTCAACTTCCCCCTCCTACCCGAGTCCTCACATCCTAATACCACCTAATCCCAGCTTCATTTCCCGTACTAGCCATGGGTCCTTCTGGACCATTGGGCCCCCCCGCTCTTCCCCTCCTTCTCATTCATAATGGAGCTCCTGTCTCCAATGACAACATACATAGTTTCCACCATGTCCCCTGCAAGTCCCTAAACAAGGACATCCCTTTGACTGTACAGGTGGAACCAGCCACATTTTGCATGATCACCTGCAAACCCCCGTATTCCTAGGTGGCTATTGCACCCTCCATCTCCAGCTGTCCCTTGACTGCCCCTGTTGGGCTGGCAGCACTTCCAGCCACCAGACAGTTGTCATCCCACCCATGCTGCTCCTGATATACTGGCCTTCCCTCTTGCCCATCTCTCTCACCTCCTCCTTGTCCACACCTGTTCCCCTTACATCATCCTCTCCTTCATTCATTAAAAGTAGAGGCTCAAATCTATTCTTAAGCTCAATGCTTGCACCCATGTCCCCCCCTGTAGGTACTCCCCCCTTACTAGGTCCTCTGCTCCCACCCATTTTCCTGCTATTGCTAAGCATGTCCCCATTTATCCCTCCCCTACTTGGGTGCACTTGCACTCCATGGGCACCTTCACCCATACCTCTTTTACTGTTCTTGTCATTGATCCCAGGTGCTACTGTTGGACTCTTAATATTTGTTCCAAAGCATCCACCCCTGCCACCTTTTCTCCTACCCCATCAGGACAGCCTCTTTCCCAGCCCCTCCATGCTCCAAGGGTCCTTCTTAGCAATGATACCTCCTCCTCCTCCTCCGATAACTGTGTCAACTGGCAACACATCAAACAGCCCCTCATCCTCCAAGTCAAGGCCAGAACCATGGCCGATCTACACCCAGTGCACCCCATTACTCTACCAAAGACTCTGGCCCTAGCAATTTGTGGCCCCTGCTCCATCTCATCCTATAATTTTCCACCATAGGACCCTGCTCCCCTTCCCTGGTGGATGCCCCCAACCCAAAGCTAAGCATGCCCACAAAATGGTATCAAGAATAACACAATATAATGTAAACTTTTTGGCATGACAAATCTAAGGTAGCTACCGCATGCCCTCAAAATAGTTAGAAAAACTCAATACAGTGTAAACTAATGGCAAGCCATAACCTAGAGTAGCCACACCCCACACCCGGTGATGTTCAGACTCCTGGCTCACCATGATAGGCTCATCTCATCATGGGAGGCCCCAGGAGTCCATTTAACGATGGTGGTGGAGTGGGTTGGGTGGGAGAGAGAAAAACCAGACAAGCAACAACAGCTTCAGAGATGAGGTGCATGGCTGGGCATTCCACCTCTGAAGCCCAGCTGCCTCAGTCAAATGTTTGCACCCTCTTTGCCTACTGGTTCACGGCAGAGGGGCATACTCCTTCTGTTCCACTGACTGTGGGCAACTCTTCTTTGGCTTCCGTCGATGCAGCCAGTCCAAGCCCCCCACACAATCTGCCACCAATGCAGCCATCCACCTTCAGTCCCCACCAACTGTGGGAACCTCTCCCTGCCTGCTGCTGATGTGGCCAATCCCAGACCCCCTCACAGCCTGCTGGGATGCAGCCGTCCTCCACCAGGCAAACAACAACAGCTCCAGTGAACTAAAATTAACTGTTTTGTAACAGGCAGTGCTCTCTGACCTTACAGAACAATAGTTGTTCAAAAACAGCTACAAATACTGATGAAAACCTGGTCCCAGCCATATTAAAAGAAGTGCTCCTTTTATTATTTCAGAAATGAAAAAAAGTACTCAAGCAGAATCAAATTGTGGAAAGAAGGGTATCATACGAGTCAGGAGGCAAGTGGCAATCTAAAATAGCATAAAAAAGTATAGGTCAAAATTTTCACCAGACTGTTGCACTGCTGCTTTAAGTTATGAGGCTATGTTGAATTTTGCACATGCGGGCTCATGACTTTGGTAATATTCAGTTTTTGTACCACAACATTTTAACATAGCTATTTTAGTACAGTGATTCATTAATGTGACATCTGTAATTTTTCAACTCCTGCCCAAATGAGTGTTTGCAGCCCAAAAGTTGATTTTGCAGTCCCTGCACAACATCACCTTCAGGCCAGGAGCTGAATGTTTTTTCTGCCCTTCTTTATGATTCAGGTTCATCACAAGGCTGTGTTGAAAATTAGGTGTAAAAATATTTTAAAAAAATATATTGTCAATATTTTAACCAAGATTCCTATTCTGCAGTCCTATTTCCTCTGACCAGAGTTTGTTTTCTATTGCTATGATCATATTTCTTACTGTTTTTATGTAAATTTTTTCTGTGCATTTTTTTTAATAAATTTCTTTACTGGGGACTCATTTGATAAGTGGAATAAGACACTCTGAAGTGTGGTTTGTGGTCTGATAAGAGCACTTCCCAGGTGCTGAAGGCACTCAACACAAGTGCCTTGTGCCTCATTATGCACCGGGGCATACTAACATACTATTTGCCAGCAGATTAGGCCTTATGGTCTATTGAGTCTGCTCGAACCTGGATCCTTAGTTGGGTGCCGAGACCCTCATGCTCTTATCAGGCCATAAACCACACCGCATCATGTCTTATTCTTTACATAAACACACATGCATGCATGTGTATACACACACACGTGCACATGGATAAAAGCCTATTCATTATTCAGCCACAAAAAATAAATAGCAAGGCCACAATTTGTCCAATGTTGTATCAAAAAAGTATAATAACCTTTCACCACCCACGTCCCCATTTCAGTGGCACAATTAAACCTACAAATTCCTAGTTCCATCCTCAGAGTTCTGAATTCATATAGTGACATAGTCAAAACTCCAGATTCCTGGTTCTGCACACACAGTTCTGAATCCATGCAGTGACATAGTCAAAACTCCAAATTCCAGGTTCTGTGCTTAGAGTTCCGAATCCATTTGGGGCACTGTCAGAACTCCAAATTCCTGGTTCTGGCTCAGATTTCTGAATTTATATAGTGGCATAGTCAAACTCTAAATTCCTGGTTCTGAGCTCAGAGTTCTGAATCCATGCAGTCACAAAGTCAAAACTCCAAATTCCTGGTTCTGGCTCAGAGTTCTGAATCCATATAGTGGCCTAGTAAAATCTATAAATTCCTGGTTCTGTGCTCAGAGTTCTGAATCCATGCAGTGACATAGTGAAAACTCCAAATTCCTAATTCCATGCTCAGAGTTCTGAATCCATGCAGTGACACAGTCAAAACTCCAAATTCCTGGTTCTGTCCCCAGAGTTCTGAATTCATGCAGTGACATAGTCAAGACTCCAAATTCCTGGTTCTGTCCTCAGAGTTCTGAATCTTTGCAGTGACAGTGTCAAAACTCCAAATCCCTGGTTCTGTGCTCAGAGTTCTGAATCTATTCAGTGACATAGTCAAAACTCAGAATTCCTAGTTACGTACTCAGAGTTCCGAATCCATGCAGTGGCATAGTCACAACTCCAAATTCCTGGCTCTGTGCTCAGAGTTCTGAATCCATGCAGTGACTTAGTCACAACTCCAAATTCCTGGATCTGTGTTCAGAGTTCTGAATCCATGCAGTAACACAGTCAAAACTCCAAATCCCTGGTCTGTGCTCAGAGTTCTGAATCTGTGCAGTGACACAGTCAAAACTCCAAATCCCTGATTCTGAGCTCGGAGTTCTGAATCCATGCAGTGACACAGTCACAACTCCAGATTCCTGGTTCTGTGCTCAGAGTTCTGAATCCATGCAGTGACACAGTCAAAACTCCAAATCCCTGGTTCTGTGCTCAGAGTTCTGAATCCATGCAGTGACATAGTCACAACTCCAGATTCCTGGTTCTGTGCTCAGAGTTATGAATCCATGCAGTGACACAGTCAAAACTCCAAATTCCTGGCTCTGTGCTCAGAGTTCTGAATGCATACAGTAACATAGTCAAATCTCCAGATATATTTATTTATTTGTTTATTGATTGAAGTGTTTCACCAGGAAGGCACACTGAAGAACAAGTTGCTCATTTCCTGGTGCAACTGGGGGAGAGGGGTACATATGGATGTGATGTAAAACATACAGTTAATAGTAACATGCCTGGTAAATATACATTCAGTTACACTTGTAGAAAGACACATGTACTTACATTTGTAGGATGACATACAGTTACCATTTAACATGGCTGATGCTTATCAAACATTTACATTTAGTGTATGCATCCAATTACATTTATAGAAAAACACATTCAAATACTTTTATAGAAAGAATTCAGTTAACAATTTAAAAACAACTGAGGATAGTGTCAGGCTAGTGCAAGTTGGAAGCAACCCAGACTAAGCAAAAAAGTTCAGGTAGTTATTGCAAATGTACTAAAACCTGGTTTAAGTGTGGGGTGGTAGTGAGGAGGGGCAGGAGGGAGGAGGAAGTGAGGGAGTCAAGCAGGGAAGGACGAATAGAGCCAAGAGCTAACCCCCGCAAACAGCAGAGCGAGGTGGTGACTTGGAAGAGGGGAGGCAGGGAAAGAAGGTGGAACGTTAGGTTTGATGGGGTGTGTAGATAAGGTGATGTTGAGAAGAGGGAAGGAAGAAGCTTTGCCTAAAAACTTGACCTCTCCAGGATGCTGATAACCCTGTTACAGATTAGGTTCAAGATGAGAACAAGAAATGGATAGAAAAGGATAGCAGGGAAGGAGAAGTGAAGGGAAAGGACAAGCCCCATGCTAGACCCCTGCAGGATTCTGAGAACCCTGCCAGGGAGCAAGAGTAGGCATGGGCAAGTTGATAATGTGGCTAGATGGTGGAGAGAAGTAGAGCAAGGGGGCTAGAGGTAGCACAGAGTGTGAGTGCTAAGTAGCTAGGTCATAAGGGGAGAGAGGATTTGTAATGGGATGAAGGCGGGTGGCAGTGTAAGCTCATAGGGGAGCTATTTAGTTAGAGTTAAAACAGGAGAAGCTAGAGTAGAGGAAGTTATGTAAGGCAGAGGAAATGTAGAAGGAAGAGGTGCAGTGATGTATTTGGTGGGGTAGAGAATTCCAGGTTTTAGGGAAATGATGGATGAAGCCTGACTGGCCAAATAGGGTGGTTCGATGGGGGACCAATAGAGTACAGGAGTCTGCAGATCAGAGGGAGTGGGTGGGCAGAGAGGGAACAAGAGAGGTAGGGGAAGTTCCCCTAGCCAGAATTTAGAGGTGAGTTTGGTGCAGTGAGCAAGGCTTCTATTTGCAAGTGGGGAAAAGGACAAGGCATGGTAGAGGTCACAACGATGGGTGAAAGATGGGGCATCAAGGATGAAGCAACAGAAAGAGTTGAAAAGGATGTCCAATCAGGATAGAAAGAATTTGGGAGTGGTATCATAGACCACAACACAGTAATTAAAAAATTGGTAGTATAATCTTCGGGATTACTTCTCGCTGCGCCATAGGAGGGATGCAGCTATGGTTCCTAAATAAGGCACCAAGCTTGGGGTGCAGTTTTTTCAGGATGGCATCGATGTGGCCTGAGAAGCTAAGGTGCTGGTCCAGCCAAACCTCAAGGTATCTGAAAGAGGAGATGTCCTCAAGGATTGTCCCATCAAAGGTGTGGAAAGATGGTAAGGGATATAGCCTGGAGAGTTTCTGCCTTGTGCCAAAGGTCATGAAGACAGTCTTTTTGGCATTTAGGAATAGCTGATGTGAGGCAAACCAGAGCTGAACCTGTTGGAAGTCATGCTGAAGGTTGATTGCTATTGCTGGAGGTAAACAAGACGGTGTCGTTGGCATACATATGGATAGAGAAGGAGGGGGAGCAGACTGAGGGTAGATCACTTAGGAATATGGAGAAGAGAATGAGGCTAAGCACAGAGCCCTGAGGGATGCCTGTGGAGATTGGGAGGGGGGAGGATTGCATCCTGAATCTTGACTGATTGCGTTCTGCCTGTGAGATAAGCTCTAAACCAGTTATGGGCAGGACTAGACAAACCAGCAGTCTCAAGGGAGTCAAGAAGCAGGGCACGGGAGACGGTGTTGAAAGCCTTGGCAAGGTCAACAAAGATGGCAGAGGAGGTGATGAAGCCTTTGTCCATCCCAGTGAGGATAGAGTCAGTGAGCCTGAGAAGGGAGGTGGTAGAGGAGTGATTCTTCTGAAAGCCAGATTGGAATGGGGAGAAAAAGGAAGAGCCAGAAAGAAAGGAGGTAAACAGAGAAAAAAACAGGTGTTCTTGGAGCTTGGCAAGGGTAGGTAGAAGGGAGATTGGACGATAGTTGGCAGGGGAGGAAGGGTCACCACTCTTTGGGAGAGGGAGGACCACCATGTTTTCAGGATGAAGGGACAGACAAGGATGCAAAGGAGAGATTCAGAATTAAGGAGAGAGGCTAGATAATAGCAGTAGATCCTTAGAGCCAGCCCTTGACTGGGCTGCCAGGTCCCTACTTGGTGCAGCTGCGGCTCCTGAAGCCAGATGCACAAGCCGTCACTTCTGCCTACTTTGGAGCTCCAGCACGCGGATCCAGCCCTTGGCTGGGCTGCCAGGTCCCTACTTGGTGCAGCTGCGGCTCCTGAAGCCAGCCACACAAGCCGCCACTTCTGCCTGTTTGGAGCTCCAGCACTGCCAGATCCAGCCCTTGACAGGGCCGCCGGGTCCCTACTTGGTGTGGCTGCAGCCCCTGAAGCCAGCCGCACAAGCCACCATTTCTGCCCGCTTTGGAGCTCCAGCACCACTAGGTAAGATTTCTGCCTTGGGTTGGGGAAGCCGAGTGTAGCTGCCATTGGACAAGTGCTCGCTACTTTGCTCCCTGATTGGACTCCTGCTGCTTGCTCTGCCCCGATTGGTTCCTCTACTCTCTCTACCTTGCTGTGCTCACTGGGCCCTGTGCCCATTGAATTACATAGACTTTTGCAGAAATTTTACACCCACCCCCCTCCTACCTTAATTAAATACACCTTAGCTCCACCCCCTCACCTCACACTCTGCCCTCTTTGGCCCACTGGTCTTCCCTATTGACCTTCTGCACTTGCTCACCTACTTTCCTCCTTTCTCCAGCTTTACTCTGCCCTCTCCCCCAGCTGCTCATGTATCCTCTCTCTCTCCCCCTCCGGCCCTGCTCACTTTTCAGCCTTCGCTTCACTTTCCTCCCTGTCACCTTCGCTCCTATACCTGCAATGTGAACTCTCCCCCTGCTCCTTCCTCTTCTCTCCTCCTTGCTCTGCCTCCCCTTTTCTCCCTCCCTGGCCCCTGCCACCCCTACCCTGCCCCCACTGTCTACTTAATCACTACCAGTTGCACCTTGGGAACGCTCCACTACTCACCCTGTCCTCCTCATGGGCCTCCACTTGATAATACCTGGTTGCTTCTTAACGCTACCAAGTTTGTTTTTTATGCCAGCCTATCCCTACTGTATTGCATTGAGTATCACCAGGGTTGCCACATAGAATCTGCATGCTGCCCATACAGTAAAAGGAAACACAAATTATCTTTAAAGGAATTATGCCTTTGCTCTATGAAGCTCCTACTACTTCTCCTACTGATCTCGGGCAACGTCCATCCGAACCCTGGCCCCAGCTGTGCTAACTACACAAAAAAGGCAGGGGCTCTTACCATCATAACCCTTAACATATGCAGCCTACTGCCTAAGTTTGACGCACTCCAAGCCTTCACAAGCCAACATAATCTGGACATCCTTGCTGTAGTTGAAACATGGCTGATGCCAAAAGTTCCTGATCTGGCAATAACCTTACAGGGCTATAATGTTTTCAGACTGGGCCATATCTCTAAAAGAGGAGGTGGCTGTGCCATCTACATCAAGGATACTCTCTTGGGGCACCCCGTTTCAACTCCTGTGCCTGTCTCCTCAGTCCAGATCCTACCTATTAAAATTCTCCTAGGTCCCAATCAAAAAGCCCTCACTATAGTCTCTGTGTATATTCCACCTAGGGATCAAGGACATGGCCTCAACAAAGTTCTTAACTTTGTCAACTCCCAACCTCCTGGCTCTGAACTCATTCTACTAGGTGATTTCAATATTAACTGGCTTGCATCCGATGTTTGTGCTCATAGGGATGCCCTAGCAGCTGCTAATCTCTCACAGTTGGTCACCACACCTACTAGGACAAACTACAAAACCGGCACCAGTACCCTGCTGGACTGGGTTCTTACCAACCACCCTCCCAGGATCTCTCGTACCTCCATTCTCCTGGACTCTCAGTGACCACTCCCCAGTTATATGTGAATGGTCTAATAAATTTCTTAAGCCACCCCTTAAAAATCATCTCCAGCAGGGCCCTTCCCTGTGGTCAACTCGCCCATCTCAAACAGCATCTGTCTCTGCAAGACTGGCTGCCCATTTACAAGGTGATGGATGTTAACCTGGCTCTTAACTACTTCATCACCACCTTCAATAGAGCCTGTGACCTGTTTGCCCTTGCTAAAAAATGGAAAACAAAAGTCCTCTGCAATCCTTGGATAACTGCGGAGCTCCTTTCTCAGCTGAAATCGAGGGACCATCTTTGTGCTGTGGCTTAAGCCACAGGCAAACAATCTGACATCCAAAAATTCAGACATGCCCGGAATGCTTGCACAAAATCCATTCGGCTTATTAAAAGTTCCTATTATAAAGATGCTCTCACCAACACCTGGGGGAATGGTCATGCATTCTAGGACAATATCAAGGACATTACTGGGAAACAATCAAAGTCCCCACCGGACATGCTAATTGTTGATGGGTCCACTACCCTTGACCCTATTGTCATTGCAAACACCTTTAACATGACTTTTACTGACCTTAGTGTTGTTCTCTCACCTGATTTCTTCAGACAGTGACACCTCCTCGAACACCCCCTGCACTCAGTCAAACTGCTCACATTTCTACTTCAGAGAGGTCAAGCTGAATGAGGCACACCGCTACATTGCCTCAGCCATCTCTGAATCCAGAACCAGTAGTAACACCTTGGACCTTAAGCTGCTATTGCTCACCCTTGACGAGGTCCTTTGTCCCTTAACTAAAATTCTTAACCGCTCTCTTAGCAGCAGTAAAGTCCCAGAAATATGGAAAACTGCCACTGTGACCCCAGTTCACAAAAGTGGTGACAAGACCAGCCACTCAAACTATCGCCCAATCTCCATATTTCCACCACTCTCCAAGGCCCTTGAGTGTATTGTCGCAGACCAGCTCACTGACTATTTGGACAAATACAATATTCTGTGCGGACAACAACACGGATTCAGAAAAGGGCATAGCACCACCACTGCCCTGCTTGAATTCACTGGAGAGTGCATAGTTCCATAGACAAGGGCCTCCTTGCTGGGGCAGCCTTCGTCAACCCATCAAAATCATTTGACACGGTCCACCATTGGCTGCTGTTTGACCAACTACTCATTGCTGGCCTCACACCAGACTCTGCCCTCTGGTTCAAAAACTACCTTGATAACCACTCACAAAGAGTAAAAATTGCCAATGCTCTCTCAAATATTTGCCTGTCCACTCTGGTGTCCCTCAGGGGTCCATTCCTTTTCAGCCTTTTCTTAAACTCCTTACCACAATCCTGCATGGAACAAATCATCCTGTATGCGAATGATGCAGATGTCTTCTCCACACACAAGAACTCCACACCACTACAACTCAGCCTTCAACTCAGTTTTAGTGCCGTTGAAACATGGTTTTTCAATCATAAACTACTCCTCAATCACAAGAAAACCAAGTCTTTGCTTTTCTGCAGTTCACACAACTGGCACAAGAAACACCCCCTTGCCATCTCCACCACACAGGGGTCCACCCTTGAACAAGTCTATTCATTCAAATATCTAGGGATTCTGCTTGACCCCAATCTCTCCTATGGTGCTCATGTTGACAGTGTGGCCAAAGCTGCTAATCCATGTCTTGGATTACTGTACAAACATAGGCAACATCTCACCCCTGAGGCTCTGAAGATTGCCGTCCAGAGCTCTATGGTTTCAATTATTGACTATGGCCTCATTATATATGGCTCTGCCATGATGACAACCCTCAGATGTATATCAACTGCCCTAAACAAGGCATACCGATTTACCACTGGAGCTCACCGCCTCACCCATACCTGTGACCTTTATGCACAATCCGTATGGCTCCAACTCTCCAACCGTATAAAGCATCTCACATGTACTATGGCAGAGAAAATTAACCTTGGCCTCACACCCCCTGGTGTCACTGCCTTGACACATCAAAACACCAAACTACGGAGAACCAGGAGATCAACAACCCACCAACTGCAAGTTCCTCACTGTCGCACTACACAGGGCCAACGGTCCTTCACCTATAGGGCTCATCTATGGCTGAATGGTCTCAGCTCCACCATCTCCTCAGCCTCAACACTAGGAATGTTTAAAACCAGGCTCTAGCTCCATCTCATTGTCTCCTGCTCCTGTGACTGCCTCACCTACATCTTGACCGCCATCGCTGTAGTCCCAACTCATGTTATGCTTAATTCCTGGCTCCATTCGAGTCTCCCTCAGCTCATGTGGTGCCGTTGCATACCTCAGGTATACATACCACCACTGTAGCCTCTCTCTGCCCTCTTGAAGCACTTATCCCCAGTATTTCCTATCTCCTATCTACCCCACTTCCTATATGCCCTATCCCCTACCCCCCACCCTGATTCCTCTGACCCTTTTCTTCTCATCTCTCTCTCTCTCCCCCACCCTGCCCTCACTCCCTTCCTTCACTCCTTCCTATCATTGTCTGACAAATGTCGCCAGCTGCATCTATGTCCTCCCATCCTCCTCTCTGCTCTGTCTCTGAACCACCCCCTTGTGTTTTGACCCGGTCCTTTCTGTGATCACTTGCCCTCTAAATGTGTTCTCTCTCTTTCATTAATAGCTGATCCAATTAACTACCTGCATTTTTTCTTCTTCCACTGAACCTTACCTTTTCCAAATTTGTCCTTTATCACCAGCACTGTTGTCATATTAATTGACTTGCTGTTTTATCTACTGTATAGTCTGTAATATGTTCTCAGCTGACGTGGAACCTTTGTAAAAGAGCCTTGGCTCAAAGGTATTCATAATCCTGGACATAATAAATAAATAAGTAGCAGAAGGGTAAAGGAGTTTAGGATCAGGATCACTCAGTGAGGAGCCTTTGAAAGGACTGAGAGAGAGAAGGGCTCTTAGTGTCTCCTAAGGGGAGACAGCTGTGAAAGAAAAGAAAGGGTGGATCCAGTAAGATTGAATGCTAGGAGAGGAGGGATGAGGATACGGGAGATTTGGGGGGATGAACTTCAGAAGGGATGAGGCACAGAGGGTGTAATAGAAGTTGAACTCCTGAGCCACTAAGCATGGTTTGGACACTAGCATGTTGTTTATTTTAAGCATCGGGGGTGGCAGATGCAAGGGTGGGAAGAATAGGGAATGGACCCCTTTCCAGAATTTGGATGGTGAGCTGATGTTCTCTAGGAAAGATGATTTAAAATATTCAACCTTGGCTAGCTGGTTGCTTTTGTACAGGCATTTCTTAACATAAGATACTTGGCACAGTCAGGAGGAAGCTGGGAGGCCTTATGTTTCCTCCAGACTTTATCACGCTCCCCGAGACAGGTCAGTAACCCTGGAGTGATCCAGGGTAGATGGTTTCCATGAACTCTGATCCATTTGAAAGGGGCATAAGAGTTCCAGGTGTCTAGAAATTTATCTTTGAAATAAGTGAGGGCTTGGTCAGCTGAAGGGGCAGAGGCTATTGGGGTCCAATCAGAGCTGGCTAGTTCATTTAGAAGGGGGTTGAGGTCTAGGGAGCTGAAGGACTGGAGCCACAGGATTCCGAGTGGCAGTTTTGGTCTATGGACTTTCCTGACCATGTAGATAGAGTGAAGATCGCTGAGGCATCCAGGAGTATGCCTGATTTAATGACTTGGTGGAGGTGGGAGGTGACAGCCCAGTCTAGCAGGGAGTGTTTAAGGGTTTTAAGATTTAGGCAGGTGGGTTCCAGGATGCATTGGCAGAGGTTGAGTGCAGCGATGACATTCCGTGTCTTGGAAGCGGCTAGGGACAGCCAGCTTAGGTTTATGTCACCTAGAATACATAACTCACTTTTAAGCGACAGGGAAGTTATAGAGGTAATAAGATCCATTGTGTCAGAGGGCTTGGTTCCAGGATAACAATAGATCCCAGCTAAGAAGATAGGAGAGGAGAAAGGCAAGGCAATGTTTACAACAAGGGCTTCATAGGTGGAAGGTGAAGAAGAAGAAAGAATGGTAGAGTACTGAAGTGAGAACAGGATATACATGGCTCCTCCGACTCCCCAGCTGGCCCTGTCCTGCCTGATTGTGGAACAGCCATAGATGGCAATGGAGATATCAGGTTTTTTTAACATTCAACCAAATTTCTGTTAAGATTAGAATGTCTGGAGTGAGGGAGAGTGCCGTTGATTGCAAAAGGTCAATTCTTGAGATGAGACAGCCGATATTTAAATGAAAAATCTTCAGACCCTTAGGGAGGGCAGAGGTGGGGTGGGAAGATTGACTATTATTGGTAGAATGGCTACTGGTAGGGGAGAGGGTAATGGGGCCTGGGTTGCGATGAACATTACCTGATGCAAGTAATAGGAGTGAAATTATAAGGAAGTGGAGTTTGGGACATTTGTGATGGGCTGGGTATTTGGGAAGTCTTTGGGGGTGTGGGGGTCCGGTGAGTGGATTATCAGGAGGTGAAGGAGAGCAAGGTGGCTAGGTACTGATAATAAAGTGGCAGGGAGTTGGAGAGGGAAGTCGGACCAGTGAAACAGAGGGGGTGTAGGGGTTACAGCAAGAATGAAGGTGGAGGCTATGAAAGTGGAGTGGAAAGGAGAAACAGGAGTACAGTATTAGGTTGTGAAGTTTGTGGGGTAGGGGTAGAAATAATGGTGAGGAGAATTAGAAGGAGGGGAGACACATAGGGAGGGGTAGGCATGTTACAGGTAAATGATGGTGCTCATGGTCTGGGTAGGTAAGACAGTAAGGAGGGAGTAGATCAGAGAATCTTGTGTAAGGAAAGGCGACAAAACAGCAACTGCCAGAAGGAGGAAACTTGGTGAAGCATGTATAAACAGAGAGGACTGAGAGGTGAAACCCTTATCCAATGGTAGAATAGGTTAAGCTGACTATTACAGAGCCAATGGGCTGTAAGGGAAGGTAAGGAGGGGCAGCCAGGGTGTATTTAATAGAGACTGGGGTCAGGGCGGTGGGACAAATTATAAACACAGAAAATGTATTTAGAGCAGAAGGGTGGCTGGAGCACTCACAGATTTGGTACAACAGACAAGCCCAGAGTAGAGGACTGGTTCCAGAGGAGTTCCATTCACAGAAAAAGCCATAAAGTTCAGTAGTCAACAGTGGGCCAGCACTGGAAGACAGAGCAAATCAGCATCCTGCCTAGGGTCCCAGTGCAGTCCGAGAGATGTACCTGCTAGCGGTGGAAGGTCTGTATGTGAGTGAGATGGCATGGCCGGGCTGGCTGTCCTGGTTCTATGCTCAGAGTTCTCAATCCATGCAGTGACAAAGTCAAAATTCCAAACTCCTGGTTCTGTGCTCAGACATCTAAATCTGTTCAGTGACATAGTCCAAACTCCAAATTCCTGATTCTGTGTTCTGAGTTCTGAATCCATGCAGAGACAGTCAAAACTCCAAATTGCAGGCTCCGTGCTCAGGGTTCTGAATCCATGCAGTGACATGGTCAAAGTTCCAAATTCCTGGTTCTCTGCTTCAAGTTCTGGATCCATGCAGTGATGCAGTCAAAATTCCAAATCCCTGGTTCTGTGCTTCAAGTTCTGAATCCATGCAGTGACAGTCAAATCTGCAGAAGCTGGACAGTGCCAGCAAAAAGCAGGAAGTGTATTTACCTGATAAGATTCTGAACCACTGAGGGGTTTAATTTCCATCCCAAAATACTAGGATATAAGCCACACCCTCATCTCCATCTAGTGACACAAAAGAGGTAATGTGATATAGAGGACGAAGCAATATCATTGGGAGCCAGAAGACCCTGGTTCAAATGCACCTAAGGCACTCACTCATGTAATCCTTCAGAGCACCAGTCCACAAAACTGAAAAATGGTAAGAGCAAATAAGGCTGTTCTGGGTAAACACGCTGTAAAAAGCAGGTAAATGCAGGACCCCACTGAAAATAAGATACTGTATGTCACCTGGGCTATTCTGGGGAAATACACTGTAAAACTGGACAAAAGTAGAACCCTACTGAAAATGAGATATTGCATCTCAGCTAGACTCTTCCTGTTCAATACACTGTGAACATTGGTAAAAGGAGGACCTAGCTGAAAATGAGATATTATACAACAGCGGGACTTCCTAGGAAAATACACTATTAACATGGTTAAATACAGCCACCCCTTCACCCCTCAAATTAGATATTGCATGCCACTAGGCCATTCTGGGTAAACACACTGTAAAAAAGAAAGAATGGAAGACCTCACTGAAAATTCTATATTGCATTTGGTTCTGTGCCCAGCGGGGTCATTTTGGGTAAATATATTTTAAGACTGGGTAAATGCAGGACCCCACTGTAAGTGATGTACTGCATCTCACCTAGGCCCTTCTAGGTAAATACATTGTAAAAATTGTGTGAAAGTAGGACCCCACTGAAACCGAGATCTTTCATTGTAGATGGGCTAATCTGTTTAAATACATTGTTAAAATTGATGAAAGAAGGGCCCCATCAAAAGTGAAACATTGATTCTCAGACAGGCTTTTTAGCAAAATAAACTACAAAGAAAATGTTTTGGAAACTACTGCTCTTTTACTGACACTGGTTTGCAGGACCTTATTGTGGTTGTCATGTCCAGTAACTGATCACTGCCTTCCTCTGGATCCTTATTTAGCTATGTTTCTGTCCAGAAAGAAGGTTTTTAACCACATCAAACATTAGCCAACAAAGATGTCTTTCTCAGTCATGAGTGCGACCTCAAAAACCAATTTGTTCTGACCAACAGCTGGAATTAGTACCCCAGTGGTTAATGTGCTGTCTCGATCTTGCTAGATCATGCTTTGCACCCAGATTATCTGTCATACACACAAGCAAGATAAAAACTTGATGCACAGAACTGGTCTGCAAGCTAGCTATTTTGTTTTTTGAATGGTTTAGCAATCAAGGCTTCCCCCATCATTGAACATTCCACAAACCTTTACTGGTGAGATGCTCTGTGTTCTAGTATTTGTTTGTATGTCTCTGTACATATGGAATGGATGCTTTGTATGCTTGCACGGGGCAACTTTTTAAATAGGTCCTTCGGGCCTAAAGTTCATATCCTGTCAAAAACAAAGTTTTAACTAACTAACTAAGCATACTCAAGTATGCACCCTGCGTACCCGAAATCTGTCAAGCATGTATTGAAATTAAGGGCTAGCCTGCCATGCAGCAGACTGCTGGGTAGCAAACCGTGAAAAAAGCTTCCATTGCCTTTCATTGTAAATGTCTTGGGGGCAGCCCTGCTTGCAGGGATTCTAAGGTGGTCTCATTTTTATAATATACAGCTAAAGGGGAACAGTTAGCACTAAAAGCCCCACACTCGAGCGTGGGTCTGGTCCCAAATTGCACTTTATGTGCAAAAGGACTTTTTTTATTCACTCTTTACTGCAGAATAGTAGATTGTAGCAGTCTGATTCTGCTCACTTCCACGCAGGCATCTGCGCTAACTAGAAATCCGAGAATCCCCTACAGCCGACATCAGAGATGTAGTACAGTAGTAGCAGATTTTATTTAGATGTCGTCCATCCTCACAGGCTCTGGGCACCTTGCAATGAACAATATAAATCAAAGAGATAGACTACAATATA
This sequence comes from Neoceratodus forsteri, assembly GCA_016271365.2. Classification (NCBI taxonomy): domain Eukaryota; kingdom Metazoa; phylum Chordata; order Ceratodontiformes; family Ceratodontidae; genus Neoceratodus; species Neoceratodus forsteri. The sequence continues at coordinate 315,650,294 of JADMNL010000026.1, read as the reverse complement.
TTGCAAAGCAGGCATCAGAACATTTGGCCCGATTTTAGAAGACCTGTAGATCAATGCAAGTGACTTGTGTCAGGCATTGCAGCATTCGTGATATTGCAAGTGAGCCAGTTGAAAACTCTGACACAAGTCCCTTGCACTGAACGCAGGAAGTTAGACCAGTTCCCCTCGATCTACATTTGAGCCATTGGTGGAGGCATTTTACATGGCTTGTGCCAAAGCTTGAAGTGTGACAAATGTGACAGCTGTGCCAACCATTCCAAAATTGGGCTGCGTTGCATCCAAGGGGTTTGGCGCAGCTGTGCCCAACACTACGGCTGATGCAGGGTTTGACACTAGCCCTGCTTCAACCTTCTAAAATCGGGCCCATTATCTAAAAATGGTATTAGTCACAGCAGAACAAGGAAAACGATTGATGTTGAAAGATCCAATGCAAGGCTTTACAAATGTACTCCTTGCCCAGCATGAGGAAAATGTGGCCCTCGTTTGTGATAAATAAAGTTCAGAAATTTTAATTATTTCACTTATAAATGCCAGTTTGTTTGTCTCTCTTATGTGATGGTTTTACCAAAAAATATCCCTCAGACTGTTTTTTCAGACCAACTAACAGAATCATGGCTGACTGCCGACATCATTTTCCTCCAGGTTCTGTCAGCTTAGCACACAGTACATCAAACTGTGAAATGGCAAAAATCAGTCTTTGCTACCCATTTTTCTGATGGGGGCTTTTATTAATGGATGTGCACCAGTAGAACAAAATGGAAAATATCTGGCAAGTTCCCTAGGTATCTCACCAACCTTTTGAGCATCATGTCATGCCCCCGTCAAAACACTTATACTCTGAAAATGTAAAATTTAGTTTTCTGTGTTCCCTTTCCAGCCCTGAATGCAGTCACTACAGCTCCCTCCTAATGTATTCTTTTCAGATGCACTCCCTTTGCTGAGGTTCCAAAGCACTCACAAAAAAGTGTACTACTACCCCAGTACTGCTCCCCAAATGCATAATCCCACAAAAATGTACTGCATTCCAGCCCAGTGGCACTGAGGGTTGAGGCACTGGATGCCACACCTTGCACCGTGCCGGTGACCTGGGTTTGGGACTGAGTTCGAATCACTGAGGGGGGGCTGTGAGGTGATCGTAGTGGCCACTGGGCTGCTCTCATCTCCTGGCTTGGGGAAATGAGTTTCCTCACTCTTGGCTGACACCCAGTGGAGGCTGGATGTAAGAGCAGAGGTCTGAGGGACTGATATTATGTTGGGAGGGTGGGGAGAGCTGTGGTTTTGGGAGCTCGTGCATGTCTCCACATCCATGCACCCACTGTGTATGCCACAGTCCCGGGTCAGGATGGGAGAAAAATCAGAAATGCCTGTGTCTCTCCACTGGGCAGCAGTAGAGCTACTGCCCATGGTGCTAACTACCTGGGTTCAGGAACAAGCCTGAGCCATCGGAGGGTTTCCCGGGGAGAGAGATAGAATCAAGTGTCCCACAGGTCACTCTACTCCTCTGGGGAGGGAGGGGGTTGTGACCCACTGCTTTACAGCCACCTGGGTGGCCATGGGTGGCAGTGCAGAGGCTCAGCAACTAACATGGAAGGACCCTCAGACTGAGCGCATGGATTGGCTATGCCAGCAACCAGTCCCACTGCATGCTTCTAGAGGGGTGGGAGGGACAAAGAAAATGGGAAAATGAGGTGCGGGTGTGGGAGGATGAAACCTCAGCCTGCCCACTACAGCCACCACCTGAACTGAATCACCTTCCACCAGTCTTTACCTCTGCCACGGGTGGCCAGACAGACTGCTGGGAAGAAATGTTGAAGGAGTTGAAGGTGCACCTAGCCCTGGGGACAGCACAGCGCTGTGTCACAGGTGGGCTGGTGGTTCCAACCAGATAGATGGCAGGTTCTCAGTAGGATGGAATATGGGCTAGCTGGCTTCAGTGGAAGGAGGTCCCTGCCTGGCCCTGAGTGGTGGAAACAAATATATTAAAACAAAACATTCCCACATACCTCTCCCAAGTTTCTAACTCTAGCATGCATCACTTTTATAACCTACACCCTTTCTCCCACAATCCCCCTGAAATGTGTACTTACCAGTACTCCCCTCCTAAAATGTGTACCTTTGCACCTCATGAAAAATGATGCATGCTTCCCTAAGTCTGCCATTTATCCTTGATAGCTGTACTCTTATACTGCACTCATCCTCATTTTTTGCATAGTCACCCCTCACACCCCTCCCAAGATTTGTACTCCTATCTCACCCCCAACATTTGTATTCCATCTCCACTCACCCAAGATGTGTGCCCATCTGAGCATGTCCCAGATTTATACCATATGTACTTCTCCAACCATTTGCACCCCCCTACCCCACCATGAGTCCTGAAACTTGTACTCCCCTGCACAGCTTCCCCAAACCTGAAACCTTCCACAAGTTTTTCCCCCACCCAACACAAAATCTGTACCTCCTACTCCACTCCCTTCCCAAAAATTGCACCCCTGCCCTTGGAACCAACTAAAGTTTTATACTTACCCCACACTCTGCAAAATATTTGCCCCTGCCTAGCTGCCCCTGCTCTAGTACCTTTCCCCAAATTCATTCCATCCCTTCACTTGTGATGCTCACACAATTTACACACCTACTGTACCATTACACCCTTCCACAAGTTAGTGCACCTTGCCCACTACTCCAAAATTCTGTAATGTACCTTTCACATACTACTCCCCAAGCCTGCTACCCAGCATTTGTACAGTTTAAGAGGTGTGAGAGGGGAAGGAAACAACATTTGGGAGTTATGCCTATTTCAGCTAGGGTGTCAATGCAAATTTTGCTGAAGGATACAGGGGAGCAAGTGCAAATTTTAGGAGGTGTACATGGATGCAAGTGAAAATTATGGAAGGTATGTGGGGGTACAAATATACATTTTGGGGGTGCAAGTACTGTACACATTTTGGGAGGGGTGCAGGCATACAAGTACAAATTTTAGGAGGGGTTCAGGGATGCAAGCACAACTTTTAGGAGGGGTGTGGGAGTACAAGTACAAATTTTGGGAAGGGTGTAGGGGTAGAAGTACACATTTTTGAGGAGTGCAGGGGAACAAGTACACATTTTGTAAGGGAAAGGGTACAAGTACAAATTTTGGAAGGGGTGCAGTGGTACAAGTACAAATTTTAGGATGGGTGTAGGTGTAGGGGTACAAGTGCAAATGCTGGGAGGGGTGCAGCGGTACAAGTATACATTTTGGGAGGGGTAGAGTGGTACAAATACAAATTTTGGGAGGGTAGAGGTACAAGTACAAATTTTGGCAGGGTTATAGGGGTACAAGTGCAAATGCTGGGAGGGGTGCAGCGGTACAAGTATAAACTTTGGGAGGGGTAGTGTGGTACAAATACAAATTTTGGGAGAGGGGAGTGGTACAAGTACAAATTCTGGGAGGAGTAGAGTGGTACAAGTGCACATTTTGGAAGGAGTACAGTGGTACAGGTACAAATTTTGGGAGAGGTAAAGTGGTACAAATGCAAATGTTAGGAGAGGTGCAGAGGTACATGTACAAATTTTAGGAGGAGTAGAGTGGTCCAAGTACAAATTTTGGGAGGAGTAGAGTGGTACAAGTACAAATTTTGGGAGGAGTAAAGTGGTACAAGTACAAATTTTGGGAGGAGGAGAGTGGTGCAAATACAAATTTTGGGAGGAGTAGAGTGGTACAAGTACAAAGTTTGGGAGGAGTAGAGTGGTACTAGTACAAATTTTGGGAGGAGTAGAGTGGTACAAGTACAAATTTTGGGAGGAGGAGAGAGGTGCAAATACAAATTTTGGGAGGAGTAGAGGGTACAAGTACAAATTTTGGGAGGAGTAGAATGGTACAGGTACAAATGTTGGGAGGTGTAGAGTTTTAAAAACACAAATTTTGGGGGAGGTGCAGAGATACAAGTACAAATTTTGGGGAGGAGGAGTAGCGTGGTACAAGTACAAATTTTGGCAGGAGTAGAGTGGTACAAGTACAAAATTTGGGAGGTATGGAGTGGTAAAAACACAAATTTTGGGAGAAGTAGAGTGGTACAAGTACAAATTTTGGTAGGAGTAGAGGGCACAAATGCACATTTTGGGAGAGGTGAAGAGGTACAAATACAAATTTTGGAAGGGTAGAGTGGTACAAGTACAAATTTTGGTAGGAGTAGAGTGGCACAAATACACATTTTGGGAGAGGTGAAGAGGTACAAATACAAATTTTGGAAGGGTGGAGTGGTACAAGTACAAATTTTGGGAGGGGTAGAGTGATACAATTGCAAATTTTGGGAGGGGTAGAGTGATACAAATGCACATTTTGGGAGAGGTGTGAGGTACAAGTACACATTTTGGGAGGAGTAGAGAGGTACAAGTACAAATTTTGGGAGGAGTAGAGTGGTACAAGTAGAACTTTTGGGAGGGATAGAGTGGTACAAATACAAAGTTTGGGAGAGGTGCTGAGGTACAAGCACAAGTTTCCAGAGGAGTAGAGTAGTACAAGTACAAATTGTGGGAGGCGTAGAGTGGTACAAATAAAAATTTTGGAAGGGGTAGAGTGGTACAAATAAAAATTTTGAGAGAGGTGCAGAGTTACAAGTACAAATTTTGGGAGGAGTAGAGTGGTACAAATACAATTTTTGGGAGAAGTGAAAAGGTACAAGTACAAATTTGGGGAGGAGTAGAGTGGTACAAATACAAATCTTGGGAGGGGGAGAGGTACAAATACAAATTTTGGGAGGAGTAGAGTGGTACAGGTACAAATGTTGGGAGGTGTAGAGTTTTAAAAACACAAATTTTGGGGGAGGTGCAGAGATACAAGTACAAATTTTGGGGAGGAGGAGTAGTGTGGTACAAGTACAAATTTTGGCAGGAGTAGAGTGGTACAAGTACAAAATTTGGGAGGTATGGAGTGGTAAAAACACAAATTTTGGGAGAAGTAGAGTGGTACAAGTACAAATTTTGGTAGGAGTAGAGTGGCACAAATGCACATTTTGGGAGAGGTGAAGAGGTACAAATACAAATTTTGGAAGGGTAGAGTGGTACAAGTACAAATTTTGGTAGGAGTAGAGTGGCACAAATACACATTTTGGGAGAGGTGAAGAGGTACAAATACAAATTTTGGAAGGGTGGAGTGGTACAAGTACAAATTTTGGGAGGGGTAGAGTGATACAATTGCAAATTTTGGGAGGGGTAGAGTGATACAAATGCACATTTTGGGAGAGGTGTGAGGTACAAGTACACATTTTGGGAGGAGTAGAGTGGTACAAGTACAAGTTTTGGGAGGAGCAGAGTGGTACAGGTAAACATTTTGGGAGGGGTAGAGTGGTACACATACAGATGTTGGGAGAGGTGCAGAGGTACATGTAAACATTTTGGGAGGAGTAGAGTAGTACAATACAAATTTTGGGAGTAGTAGAGTGGTACAAGTACACATTTTGGGAGGAGAAGAGTGGTGCAAATACAAATTTTGGGAGTGGTAAAAATACAAATTTGGGGGAGGTGCAGAGATACAAGTACAAATTTTAGGAGAAATGGAGTAGTACAATACAAATTTTGGGAGGAGTAGAGTGGTACAAGTACACATTTTGGGAGGAGAAGAGTGGTACAAGTACAAATTTTGGGAGCGGTGCGGAGGTACAAGTACAAATTTTGGGGAGGAGTCGAGTGGCACGAGTACAAATTTTGGGAGAGGTGCAGAGGTACAAGTGTAAATTTTGGGAGAGATAGAGTGGTACAAGTACAAATTTTGGGAGGAGTAGAGTGGTACAAATATAAATTTTAGGAGAGGTGCAGAGGTACAAGTACAAATTTTGGGGTGGAGTAGAGTGGTACAAGTACAAATTTTGGGAGGGGGTAGAGTGGTACAAATACAAATTTTGGGAGGAGTAGAGTGGCACAAGTACAAATTTTGGGAGGAGTAGAGTGGTACAGGTACAAATGTTGGGAGGTGTAGAGTTTTAAAAACACAAATTTTGGGGGAGGTGCAGAGATACAAGTACAAATTCTGGAAGGGTAGAGTGGCACAAGTACAAATTTTGGGATTGGTACAGGGGTACAAGAACAAATTCTGGGGGGCAGCAATAGTACAAGTACAAATTTTGGAAGGATTGCAGAGGTACAACTTCAAATTTGGGGACAGGTACAGGGGTACAAGTACAAATGTTGGAAGGTGTACAGGGGTACAAGCACAAACTTTGGAAAGGGTGCAAGTATACATTTTGAGAGAGATGTAAGTATAAATTTGGAGAGGGGTGCAAGTGGTGTAGATTCTGGAGGAGTGCAGGGGAAAATATCCACATATATGGCAGTTTTGTCTACAGTGCTAATTTTGAGACAGGGGTGCAGACAATGAGGTTCATATTTGGATTGGGACACTAGTAAAAGTGCAAATTTTGAGAGAGGAAGGTTTACATACAAAAATATTGGTGAGGTATGTACTATTGCTGGTCAGGTATGTACTACTATTGCTCGTCAGGTATGCACGATTCGTGCATACTCAGCGAGCGTAGACCTGCGGACAGGTGCAAGATGCCCAGTATGCACAGCATGCACAACCACAAGCCTCTGCATGGTGCCTGTATGTGACCCCATCCCCCTAGTGTGCTGCTGCACAGCGGGCAGCTCAAGGAGCAGAGGCGGGCATCCAATCGGATGCCTGTCCTAGATTCTGAAGTGGATCCTCTGCTCCGCACAAGCAGGGGAATCTGGGTAGGTGCAGGTCTGCCTTTTTCTAAACATATGGGTGAGTCTTCGAATGGATGCCCCCCCCCACATCAGCCAAGTGGGCTAGGGCAGCAGGGTGGGAGGATTCCCTGTCCTGCCGCAGTAGGCAGGTGTCACTGGGGGTGGGGGGGGCACATGCAAAAGATACATCAGGTCATCAGGTCCCTGCTGCAATATTCTGTGACCCAGTGCCCGGCACTCTGCCACTTCATGAATGGCACGTGAGAACACGCCCCCAGAATGCCCCAGGACCATCTGCGTGCATCGCTGCATGATCTGCTGGGGGGACTGAGTGTGCAAGGGGTGTGTGCCCCTATCATGAGTGCTGCGGGGGAGAGTCTGCTGGCACCCCCCCAGTTTGCATCATTCCATCTTAAGGTTTCCTATGCACCACAGATCCATGGCACATACGCAATCTGCTCCTTAATGCACAGGGGCTATTGTGAGGATGCAGTAAGAGAGCTGCAAATTTTGGGAAAGATGAATAAAGGTCTACCATTATCAGAGGATAGCATTGAATTACAAGTAAGGAAGAGGTGCAGGACATAAGTAATTGTTTTAGAAGGATTACAAATGTACTCAGAGGAGGACAACCCATTAGTGAGAACATGCATAAATACTGAGGGTTTGGTAGAACCTCAACAAATGGGGTGAATCAAACTTGAACTGCATTTAGGTTAGTTAGTTAGTTAGTTAGTTAGTTAGTTAGTTAGTTAGTTAGGAAGGAAAATGGAAAATAAATACAAGACCTGATGGCATTTGGGCACCCCTTTTCTTCTTTAATATTGTCCCCAAAGTTTTACTGATCATCCTGAGAAAGTTACTCTTGTAATATATTTAATACTGTTTTAAGTGGCAAATGATTTTTGCCATTTCATAATCTGGTTTTTAGTGTCTATACTAAGGTGCCAGGACTGTAAGAAAAATGATGCCATCCTTGCTTAATGACATCACCATGCACCCATGATTCCACCAGCTGGTCTGAAAAAGTATGAGGGTCTTTCTGTGAAGTCACCAAATTAGGGAGGCACTACAATAGCATTTAAATATAAGAAAGTACAATTCCTGCAATTTACTTGTAATACACGAGGCCTGGTTTTCCTTATATTAAGAAAAAGGGTTAATTTATACAATGCATGTGCATTTGATATTCAAGTCTTGATTTAAATAACAACAGTAAAGTCCTGGGGGAAAGAATTCCACAGGATCAGGGCTGCTGCAGCCAATGCATAGTTCCCAGATTCCTTAAGTCTAGACCTCGGAAGCACAAGATGACCCCATTGGCAGAACACAGAAGGTGATTTGGCATGTAAGGAGTCTGGAGCTCCAGCATAAGGTTGAGTGGTTCTTGATGCAGAAACATGTACTTCCTCTGTCTCTCCTCCCTTGGGTCACACCTACCAATGGGTTTTGGCTCAGTGTGTCTTTCCCAGTTATAAATATATAAATAAACTATGCAAGATTTTACTAACATAAGCAAGATTTCTCAGAGCACAGATCAACTTATTAGAAATCATTGGAGTAAGCTAAAGCCATTGATCACTTCTTTAATGTTAATTTCCATCTAAACTCCAGGCAGTGGCAGTCTTCTTATTGGTGAATCTTTATGTCATTGCTTGTTATGTTCTCTGAGTTCTGAATCCATGACACAGTCAAAACTCCAATTCCTGGCTCTGTGCTCAGAGTTCTGAATCCATGCAGTGACACAGTCAAAACTACAAATTCCGGGCTCTGTGCTCAGAGTTCTGGATCCATGCAGTGACATAGTCAAAACTCCAGATTCCTGTTTCTGTGCTGAGAGTTCTGAATCCATGCAGTGACACAGATAAAACTCCAGATTCCTGGTTCTATGCTCAGAGTCCTAAATCCATGCAGTGACATAGTCAAAACTCCAGATTCCTGTTTCTGTGCTCAGAGTTCTGAACCCGTGCAGTGACACAGTCAAAACTCCAGATTTTTGGTTCTATGCTCAGAGTCCTAAATCCATGCAGTGACACAGACAAAACTCCAAATTCCTCGTTCTGTGCTCAAAGTTCTGGATCCATGCTGTGACATAGTATAAACTCCAAATTCCTGTGTCTGTGCTCAGAGTTCTAAATCCATGCAGTGGCATAATCAAAACTCCAAATCCCTGGTTCTGTGCTCAGAGTTCTGAATCCATGCAGTGACACAATCAAAACTCCAAATCCCTGGTTCTGTGCTCAGAGTTCTAAATCCATGCAGTGACATAATCAAAACTCCAAATCCCTGGTTCTGTGCTCAGAGTTCTGAATCCATGCAGTGACACAATCAAAACTCCAAATCCCTGGTTCTGTGCTCAGAGTTCTGAATCCATGCAGTGACACAGACAAAACTCCAGATTCCTGGTTCTATGCTCAGAGTTCTAAATCCATGCAGTGACACAGACACAACTCCAAATTCCTGGTTCTGGGCTCAGAGTTCTGAGTCCATGCAGTGACATAGACTAAACTCCAAATTCCTGTTTTTGGGCCCAGAGTTCTGAATCCCTGCAGTGACATAGTCAAAACATCAAATTCCTGGTCAACTGTGGTTCAGAACTCAGTGCTTATGTTACATACTGTAGTTGGATGTTGTAGGTTGTGCTTGGATACAGAGACCAGACCAGTAAGTAGGATAATGCTTGCAAGGTAATAGTAATATGAAATGATTCGTGCTTAGGTACTTAGCATAGACATGAGCAAGTCAGTAATTATAGTACATATGAACTGGATAGTATATGCAAGGTGCTTAAATGCATGAACTGATGAGTCACTTGTTATGATTTGATAGTTTTGGCCTTTCTCTGTATCCCACCATAGGAAAGATGCTTTGTCCAGTTTATGAGACCCCTCAAAAAATAATGATATCAATGATTGTTATGTATCCGACTGTTGAAGGAGTCAAGCAGGATGACAGCCCAAGAAAATGAGTAGCAGTATGATCACCTCCTCCAAGAGCGTGACCAGTAGCACGCAGGAGAGGAAACCCCCCCTTGGGGGGAACCTCTGAGGACCCATGGCTACTGACCTGCCTGTCCTTCTGGGCATACTAAAGGAGAGTAATCCTAAATATTTTAATCAGCTAATCCGAACCTCAAAGTTATAGAACCTAATCCAGAGAAATGGAGAACTGAAGACATATTGAATCATGACATGAAGGTGAACAGAGCAAGCATCCATCCAGTAACCCCAAGTTTGAGAATCCAGGAGCAGGCCGGAATGATAGTAGAGTGGAAGCCATGGTTGATATGAATTTGAAGCGATGAGTTGCAGTGGTGAAGCACTCCAGCGGGTGAGGATGATTTCTCAGAGGAGAACCAGGAATCAAAGGCTCAGAATCCAAGTCTAGAAGGAGGACTGTTGGGTCATGTTCTGCTTGGTAAGCTTTGCAAATGAAGGCCATGGTGATGAAGCACAAGAACTGGTGTATGCTACGTGATCGGGAGGATGAAGCAGTAGGAACCTCCAATCCAGAGAGGCGAAGCAACCATGTGAAGTAGGTAGAGATTGTAGTGAATATGTAAACATAGGTCAGATGTATTTCCAGCTCACGAGGAGTGTAGTTGGTTGTAATGGTGAGTTAGTCGTGATGACCTCTAGGCCCTGTAAGGGCGAAGCAGGTAGTATGAGCAAGTAATGTAAATTTAATATGACTGAAGCGGCAGAGCAAGCATCCAAAGAATAGATGACGAATGTCTAAACATCCAGATGTGAGTCCATAGGAAAGGAGTTCCTGGGGCTTGCTTACATGGCAGCAGGTAGGCGTATAGTAGAATATGTGAATCTCCAGGCCTCGAGCTGAGCGAGGCAGGTGTAGAGTAGACATAGTAAACCCCCCCGGCCCAATGGGCGAAAGCAGGCTACAGAAGTAGGCGATACCCAATATATAGGGAGTAAAGGACTCCCAGGGCTCAGAGGGGCGCAGGTCTGGCAAATGTGAATGCGAACCTCCGGCCCCGCAGGATGAGGCAGGTTGCAGAGCAGTGGTAGGTAACACAGTGGCGATATCAAACTGCATGAAATGCAGAACAGCAACGAAGCAGGGAAGAATAGATCATAAGTGGTATTATAACGGCGACATATCCTGAGGCAGTTTAGTGTGGAGTAGTACTGTAGTTTTAAGGCAGACTCATGAGAGTGGAATGGTGCTGCAGACTGATGTATCTTGAAGATCGAGGATGGTAGGGACTGCATTAAAGAGATAGTGGCAGAAGAGTTGGCAACACGACGAGAGGCACTAAGCATCCTGAAACTGTAGTTATTCAATGTTTGGAGCATTAGTTCAATCAAGGAAGACAATATGGAATAAAGGTCAGCAGGGAGTCCTGGCAGAGATGGTAGTAGTAACTCTGAGGAAGTTGAAGTAGCATGACGAGGGGCATCCAAGAATTGCAGCGAACATCTGATGTGCTCCAGAAATAATCCAATGTAAGGCGGAGCTTAGGGAGCATATTTGGAAGGGTAGGTTTAAATAAAAGCAGCTCTGTAGGAAGCATCCGTGGAAACGGAGAGGAGCTAGCACAATGGGATAAGGAAGTGCAGCCAGACCACATGGAGGTCAGCTGATGAACCTCAGATGGTACAACTGAATGAGTATGTCAGCCGGTGAGTAAATACAAGTAGTAGCTAAACGCAAGAAGGCCAGCATGCAGCCAGACCATGGGTTCAGCTGGTAAGGTAAGTATGAGTGGCTGCCAGCCCACATAAGCTAGCATGCGCAGCTGGACCACATGTAGGTGAGCTGGTAAGGTAAGTAACTAGTGGCAGCCAAGCTCCACTAAGGATAGCTGGTGCAGCTGGACCACACGTAGGTCAGCCAGTAAGTAAGTAGTAATAAAGTAAATGCAGAGCAGCAGCATGGTAAGCATCCAGGGACATGAAGTAAATCCTGAGACGTAATGTAAGTAGGCCAATAGTGAAGCACAATTGGATATCCTGGACAAATGGAGAGATGAAGTAAGGCGAGAGCTGCAGCATCCAGATTTCGATTAGCATGGCTGAAGGCGAGACATCCTGAAATGTATCCGAGTTTGACTAAGCTCAGGTGAAGGCTTGCCGGAGGGATCCAAGCAGGATACTGAAGGCAACGATGGAGTGCATGGTGAAGTACATGACAGGAATTTAGGGGCCGAAGACAAGGCAGCTGTGAGGTCTGTACGTAGGGTAGGATGAGCCGCTGAACCACACGTAGGTCAGCAGGTGAAGTAAGAAGAGAGTGGCCACCAACCCCATGAAGGTCAGAAGGCTATCATAGCTCTAGTGTAGAGTGGTAACAGAGACTGGAAATGAGCCAGATGATGTCCTGCATGGCTAGTGATAAGGTGGACTTGAAGTAGGTAAGTGGAACGTGAAAACTGTAGTGAAGCACAAATTGCGGAAGCTTTAATTGAATACGGGTAGGTTACTGCGAGCTAACTCGGGCACAGCCCATAATACACAAGTTAGGAGGCCCTTCCATGAGGGACAGTGATAAATGAGAATGACAAGCATCCTGTCCATAGACGGGGAAATGAAATTCCATCATGTCCCTGTAGTCGCCCACGTCAAATGAAAACAAGGATTTCTGAGGTCTGCTTAAGGGATAGGTAGCATACAAAGCTGCTTATAAATACATAGCGCACCAGGGTGACTATAAAGGGCTGAGGAAAAATAATAGTAGTCAGGACCGCAATAACATAGGTAGATAATGGAGCAGCTCTGATGGTTCTCGTGGTCTGAAAGCCAGTGTTCTCATGAGTAAAGTAATAGCAACTGGTATGCTGGAAGGTGTAGATACTTAGCATGCCTTGGCTGTCTCATGTCCTAAACCAAAGTAGAAAACTGTATGGGAAGCAGAGCAGAAATAACATCTTATGTAAATAAGCTGAGCTGTTGCAAAGGAGCCCTTAGAACATTGCAACAGGTGTGGACTGGAAAATAAAGCAAACAAAACCACGGCCCCAGTAATCTGAGTGCAACCTAGCCACCTATGCTGAATACATGCTGGCAAGGGGAAGCTGTGGGAAAAGAATGCGAGGGTCCAGAGTCATACGAGTCCACCATGCCCCAAATGGTCAGAAGCCATGCGGTGCAGCGGTAGGTAACCCATTGTGAGGTAAGGAGACAGGAATCTGACAGCAAACTGTAAGGAGACGTACACTCCCAGGTGGTGAAGAAGTTCGGAGCAGGGCAGGGAGGCAAGCAGTGTAGCTGCAAGCTAGAGAGCGCTAAGGCAGTAGGAAGCTCGGAAATGCAGGACGTCCTCTGAGAAGGCCAGGGAAGGAGTGGACGAACAAACTACGGTGCTGCGGCTGGAGGCCAAACCCACCCTCCCAAAAGAAACAAAATAAGGTAAATGGAAGCCATGGGAAAGGGAGGGCAGGGAAAGAAACAAAACAACAAGGGAACAATGAAGGCAGGAGCAGACGGGGGGAGGAGCCAGCCCCGGCACGCAGCACTGAGCGACCGCGAGTGCGATTCACTCTAAGCAGGGTGGTGTGTATGGTCTGTCAATAGGATGTGGGGGAGGAGCTCTTCCCCCCGCTCAACTACAGGCATAGCCCTAAATTTATATCCTAAGATTTCTAAATACATGCAGTGACATGGAAAGACTCCAAATTCCTGGTTCTGTGCTCAGAATTCTGAATTAATGCAGAGACACAGACAAAACTCCCCATTCCTGGTTCTGTACTCAGAGTTCTAAATCCATGCAGTGACATAGTCAACACTCCAGATTCCAGGTTCTGTGCTCGGAGTCCTGAATCCATGCAGAGACACAGTCAAAACTCTACTTTCCTGGTTCTCTGCTCAGAGTTCTGAATTCATACAGTGTCACAGTCAAAACTCCAAACTCTTGGCTGAGTGCTTAAAGTTCTAAATCCATGCACTGACATAGTCAAAACTCCAAATTCCTGGTTCTGTACTTGGAGTTCTGAATCCATGCAGTGACATAGTCAGAACTCCAAATTCCTGGTTCTATGCTCAGATTTCTGAATCCATGCAGTGTCGGTCAGAACTCCAAATTTCTGGTTCTCTGCTCAGAGTTCTGCATCAATGCAGTGACACAATGAAAACTCCAAATTCCTGGTTCTGTGTTCAAAGTTTGGAATCTGTGCAGTGACATAGTCAAAACTTCAAATTCCTGGTTCAGTGCTCAGATTTCTGAATCTATGCAGTGACTTAGTCAAAACTCCAAATTCCTGGCTCCCTACTCAGAGTTCTGAATCCACAAAGTGACTCAGTCAAAACTGCAAATTTCTCATTCTCCGTTCAGGGTTCTGAATCCATGCAAAGACATTGTCAAAACTATACATTCCTGGTTCTGTTCTTGTGGCTTCATGTAATAACTGCACATCATTGACAGCAAATGTCAAAACAGCGAGTCTGGAATAGCAACACCAACAATAGCACATACTAATAATAGCACAGTGTATTACAGCTACTAAAGCTCACAACCAGACAGAGGGCAGCCTCCCAGCAACAGCACTGGTTCTGTGCTCAGAGTTCAGTATCCATGCAGAAACACTGACAAAACTCCAAATTCCTGGTTTTGTGCTCAGACTTTTGAATACATTCAGTGACACAATCAAAACTCAAAATTCCTGGCTCTGGGCTCAGAGTTCTGAATCCATGCAACTACTTAGACAAAAAACCCACATTCCTGATTCTGTGCTGAGAAATTTTAATCCATGCAATGATATAGTCAAAACTCCAAATTCTTGGTTTTGTGCACTGAATTCTGAATCCATGCAGTGATGTAATCAAAACTCCAAATTCCTTTTTCTAGGCTCACAGTTCTCAAGCCATGCAGTAACACAGTCAAACCTCTAAATTCCAGGATCTGTGCTCAGAATTCTAAATCCATGCAATGAACATAGTCAAAACTCCAAATTCCTGGTTCTGTACTTGGAGTTCTGAATCCATGCAGTGACAGTCAAAAATCCAATTTCCTGGTCATGTGCCAGAGTTTTGAATCCATGCAGTGAGATAATCAAAACTACACATTTCTGGTTCTGTCATTGTAGTTCCAAATCCATGTAGTGACAGAGTCAGAACTCCAAATTCCTTGTTCAGTGCTAATAGTTCTGTCTCCGTGCAGTGACACAGTCAAAACTCCAAATTCCTGGCTCTGTGCTCAGAATTCTAAATCCATGCAGTGACACAGTCAAAACTCCAAATTCCTGGTTCTGTACTCAGAGTTCTGAATCTATGCAGTGATAGTCAAAACTCCCAATTCTAGGTTCTGTGCTCAGAGTTCTGAAATCATACAGTGACAGTTAGAACTCCAAATTTCTGGTTCTCTTCTCAGAGTTGTGAATCAATGCAGTGACACAATGAAAACTCCAAATTCCTGGTTCTGTGTTCAACGTTTAAAATCTGTGCAGTGACATAGTCAAAATTTCAAATTCCTGGTTCCCTACTCAGAGTTTTGAATCCATGAAGTGACACAGTCAAAACTACACATTTCTGGTTCTCCATTCAGAGTTCTGAATCCATGCAAAGACATTGTCAAAACTCCACATTCCTGGTTCAGTGCTCAGAGTTCTGAATCCATGCAGTGACACAGTCAAAACTCCAAATTCCTGGTTCCCTACTCAGAGCTCTGAATCCATGAAGTGACACAGTCAAAACTACAAATTTCTGGTTCTCCGTTCAGAGTTCTGAATCCATGCAAAGACATTGTCAAAAAACTCCACAGTCCTGGTTCTGTCCTCATAGTTTTGAATCCATGCAGTGACAGAGTAAAAACTCTAAATTCCTGGTTCAGTGCTCAGAGTTCTGAATCTATTAAGTGACGTAGTCAAAACTCCAAATTCCATTTTTTTGTGGTCTAAGTTTTGAATCCATGCAGAGATAACACCAAAACTCCAATTCCTGGTTTTGTGCTCGGTGTTCTGAATACATACAAAGACATAGTCAAAAATCCAAAATTCTGGTTCTGTACTTGGAGTTCTGAATCCATGCAGTGACATTGACAAAAATCCAAATTCTTGGTTCTGTGCTCAGATTTCTGAATCTATGTAGTGATACAGACAAAACTCCAGATTCCTGGTTCTATGCTCAGAGTTCTGAATCCATGCACTGACACAGACAAAACTCCAAATTCCTGTTTCTGTGCACAGAGTTCTGAATCCATGCAGTGACATAGTCAAAACTCCAAATTTCTGGTTCTCTGCTTGGAGTTCTGAATCCATGCAGTGACATAGTGAAACTCTAAATTCCTTGTTCTCTGTTCAGAGTTCTGAATCCATGCGGTGACAAACAAAACTCCAAAATTCCAGGTTCTGTGCTCAGAGTTCTGAACAAATGCAGTGACACAGCCAAAACTTCAGATTCCTGGATCTTTACCCAGAGTTCTGAATCCATGCAGTGACATAGACAAAACTCCAAAATTCCAGGTTCTGTGCTCAGAGTTCTGAATAAATGCAGTGACATAATCAAAACTCCAAGGGCCTGATTCCAAGACAGCGGTGAATGCAGTGTGCAAAGTATGCCAGTGAGTAAAGCTATGCCAAAAACCTTATGATATGCGAGCTGCGCCATATTCCAAGAGAACTGCCAGATACGATGGAAATGCCGAAAATACCAATGTCACAACTAATGCTTGCATGTCATGTCATAGCCCACAACAGCAGCATAACAGTAGGTATGTCGTAACACTACGACCATAGAAGAATGCACAATTCACAGAGCTGTCGAATGGGCTACAAGATGTTGGGTAGCGGGGGGGAAGACGGCAAGCGGTGGTAAGAGGAGAAAGTGAAATTTCACCTTTGAAAAAATGAATGTGCTCTTACAGGAACTGGAGGTGTAACCGACCTGCCCTTGGACAAGCGTGGGGAACAGGAGCACTGTATGAGGAAGAAGGTGGCATGGGATGAATTGGCTTTAAAAGTAAATGTGTTTGCAAATATGAGGAGCACTCCGTGCAATATTCAAAAGCGTTACAGCGACCTCAAATGCCATGCCAAGGCCAAGGAGGCACACAAGAAGTGCCAGTCAGCGACCACAGGAGGTGAGATCCCTCAGGAACCATGAATAGAGGGTGCTGGCATCCCTGAACCAGCACAGCGTCCACGGGGACAAGAACCTATACACGTTCCAGATGGACACAGAGACAGGTTAGTGGAAGTGTGTTGCACGGCATAATGACTATTAAGAAGGAATGTAACAATGGCCAACAGGGAGGGTGACATGCTGGGAGCACAGGCAATGTGTTGCAGCACGGTCAGGACAGTGAAGGTGGGGCATGGCCACGCAATGTAGAACAGTGAACAGATTGGAGGTAATCGTGGTACTGGATCCTGGAATGTGGCACAGCCAAGAGGAATGCATGCAGTGTAGCCAACACATGGGGAGGCAGCACTGAGGCACTGTTGTTCCCCAACAGATGAAGCTGAAGCGGAGACAGAGGCAGGTAAGGTGATGGGCAGCACTGCTCACTGTGTGGTGGACAGTGATGCAGGGTTGGGAATGGCTGCATACACAGTGTGCATGATATGGTGTGGCAGCACTGATGCACCATTGTTCCACCACAGGTGCAGCTGCAGCACAGACAGGGGCAGATAAGGTGATAGCCAGCACTGCCTGCCATGTGGTGGACAGTGACGCAGGGGCGTGAATGGTGGAACACACAGTAGGCATGATATGGTGTGGTAGCACTGATGTACTGTTGTTCTCCCACAGGTGCAGCTGCAGCAGACACAGTGGCAGGTAAGCCAATGGCTAGCATTGCCACCACTCCATGGGACGGAGCTGCAGGGGTGGGGATGGAGGCATGCACGGTTGGCATGGAATGGTGGTGCAGCACTGATACCCTGTTATATCTCCACAGGCGTTGCACCAGCAGACACTGGGGCAGGTATGGCAATGGCCAGCTCTACCCCTAGTGTGTGGAACAGTGATGCAGGGGTTAGGACAGTGGCAGGCAAGATAGGCATGACATGGGAGGTACCACTGATGCACTGATGTCTCCCCACAGACACAGCAGCAGTGCACACAGGGTCAGTAGACACTGTGCACATCAGCGCAGAGTGGGCCCAGCAGGACACAGCCAGAGCACTGGTGGTGGGAGAGCATGAGATGGTGGAGGAACATCAGCAGGAGGAGGAGAGCCTGGACCTGAGCAACTTCCTGAGGTGTGGGAGACTGGGGAGCGAGATTGCACCAGACATGAGCCCCGCATCATACCGTAGGCTGGAGGAGGCCCTGGATGGGACAACATCATCATCCCCAGAGGAGGAATAGCTGCAGACCCCAACAGACTATGCAGGCTTCTGCCACACCCCGGTCACCACACACACGGAACAGGGTGAGATGCTGGGCTACATCAGGCTCAACATGGACGCCTACCATGCAGTGGTGGAGGAGGAGATGGGTACACTGATAGGGGTGCTCAAGACTGGGACACACAATAGAGTCGGCCATTGACCGTATGGTGGAGCCCATGGCCACTGCACAGGCCTGTGCGCAGGCACAGATGTGTGCCATCACCCACTTGGCCGTGGGTGTCAAGGGGTTGGTGGCCCAGCAGATGAGGCAAATGGATGCACTGCTAGGCCTGCACCCACGAGGCTTCACGGGGTAGGACACCACCACACAAATGCCACAGGAGGTGCAGCTGTCCCCAGCACTGACACAGGCACTTCTGACAGCAGTGGCAACAACACTGCCATCACCAGATGTGGCGGGTCCAGCTGCAGCATCCTCCCTAACACCACCACCACCACTGGGCCAGCAGTACCTAGCACCACCACATCACCACTGGATGCGCTACTGCAGGTGGTCCCTCCACCACCGCCACTGGCACCACAAGCAGATCCTGCACAACAGGCACTGCAGCCCACTGTGCTGGCAACACCTGCAGTGCCAGAGCAACATCCACCACCAACGACACCCGGACGAGCACTGGTGGCACAACATGTAGCCACAGCATCAGGGAAGAGGGCAGCAGAAGCAGCAACACCCACCGCTAGGGGCCTAGGGCAGAAGGCATTGGGCACAGGGCACAGGACCTGTGGCACACAACTGGAGGCAGCACAGGTGGTGGCACAGCAGCAGGCCACAGATGGCGGTATGCCCGAGGGGATGGGACTGGCGACAGTGCCCCAGCATGGGCCAACTGCACAAGGAAGGTACAGAAGACTCCAGAGGCCGGCAGTGCCAGTTGCACCCGGTGACAGTGGTGGCCCAGCGAACATGCACCAGTAGCAGGGTGGGCACAGTGCTATCACTGGGGCTGCAAAGTGAAAAAGGACTGAGCGGTAGCAGCAGGTGATGGGCAGATGTGCCACCATGTCACACCGCTGCTTTGGGGGCCAGGCGGCGGGTGGTGTGGCAGTTCGGGTGAGCATGAGGTCCTGACGTATGATACATGTGAGGGTTACGCATGAGCATGTCCGGGTGTGGGCGTGGGAGCACGGGGGGGCACTGCTGTAAGTCAAGTGTGTGCATTGCACAGTCACTGGGTGTAAGTACGTGTGAGGGCCTGTCACGTCTGCACTGTTGCATTACACTGTGTCGCCAGCAACAAGTAAACCATTATGCTCTAAAGGTACGTGTGGTCTCCCTCATTACCACTGCTGTGACTGGTCATCTCGCATGTCGCACACGACCGATGCCTGTGTGAGAGGCATACCGCATAAGCACGGCAGATGCATAGTCCGCAAATGTGTACAGGCCGCATGTGTATCCCATAGTTGCGTATCTACATTATGTGGGAATGCAGAATGTAGCTGCGCAGCAGCAACCTGCAATGCATGTGTGATCTGTATGTGCAACATGTGCGAGAAGAGGTGCATATGTGGAAGCTTGGCCGCAGACCAGACACGCTGGGTGCGACTGGAGGTTCTGGCAGCAGTGGATATCAGCTACAGCAACTGTGGACAGTAGGCCAAGGTGGAACACACCCTGAAAACTGGTAAGTACTGGGGCACTGCACCCCCCCAGGCTTTATGCTACAGTCAGTACAGCAGGAATGTGCTAATGATGTGTTCCATTCTGTTGCACCAGGGGCGACACACCCAGACCATAGGTGAGTATTGAACAATGCACAGCCTATACATTTTCAATTGCCTGTACTTCATAAGGTCCCTAATATAGCTATACCAAGTCCCATGTCTAGGAGAAGCCCACACTGTATGGAGGAAGGTAGGTGGACAGTGCAATACCACCATAAGTGCTGAGGTCAATGTTTGTACCAGTTGCTAATGCTGTGTTGCCAATTGTCCATCCAGGTGAGCCACTGTAGTCTGCAGTGCCACCAAAGGGTGCACACAGGGAGCACAGGGATGGTAGGCGCATTGCACAAAATAACACTGTCTGCATGTGGGGCCGTGGGACTGCACCCTGGGCACAGATGTATAGGCGCAGTGTCATAAACCCCTTTGCATGCAGTTGCACAGTCACATGGCAGGGTGGTGGGTAGTGATGTTGGCTGCCACCCACACTGTACATAGCCATGCCGTGGTGTGCAACAGGACCAATGGGCAACAGGTGCTATGCCACGTGGCACCACATGCCAGCCTGGGACCTTGCATCTGGACTAGGCCACTGGGCACAGACACAGTGTAGGCCACAGATGCGAGGTGGACGTAAATGCACCTGGGCATACCTGTGCATGAATACGGCAGCATGGCGGTACACAGCTTGGACTGGTGTGTGGCAGTGTGGGGCGGTACTGTGTGGGCACTGGCTGTGGGGCTGCACACCGTGCACTGTATGCACATGACACCACATAGCCCTGTCATGCCACCTGCAGTGTGTGGTGACAGCGTGTATACCTTCAGTAGAGGGTGTGTCATGCAGGGGCATTCATGTGCAGGACGGCCCTGCTGCACCACACCCCAGGTGCGGCGTGCACAGTGCAGTGCTGTACACATCGCCAATGTGTCCCAGCCCTGTACACCATGCTTGCCATTGCAGGTCTCGACGGGCAGCATGTGGGGGAGGTGACAGCATGGATATCTCACTACTGTGCACTGATGCGTGTGCTATGCCTTGTTCCCTTGCAAATCTGTACCGCATATTCCCGACACCCCTGTGCCAGGTCACCAACATCAGCCAGTATGCCGCGGAGCTCGGGCTTGAGCCTCAATGGGCGAGCACCCAGTTTTACACCCATAGAGACCACCATGCTGGTCAACATGGTGCAGCAGTGGAGGAGGACACTCCTCCGGCAGGGTGCAGAAGGCACATTGCAGCAGAGCAGTACAGAGTGTGGAGGGCCATAAGGGCATATCTGGGTGCCAGCAGCAGTGTGCCCCACACCGTCTGCCAACAACAGCACCGCTGGCAGGACCTGGCACGGCAGGACCCGGGGTTCCTGCAGAGGCTCATAGACATGGCGTGGAGGCGGGATGCATAGATGAGGATGGGCCAGGATGCAGGTGCAGGTGGGTATACCAACATCTTGTGTCACAGTGGCGCAACGCTGCCGCACAGGCCATGGCCTGCGGTGGTGCACACGTGTTGCTGTGTTCCCCTTCCCCACAGGTGCAGTTCACGGCGACCAGGGACAGATAGGTCATCATGACGGCGAGCAGCAGCACGGTGCCAGACTGCAACAAGAGGCAGTGTGCTGGAGGTGTGGCAGGTGCATGCACTGTGTGCTGTGTGTTGTGCCCATGCCGCGGTGGCCCATGGGGGCTAGTGCAGCAGCTGCGTGTTGCATGTCGTGTGTCCCAGACCAGCGCTGACTGCAGCCATTGCATTCTTACAGGTGTGCATAGCAGACTGATGTCCCACCAGAGGGCCCTGCTGAGGGCCATGGCACAAGTCAAGGCAGCTGATGGAGCGGGCTACTGCTGCCACACCCAGCTCCGCCTGCAGAGCGTGAGACCCATTCCTTCCTCCTCATCATCGGAGGAGGAGACAGAGGTTGTTGAGGTACTGGATTGCACAAACAGTGGGCAGCAGGAGCCGGGGGACCAGGCAGCAGACGTGGATGTCGCAGTGCAGGATGCTGAGGGGGCTGTGACTGAGGATGTGCCTGCTGTGGGGCCACTGATGGAGGAGGCAGTGGAGGGGCCACAGGGGACAGCAATGCCCCATCTGTCGAGCAGCCCGAGGATGTGGCAGTGCGGACCACTGCTGACCCTGTTCACCAGGCGGGCAGTGGCGGTCTTGCCCAGCCACCGCCATGTGGGCAGGATGGCAGTGTCGGGGCTCCTGGGGGTCAGCCTGCCAGGGGGGTGCACTGAACCCGGGTCAGCCACCAGTGGGCGACCAGCATCTCATAGAGCTGGTGTCCCCAATAGCAGGGAATATGGCCAAACCACATGGCTCTCTTGGTGCCCTCCTGGACATGCTACAGCGATGCTAGCACCCAATCCATGGGACAGAGATGTGATGTTGGATGAGGTGGGGATGTCTATTTGGGGTGGGGGGACTTGTATGTAGGGAGGGTGCCATGTTGAGTGGGGCCACCTGGACCATTATGGGTGGGTTGTGCGAGTGGGGTATGGTAGGGGGCTTCTGCTGTTGTGTGTTTTGATGTTTCCTGTGTTTCGTGCTGTTCTTCATGTTCCTGTTTTCTACTGCATAGTAAATGTTTTTTTGTACACACCTGACTCGTCGCGTCTGTCTCTGGTGTGCATGGCAGTGTGTGTGTGTGTATGTGTTTCACCGTGCATGTGGGGGCACACATGAGGCAGTCCTGTGCCATCCCTTGTGTGTCCCCACCATGCACCTGGTTTCTGTGAGCCAGCTGCAGCTCAAAGCCATGGGCGCACACCAGTGACCTCGTCTGCAAGGTGTCCTGTATGTTGATGCGCACTGTGCCTGGTCCGGGCCATATGCCTCCACACCATGCATGTCCAGGCTGTGTGGCGGCCTTGGGTCTGTAAGGCTCCCATCCACCTGGGGGACCAGTGGTCCCTGTGGGTGGCACCAGTGGCACAGGAAATGGTGTGTCTCACCGCCATATGTCAGCAGCTCTTTGCCACCTCGTGCTGTATCCTTCTTGTGGTTACACTATTTACATGCATCAGTGGTCATGGCAGAGGCATTGTGCCTGGTGGCACCCTTGTCCTGGCATTATTTCTGTAGCCTGTGTGACCCTTTCCTCCTGTGCCCACATGCCCATCACCCATGCATGCTGTGGTCCAATGTGTGTGCTTGTGATGCTCTGAATCCATGCAGTGACACAGTCAAAACTCCAAATTCCTGGTTCTCTGCTGAGAGTTCTGAATCCATGCAGTGACAGTTAAAACTCCAATTCCCTGGTTCTGAGCTCAGAATTCTGAATCCATGCAGTGGCATAGTCAAAACTCCAAATTCCTGGTTCTGTGCTCAGAGTGCTAAATCCATGCAGTGACACAGTCAAAACTCAAAATTCCTGGTTCTGTGCTCAGAGTTCTGAATCCATGCAGTGACACAGTCAAAACCCCAAATTCCTGGTTCTGTGCTCAGAGTTCTGAATCCATGCAGTGACATGGTCAAAACTCCAAATTCCTGGTTCCCTGCTCAGAGTTCTGAATCAATGCAGTGACACAGTCAAAATTCCAAGTTCCTGGTTCTGTGCTCAGAGTTCTAAATCCATATAATTAAACTTCCAGGCCCGATGGGTGAAACAGGCCATAGAAGCAGACGAATAGGGTGTAATAATATAAGTTCATTGGGACCTCCGGGCCCGTAGGGGTGCAGGTCTTCGAGGTGCAATGTGGTGAACCTCCAGCCCTGTGAGGCAAGGCAGGTTGTGGAGCAGTGGTAGACAGAGCAATAGTAATGTCTAGCTGCATGTAATGCAGAAATAGTAGCGAAGTAGTGAGGAACCTTCGGCCCCACGGGGTGAGGCAGGATGTAGAGCAGTAGTAGATAATGTAATTGAAATGTCGAACTGAGGCCGGCCCATTGGCGCAGCGGTTGGAATTCTACTTGTGATGCCGGTGACCCGGGTTCGGGAATGGACCCGGGTCATCGGCGGGCCGGCCGAAGGGGAAGGACTGAGCATCCTCAGGACTGCTCTCCTTCTCTGGGGGAGGGCTGGGGTAATGTCTGGTGCTTGATGGACCCCTAGCAGAGGCCAGGGGTACTGCAGCTACCGGCATTTGACAGTGCTCAGAGGGGCGGGATGGATGCTGGTCGTCATTGCATGTTCCTGCCCCCCACATACAGGGGAAGAAAAACCGAGCTGCTGGCTGCCCTCTATGATGCCAGCCCTTGGCTCCGATCAGCCTCCAAGATGTCCCCTCCTTGCCCTATCCCATCATCCACAGTGTCGAATAGGGGAGAGCTGTGCCATGGCCCCACCATGGGGGGCAAGCCAGGGGGTCTCAGGGTAGGGGTGCGTCCTATCTGGAGGTGGGAGTGAGGGTCCATGACCTGATGGATCTCTGGGCAGCCGGTAGCCGCAAAAAGTGTAAAATAAAAAAAAAAGAAGAAAGAAATGTCGAACTACATGCAATGCAGAAGTAGCGACGAAGTAGTAGGACTAGATTGTAAATGGTATTGTAAATGGAAGCATATCCTGAGGCAGATTGATGCAGAGTAATATTATAGTTGAAGGCAGACTTATGATCGCAGTGAAAGGTGCTGTAGACTGTCGTATCCTGAAGATCAAAGAACGTAATAATTGCAGGGAAGAGACCTGGGCGGATGAGTTGGCAACTTTATCGGTCATAATAAGTATCCAGAAACCACAGTAGATCAATGCTTTAGGCATCAGTTGAAATAAAGAAGGCGGTATGGAATAAGCTCAGGGGGAAGTTATTGCGGAAACGGTACCAGTAACTCAAAGGAATTGATGTAGCAAGGCGAGGAGCACCTAAGAAAATTGAGGTGGATATCATGATGTATTCCAAACAATCCAGTGGAAGGCAAAACTGTAGGAAGCATGACTTGGAGGTAGGACTGAATGAAAGAAGCAGCTCTGTAGGAAGCAGCCATGGGAATGAAAGGGAGCTAAGCCCACCGAGATAAGGAAGTGCGGGCAGAGCACATGTAGGTCAGCCACTGGACAGTAGGAGGTACTGTAGACTGCGTAGGTCAGCTGGTGAGTAAATAGAAATAATAGCTAAACTGAGAAGACTTGTATACAGCTGGACCATGCAAGGTCGGTTGGCAAGGTAAGTAAAGAATGGCAGCTTGCCCCACGTAAGCTGGAGTGTGCAGCTGAACCCCGCGTAGGTCAGCTAGTAGTAAGTTGAGTGTAGAATAAGTAGCGAGTAAGAAAGCCTCCTGTGTCACCAAGCAACAAGCAATGCCACGTAAACAGAAGTAGGTCCCATAGAAGTAGTAATAAGAATGATGGTTAATATAGGTTCGATACGCATACGTGAACTAGCTTATAAGGAGGGAGGCGTGGCCTGTACTATGCTTCCATAGGACCTTAGAGGGGGATATATGAAAGAAGTTGAGTTAATTGTTATATTATTCCAAAGAGTCCCGATTGCCCGATGAACAGTTAGTTAAATGCTGGAAGGCAAGGTGCGGCTGAATACAGGTAGATGTGACAATGGAAGACCAGCTGCAGTACTGCACAGTGATTCACACAGCGAAAACACATTAAGTAATAGTATCAAGTTGGCAGTCCAAGCGAGCTTGCGTAAGAAATGCCTGCAATAGGTAGTGTCTTGAAGCCTGTTAGTAAGGGATGCAACTGTTGTTAAGTAATAAGCATCCTGTATATGTACATGAAATGGAGCTCCAAACATTTGGCTGTCCTGTGCTGTAAATCTGACAGTAGATAGCTGCTTAGTGGCCCAAATACCTTGAAAATGATGCTCATCAAGAATGAATAATGCACCAAAGTAGCGTTTCCTAAAGGGCTAACATGGTGGTAGAAGCAACTAGAATGGCTATAAAGGATATGGAAAACACAGCTGCTGTTTTAGCAGTGCATGAAGTTTACGAAGGCCAGGTGTCCCTTGATCGATAATGACTGAAAACGTACTGAACGGGTAAAGGTAACATGGCTGGGTGTTGTTGTGGGAGAAGGCTTTGCCTGGCTAGATTAATGAAGTCATGTGCACTTTATCCCGCAGGAACAAAATCCCCTTCTGACAAGCGAACAGTCCGTATGTATCTATCCAATCTCCCTACTGACTGGCTGAGCAATCTTATGCATGCAGATGCCTTCGTACTATCACAGAAGCCCCTTTAACTGCAGATATCCCCGAGGCTGCCATATTTATCACATCTAGCCCACAATACGAGCATGCCCCAAGGTTGAAAGAGGCTTTCACGGTGAGGTGTTATGGTAAAAGGCAGTAAAACATGATACGTGCACAGAGGAGTGAACTGCGAGTAATCTGAGTGAAATCTATTGTGAATTCCATTAATTAGGCGTCTCATGGTTGCCTAGGTCTCTAACACAAACAGTAACCGGTCAGCTACACCCAGAACAAGCGCAGCAGGAGTCCGAATGTAGAGGAAATATTAGAAGTGAACTTGCTGATATGCAGGCATCCCAGGTGCAGTAGAGGTCGGTGCACGGTAGCGGGCAACTGGTATATCCACTGAATAAGAGACAGAGCTCCTGAGTGTGAAGTATGAGGCACGAAGAAAGAGAGTGGGACGGCGGGTCAGAGAAAGTCCCTGGAGGAAGGAGAAACAAGCGAAAACGATGCACTGCAGTGCTGCGGCTGGAAGCGAGGCACCCCCTCCCCAAAAGAAGAAACAAAAACAACGGGAAGGGAGGGCAGGGAACAGAGAAGAAAACAAAAGAGAACTCCAACACGAAATGAGAGAGAAGGGCAGCAGGGAAAGGAGCGTGGTGGGGGGGGGAGGCAGGAGCCAGCTGCAAGAAGCAGCACGGAGCGAGCGCAGCGAGTGCGACTCGCTCAAAGCAGAGCTGTGGTTAGCCTATTGTTTTAAGTAGCGTATGGGGGAGGAGCTCTTCCCGGTACAACCACAGGCATGCACCTTTCAATTCTGTGCTCAGAGTTCTGAATCCATGCAGTGACATAGTCAAAACTCCAAATTCCTGGTTCTCTGTTCCCTACCGGGTCACATTAGCCAACCCATGAAAGTGCATGTAAAACAGCTGAGATACCTCAGCGTATTACGGTAACAGCACATGGAGCAGCTCATCACATGCAGGAACAGCGCGGGGGGGGAGGCATAACAGCATAGACGAGAACAGCGTGGGGGAGGGTGCAGATGAGCACATGGCCATTACAGCCAATGGCAAGAGGGAACAGAGCTAAACAGCACCAACCGGAACAGCTCCTGTTCCCAGTATCTTCTTTCGGGGTGGCTTCCCCACCATGCATGCTGCACACACACACACACACACACACACGACACCACCAAAGTCTGGACAGAAAGGAGGTGCTGCATTGCCCCGCAGCACCCATAATGTAGCGGTGTACACACGCCGCCAAACACCAGTGCTCGCCAACAGCCAGGAGTTCAGGAACCTGTCCCACCACCACACAAACACATCACCGCTGACCATGCCGCAGCACAGCATAAGATCGAGTACACCCACTGGCCTTAGGATGAATGCCTCAGTTCACCGCCACCACCGTCTGCAGGCTCATGGATACCCACCACCTGCTGAAGACAGTGCCACCCCACCACAGCCCCCAGCCCAAGGGTGGGCCTACCAGGTAAGCCCCATTTACATTTTATTATCATCCCTGTGGAGACTACAGTGTGTGGCCGGAGGGCAGCAGTACTAAACCGGATGACGCAGCGACAGAGGGACACACCAATGTGAGCAGCTGGAGGAGGGGGAGACCAATGCAAATGGGCCAGGAGCAGCTGAGCACCGGAGGAAGTGAAGGGAAGGGATAAAGGGGGGGATAGGCAACATACAGGCCCAGGCATGCCCCCCCCTCCCGGTGAACAGACAAGGGTGATGCGACCGGGGACAGACACGCACCAGACCGGGGCCTGGACACACAGAGGGCACTGTCAGTCATGTGACCAGGCATAGGAATGTACCGTGTGTCTGTATGGCTGCCAGGACAGACACAGTGTGGGACTCAGCAGGACGGGGCTGTGTACACAACAGTGTGTGGGGCTGCTAGAGGTTGTGCCATTACCATGCGTCAGACCACCCTGATGTGCGTATGCACTGTCTCTGCAGCTGCAGGGTGAGAGATATGCCTCCCAGTGGCATGCGTCTCCTGGGCCACAGCTTGCTGCACACAGTGGGTCATGCATGCTATGGTAGTGTTGCCACATGGGGTCTCAGGAGTCCCTCACCTGCCGAGCCCTGATGCCTGACCCAGAGTACACCCCCAGAGACCCAACACACATATGGTGGACAGACAGACACAATGGGCTAGGAAGCATACCTGTGGAATATTGTGTACCTGGACTAGAGGACATCGGTGTACCTGTATGACCGAGGGGGGGAATTGGGGCATCTGCGGCTCCTTAAATAGTGCACTGCCACACCTGTTGCCTAGTTGTACAGGCCCACCCACACAGTCAGCACGCAACGAGCAATGCCGTGTGTATACAGCTGCCCCCTCATTGTGGCCTGTCTGGCCGTTATAATGCCACAGTGCAGGCAAATAACAGCAACACACATCCCAGAGGGGCAGGGCAGGGGTTCAACCAGCCACAGCTGTATCCACTCTGCCACAGGCCAGTCCCCCGTTTAAGGCAGTCCACACTGTGGGGCAAGCATCCAGTATCTGTGAACCGCCTTGGCTGTGGACATGCCGCTGGTATACGTCTGGTCACAGAAGGGTGCACCCTTGCTGCACCACACCAAGTACCTCTACCGACAAAAGCGTGTGCACATTGACCTCATGTATTAGAAGTACATCGAGTATGACAAGGCGCAATGCCCGGCATGGGTGCATACGAAGGGGGAGGATTGGCACATGACACCTCCAACCACAACCATGTGCCTGACATGCTGCTATTGCAGCCCAAGGGGTGGTAGCACAGGTGAAGGACCGTGCCAGATGTACCAACGAAACACGCAGTGTACTGGTGGCAGCCTGCAAGTCTGGCATGCCTGCATCAGTTACAGGGAGACTGCCCGCCATGTCCCTCATGAAGAGTGCCTGTGCCAGGGCCAGGGCTGCGGCTCACAGGCCGCCTGCACAACCTGCATCTCTGAAGGACCTCAGGATATCGCCCGAATACATAATCCTGGAGTCAGGGGACACCTTCCTCCAGTATGACAGTGGCCCTGGGGAAAACAGACTTCTTGTATTCGCCACACAGGCAACACTTGATCGCCTTGCAGGCTGTACCACAATCCTGGCTGATGGGGACATTCTAGGTTACACCGCGCTATTCAATCAACTGTATACTGTCCATGGGTTGCTGAAGGGTACTACGTTCCCAGCTGTGTACCTACTTGTGAGCACCAGGACTATGGCTGCATACACGGCAGCATTCCAGAAGATGGTGTCCCTGTGCCTGGGCCTTGCACCTACAGCAATCCTCACAGACTATGAGCATGCTGCCACGAGGGCCTTTGGCACGGTCTTTCCTGGGTGCCAGCTGCAGGGGTGCTTTTTCCACCTGGCCCAGGCAGTCTGGCAGCAGTGCCGGCGAATCGAGGGATTTGTGGCCCGTTACGCAGAGGATCCTGAGTGTGCCCTTCATGCAAGGATGCTGGCGGTGCTCGCCTTCATCTCACCAGCTGACGTGACCATTGCTTTTAATGCCCTACATGACCTGGACTATGTAAACGCCAATGGAGACATGCTTGCTGAGCTGATGGACTATTTTGAGGATACTTAGGTGGGGAGGCCAGTGGGTCGTACAGCGCAATGGAGGCCTCTGTTTGCTATGGACACCTGAAACATCTACCAGGCTGCACGGGATGACACACCATGTACTACAAATGCCGTGGAGGCATGACACAGGGGTTTTTGGGCACGGCTTTGGGCATGCCACCCCAACACCTGGTGCTTTACCAGGGGGCTGGGGTGGAGCAGCACCTCAAAAGATGTAAAGCTGTCACAGTTCACAGCGGGGAACACCATGCCGATGGTGAAAAGACGTTACAAAGATGCTGGCAGGTGTATTGTGGGCATTGTCGCAGCCTATGCCAAGCATACCATGGTGGACTACCTGAGGGGAATTGCATTCAACTTGTCCCTACAAGTCTAATGTGACTCATTGGGGTTGACTGTCCAGTGGGTGGTTGTTCGGGAAGGATGCTGTGGGGGGTGCTGTTGGGCAGGGGTTGGTGTGGGGTTGCTAGGGGCTGGTGTGGGGGTTGCTGGGGGTTGCTAGGAGGCAGTTGTGGGGGTTGCTAGGGGGCTGTTGTGGGGGTTCTGTTGTGGGGGTTGCTAGGGGGTTGTGGGGTGCTGTGGGGTTTGCCAAGGGTGTGCTGTGGGATGGGTGTTGTTGTGGGGGTTTGATAGGAGATGGTTGTGTGGGTATCACATCAAGTCAGCGCAGCAAAAAAAGTGCAAGCAATTCAGCGCATACAATACCGTGTAACACAAATAGCGTTTAAACCACAGTACAGTGCAAGCCCAACCCAGCGCACTACTTCTTCTTCTTCTGTTCTGTTTTGCACATCATTCAACAACAAGCACTACCTGCTTACAACTGCTGTTGCTGAGTGTTAAAACTGCTCTCTAACGCTGAAGCTGGAATAGAATTAACGCTAAATTTGAAATGAAATTAAAAAAATGAGTACTGATACTGAGAATTGTTTTTTTTTTAATTATCTTTTTGTTGGCATGATGCTGTCCTGGCTCCAGTCTATGGTCATGATTGCAGTAATTCAGCTTCTCATTTCAATTTAAGTCACATAATCAATAGTTTAAAACCCATAGCTCTTGTTGTACACCATAAAAGGTGAGCAAAGTCCCCCATGCTGATGACCGCAAGTAACCCATGGGCAGTGAAATTACATATGGGTTTCATTTGACTAGGTTACCATGCCAACATACGTTTACTAAAATATGTGAAATAAGGAACTTTAAGGAAGTGTTTGCACACTGTGAGGTTAACCTGGAATTGAAACACTAATCATCCACAGCACAGTGTTTAACTTAGGTAAATGTTGTGTAATGTTGCACTCAAGACGGCAATACATACTGGCTGCCAGCTGTTGGACATACATACTGGGGAACAGATGGGGCAGAGAAAAAAAAATGATTTAGAATTTTTTTGCGACATGCTAGCATACGATTTTATTATGTAGCGCTAATTTCACATTCTGCAGTTTGACCACACTTACAATGACTGCACTAAAATTGTTTGCGCTGAGATGACATAGAACCGGTTGTGTATCACTGTCACCTTTCCACTATGCATTTGTGTGCTTTACACCACTAAACACATTCTGCTCACACGTCTGTTGTCCAGCCTCTTTCATTGTGGTTCCACCGTTTGGGCCCACTTGCACTGTTCCGCCTGTTAGCTGTTTTGCATTAGCTCTTTCTCCGTTACCCGTTATTGCTGACTACATTATGACCCTGTCCCTTTTGCTCAGAGTTCTGACTACATGCAGTGACACAGTCAAAACTCCAAATTCCTGGCTCTGTGCTCAAAGTTCTGAATTCATGCACTGACACAGTCAAAATTCCAGATTCCTGGTTCTGTGCTCGGAGCTATGAATCCATGCAGTGACACAGTCAAAACTCCAGATTCCTGGTTCCCTGCTCGGAGTTCTGAATTCATGCACTGACACAGTCAAAACTCCAAATTCCTGGTTCCCTGCTCAGAGTTCTGAATTCATGCAGTGACACAGTCAAAACTCCAAATTCCTGGTTCCCTGCTCAGAGTTCTGAATCCATGCAGTGACACAGTCAAAACTCCAAATTCCAGGTTCTGTGCTCAGAGTTCTGAATCCATGCAGTGATACAATCAAAACTCCAGATTCCATGTTCTGTGCTCTGAGTTTTGAATCCATGCAGTAACATAGTTTATTTATTTTTTTTTTTTATTTAACTAATCAGAAAGACATTTGAATCAAGGATACTTTTACAGAGGTTCCACATCAAAATTCCAATTCCTGGTTCTGTGCTCAGAGTTCTGAATCCATGCAATGACATAGTCAAAACTCCAATTTCCCGTTTCTGTGATCAGAGTTCTGAATCCATGCAGTGAGACTGTCCAAACTCCAAATTCCTGGTTCAGTGCTCAGAGTTCTGAATCCATGCAGTGACACAGTCAAAACTCCAAATTCCAGGTTCTGTGCTCAGAGTTCTGAATCCATGCAGTGACAGTCAAATCTGCAGATCCCTGGTTTAATGCTCACAGTTCTGAATGCATGCAGTGATACAATCAAAACTCCAGATTCCATGCTCTGTGCTCTGAGTTTTGAATCCATGCAGTAACATAGTTTATTTTTTTTATTTTATTTTTTCTACAAATCGGAAAGACCTTTGAGCCAAGGGATTTTTTACAGAGGTTCCACATCAGAATTCCAATTTCTGTTTTTGTGCTCGGAGTTCTGAATCCATGTAATATCATAGTCAGAACTCCAAATTCCTGGTTCGATGCTCAGAGTTGTGAATATATGCAGTGACACAGTCAGAACTCCAAGTTCCATGTTTTGTGCTCAGAGTGTTGAATCCATGCAGTGACACAGTCAAAACTCCAAATCCCTGATTCTGCACTCAGAGTTCTGAAGCCATGCAGTGACAGTCAAAACTTCATATTCCTGGGTCCGTGCTTACAGTTCTTAATCCATGTGGTGACATAGACAAACCTTCAAATTCCTGGTTCAGTGCTCAAAGTTCTGAATCCATGCAGTGACTGTCAAAACGCCAGATTCCATTTTCTGTGCTCTGAGTTCTGAACCCGTGCAGTGATATAGTCAAAACACCAAATTCCTGGGTCTGTGCTCATAGTTCTTAATCCATGCGGTGACACAGTCAACCCCCCAAATTCCTGGTTCTATGCTCAGAATTCTGAATCCATGCAATGACACAGTAAAAACTTCAAATTCCAGGTTCTGTGTTCTGAGTTTTGAATCCATGCAGTGA
Organism: Neoceratodus forsteri; assembly: GCA_016271365.2. NCBI lineage: Eukaryota > Metazoa > Chordata > Ceratodontiformes > Ceratodontidae > Neoceratodus > Neoceratodus forsteri. The sequence continues at coordinate 315,617,731 of JADMNL010000026.1, read as the reverse complement.
CAGTCAAAACTCCAAATTCCTGGTTCCCTGCTCAGGATCCATGCAGTGACACAGTCAAAACTCCAAATTCCTGGTTCCCTGCTCAGAATCCATGCAGTGACCCAGTCAAAACTCCAAATTTCTAGTTCCCTGCTCAGAGTTTTGAATCCATGCAGTGACATAGTCAAAACTCCAAATTCCAGGTTCTGTGCTCTGAGTTGTGAATCCATGCAGTGACACAGTCAAAACTCCAGATTCCTGATTCTGTTTTCAGAGTTCTGAAGTCATGCACTGACAGTCAAAACTATAAATTCCTGGGTCCGTGCTCATAGTTCTTAATCCATGCGGTGACATAGTCAAACCTTCAAATTCCTGGTTCAGTGCTCAGAGTTCTGAATCTATGCAGTAACATAGTCAAAACTCCACATTCCTCGTTCCGTCATTGCACTTCTGAATCCATGCAGTGACAGAGTCACAACTTTAAATTCCTGGTTCAGCGCTCAGAGTTCTGAATCGATGCTGTGACACAGTCAAAACTCCAAATTCCTGGTTCTGTGCTCAGAGTTCTGAATCCATGCAGTGACATACTCAAAACTCCAAATTCCAGGTTCTGTGCTCTGAGTTTTGAATCCATGCAGTGACACAATAAAAACTTCAAATTCCTGGTTGGGTGCTCTGAGTTTTGAATCCATGTAATGACAGTCAAAACTTCAAATTCCTGGTTCGGTGCTCTAAATTCTGAATTTATTTATTTATTTATTTAAGAGATTTACCAGGAAGGCATGCTGAGCAGAGTACTGCTTGATTTCAGATGCACCCTGGGGTTTTGGGGTTACATTGGGAACATGATACAATCTAAAACACATACAGTGGAACAAAGGTATCATGTAGACATTGTAAAAACTCCAAATTCCTGGTTCCCTGCTCAGAGTTTTGAATCCATGCAGTGACACAGTCAAAACACCAAATTCCTGGTTCCCTGCTCAGAGTTTTGAATCCATACAGTGACAGTCAAAACTCCAAATTCTTGGTTCCCTGCTCAGAATCCATGCAGTGACACAGTCAAAACTCCAAATTCCTAGTTTCCTGCTCAGAGTTTTGAATCCATGCAGTGACATAGTCAAAACTCCAAATTCCAGGTTTTGTGCTCAGAGTTCTGAATCCATGCAGTGACACAGATAAAACTCCAGATCCCTGGTTCTGTGCTCAGAGTTCTGAATCCGTGCAGTGACACAGATAAAACTCCAGATCCCTGGTTCTGTGCTCTGAGTTGTGAATCCATGCAGTGACACAGTCAAAACTCCAAATTCCTGATTCTGTTTTCAGAGTTCTGAAGCCATGCACTGACAGTCAAAACTTCAAATTCCTGGGTCCATGCTCACAGTTCTTAATCCGTGCGGTGACATAGTCAAACCTTCAAATTCCTGGTTCAGTACTCAGAGTTCTGAATCTATGCAGTGACATAGTCGAAACTCCACATTCCTCGTTCCGTCATTGCACTTCTGAATCCATGCAGTGACAGAGTCACAACTTTAAATTCCTGGTTCAGAGCTCAGAGTTCTGAATCAATTTAGTGACACAGTCAAAACTCCAAATTCCTGGTTCTGTGCTCAGAGTTCTTAATCCATGCAGTGACATACTCAAAACTCCAAATTCCAGGTTCTGTGCTCTGAGTTTTGAATCCATGCAGTGACACAGTAAAAACTTCAAATTCCTGGTTGGGTGCTCTGAGTTTTGAATCCATGTAATGACAGTCAAAACTTCAAATTCCTGGTTCGGTGCTCTAAATTCTGAATTTATTTATTTATTTATTTAAGAGATTTACCAGGAAGGCATGCTGAGCAGAGTACTGCTTGATTCCAGATGCACCCTGGGGTTTTGGGGTTACATTGGGAACATGATACAATCTAAAACACATACAGTGGAACAAAGATATCATGTAGACATTGTAAAAACTCCAAATTCCTGGTTCCCTGCCCAGAGTTTTGAATCCATGCAGTGACATACTCAAAACTCCAAATTCCAGGTTCTGTGCTCTGAGTTTTGAATCCAAGCAGTGACACAGTCAAAACTCCAAATTCTATGTTTTGTGCTCAGAGTTCTGAATCTACACAGTCACGTAGTCAAAACTCCAAATTCCTGGTTCTGTGCTCAAGAGTTCTGAAGCCATACAGTGACAGTCAAAACTCCAAACTTCTTGTTCTCTGCTCAGAGTTCTGAATCAAGGCAGTGACACAATGAAAACCCCAAATTCCTGGTTCTGTGTTCAGACTTCTGAATCTGTACAGTGATAGAGTCGAGACTTCAAATTCCTGGTTCTTTGCTCAGAGTTCTGAATCCATGCAGTGACACAGTCAAAACTCCAAATCCCTGGCTCTGTGCTCAGAGTGCTAACTCCATACAGTCACATAGTTGAAACTCCAGTTTCCTGGTTCTGTGCTTAGAGTTCTTAATCCATGCAGCGATAGTCACAACTCCAAATTCTTGGTTCCGTGCTCATGTTCTGAATTCATGGAGTGACACAGTCAAACCTCCAGGCTAGAAGATTACATTTTATCTTGATGAGAAGTTAACTTAAGCTTAAGAAGTTAAGCTTATTAGAAAAAAGAACAAATTACAGGTAAAATGGGTCTCAATTTGAAAAAAAATCCAAAATATTTTTATGGTATTAAGAATGAAAAAGTAATTTTAAGAAGTTTATAGTAGTGAGAAAGGTGCAGCAGCAAGCTTTTAAACAAATCAACATTTAAAATCAGTCATGGACAGCATCCTTCTTGTGAGCTCACCCACCAATTATTTTTTTTATTACTGATTTGTGCCTTTTTTAATGACATTATGACAAGGGTGTGGCTGGCTGTGTGTTTCTCTCTTGCAATTTCCTCTCGCAGGTGTTATCTGTCTAGATAAACCCCAGGCAAGATGCAAAGATCGTTTTACTTGCTAGCCAGTACCATAATAAATTTGCGATCCCTCCCGCCCGCACACAACTGATCACCCGACCGACCTGCACCAAAAAAACACACACAGAGCACTGCGGGTGCGCTTCAGCTTAGCTGAGATTTTATCAGCGCCGTAAGGTTTGCTTTCTTTTGAGTACCCTCCAGCTTCTGCACATGTCATGCGATTGCTATCACCCTCGTCATAATTAATTTACTGCTGAATCCAGCAGTTTAGGTAGGTGGGAGGATACGCTTTTACACAGGCCTCTCCTCCTCCAGACAAGTTGCTGTCTCCTCCTTTCCCATTTTTAAGGAGCAGGCCGCAGCCTGAGCTCCGTTTGCGGTGAGAGTAGAAAGGTTGCCTTGCACCCTGACTTTTGTGCAGTCAGTTGCTTGGACTGCGACAGCAGCTGCAGACCGTCTTCCTTTTGTCACACGCTAACTCCCTGCCTGCCAAAGCAATATAGCAGCCCAGAGACCCCACTAGATCCCAGGGTAATTATTTAATACAGCGAGGGTGAGCACCAGATAAAGCAACCCACCAGGGACATTATTTTAATTATTGGCCCAACATGGGACAACTGCAGAACTCTGCACTATAAATGCTTACTTATTTTATCTATGCTGGACAACCCCAAATAGTCCCGACTAGCCCACCTTTACTGCTGTTAAGTTCTGGCCACCAGAGTTGATATGTTTTTTTTTATTTTCCTGAGTCCCACCATCACCATCACCACCACCAACAACCTGAAACATTTTTTTCCCCTGAATATTCTTTGTGCTGTTCTGGCCAGGGGCAAGCCACCCCCTTCTGCTTCCTCCTAGTTCAGCTACCCTCCCTACTGAGATCTTGCTGCAGCTACTGACACCTTCACCCACCTGTGACAGTCTGGTGCTGCCCCCCCGCTTACATCTTACATGCTGGGTACACCATCAGTTTTTCACATTTCTTCCCTGCAGTCATCTGACTACTGGGGTGTGGGGGTCTGATCCAGGAGTGTTGGTGTAGCTAGTGTCCAATGCAGGGGCTTCATCTGCCTCACCCTTGCATGCTCTTTCCAAGCCCCACCACCACCAGAAGTACATATTGGGATTGGCAGCTGGCAATGCCTGGTGGAGCCATCCTATGAGTATGCTACAGTGGCCCTGTCTGTCACTCGCGGATCCACTGCACCACCAAGAGCAGTGGATGTGGGACCCTCCCTCCGCTGAGGAGGAAAACATCCTCTGACTGTCTTGGCTCGTTCCCTAATCCGGGTCTTTAGCACTGTGAGCAACAGCACTACCAATGTGCCAGCTCTTCTTTTTCTATTATTATTTATTTTTTTGCTATTATTTTTCCCCTCTTCTTGGCATACCTGGTCTGCTCCCTCAAAACTCCAGCTGCCATCTGTCATCCGTACTCCAGTCAGCGTCTGCTTACCCCCCATAGAGGGGTGGTGGGGAGCCCCCAACTCTCCCTCCCTGTCCAAAGCCAGATTCAGGATCCCCCAAAGCCAATGTTCATCAGATGGCTATCAAGCTGCTCGACCAGGATGCCACACCACTTTTCTGTTTTTTCTCCCTGGAGCTGGTGGTGTGCCATGATGCCAGCAGAGGGGAAGTGTGCATGCGTCCGCACGTGCTCCCTCCAGACATTTGCTCCAACTCCTCCCCCTGCTACAGCACAGTGCCCTGTCCCCCAGCCTCTGCCAGTGGGCAAACAGGCACTAACTCCTGTGGACCCCCTACCCAGAGAAGAAGAGCAGTCCATCAGACACTCAGTCCTTCTCTTTCCTTGCCGACCCCAGAGACCCGTGCTCATTCCCGAACACAGGTTTTTGCTTGCGCAGTGTGAGGAACGGTGTCCTGCGCCTCAGTGCCACCAGGCTGGCAGGTCTTATTTATGAATTTATTTCTTTCCTTTGTATTTCTGTCTTCCTGCTTTGTCCCCTCTGTAACTTTTTTATCTAAACCCCTCTTTTTCTTTACTCCTATGCTACATACCCCTTTCGTATCTCTGCACTGTCTGCCTCAGACTTCACTACTGGATTTTCTCCATAGTAACCTTTTTTTTCTCTTTACTTTATCAGGTCTAACAATTATGCTAACTCCTTGCCCATCAGATAAGTATCACTCTATGTCTAATCTGTTTTGTCCCCCTGTTTACTCCCTAAAAACTTTGGATCCTTTGTGACCCCTTTCTTATATTTTATTTTACAGGTTCAACAGATGTCATCCATTCAAGTCCTACTTCCGGCTCCCTAGTACTCAGGTAAGAGACTCCCTTCATATTACATACATGTTTTGAGGTTTCACTGTAAAGATTTGGCAGCACCTGTTACAGAGTGTGAGTGTGTGTGTGTGTGTGTGTGTGTGTGTGTTGTCAGAGTACTCAGCATTTTGTTGTTAGACAAGAGTATGGGGTGGGGGGGCAAATAGTGGTTCAGGTGATAATGTTAACATATGTCTGTGTATGAACGTGTGTTTATGGTGGTGAAGTCTGTATCACTCTGTTGATATCCATCCATTTGATGGCTGACCGTGCGTGTGGGGGGGGATGTACAGTGCTATAGTCCGTTTATCAATTCTTGAGTGACAGTGCCCATGTAACCTTTTACATATGGTAGATTTGGCAGCAGGACAGGAGGGGAAGAGGAAAGCGAGGGGCCTGCCTGGTGCCTCAGCATGGAGGGATGGAGACAAGAGAATCCTGGTGGGGCAGCAGAAGGCAGTGGATGTCTTTGTCCATCTGGGGACAAATGACCTAGCAAGGGATGCAGCAGGGGTGGTACAATAAAGGTTTAGGGGCTGGAGAGGGGCCTTAACCAGCTAGCTCATTTTTTTGCCTTAACTGAGGTGCTACCTGTATGCAGCTGGTTGGAGGCTAGGACACACCACACCGCTTTCAACAACTGATTGATGGCATGGTGCATGGAGGTAGGTTTTTGCTACATCAGGGGCTGGGGTTCCACCTGGTGGAATTGAGGTCTGTACAAGAGAGACAGCCTCTATCCATCCAGGAGTGGAATGGCAGTCCTGGGTAGAAGGTTTAAATGATACCATGACAGGTGTTTAAAACCAGCAAATGGGGAAGTAAGTAAAGACAAGCATTGGCAACGCCAAGTGTTGCTTGCTGTCATTAGCAGTGGAAGTGCAGGAGTTAGACAGATGCAGTGTAGGAATGGCAGTGAAGTATTGAACTGACACCAACTCCACCCCCACCCAGTAGAGATGGACAGGCACTAGGGTGTGCCTTTGGGTTGTTGCCCATAACGGTCACGACATTTCACCTCACCCTACCCTTGCTCCTTCCTGCCTGGAGCTCCTGGTGCCCCCCCATGTAGCCTTGGCTTCCCCATCAAGCGCGGACAAGGTGGGGGGGGCCGTACGACCTGAATTCTACGCACTTCATCGGGAGCCACCGGCGAGGCAGGCAGGGGGCATCTAGGGTATGGGCTGGCAGTCAGTCTTCCTAGAGCATGATATCCAATGTTTCCTTTTTCTGTGGTCGTGACTTGCACCCCACCGTCAAGGGGGAGCTCTGTCGATGCCAGTCACACTCTCCCTCCAAATGCTTTGCGCTTGCTGCACTTCAGGCATCTGCCTGAGGGCAGTCAAACACCCAGCCACATCCCCCCCTCCCTGGAGAAGGTGAGCGGTCCTCAGATGCTCAAGCCTTCTCCCCCCCGGCCGGCACTCTGACTTGTTCCTGAACCTGGGTCGTCGGCATTGAGAGCGGTAGTGCTACCGCTGCACCTGTGGGCCAGCCTTACTTGGCGTATTTTTGTGATCAGCATGACTGTTAATGTGGCCACTTTGTGAATTTCCATAACCGTTACTACTGTTTCCCTGCAAATATGCAGGTATGCTATTTTTTCAATTTGTTTAAATACATCAGCCACTGGCCACCAGTGGTATTATAGAAATCTATGACCTCTGTGGAACAACTCTAGCCCCTCTTGAACCATGAAAACAAAATTATTTTAATAATGCTGGGTCACTCTCCCAAAAGAGTTCCCTGTAGCCCACCTGGACTACTCTTTTTTTTTCTCACTGGCACAGGGATAAAACCTGGGCAGGTCAAACCTGGTTGTCAGACAGCTACAAGGTCTTTTCTCCTCCATTCATTTCCTGCCTCCACCCCTGGCAAGAATGTGGGCCTGTAATGACTGTACACAGTATACACCACCCACAACGACATGTCGACAGCAACTGACACTGCAGCGACAACAGTGCCATGTTGCTGTAGTGTTGGAGCTGAACCCTGGCACTGTTTTCTGGGGGTCTTGCACCCTCTCCCCTAATCAGCTCTGACTCACAGTTGATTATTTTAATTGGGGGGTGTTGGTGTACAGTCTCCCACTTGTGGGATTCAGGGGGGCTTTGACCCCGAAGAAAGTATGGGAGACAGTAACCACCTTTACGTCAACTGCAAATTCGATCAACATAAAGGTTTCGCTGTAACATTGGTCAACAAAATGTTTGTTGCTCTGCCATCATAGATCTGCTGTGCACACGTAGTGTTCCCCGTGTGGCAGAAGGAGGCTCCCTGGCACAGCTACAGGGGTTGCTGCCATGGAAGAGTTAGCCACCAACCCTCCCAGTTCGAGATGCACTGCCACATGGCAACTGTCTCATTCATGGCCTTCTGACACAACTTACTGGGCTGGTTCTGAACCTGGGTCCTCGGCATGGCAGCTGGGCTTCTACTTTATTGGCCACTAGGTCATCTAGAGGGGGTCATAAGTGGTTTTGCTGTGCCCACCCCAACAACACTTTTTCTTCTGTTGATTTTATTTCCTTCCCTATACCATTATCTCATTCTGTATACCTCTAGCTTTCTATTTTGCCATAACTGTTGGTTAGACCCCACCTGGAGTACTGCATTCAGTTTTGGTGCCCTTACCTAAAGAGGGACGTTAGATTGCTGGAAGGAATGCAACATAGAGCAACAAGGATGATCCAGTGTCTGGGGGAGTTACCGTATGACGTTAGACTGAGGGAGTTGAACATGTACTCTCTGGAGGGATATGATTTAGACCTTTAAGTATGTGAGAGGAATAAACAGGACAGGCACCGAGGGACTGTTTCAGGGAAGGGTGGAGAGAGACACTCGGGGTCATGATATGAGATTGGAGGGTGGAAGGTTTAGGAGGGACATGAGGAGGCATTTCTTTACAGAAAGTGTGGTAGCAGAGTGCAACACATAACCAGCAGAGGTGGTGGCCTATAAAAAAGTGGTATGCTTCAAGAGGGTCATGAGAGGTGGTAGGGTAGGAGGGGCAGCTGCAGAGTAGGATTGATAGCTGCAAAATTGAGCAGACTCAATAGACCAAGTGGCCTTTATCTGCTGGCATTTTAGTATGTTCATATGGAGGACGCCTGGGACAGACTGCCATAGGAGGTGGTGGGGGCGAAGACAGTGGTGGTCTTTAAGCATGCATAGGATAAGCACATGGGCATTACACGAAGAGGGACACCTGAAACTGAATAGTAATAGACTGGACAATAGGGTAGACTAGATTGGCCTTCTGGTCCTGTTTCTGCTATCCAATTCTGTGTTTCTAGAGTATGTGCATGTAGATGACTGGGATCCTTTACAACAGTAATACATATTCTAATCCTCCTTACAAGGAAATGCATATGCAATACTTGTATCTCTCGGCAGCGACCAACTTTTGAAGTATGGAACAACTAGATATTGAAAGTCTTACCCAAGGAGAGGCTCACATATGAGATAAAAAGGATGGGCCAAGAAATTGGAAAGGTAGTGGTGTCCCTATATATATTCCCTGCCACCCAGAAGGCCATGCAGATACAGTATGTATGCTGTACTGTACAAGCTATATTGATGCTAAAGAAATACACCAGACACAGCAAGACAAAATTAAATAATTTTTATTATGCAGGCATGACAGTGTGATGAATGCTATCACTGTTTGCTTGTACATTTCCCGATGAACCATTTGGTTCTTCTAATGTCCAAACATTGAGGGTCTGTCTTTATATTGACAGTATCACTTCTGTGCCTTAGCACTTGACTGCCCTGTGGTGGAGGCCCACTGCTAATGCAGGTTCCAAGAAGCTATGAAAGGTAGGGACTGCAGTTTTGTAGCTTGTTCTACAACACACACACACACATTAGCATGCTGCAGTGGCCAGGGGGACTGAGGAGAAAAACAAAAATGGTTGTCAGGCAGGCTTGACAAAGTCCCGCTTGGTTTCCCTTGGCCCAGACCACCACTTGGTCCCAGGGACACATCTGGGTTGTGCTTTGAGGGGGTTCCTAGGGAGACATCCAGGAGGAATTTAAGCCCCCAGGGCTGGGAGGTAGCAAATGGTTTTGGGAAGCAGGAACTGTGCTGAGCAGTCACCTGCCTGAGCCAAGGATTAAACGCGTTATCACAAAAAACAAGAATATAAAATATTTTCTTCATGGTAACATATACACAATGGAAAATGGTCCTTAAAACAGGAAATAAGTGCACTCAAATATATCTATTTATCTTTCTTTCTATATACAGTATATATATATATATATATATATAACATACACACACACACACACTATATGTGTGTATGTGTGTATATACATATATATATATATATGCATACACACACACACACACTTCCTATAATTAAACTTAACTATGACAGGATAAGCCTACTAACAACAAATAAGCCTGGTACATAGGAGGCTTAAATCAAAGTCTCTAAATAAGACCAATGTAATGTAAGACAATGTTTGTGCAACAGGTTTACATTTTTAAGTCGGACTTGTTTTGTAAGGCAAAAACATGTCTTAAACTTGGACTTAACTCTTTTTGTACCTGTTGTTAGTTCAATTCAGCTTAGACTTAAGCCAGTGTTTTTGGCAATGGCCACAGATGTGGTCGGGTTGCACAAACACTGGCTTAAGTCTAAGTCACAGTTTGAGACTTAAGCCACAAAAAGTGGTCTAGCATAAGCCCCCAGTGTAAGACAGTTGCACTGAACCAGGAATTTGGAGTTTTGACTCTGTCACTGCATGGATTCAGAACTGCAAGGACAGAACTAGGAATGTAAAGTTTTGACAATGTCTTTGCATGGATTCAGAACTCTGAACAGAGAACCAGAAATTTGGAGTTTTGACTGTGCCACTGCATGGACTCAGAACTCTGAGCACTGAATCAGGAAGTTGAAGTTTTGACATGTCACTGCACAGATTCAGCACTTTGAACACAGAACCAGGAATCTGGGGTTTTGGCTATGTGACTACAGGGATTAATCCCTGGTTCTGTGTTCAAAGTGCTGAATCTGTGCAGTGACATGTCAAAACTCCAAATTTCTGGTTCTCTGTTCAGAGTTCTGAATCCATGCAAAGACATTGTCAAAACTTTACATTCCTAGTTCTGTCCTTGCAGTTCTGAATCTATGCAGTGACAGAGTCAAAACTCCAAATTCCTGGTTCAGTGCTCATAGTTCCGAATCCATGCAGCGACATAGTCAAAACTCCAAATTCCTGGTTCTGAGCTCAGAGTTCTGAATCCATGCAGCGACATAGTCAAAACTGCAAATTCCTCTTTCTGTGCTCAGAGTTCTGAATCCATATAGTCACATAGCCAAAACTCCAAATTCTTGTTGCTGTGCTCAGAGTTCTGAATCAATGCAGTGACACAATGAAAACTCCAGATTCCTGGTTTTGTGTTCAAAGTACTGAATCTGTGCAGTGACACAATGAAAACTCCAGATTCCTGGTTCTGTGTTCAAAGTACTGAATCCATGCAGTGACATAGTTAAAACTCCAAATTCCTGATTCTGTTCTCAGAGTTCTGAAGCCATGCAGTGACAGTCAAAACTCCAAATTTCTTGTTCTCTGCTCAGAGTTCTGAATCAAGGCAGTGACACAATGAAAACTCCAAATTCCTGTTTCTGTGTTCAAACTTCTGAATCTGTGCAGTGATATAGTCAAAACTTCAAATTCCTGATTCTGTGCTCAGAGTTCTGAATCCATGCAGTGACACAGTCAAACCTCCAAATTCATGGTTCTCTGGTCAGAGTTCTGAATCCATGCAAAGACATTGTCAAAACTTTACATTCCTAGTTCTGTCCTTGCAGTTCTGAATCCATGCAGTGACAGAGTCAAAACTCCAAATTCCTGGTTCTGTGCTCACAGTTCCGAATCCATGCAGCGACATAGTCAAAACTCCAAATTCCTGGTTCTGAGCTCAGAGTTCTGAATCCATGCAGTGACATAGTCAAAACTGCAAATTCCTCTTTCTGTGCTCAGAGTTCTGAATCCATGTAGTCACATAGCCAAAACTCCAAATTCTTGTTGCTGTGCTCAGAGTTCTGAATCAATGCAGTGACACAATGAAAACTCCAGATTCATGGTTCTGTGTTCAAAGTACTGAATCTGTGCAGTGACACAAGGAAAACTCCAGATTCCTGGTTCTGTGTTCAAAGTACTGAATCTGTGCAGTGACATGTCAAAACTCCAAATTTCTGGGTCTGTGCTCAGAGTTGTTAATCCATGCAGTAACATAGTTAAAACTCCAAATTCCTGATTCTGTTCTCAGAGTTCTGAAGCCATGCAGTGACAGTCAAAACTCCAGTTTTTTTGTTCTCTGCTCAGAGTTCTGAATGAAGGCAGTGACACAATGAAAACTCCAAATTCCTGGTTCTGTGTTCAAACTTCCGAATCTGTGCAGTGATATAGTCAAAACTTCAAATTCCTGATTCTGTGCTCAGAGTTCTGAATCCATGCAGTGACACAGTCAAAACTCCAAATTCATGGTTCTGTGCTCAGAGTGCTAAATCCATACAGTGACATAGTTAAAACTCCAGTTTCCTGATTATGTGCTCAGAATTCTGAATCCATGCAGTGACTGTCAAAACTCCCAAATCCTGGTTCTGTGCTCAGAGCTCTGAATCCATGCAGCGATACAGTTAAAACTCCAAATCCCTGGTTCTGTGCTCAGAGTTTTGAATCCATGCAGTGATATAGTCAAAACTCCTAATTCCTGGTTCCATGCTCGTGTTCTGAATTCATGCAGCAACACAGTCAAAACTCCAGATCCTTGGTTCTGTTCTCACAGTTCTGAATGCATGCAGTGATACAATCAAAACTCAAAATTCCTGGTTCTCTGTTCAGAGTTCTGAGTCCACGCAGTGACAGTCAAACACTAAATCTGTGATTCTGTACTCAGCGTTCAGAATCCATGCAGTTACACAGTCAGAACTCAGAATTTCTGGTTTGCGTTCAGAGTTCTGAATCCATGCAATAATATGGTCAAACCTCAAAATGCTGGTTCCATGAAGAGAACTGACTGTTGTACATAAAAACAAAAGCAATGAAAAAATAGTTTACTGCTGAAACATTTATTCATGTACAGTTCAATATGGTTCACTTGTGGGATATGAATATTATTTCTGAAAATAGGAACAACACAAAGCAACTTAAAATTCATATAAATTTCCTGTTCTCTTTAAGGGGTGCAAATAGCAATCACAACAAACAGGAGAATTTCAAAAATGATTTCTACTTCCTTTCAGAGTTGGGTTTCAAAGCCATTTTGGGATCTGATTTTGGGGGCGCAGGCAAGGCAGGAGGGTACGACCAGGGTCAGCAAACAAAAACCCTTTATCTTTTTCATTTCAGAACTTCCCCACACGCAACAGAAAAGGGTGCTTTAGAAAGTGAGAGAGAGAAAAAAATATCTTCTTCATTTCTTTGAAACACAACCATAGTGGTATATATTTTTTTCTCTTTCAAACCAAACCACAATCAGATGACTTACAGTAAGTAGGACATGGAGGCTAAAGTGTCAATGCTCTGATGTTGTGGTGAGGGTGAAGGGAAGAATGAGCAGATATCTGTGTCTGCGGTTAACACAGCAGGTCTCTTATTTGCTACATGGTGGGTTTTTTGGAGGGGGTGAAAAGACAGAGAGATATCATAGTACAAAGCTTGAAAAGATAACATTTGAAATGATTTTCCAGTATATAAAGATAATGCATTTGCATCCATGCACAACAATCCTGTGTCTACACTGAGAGGTTTCTGTAGCAACCAAGAACCTAGAAAGTGAAGCTCAAAGGTCCCCTGGTTGCCAAAGAAAACTTGAGATGCAGACACAGGCTTGTTGTGTGTGGATGCCCATTCATTATCTTTTATAGTGCATGGCATCCATGTTTTGCAAACAGACCACCAGGTATACCAAGATAAGTGAAACACATGCTTCAGACAAAGGCATGACATTCAGAGATGGAAAGAGGGGGAAACCTGCAACTGCTCCCAAGAAATGGAGCTGCATTTTGAAAAGACTGCAGCTGCCATAGCAGCTACAATTGTTGGCACTGTGTGGAAATCAGTCCACAGCATTAGTGAGAGCAGCTGTGACTTGAGGAGGCTTGCAGCGCAGTGGCATTCAAAACTGTTGTGCTGCAGTGGTGATATCTTTAGTGCAGCACAACAACTTACTGTAAGGGGGATCGCTCTCGGTCATGTGCACCCTGGCGCCGCCTCACACACCAACCTTTTATGGGGTTGGACTGGGTTCTTTAGGGTGTTGTAGACAAACTGAATAACAGGAATAGGTTTTGGTGCCTCCACCTGGGGTGGGGGTAATATAAGGCTGCCTAATGTGGCCCTAACCTTCCCCAGGAACCAATATTAGTTTCCCTCCCACACAGAGTTAAATTTTCCTGGTATATCACGAGTATAGGGACCGAAAATGTGCACCACATCAATATGGTGACTCATTCGGCGCAGTACTCTTGGGCTAGTCTGAAAGGGTAGCAATGATACATGACCGTGATGGTAGTGGATGGTGACATGAAGAGGGGAGAGCAGGGGGAAGGGGAGGGATAGGGAAAGGGTTCTGAGGGACTGTTGTACCTGCTGCCACTGAGCTAGCCATATGGTGGTGTGGGTGGCTAGCTTTGATGCAGCTGGTTCAGGGTTCAGGACCAGGTGCGTACACATTTTGCCACTGCCTTCAGCTGCGGCACTTAATTTTTTCCCAAAAAGGGATTTTGTCCCCTCCTCGACATGCACCCTGGGTTGATCATCTATATTCAAGGGAGGTGCAGAGGCCGCTTACAAGAGAGCTGCACCCCCCACAAAAACACTTTTTGCTTTTTGGATGTTCTGCCACCTGGAAGTGTATATCGTTGGTTTGCTTTTTGGCAATATACACTCGCCATAATAGCAATCTCTATTCTGCAGCCACTAATATGATATGAAGTCTCTTTTCCCCACATAGTAGCAATACACTTGAAGCAATAACCATGAACACCAATTGTAAAATAAACTGGCTTCTGATTTATTACAGGGTTGGGGTGAAGAGAAAGCAAAGACATAGAACAAACAATTTTGATTTCAACAATTTTTCCCCACACAATCCCTGTACTACCCCCAAAGGGTGCACCCAGCTTTCCTCCACAGCCATAAGAGCTGTTACTGTCCATCATGGTGGGTACCTCACCAGGTTGCTGGCGGCCAACCAGATGACCTAAGGTTGAAGACAATTTGGGAATACTGTGGGAACAACAGTCTTTTGAACTTGAACTGGCAGAACTTGGTAAGGGGCCTCAATTTGGTTCTAAAACAACCGAACAATACATTTTTCAGTCTTCGGCCTTGGCTTATCCTGCTGCTTGACAAAGTCTTGCCCAGGACTTCACCTTCCTTTATATCTAGCTAACTAACTAGCTAGCTTTGAAAAGAACTCCTTGGGGCTGCATCCCAGAGGTACTCACAGTTTCTGAAAGTCTCGGTTGGGGGTGCTGAAAAAGGATAAGTATTGGCAGTACCAATCAGGCAGTCTCTCAATGAACACACGGGGCTAGCAGGAAACTTCAAATCAGGCGAGGTTCCCTTCACACTGAGGGTCTTTCGTCATCTTTTCTCCTCGTGCCTTTCATCATCTTTGCATCTAAGGCTTTTCGTCATCTTCCAAGGGGACCACCCAGACTTGTGGTTACCCAGGACATCCAGGGTACATAGCTTCCACTGGAACTTACACACAGTCAGACTTTTGACAGTCTTAGTCCCAGCCCAAAATAACTTTTCTTCCCAGCTGGGCAACAGTTCAAAACAGGGTACAGGCTTTAAGATGGGAGAACAGCAGTTCAAACACCAGCTTAAATAAATCCCACTGGAAGAAAACACCTTCAGCAGTCCAGTACTTCCTTTCTTGGTAAAGAGGCTATAAGACACTATGCCTACAATCTCTTGGGCTCAGAGGCCTATTTGTACCCCGGCTAGCCTTCTGGTTGGTGCAGCACCCCCCCAGACAGTCTTCTCTCTCCCAAAGATTCTCCTGGACTCCTTCCAGACCCAAGGGCACAGCCCCTTGTATAGCAGCCCATTCTTCCCCACCCGATTGGCCAGTCATCTCCCGGGCTTTAGTGGGGGTGTCCTTTTACCCTTCCCAGAACCCTCAGTGGCAGAGAGAACTACTGGGGACCGCCATCTTTGTTTACATTATTTCTGCTCCATTTGGTTGCCTCCCTATTTATTTACAAGCCCATTCGGAGCTAATAACCATATGCTCTGGCCCTGCTTGCCATGCGGAGCCAGAAGAACCATTATTTTGTCAGAAAGGAGCCCTATTTGCCTGTCAGGGCCCCTAAAACGAGAGACACCCAATTTGCACCTTTCCTGGCTGCGGGTGCACATGCGCACATCACACAGACAGTTCTCAGTCCCACTGCCTATTTGGGGATCGGGAAAATCTCAATGAAGTGCCCAGAGGTGTATTATACTGTTATCCCAGCTCACATCCTGCCTTGGAGCCAGGAATCTATTTAAATTGTGGCCAAATGGCCACGCTGCTTCTCATGGAGCCACGGCTCCTTTAAGGCTTCAGCTGTGCCATGCGCTGCTACTGCATGCACGACTGTGTTGGCTTACTACCTGGTCCAGCCATAGGATGATTCCCAGACCAGGCAGAACATCCACATGGTGCCCCGAGGCACCAGCTGCACAGAAAATCTCGACCCTGCTTCCACCATGGGGTCGAGGAAAGGGAGATCTGGAAGTGGCTGTCGCACAACATTGGGAACCATGGTCCAAATCCCACCAGGGGCGCCTGAAGAAAGCTCTCTGGTCCCATTCAACAGTCCAGGGGACCAGAAGCAGAGAGCAATAGCGGGGCATCAAATGGGCCAAAGCCGACAAGAAGTAAGCCCCACATGGTGGTGGGGGGGCTTACAATAGGAAAGCTACTGCTGCAGTACAAGAACCCTATTCTGGGCATGGATTTCCATGCTGAACAACATTCCACCATACACTATAAATATATTTAGAGACAATTCAATTGATATTGTTTTATATTGCATTTATCTCTTATTATTATAGTATGCTGAACTTCCTTGAGGATGGGACAAACTTTAGGAGGACCTGTTCAGCGGAACGTATCCTTACTAAATGGAATACCAGGCTGGGGTCAGGCCATTCCATGGAGACTTAAACGAAATATGCCCTACCATCTTTTAAGCTAGCACCTGCTCCCAATTTGTGAGAGTTCAGATGGAAATGCCGAACAAGCTTTTCTGCACTCCAGAGATACAAGCCAAGTTCATGGGCCTGCACTGGGGGTAAATACTGGAGGGGCTGCGGCTCTGTGGATGTTGCCCAGGCTTATATTTTCTGGGCTTGTCCCCATCTGTGAACCTACTGGGAGGGAGCTGGCCAGGATTTGGAGGCATTTTTTTGTATCAGTGGTTTGTTATCTCCCTCTTCAGTATTGCTTACCATCCCTGACCTCAAACATGGGATCTGGAGTAATGTTTACTGAAGTCAAAGAGATCAAATGAGTCATACAAAAATAGATTTGCACCACATATAGTGGTGCCTTACGCTGCGAGAATCACTTGGTGCAGATGGTGCCAAAAAGAACACTGTTGTTTTCTTGTAAAGCAGCTCATAAAATTGCAGCCAACGAGTCTTGCTGATGGCCCGGGATATGGCACTGCCCACTCTAACCGCACACTTGGGTGTGATGTGCAGGGCCAGGAGGCATGAGGATGCTCCATTGTAGCCTATGGGGGGCTACTTTTCAATCGATTTTATATATTGTAATGGTCAACTGGTGCTCAATCAAGGGCACCAATTGACAAGTTGGCCTTGTTAGTCAATCGGTGCTCTTCATTGATCACCAGTTGACAACTGCAATATATAAAATTGATTGGAAAGTAGCCCCCCATAGGCTATAATGGAGCGCATCCCCATGCTCTCCCTAGCCTTACATCATAACGTGGCTGTGCGTGGGGGCAGAGCATGAGCTGCGCTATATACTGGGAAGTCAGCAAGACCCAGTGGCTACAATTTTACTAGCAATTTTGCAAGAATTCTACAGTGGTCTTTTTGGCATCATCTGCACCAAATGATTTTCGCAGGGGTAAGGCACCACTGTACGTGGTGCAAGGGATCAGCTTAGTGAACCTTTTTAATGTGTCTTCTTCTAACTGTCACAAAAAATATAATAACCAGGTTATGGCTTAGTATTAAGATCCCTGCTATGAATAATGTGGTATACTTTGATCTTTACGTTTATAAGTGGTGTCCTTTGATCTTCCTGTTTATCTGATGGAACACCAAACTGCAAAATTTACCAACACACAGGACGACTTTAATCATATGTGGTGAAGATGGACTCTATAGTACATTAACAGAGACTCTGCATTTGTCCCATAGGCCAGCCAGTCCCCAACCCCCTTCATTATGTGGCTTTCATGTTGTTAAGGTAACTATCTGTATCAACCATCAAAAATGACAGCCCTACTTCACAAGCTGGAAAAATAGCTCTTACTACACTGTAAGATGCTTAAAATATTTATCATACCCAAGACGGTGGCATCTTTCAGAAAAAGAGATGTGTAAGAACAAGGGGGCACAATTTGAAGATAGAAGGGGGATGGCTCAGAGGTAATGTGAGGAAGTATTTTTTTCACGGAGAGGGTTGTGGATTCATGGAACAGCCTCCCTGAGGAGGTCGTTCAGTCAAGAACAGTGGGGGAATTCAAGAATGCATGGGACAGACATAAGGCAGTCCTAGTGGGGGGGGGTAGGAGGAAGTAAGCTGTTGGTTAACTAGGATCTGCAGCTTATCTGTTAGGTAGGAAAATGGGCAGACTAGGTGAGCCAAGCGGTCCTTATCTGCCGTCAAATTCTATGTTTCTATGTTTCTATACAGACATAATAAAAGCATTCATGGTGGACAATAACTCAACATTTCACCACGTGCCTTTTTTTCCAAGAGTGTTATTACTGTTACAAGCATCCTCATTAATCCCACTATGAGCTAGTACTGTAGGTGCTTACTACAATGTTTTTCTGGCCGTATTTTGTCATTTTATTTTTCTTATCTGTCAGGTTCTTCTGAACTTAGGTATTTTCCATTGATATGATATATATATCACTCTTGTAAAATATAATAAAATTAAAATTATAGGAAAAACAAGTTCTGATCACAGCTGATATGGCTGTTCAGCACAGCGAGAGCGCATGAAAGAGTAGTCGGAGCTCTCCAAGCACCGGAGTCTGAGGTACGCAAGATGGCTGGGGCACAGACTGGACCGTGTGTGAGCATGATGCATGTGTAGCTTGATTCCATGCCCAAGATGGCCACTGCGACAGAACTGCGCATGCTTGACACTTGCTTATGCGCAGTTTAATTCGGCGGCCATGTTAGGCATGGTGGCCATCACTTCCGCAGTTGCAGAAGACAAAGTAGTGACCCACAAAAAGGGGCGTGTTTCTCTGGCTGGCAGAGGGGAAGGGCTAAAGAAACACAACACATCGGAACTGTGCCCTAGCACTGTGGAAGCAAGCCAGAGCGCTGTCCAGTCACGTGCTTCCACAGTGCCCTTCTACGGAATAATGGCACTACGGCCGTGGAGCTCCACCCATGCAGATGTAAAAAGGAGGATGTGAGCAAGCTGGAAAGCTAATCTGACTCCAGAAGTCTTGCACTCAGTGTAGCCAAATGTACACGATGGGAAAATCAGGTAGGACCTACGTGCTGTGTGAAGATCCTCTTGCTGCCGCAGGGGAGGAAAAGGACCTTGGAGTCATAAAATACAAGAGACTGAAGCAGGAGAAGAGGTAAACTGCCACTGCCAAGAGGATGAGGACCACAGGGTTGTTTGGGGTGCATCAAAAAAGAGGGGTGACCTGCAGGGCAGAGGAAGTAATCCTGTCACTTCGCACGTCCCTGGTCAGACCCCCACCTGGAGTACTGTGTGCAGTTCTGGGCTCTCCAATACAAAACCAACACTGCTGCAGTCGAGCAGGGTGGCACAAACCAGTTTGTGAGCTGGTGGCCACTCTGGCCACTAGCTTTCAAAATCTGGTAGCCAAATCAATACTTTTATTAACCATCCTTATCAATGGCTCAAAAATCCCTTTGTTAGCAGGTAGCCAGTTGGTCAGTAACTTTAGAAATTTGGTAGCCAAATCAATTGTTTTAGGAGCCTTTGTCCACCTGGCAAACTGCGTTGTCCCACCCTGCAGTCGAGAGGCTGCAATGCAAGACCAAGAGGGCACATGTTCTCGGTCTTCTGCATACTTGAGTGTATCGACAAGGAACAAGGTTTGCTTGACTCAGTGTAGTTAGGTACAGCTTTTTCCTTGATGACATCACAATGTTCTACAAATAGCTAGTATTAATATTAAATGGACTGAGTTATCTATATCACTGGAGTTCTTCCAGTTACAGATTACTCCAATACCTTGTTTGAAAGATTTCTTCCTTCCTCAGAAAAGACGCAGTGCGCTGATAGCAGCTGTTTTCCAGATACGTCTTCCTGGGCATGCATGGCCAATGAATACGAGTGTCTCCCTTTAAAGGTTACTGTTAGGTTTTTGTGCCTCTGGCCCATCTATCCTGACCAGACACACACATATTCTCAGCCTCATTCTCAAAGCAAGGCATCATGGGTAGTCAATCCTTATGTAAGTTCAGGCTGATGAGACTTAGCCCAATCAGAGAAGGCCTTTTATACCGACTTGTACATCTGATATTGTATATGCAGGGTATGACAAAGCACAGACAAATCCTCACTTTACTGCAGTCATCATAATCTCAACAAGACACCATGTCATAACCCCAAGGCAATGTCCATTTAGAGCACTTGGTCTGAGCATACCAGAGAGGCAGTTTGCAGGGAACGCAGTACACGGAATCCGTAATAAGACGCTAGGACAGAAGAGATATCCAAATAGTGTGGTTTTTGTGCCTCTTTCCAAACCCTCTGCATACTCCCAAGCCTCATTCCCAGAGCAAAACAACATGGCTGCACAAAGTAAGGTACTATGGCATTCCTTATTACAGTGATCATTTGCATAAAACCAGGATTGTTTTTGTGTGTCTCAGACTTAATCTTATCCTCCTGTTTTTTCCTCTGTCAAAGTTGTAATGTTCTGTCTGTGACATCATCATCATCATCATCATCTGTTCCAGTGGAAATGGCTAGTGGCGTACGAGCACCTTTTTTTGTTGCGACTACTGGGCAAGAATTAATACTTAGTACTTGTTATGCTCGGGGCTGGTGGTCCCTCCAGTGAACCGTACAGTGACCACATCACTACACCTGGGAATCAAATCTGCTCTCACTCTTACTTACTAGTCCAACTCCACACCATTTATTACCACACACGCTGTGAGTAGGCTCAAACCCCTGCCTAGCAGTGTCCAGGCACACCAGGTATGGAGTGGGTATAGTGTGCCACCAAGCTGGCACAGCTGGTAGTGGTGTTTCAACTGCGTTGGGGTTCCAGGCATGTTATGGCAGCAACTTGTTTAGGGTGTTGACTTATTTATTTAGTTATTTAACCCAGAAAGAGCACTGGATTGAGGGTCCTTTTTCAGGCTGAACCCAGGCATAAAATTGTAATACAAACTTTACAAGACAGACAGAATAGAAAAAGAACAGACCTTCAACACAGCACTTAAGTACAATTACAAATACATTGATTACCACAGACATGATGTGTTTCTGACACGTTTTGTTGGAGGAGAGCAAGACACGATCATGAGTTATAAAATGTCAAGAACAAAATCGAGAAATTTCGTTGACCGAGAGACGTCACATGAACATGCATTAAATCTCTATAAATGCACAGTCAGGTGCCAAATCTAATTTTCCTCCCACCAAAAGCTGCCTAGAACCATTTTATAAGTGTAATAAGCCCATCCAGTGTATGCATCATAGGATTTTAATGCATCTCCCAGGAAAGTAAGGGCACTCGGCCTGCAGCCCCGTGCCTTACTACATACCTAGGGTGTGCATTAAAGTCCTATAATTCACACCCTGTCATGGCTTATTGCTTATTTATTTGGTCCCCAAATTATGAAAATTAAAAACATTTTTGAATAACCCTCTAGGTGGCCAAGTAAGAGCCCACCATTAAGTCACTCCAGTCATTCCCCACCCTCTGTTGCCTTCCTCCTTTCTCCCATTCACATATACATTTTTTTAAAGAATGGCTGATCTCCTTGCACTATGCCAAGGGCCAATAGACCTTTTCAAAACATCCCCCTCCCTAGCCAGATCATGCTCCCCTGGCAGTAATGAACAACAAATCCATGATCGGGGAGGGGAATAGTGGTCAAACTTCCGTATTGACTAGTCAGACCGATCTTCCTTGATTTGCAGCGTGCTTTTCCATGTACTGGTGCACATTCATTGGACTGAATCGGCATCCATGCCCAATGGGGGGGAGGGGGAGTGATCTGCTTCCTTAATGGCACTACGCAGGCGGACCAATCAGCATGCTTAGCATCAGTAATAATGTGGACCGCTCCTCCATCCTCCCAGATGCATGGGTCAGTCACTGACAGTCAAGCAGTGCCCTGTCAGTCTCAGCTGAGACTCCAGTAATGTGGAACACCTATATAGTACTGAGACACCCCTCCCTTCCTCCATATCTCCTGAGCCCTCACAGCAGTGCCTTGTCAGTCTCGCTGGTGACTACAGCAGTATGGGCCAGCTTCTTAGTACTGAGGCACCCCTCTATACATATCCACTGAACCCCCACACAGCAGTGCCCTGTCAGTGTCAGCTGTGACTCCAGCAGTGTGGGCCAGCCCCGTGGTACTGAGACATCCCTCCCTCTCTTCCTCCATATCACCTGAACCCCCACAACAGTGCCTTGTCAGTGTCAGCTGTTACTCCAGCAGTGAAGACCAGCTCCTTGGTACTGAGACACCCTTCCCTCCCTTCATATCCCCTGAACCCCCACAGCAGTGTCCTGTCAGGATCAGATGTGACTCCAGCAGTGTGGATCAGCTCCATGGTACTGCGATACACTTTCCATCCTTCATATCCCCTGAACCCCCACAGCAGTGTCCTGTCAGGGCAGATATGACTACAAGAATATAGGCCAGATCCATGATAGTCAGACTCCCCTCCCTCCATTAACCCTATACCCCCCACACAGTGCTTGTGGTGCGAGCCGACTCCACGGTACTGATGCACCATTCCTACTCTCAGCACCGATATGTAAGCACACAACTATGTGATCAGCAGGAGGGACAGCAACATTGCAGGAAATAGAAGGATGCCAGGAGGGAGTTTTAGAATGAAGAATCCCCAGAGCAAACAGCATGCAGAGCCAGTCAATGCAGGGCCAGATTAAGGCATAGGCAACACAGGCACAAGCCTAGGGCCCCTGCCTGCCAGAGTGCCTCCAGCAATTCCTAACATATATTTACTATATATGCTTTTCTTTCTGCCTGAGCTGCATGTTTTTATGTTGTCTTGCACGTGCACAAGAAACATATTGGGATAGCTTGTAATAGCAGGTTTTGGAGGCACGGTCATGTTGTGGCCAGTGGCGCCACTGCTTTTTTGGGCTGGACTCCGTAGTTCAAATTAGACTGCATGCTGTCCATGACAGCAGTGCAAAAGCATGCCACCAACTTGAAATGATTTAGCCACTGCAATGAGGGAGCACTCCCTCATTGCATGGCGTGCCTTCCCTGATGTAACATTTCAATAAACATGGCAGCGGCTGTCGCCGTCCGCCTCTTACAGTCATCAGAAAAGCCAATGTCAGGGGTGACTAATCCCCCTGTCGGCATCATCATGCCCCCCTCTCCAGTTCATTTGCTGATGGGGGAGCCCAATCCCTGTCAGCAGAATGTCCCCATACCAGTTGTTTGCCAAGGGGGGTGCCCAAACCCCCTCGGCATCATGTCCCCCCCAAACACTGACCCTTTTTTATTTCCCAATGGGGTGCCCAAATCCCCAATGGCCACATTCCTGCCCACAAAAAAACAAGCAGGAGCCACGCTGGGAGCCCACCCCAGCGTGCCAAATGTGCCTGTAAAAGGAAAAAACCTTCCCACGATGTTTGAATTTTTCTTAAAAACCTGTAAAGTATAAAACAGTCCCTCGTTGTCAGTGGCCCTCCCCCAATCCACACCCACCCTCTCGCACCCCACCCCCCCATACTTACCTCTGGAGCCTGGCACGATGATCTTCAGTGAACTGGGAACACGTCTGCACTCTTCAAAGCCAATCGTGAACTGAAGAAATGCCAGTAAGCTGCATAATTGCATAAATGTTTTTTTAAAAACTTTGGTGCATATCTCGACCACTTTTGTGAATGTTGGCACCAAATTGTCAACATGGGGTTCTTGGGACCCCACCTCATGAATTCAGTCTCTGTCATCTTGTTATTCTGTCCTAAAAGGTGATTTTGCAGTCACAGTGCGGGATCACCTTTCAGGACTGATTAACGAAATGACAGTGTCACTGTTCATCAAGTGGGCTCCCAAAAAGCCTAGGTTACAAATTTAGTGAAAAAATTCCAAAAAGTGACTGCGTAGAAGCAGGCGTTGCACAGTTTCCATGCACGCTCATAACTTAGAGAATTTTGTAATATTTTTACTCCAGATTTTTAACATTGCCATTTTTTCACAGCTCCTTATCAACAGTGCAGCTGTCATTTTCTGCATCCTCCCTGAAATGTGTTTTCGTACATCCAGTGCACAATGGCACAGTTGCTGTAGGAAAACAATGTTCAGGACACAGTAAGAAATTCAGAGTAACACTGCTCATGAGCAGAAGTACCAAAATGCCTATGTTGAAAATCTGGTGACAAAATTCCACAAAATGACTATGTTACTAGTGCGCATTGCAGTTTCCACACCCAGTCATAGCTTCAAGAATTTTTTATCTTTTCACTCCAGATTTTCAACATTGCCATTTTTGCACACCTCCTTATGAATAGTACAGCTGTCATTTTTCACATCTTTCCTGAAATGTGGTTTCACACATCTGCTGCACCGTGATGCAGTCGCAGTGGGAAATCAACATTCGGGACAGATTAAGAAAATCAAAGTGCCACTGTTCATGAGCAGGGCTCTCAGAATGCCTATGTTAAAAATTAGGTGAAAGAATTCAGAAAAATGACTTTATTATGAGCGTGTATTGTGCAGTTTTCATGCACAATCGTAACTTCAAGAATTTTTTATATTTACACTCCAGATTTTCAAAATTGCCATCTTTTCACACCTCCTTATGAATAGTGCAGCTGTCATTTTTCACATCCTGCTCGAACTGTGTTTTTACATGTGGCGCAGAATGACGCAGTCACTGTAGAAAATCAACATTCCAGACAGATTAACAACATCACAGCGCCACTTCATGAGCAGAGTCTCAAATGCTTTCATGAGGTGGGGTCACAAAAAGGCCATGTTGAAAATTTTGAGTGCAAATACCAATAAACGCCAGGTTGTTAGGGTTTCTAACTGTAATGTCCCAACCTGTACAGACTAACAGGTGTCAGGGGTGTGCCTTTGGATTGTCAGCTACAATGCTCATGCCATTGTACCCCCCCATCCTGCAGCCACTGACAGGCATCAAGATGTGCCTTGGACTCTTCGGACCCAAAGTTCACCCCTTTCTCCTATACTGCACTCATCTCAATGTACTTCCTTATGGAATGGGGTGAGCATAAGGCCCGATAGCCTCAAAGCACAACACAACACTTAGAGTCTGTAGAGTAGGGTGAGGTGAAATGGCATGGGCATTATGCCCGACAACCCAAAGGCGCACACTCCATGCCTGTCACTCTCTGCAGGGTGGGGGTGGGATTGACGGTTCCATACTTCACTGCCATTCCTGTTATGCATTTCTCTAACTCCTGCACTATCCAATGCCAACACCAGCAAGACACCATTTGGCATTGACAAATGCTTGTTTGTAAAGGACTCAGCCACTGAGTAAGTCAGAGACTGAACTGTGACATGACTGTCCCCTCCCTAATTAGGTGCTAAGTACAGCTGACAGCTTCAGGGCCCCCTGCCAGGATGACCTTTATGGTGTGAGCAAGCCAATTTCCTTTGCTTTCTCTCCCACACCCATTTAGAATTCCAGCTTAGAATCTAACTCTTAATTTAAAAGAGATTAACAGTGCGATTCAGTGTGCATGCTTTCTATTTTATCTTAAGTATCCATTTTATTGGCTTAGGAAACCTTGTTATCATTTTTGAAATTTGAATGTAAGCAAAAGCTTAATTTGCTTGAAACCTTTGAACTATGTTTAACTCTGGGTTGTTTTACTGTGTGCAATCTCCACATTCAGATGAAATACCAGTCAATGTATTGCTTGTTACCTTTGTACCATACCGGACTCTGAGTTATTTGACCCTCCACATTCATTTGTAATTCCTTTCACTGTATTGTCCATTTCTCTTGTTTTGTACTTCCATGACATGGAGACTTTGCAAAGGAGTCTCTGACTCAAAGGTTTGCAATTCCGATATCCCAGCAAACTAAAAATAAATATTTATTCTCACTCCTAAAATTAAGAAATCTACAATAAATGTCAATGGTACAATTAAAAACTGTACTCTTTTTTTTTTAATTCTCTCATCTCACTCATACTGAAGTTCTGACCTTGATACAGCTCTATTTTCAGGGTGAACAAATGAATGCATTTCAAGATTCCCATCAGTAAATCCTGCCATTTATAGATCCTGGCTTACATATCAGTAACAAAAATGTTTGATCCTGGGAATGATTTCAAATTCTTCCAATAATCACTCACATTGCAGTATAAACTCCAAAGTTCATAAGCCCCCTAGAAAACCACAGCGTAACTCCTACACCACCCAGGACCTAACCTCTTTTAGAGATCGGTCCCTACCCATCCCAACAAAATCCCACATCCTGATTCATACTACCTGACAGGACAGTACAAGAACACCCAGACTGCAAGTGCACACGTGTGTTTGGGGTTGGGGGGCTTTGGAGAAGTGCATGTTTCAGTAACTGATAGGCAATAGCCAAGAGGTGGGGCATGGTGAATGGGCATGGTTATGGGGGAGAGGCTACAGATGTCTCTTGGGCCTAGGGCCCCAGATTGCCTTAAAGGAGAAGTCCACCCAGAATGTGCAAAAACATATGTTATGAAGACTGTTTTGATATGTATGTTAAGTCCTAGTGTGTCCTTCCCTCTGTCTGCTATTAGGAGTTTTTCCTAAATTAGCCTGCTAGTTGTATGGTAGTTTTACAACCCCTGGGGATCTCTATCACAAATAGGTTTATTGGCTTTCTTTCTCCTACAATGCACCCTGGCTCATGTGACAGTGATGTAGCTATGCCCTTAGATTTAGCAGGGTCTGTTACAACTTAGCCACAAAGATAATACTTCTTTTAGAGAAGTCACACTGCTAGATTTTGGGAGAGTGTAATCATTTTTATTTTTTGATATTGGTACCTTTTCCTGCTATGTTATAACCTATAAGATGATGTTCAATTTTTGCTACTTAGTACTGGTGCAAAAACTGAAAGTGACTGAGAGGAATAGAGTAAACAGTGACATGATTCAAACACACACACACACACACACACACACACACACACACAGAGCAGAACACGGCAGGACAAGGTACTAATATCAAAAAATAATAATGATTACACTCACCCAAAATCTAGCAGTGTGTCTTCTCTGGAAGAAGTATTTTCTCTGTGGCTGAGCTGTGACAGACCCTGTAACAAGACACTGGCTTCCTGCAGGGGCAATTAGACATCACACCAAAGGACACTCTGGGAAGACTGTCTGGGAGAATTGGCCATAAAAGAAACCAGAATGGCAACCTCCAATGGCAATAAAACAGTTAGAGAAAGTTAGAAAAAACAATTCTCAGACCCAGAGGGAAAGAAAACACTGGGAACTGGTTATAACACAGAAAAAAAGACTACTACATATCTTTTTCTGATTTTAACATGGAGTTTTCCTTCAATCTGGCCCTGAGACAATGTGAAAGTTTGTCTGTGAAAGTGGAGCTCGCCACCTAAAAATATCACACTTTGAAAACCAACAGCCATCTGAATATCCAGCCAGTGAAACATAACAAACCTTAAGTTATGGACTTGCAAATATATCAAAGTTAAAAAGGACTATAACATTTTTTCTAAAGCCTTGCACCACACCGTTGATCCAAGTTTGGAAGTGACCTCAGATTGCTGTTGGTTGGCTGAGGCGGAGGGCGAGGGGCTGGATTGAGCTGCCAACAGGCAGATCTCCTATCTCAGGGAGGGATCTGGAGTCTCCCAGGTTCTTGACTGCCACCGAATGGAGGCTTGGTGGTACTGCCAAGCCCAAGAGGAGATTCAGCACAAGGTCGGGTGGGAGGAAGGAGCCATCACTGGAGCCACGGTGTGTGTACTCTCCTCCACGGGCACCTAAAGCCATGTTCTGATGTTCTGGGGTTAGGAGAGAGAAAAACCCAAGTAAATACCTATGTCTCCCCATTGCTGAAGTAAGGTGGCAGGCGGCAACAGGGAGCAAACAGCTATATCTATATATATATATATATATATATAAACAAATATTGCTGAAAGGCTTAAAGGCTGCTGAAATGAACTACTTCAGAAAAGTGACAGAGTAACTGCTTATAGTTTGCATGTGAATAAGGTTTAGCACAATTGCATTATAAATAAAATAGTCATTCAGTTACCACAACAAGATTTGTGTGCTTGCACTTGTCCCATCTCAGGGGAAGTTTGCATTTTAAGAGTAGTTATTTTCAAGCAGTGTAAAACAAGAAAAAAGTCATACTCAAGGAGTGAGAGTGGTGCTGTTAAGAGGCTGCAAACCAGCAAAGTACACAAGGAGCAATTTCAAGCAGTGCCAGCTGTGACTCCAGAAGTGTGGGCCAGCTCCATGGTACTGAGACACCCCTCCCTCCCTCCATATCCCCTGAACCCCCACAGCAGTGCCCTGTCAGTGTCAGCTGTGACGCCAGCAGTGTGGGACAGCTCCCTGGTACTGAGACACCCCTCCCTCCATATCCCCTGAACCCCCACAGCAGTGCCCTGTCAGTGTCAGCTGTGACTCCAGCTGTGTGGGACCAGCTCCATGGTACTGAGACACCCCTCCCTCCATATCCCCTGAACCTCCCACAGCAGTGCCCTGTCAGTGTCATCTGTGACTCCAGCAGTCTGGGCCAGCTCCATGGTACTGAGACCCCCCCGTCCTGAACCCTCACAGCAGTGCCCTGTCAGTGACAGCTGTGACTCCAGAAGTGAGGGAGAGCTCACTGGTACTGAAACAGCTCACTGTCCATTCACATCCCCTAAACCCCCCCCCACCCCCAAGCAGTACCCTGTCCATGTCAGTTGTGACTCCAGCAGTGTGGACCAGCTCCATGTTACTGTGACACCCCTCCCTCACTTCATGTCCCTTGAACCTCCCACAGCAGTGCCCTGTCAGTGTCAGCTGTGACTCCAGCAGTGTGGTCCATCTCCATGGTACTGAGAAACCTCTCCCTCCCTTCACTTCCCCTGAATCTCCACAGCAGTGCCCTATCAGAGTCAGTTCTGACTCCAGCAGTATGGGACCAGCTCCACGGTGCTGAGACACCCTCCTCCCTCCCTCCATATCCCTGAACCCCCACAGCAGTGCCCTGTCAGTGTCAGCTGTGACTCTAGCAGTGTGGGACAGCTCCATGGTACTGAGACACTCCCCCCTCCCTTCATATCCCCTGAACCCCAACAGTAGTGCCCTGTCAGTGTCAGTCATGATTCCAGCAGTGTGGGACCAGCTCCATGGTACTGAGAAACCCCTCCCTCCCTCAATTCATCTCATTTTACTGAAGGGTTAAACCACTGACAATAAACTAATTTAAAATGGTGACACATGGCATAACAAAATCAAATTTATTTGTTTTTATTTTAGTCTTTGATTACCAGGTAAGGCCCACTAGGCACAAGTGCCTGAATTCAGGGGCGACCTGGGAGCACTGGGCGGTTAAGTGACTTGCTCAGAGTCACACAGTGTGCAAGTGGAGGTTGTGAGAATCAAACTCAGGTCTGGTCTGATTGATGTATGAAGCTCGTTCACACCTCATTCCTCTAACCTCTAGGCAATACTGCCAACCCTACATTACATTACAAAGCGTACAAAACCATAAATACAATAACTACATTACACACATATAAATACAATTCACAATACAGTAACTACATTACACACATATAAATACAATTCACAATACAATAACTACATTACACACATATACTGTAGATACAATTCACAATACAATAACTACATTGAAACACATATAGATACAACTGACAATACAAAAACAATCCAACAAACTACAGCAACAATAGCCAACTTAGGCACAGCAGCACTTAGTTTGAGAATTCCCTCCTCCATACCCCATGAACCTCCACATCAGTATCCTGTCAGTGTCAGCTGAGACTCCAGCAATGTGGGCCAGCATCATGGTACTGAAACACCCTCCCTCCCTCCCTTCACTACCCTGAATCTCCACAGCAGTGCCCTATCAGAGTCAGCTGTCACTCCAAGCAGTGTGGCCAGCTCCTTGGTACTGAGACACCCCTCCTCCCTCCTCCCTCCATATCAACTGAACCCCCACAACAGTGCCCTGTCAGTGTCAGCTGTGACTCCAGCAGTATGGGCCAGTTCATGGTACTGAGACACCCCCTCCTACCTCCATATCCCTTGAACTCCCACAGCAGTACCCTGTCAGTATCAGCTGTGAATCCAGCAGTGTGGGACCAACTCCACGGTACTGAGACACCCTTCCCTCCCTCACTCCATATCCCCTGAACCCTCACAGCAGTGCCCCGCCAGTGTCAGCTGTGACTCCAGCAGTCTGGGCCAGGTCTATGGTACTGAGACACCCCTCCCTCCCACCATATCCCCAGAACCTCACAGCAGTACCCTGTCATTTCAGCTGTGACTCCAGCAGTGTGGGCCAACCTCATGGTACTGAGACACCTTTCCCTCCATTCATATCGCCTGAACACCCACAGCAGTGCCCTGTCAGTGTCAGCTGAGACTCCAGCAGTGTGGGACAGCTCCATGGTACTGAGACACCCCTACCTCCCCCCATATCCCCTGAACCCTCACAGTAGTGCCCTGTCAGTGTCAGCTGTGACTCCAGCAGAGAGGGACCAGCTCCACAGTACTGAGACACCCCTCCCTCCATATTCCCTGAACCCCCACAGCAGTGCCCTGTCAGTGTCAGCTGTGACTCCAGCAGTGTGGGCCAGCACCATGGTATGGCGACACCCCTCCCTCCCTTCCTCCCTCCATATCCCATGAACCCCCACAGTAGTGCCCTGTCAGTGTCAGCTGTGACTCCAGCAGTGTGGGCCAGCTCCATGGTACTGAGACACCCCCTCCCTTTCTCCCTCCATATCCCCTGAACCCCCACAGCAGTGCCCTGTCAGTGTCAGCTGTGACTCCAGCAGTGTGGGGCCAGCTCCATGGTACTGAGACCCCCCCCCTCCCTCCATATCCACTGAACCCCCACAGCAGTGCCCTGTCAGTGTCAGCTGTGACTCCAGCAGTGTGGAACCAGCTCCATGGTACTGAGACACCCCTCCCTCCATATCCCCTGAACCCTCACAACAGCGCCCTGCAAGTGTCAGCTGTGACTCCAGCAGTGTGGAACCAGCTCCATGGTACTGAGACACCCTCCTCCCTCCCTCCATATCCCCTGAATCCTCACAACAGTGCTCTGTCAGTGTCAGCTGTGACTCCAGCAGTGTGGGACCAGCTCCATGGTACTGAGACACCCCTCTCTCCAAATCCCCTGAACCCCCACAGTAGTGCCCTGTCAGTGTCAGCTGTGACTCCTGCAGTGTGGAACCAGCTCCATGGTACTGCGACACCCCTCCCTCCCTCCTTCCATATCCACTGAACCCTCACAGCAGTGCCCTGTCAGTGTCAGCTGTGACTCCAGCAGTGTGGAACCAGCTCCATGGTACTGAGACACCCCTCCCTCCATATCCGCTGAACCCCAACAGCAGTGCCCTGTCAGTGTCAGCTGTGACTCCAGCAGTGTGGGCCAGCTCAGTGGTACTGAGACACCCCTCCCTCCCTTCCTCCATCCATATCCCCTGAACCCCCACAGCAGTGCCCTGTCAGTGTCAGCTGTGACTCCAGCAGTGTGGAACCAGCTCCATGGTACTGAGACACCCTTCCCTCCCTCCATATCCCCTGAACCCTCACAGCAGTGCCCTGTCAGTGTCAGCTGTGACTCCAGCAGTGTGGGCCAGATCCACGGTACTGAGACACCCCTCGCTCCCTCCATATCCCCTGAACCCCCACAGCAGTGCCCTGTCAGTGTCAGCTGTGACTCCAGCAGTGTGGGCCAGCTCCACGGTACTGAGACACCACTCCCTCTCTCCCTCCAAATCCCCTGAACCCCCACAGCAGTGCCCTGTCAGTGTCAGCTGTGACTCCAGCAGTGTGGGACCAGCTCCATGGTACTGAGACACACCTCCCTCCTTCCCTCCATATTCCTTGAACCCCCACAGCAGTGCCCTGTCAGAGTCAGCTGTGACTCCAGCAGTGTGGGACAGCTCCATGGTACTAAGACACCCTTCCCTCCCTCCCTGCCTCCATAACCCCTGAACCCCCACAGCAGTGCCCTGTCAGTGTCAGCTGTGACTGCAGCAGTGTGGGACCAGCTCCATGGTACTGAGACACCCCTCCCTCCCTCCATATCCCCTGAAACCCCACAGCAGTGCCCTGCCAGTGTCAGCTGTGACTCCAGCAGTGTGGGCCAGATCCATGGTACTGAGACACCCTTCCTCCCTCCCTCCCTCCATATCCCCTGAACCCCCACAGCACTGCCCTGTCAGTGTCAGCTGTGACTCCTGCAGTGTGGGACCAGCATCATGGTACTGAGACACCCCCCCCTCCATATCCCCTGATCCCCCAACAGCAGTGCCCTGTCAGTGTCAGCTGTGACTCTAGCAGTGTGGGACAGCTCCATGGTACTGAGACACCCCTCTCTCCCTCCCTGCATATCCCCAGAACCCTCACAGCAGAACCCTGTCAGTGTCAGCAGTGACTCCAGCAGTGTGGGGCCAGCTCCATGGTGCTGAGACACCTCTCCCTCCATCCATATCCCCTGAACCCCCACAGCAGTGCCCTGTCAGTGTCAGCTGTGACACCAGCAGTGTGGGGCCAGCTCCACAGTATTGAGACACCCCTCCCTCCCTCCATATTCCCTGAACCGCCACAGTAGTGCCCTGTCAGTGTCAGCTGAGACTTCAGCAGTGTTTGCCAGTTCCATGGTACTGAGACACCCCTCCCTCCCTCCATATCCCCTGAACCCCCACAGCAGTGCCCCGACAGTGTCAGCTGTGACTCCAGCAGTGTGGGACCATCTCCATGGTACTGAGACACCCCTCCCTCCCCCCTCCATATCGCCTGAACCCCCACAGTAGTGCCCTGTCAGTGTCAGCTGAGACTCCAGCAGTGCAGGCCAGCATCATGGTACTGAAACACCCCTCCCTCCCTCCATATCCACTGAACCCCCACAACAGTGCCCTGTCAGTGTCAGCTGTGACTCCAGCAGTGTGGGACCATCTCCATGGTACTGCGACCCCCCTCCCTCCCTACCTCCAGATCCTCTGAACCCTCACAGCAGTGCCTTGTCAGTGTCAGCTGTGAATCCAGCAGTGTGGGACCATCTCCATGGTACTGAGACACCCTTCCTCCCTCCCCTCCATATCGCCTGAACCCCCACAGTAGTGCCCTGTCAGTGTCAGTTGAGACTCCAGCAGTGCAGGGCAGCATCATGGTACTGAAACACCCCTCTCTCCCTCCCTCCATATCCACTGAACCCCCACAGCAGTGCCCTGTCAGTGTCAGTTGTGACTCCAGCAGTGTGGTCCATCTCCATGGTACTGAGACACCCCTCCCTCCTTCCCTGCCTCCATATCCCCTGAACCCCCACAGCAGTGCCCTGTCAGTGTCAGCTGAGACTCCAGCAGTGTGGGCCAGTTCCATGGTACTGAGACACCCCTCCCTCACTCCCTCCCTCCATATCCCCTGAACCCTCACAGCAGTGCCCTGTCAGTGTCAGCTTTGACTCCAGCAGTGTGGGCCACTTCCATGGTACTGAGACACCGCTCACTCCCTCCATATCCCCTGAGCCCCTCACAGCAGTGCCCTGTCAGTGTCAGCTGTGAATCCAGCAGTGTGGGACCATCTCCATGGTACTGAGACACCCCTCCCTCCTTCCCCCCTCCATATCGCCTGAAACCCCACAGTAGTGCCCTGTCAGTGTCAGCTGAGACTCCAGCAGTGCAGGCCAGCATCATGGTACTGAAACAGCCGTCCCTCCCTCACTCCATATCCAATGAACCCTCACAGAAGTGCCCTGTCAGTGTCAGCTGTGAATCCAGCAGTGTGGGACCATCTCCATGGTACTGAGACACCCCTCCCTCCCCACTCCATATCACCTGAACCCCCACAATAGTGCCCTGTCAGTGTCAGCTGAGACTCCAGCAGTGCAGGCCAGCATCATGGTACTGAAACACCCCTCCCTCCTCCCTCCATATCCATTGAACCCACACAGCAGTGCCCTGTCAGTATCAGTTGTGACTCCAGCAGTGTGGTCCATCTCCATGGTACTGAGACACCCTTCCCTCCCTACACTTCCCCCGAATCTCCACAGCAGTGCCCTGTCAGAGTCAGCTGCGACTCCAGCAGTGTGGGACAGCTCCATGGTACTGTGAGAAACATCTCCCTCCCTCCATATTCCCTGAACCCCCACAGCAGTGCCCTGTCAGTGTCAGCTGTGACTCCAGCAGTGTGGGGTCAGCATCATGGTACTGAAACACCCCCCTCCCTCCCTCCATATCCACTGAACCCCCACAGCAGTGCCCTGTCAGTGTCAGTTCTGACTCCAGCAGTGTGGTCCATCTCCATGGTACTGAGACACCCCTCCCTCCCTTCACTTCCCCTGAATCTCCACAGCAGTGCCCTGTCAGAGTCAGCTGCAACTCCAGCAGTGTGGGACAGCACCATGGTACTGTGAGAAACATCTCCCTCCCTCCATATTCCCTGAACCTCCACAGCAGTGCCCTGTCAGTGTCAGCTGTGACTCCAGCAGTATGGGCCAGTTCATGGTACTGAGACACCCCTCCCTCCATCCCTCCATATCCCCTGAACCCCCACAGCAGTGCTCTGTCAGTGTTAGCTGTGACTCCAGCAGTGTAGGGTCAGCATCATGGTACTAAGACACCCCTCCATCCCTCCATATCCCCTGAACCCCCACAGTAGTGCCCTGTCAGTGTCAGCTGTAACTCCAGCAGTGAGGGCCGGGTCTATGATACTGAGACACCCCTCCCTCCATATCCCCTGAACCCTCACAGCAGTACCCTGTCAGTATCAGCTGTGACTCCAGCAGTGTGGGACCAGCTCCATGGTACTGAGACACCCTCCCTCCCTCCCCTCCATATCGCCTGAACCCTCACAGTAGTGCCCTGTCAGTGTCAGCTGAGACTCCAGCAGTGCAGGCCAGCATCATGGTACTGAAACACCCCTCCCTCCCTCCCTCCATATCCACTGAACCCCACAGCAGTGCCCTGTCAGTGTCAGTTGTGTCTCCAGCAGTGTGGTCCATCTCCATGGTACTGAGACACCCTCCCTCCCTCCCTGCCTCCATATCCCTGAACCCCCACAGCAGTGCCCTGTCAGTGTCAACTGTGACTCCAGCAGTGTGGGACCATCTCCATGGTACTGAGACACCTCCCTCCTCCCTCCCTCCATATCCCCTGAACCCCACAGCAGTGCCCTGTCAGAGTCAACAGTGATTCCAGCAGTGTGGGACCAGCTCCATGGTACTGAGACACCCCTCCCTCCCTCCATATCCACTGAACCCTCACAGCAGTGCCCTGTCAGTGTCAGCTTTGACTCCAGCAGTGTGGGCCACCTCCATGGTACTGAGACACCCCTCCCTACTTCCCCCCTCCATATCGCCTGAACCCCCACAGTAGTGCCCTGTCAGTGTCAGCTGAGACTCCAGCAGTGCAGGCCAGAATCATGGTACTGAAACACCCCTCCCTCCATATCCACTGAACCCTCACAGTAGTGCTCTGTCAGTGTCAGTTGTGACTCCAGCAGCGTGGTCCATCTCCATGGTACTGAGACACCCCTCCCTCCCTTCACTTCCCCTGAATCTCCAGAGCAGTGCACTGTCAGAGTCATCTGCGACTCCAGCAGTGTGGGACAGCTCCATGGTACTGTGAGAAACATCTCCCTCCCTCCATATTCCCTGAACCCCCACAGCAGTGCCCTGTCAGTGTCAGCTGTGACTCCAGCAGTGTGGCCATCTCCATGGTACTGAGACACCCCTCCCTCCATATCCCTTGAACCCCCACAGTAGTGCCCTGTCAGTGTTAGTTTTGACTCCAGCAGTGTGGGGCCAGCTCCACGGTACTGAGACACCCCTCCCTCCCTCCCTCCATATCCCCTGAACCCCCACAGCAGTGCCCTGTCAGTATCAGCTGTGACTCCAGCAGTGTGAGACCAGCTCCATGGTACTGAGACACCCCTCCCTCCCTCCATATCCCCTGAAACCCCACTGCAGTGCCCTGTCAGTGTCAGCTGTGACTCCAGCAGTGTGGGACAACTCCATGGCACTGAGACACCCTCCCTCCCTCCCTCCATATCCCTGAAACCCACAGCAGTGCCCTGTCAGTGTCAGCTGTGACTCCAGCAGTGTGGGCCAACTCATGGTACTGAGACACCCTCCACCTCCATATCCCCTGAACTCTCACAACAGTGCCCTGTCAGTGTCAGCTGACTCCAGCAGTGAGGGACAGTTCATGGTACTGAGACACCCTCCCTCCCTCCCTCCATATCCCTGAACCCTCACTGCAGTGCCCTGTCAGTGTCAGCAGGATTCCAGCAGTGTGGGACCAGTTCCATGGTACTGAGACACCCCTCCTCCATATCCCTGAACCCTCACTGCAGTGCCCTTTCAGTGTCAGCTGTGAATCCAGCAGTGTGGGACCATCTCCATGGTACTGAGACACCCTCCTCCTCCCCTCCATATCTCCTGAACCCTCACAGTAGTGCCCTGTCAGTGTCAGCTGAGACTCCAGCAGTGCAGGCCAGCATCATGGTACTGAAACACCCCTCCCTCCCTCCCTCCATATCCACTGAACCCCACAGCAGTGCCCTGTCAGTGTCAGTTGTGACTCCAGCAGTGTGGTCCATCTCCATGGTACTGAGACACCTCCTCCCTCCCCTCCATATCTCCTGAACCCTCACAGTAGTGCCCTGTCAGTGTCAGCTGAGACTCCAGCAGTGCAGGCCAGCATCATGGTACTGAAACACCCTCCCTCCCTCCATATCCTGAACCCCCAGCAGTGCCCTGTCAGTGTCAGCTGTGACTCCAGCAGTGTGGTCCATCTCCATGGTACTGAGACACCCTCCTCCCTCCCTCCATATCCCTGAACCCCCACAGCAGTGCCCTGTCAGTGTCAGCTGAGACTCCAGCAGTGTGGGCCAGTTCCATGGTACTGAGACACCCCTCCTCCCTCCATATCCCTGAACCCCCACAGCAGTGCCCTGTCAGTGTCAACAGTGATTCCAGCAGTGTGGGACCAGCTCCATGGTACTGAGACACCCCTCCCTCCCTCCCTTCATATCCCTGAACCCTCACAGCAGTGCGCTGTCAGTGTCAGCTTTGACTCCAGCAGTGTGGGCCACCTCCATGGTACTGAGACACCCCTCACTCCCTCCATATCCCCTGACCCCCTCACAGTAGTGCCATGTCAGTGTCAGCTGTGAATCCAGCAGTGTGGGACCATCTCCATGGTACTGAGACAACCCTCCCTCCTTCCCCCCTCCATATCGCCTGAACCCCCACAATAGTGCCCTATCAGTGTCAGCTGAGACTCCAGCAGTGCAGGCCAGCATCATGGTACTGAAACACCCCTCCCTCCCTCCATATCCACTGAACCCCCGCAGCAGTGCCCTGTCAGTGTCAGTTGTGACTCCAGCATTGTGGTCCATCTCCATGGTACTGAGACACCCCTCCCTCCCTTCACTTCCCCTGAATCTCCAGAGCAGTGCACTGTCAGAGTCAGCTGCGACTCCAGCAGTGTGGGACAGCTCCATGGTACTGTGAGAAACATCTCCCTCTCTCCATAATCCCTGAACCCCCACAGCAGTGCCCTGTCAGTGTCAGCTGTGACTCCAGCAGTGTGGGACCAGCTCCATGGTACTGAGACACCCCTCCCTCCCTCCATATCCCCTGAAACCCCACTGCAGTGCCCTGTCAGTGTCAGCTGTGACTCCAGCAGTGTGGGACAACTCCATGGTACTGAGACACCCCTCCCTCCCTCCATATCCCCTGAAACCCCACAGCAGTGCCCTGTCAGTGTCAGCTGTGACTCCTGCAGTGTGGGCCAACTCCATGGTACTGAGACACCCCTCCTACCTCCATATCCCCTGAACTCTCACAACAGTGCCCTGTCAGTGTCAGCTTTGACTCCAGCAGTGAGGGCCAGTTCATGGTACTGAGACACCCCTCCCTCCATATCCCCTGAACCCTCACAGCAGTGCCCTGTCAGTGTCAGCTGTGACTCCAGCAGTGTGGGACAGCTCCATGGTACTGTGAGAAACATCTCCCTCCCTCCATATTCCCTGAACCCCCACAGCAGTGCCCTGTCAGTGTCAGCTGTGACTCCAGCAGTATGAACCAGTTCATGGTACTGAGACACCACCCCTCCTCCCTCCCTCCATATCCCTGAACCCTCACAGCAGTGCCCTGTCAGTGTCAGCTGTGACTCCAGCAGTGTGGGACAGCTCCATGGTACTGTGAGAAACATCTCCCTCCCTCCATATTCCCTGAACCCCCTCAGCAGTGCCCTGTCAGTGTCAGCTGTGACTCCAGCAGTATGGGCCAGTTCATGGTACTGAGACACCCCTCCCTCCATCCCTCCATATCCCCTGAACCCCCACAGCGGTGCCCTGTCAGTGTCAGCTGTGACTCCAGCAGTATGGACCAGCTCCATGGTACTGAGACACCCCTCGCTCCCTCGATATCCCCTGAACCCCCACAGCAGTGCCCTGTTAGTGTGAGCTGTGACTCCAGCAGTGTGGGACCAGCATCATGGTACTGAGACATCCCTCCATATCCCCTGAACCCCCACAGTAGTGCCCTGTCATTGTTAGTTGTGACTCCAGCAATGTGGGCCAACTCCATGGTACTGAGACACCCCTCACTCCCTCCATATCCCCTGAACCCCCACAGCAGTGCCGTGTCAGTGTCAGCTGTAACTCCAGCAGTGAGGGCCGGGTCTATGGTACTGAGACATCCTTCCCTCCATATCCCCTGAACCCTCACAGCAGTACCCTGTCAGTGTCAGCTGTGACTCCAGCAGTGTGGGACCAGCTCCATGGTACGGAGACACCCTTCCCTGCCTCCATATCCCCTGAACCCCCACAGCAGTGCCCTTTCAGTGTCAGCTGTGAATCCAGCAGTGTGGGACCATCTCCATGGTACTGAGACACCCCTCCTCCTCCCCCTCCATATCGCCTGAACCCTCACAGTAGTGCCCTGTCAGTGTCAGCTGAGACTCCAGCAGTGCAGGCCAGCATCATGGTACTGAAACACCCTCCTCCCTCCCTCCATATCCACTGAACCCCACAGCAGTGCCCTGTCAGTGTCAACAGTGATTCAGCAGTGTGGGACCAGCTCCATGGTACTGAGACACCCCTCCCTCCTCCTCCATATGCCCTGAACCCTCACAGCAGTGCCCTGTCAGTGTCAGCTTTGACTCCAGCAGTGTGGGCTACCTCCATGGTACTGAGACACCCCTCACTCCCTCCATATCCCCTGACCCCCTCACAGCAGTGCCATGTCAGTGTCAGCTGTGAATCCAGCAGCGTGGGACCATCTCCATGGTACTGAGACACCCCTCCCTCCTTCCCCCCCTCCATATCGCCTGAACCCCCACAGTAGTGCCCTGTCAGTGTCAGCTGAGACTCCAGCAGTGCAGGCCAGCATCATGGTACTGAAACACCCCTCCCTCCCTCCCTCCATATCCACTGAACCCTTACAGTAGTGCCCTGTTAGTGTCAGCTGTGAATCCAGCAGTGTGGGACCATCTCCATGGTACTGAGACACCCCTCCCTCCCTTCACTTCCCCTGAATCTCCAGAGCAGTGCACTGTCAGAGTCAGCTGCGACTCCAGCAGTGTGGGACAGCTCCATGGTACTGTGAGAAACATCTCCCTCCCTCCATATTCCCTGAACCCCCACAGCAGTGCCCTGTCAGTGTCAGCTGTGACTCCAGCAGTACGGGCCAGTTCATGGTACTGAGACACCCTTCCCTCCATCCCTCCATATCCCCTGAACCCCCACAGCAGTGCCCTGTCAGTGTCAGCTGTGACTCCAGCAGTGTGGCCAGCTCCATGGTATCGAGACACCCCTCCCTCCCTCCATATCCCCTGACCCCCCCACAGCAGTGCCCTGTCAGTGTTAGTTGTGACTCCAGCAGTGTGGGGCCAGCTCCATGGTACTGAGACACCCCTCCCTCCCTTCCTCCATATCCCCTGAATCCCCACAGCAGTGCCCTGTCAGTGTCAGCTGTGACTCCAGCAGTGTGGGACAACTCCATGGTACTGAGACACCCTTCCCTCCCTCCATATCCCCTGAAACCCCACAGCAGTGCCCTGTCAGTGTCAGCTGTGACTCCTGCAGTGTGGGCCAACTCCATGGTACTGAGACACCCCTCCTACCTCCATATCCCCTGAACTCTCACAACAGTGCCCTGTCAGTGTCAGCTGTGACTCCAGCAGTGTGGGCCAGCCCCATGGTACTGAGACCCCTCTCCCTCCCTCCATATCCCCTGAACCCTCACAGCAGTGCCCTGTCAGTGTCAGTTGTGACTCCAGCAGTGTGGGCCAGCTCCACGTTACTGAAACACCCTTCCCTCCTTCATTTCATTTCAACTCACTAAAGAGTTAAATCATTGACAATAA
This sequence comes from Neoceratodus forsteri, assembly GCA_016271365.2. Taxonomy (NCBI): domain Eukaryota; kingdom Metazoa; phylum Chordata; order Ceratodontiformes; family Ceratodontidae; genus Neoceratodus; species Neoceratodus forsteri. Next base: position 315,577,553 of record JADMNL010000026.1, on the reverse strand, counting down.
ACTAGTTTAAAATGGTGACACATGGCATAACAAACTCAAATTTATTTATTTTTATTTTAGTCTTTGGTAACCGAGTAAGGCCCACTAAGCACAAGTGCCTGATTTCAGGGGCAACCTGGGAGCACTGGGCAATTAAGTGACTTGCTCAGAGTCACACAGTGTGCAAGTGGAGGTTGTGAGAATCAAACTCAGGTCTGGTCTGCTGTATGAATCAAGCTCGTTCACAGCTCATTCCTCTAACGTCTAGGCTATACTACCAATCCTACATTAAATCACAAAGCGTACAAAGCCATAAATACAATAACTATATTACAAACATATAGATACAGTTCACAATACAATAACTACATTACACACATATAGATACAATTCACAATACAAAAACAATCCAACAAACAACTACAGCAACAGTAGCCAACTTACGTACAGCAGCACTTAGTTTGAGAATTCCTTCCCTCCATACCCCCTGAACCCCCACATCAGTGTCCTGTCAGTGTCAGCTGAGACTCCAGCAGTGCAGGCCAGCATCATGGTACTGAAACACCCCTACCTCTCTCCCTCCATATCCCATGAACCCCCACAGCAGTATCCTGCCAGTGTCAGCTGAGACTTCAGCAGTGTGGGCCAGTTCCATGGTACTGAGACACCCCTCCCTCCCTCCATATCCCCTGACCCCCCCACAGCAGTGCCCTGTCAGTGTCAGCAGTGATTCCAGCAGTGTGGAACCAGCTCCATGGTACTGAGACACCTCTCCCTCCCTCCCTCCATATCCCCTGAATCCCCACAGCAGTGCCCTGTCAGTGTCAGCTGTGACTCCTGCAGTGTGGGACCATCTCCATGGTACTGACACCCCTCCATATCCCCTGAACCCTCACAGCAGTGCCCTGTCATTTCAGCTGTGACTCCAGCAGCGTAGGACTAGCTCAATGGTACTTAGACACCCTTCCCTCCCTTTATATTCCCTGAACCCCCACAGCAGTGCCCTGTTGGTATTGGCTGTTACTCCAGCAGTGTGGACCAGCTCCATGGTACTGAGACACCCCTCCATCCCTCCCTATCACTGAACCACACAGCACTGCCCTGACAGTGTCAGCTGTGACTTCAGTAGTGTGGAACCAGTTCCATGGTACTGTGTCGCAACAGGGACACTACACAATCAGCTGTTTTGGTAGCTTGTAATGCACCAAAACAGCAGATTGCGTGTCGACGTGGCCGAATTCTTGAGGCACTGAGGTATGCTCCCTAACTGCTGATGCAATGTGTTTCTTGCACATGCATGCAAGCAACATGACAAAACTGAAAAATAGTTTCACAGTTTTCATATCTTAAAGTTACCAAAAATATACCACTATATTGTTGAAAACTACACTGGACAATTTACCAAACACATCAATACAAAAACATCAGTATACAAAATACTTTCTGATTACAAAACTGTCTACTTGGGTCTACTTTTCAATATATTATTAGCACAGCTAATTCATTTTCAGATTCTGAAATACAAAATGCAAAGTTATGACAAGTATCCATAAAAAGGAGGAAAGACAGAATATACCAGCCGGGACTTAAAGTGATCCCCTGATTTCTGGAGCTTAAATTTCAAGGCCTCACTTTTAAATGGGGATCTACGAAGTTGCTTTGCCTCGGTATATAACGAAGAGCAGGTCTGCATAGAGCATCAGGTGGAGAAGGGGCTCCTGTGAATGAAAAAGAGCAGAAAAAAAGACTCATAAGTGGAAAGTCAAGAGAACATGCAAAAGGTCAAAACTTTATCAGCGCTAGATCAACATACTACTTATGATAAATGCCCAGAATCAGCAAAAACTGGAGCAAAAATGAAGGCATCTTGTCAGCATTTTTCTTTATCTCTTTTTGGATTTCTTCTTCAGAAAAAGGCTTAAGGTCCCATTGTTGATTTATACCATCTGGTTTAACACTTTTTAAGTTATATATCCATTCACTTTCTTTCATAAGCAGCAGGTTCACCGTAGCACCTCCATATTTCACAGGTGGCACCTGCTCAATTCCCGTTAATTGGGGTCTCTGCTCTGAGGAGTTATGGCACCTTGCAAAGTGTAAACCTACAGAAGTGTCCATTTTTTGTTCATTATGTTCCTAATGTGCTCCTGCATTCTTGTTTTTAACATTCCAGTTGATCTGCCAACATAAACCTTCTTGCAGGGGCACCATCATATGTACACTAAAAAAGTAGAGTTACATATTATGAACTGTTTAACCTCAAATTCCTTCCCTGGACATGCTGGATTTCCAAACCTTTTACCAGTATTGCAGTGATTACAAACATTACAACTTAGGCACTTAAAGCAGCCATCTGTTTTTTTTGGTAAGCAAATTGGAATGATGTTGCTGCCTATCTGGGGTAAACCTGCTATTATTCAATTTGTCTTTTAGATTAGGGGCTCTGCTGAAGGTATCCCTGGGCATTTCCCTTACTGCTGTCTCTAAAGTGTGGTCTCCTAGCTGGACTGGCCAGTTTCCATGTATGATGTTGTAGTCTGACCAGACCAATTGTTATATTCGGTCACAAAGGTTATTTGAGGCTCAGTCCTCGATTTTTTATTTGTTTTTACTAATAGACTGCCTCTGGGTCTGACCTTTGCTTTCTCAAAAGCTTAATTTAGCACATCAATGCTATACCCCCAGGATATAAACCTTTAATTCAATGCTTCTGCCTCTTTCTGGAATGTGTTTTCCTCAGAACAGTTCTGTTTCAAATGTAACAAGCATTTGTCAATGCCAAATGTTTGCTTGCTGACATTAGCAGTGAAGTGCAGGAGTTTGTTAAAACTTTATTTTTATACAGAAACAAATGATTAGCACCAAAGACACTGTTTACAATCAAGTCTTGTGAAATAAGTCCTTAAAAAATACACACGAACAAACTTACATACAACAATAAACATTATTAAATAACATTACCCAAAACATACACATACGTTCTGCAAATGTTTAACTAGTTTACCTTTAAAACTGGACAGGCTAGCTATATTTTTTAAGTGTTCAGGCAAATTATTCCAAGAAGAAGCAAATCTATTTTGCAGCTTCAGTTTCCCTATTTTACTACAATATTTAAATATTGGGATCCTATTCTCTGAATTCCTTGTACAAAAAACTAATTATTTGAAGATTGAAACATAACATACTTAGCCAAAGGATGAGTACTTTTCGCATATATAATCTTATAATTAATTAGCCATATATAATTTCTTTGAGCATCAGGATGCAACCAATTTAATTGATTATATAACGTGCAATGTTGCATTTTATATTCACCCTTAATAAATTTACCCAATCTATAAACTATTTGATTAACTTTCTTTAATACTCTCTGAGAGGAGTTCACATAAATTAATGCTCAATATTCAAGTACCGGCATCAGCATTTGTTTAACGAGTTTCTCTCTAGCTAATTTAGGCAAAATTCTTGTTAATCTTCTGAGAACACCCAATCTTTGATTAACTTTTTTGACCTGGATATCAACATGCTTTTCAAAAGTCATACGAGAATCTATGTTCAATCCCAAGTACCTATAACCTTTTACTTACTCAATTTGTGAACCATTCGATAAGTGGATGTGTAACTGTGCCTCAGATTTCAACTTATACCCCAAGCAAAACGTCATACACGGGGTTTTCTTTGCATTAAGTAAAAGATCAGAGTCACCCATCCACTGCTCCAGTTGAATTAAATCCCTCTGTAACTGATGTTCCATAATTCCTACATTCTCTGCCGAGACCAATAAAACAGCATCATCAGCATATAATCTGATGTCTCTGTATTTTATTGTTTGCACCAGGTTATTAACATAAACATTAAACATCAACAGGCTGAGTTTCGACCCCTGAGGAACACCACAATTTATTTCCTCAAGGCTTGACACTGAGTTACCGTTAATGACACACTGCCTACAATTTGCTATATATGATGCCATCCATGTTAATGGTTCTTCATCCACCCCAACCAGCCAAAGTCTTTCTAACAATGTTCTGTGCTGAACTAAATTGAAAGCTTTACTGAGTTAGACAGATGCAGTATAGGAATGGCAGTGATGTATTGAACTGATGCCAACTCCACCCCCACTCTGCAGAGATGGACAGGCATTGGGGTGTGCCTTTGGGTCATCACCCATAAGGGTCACAACATTTCACCTCACCCTGCCCTGCAGACACTTACAAGTGTCGAGGTGTGCCTTGGGGTGTTCGGGCTTTACACTCACCTCATTCCATAAGAAAATACACTAAAATGGGTGCAGTATAGGACAATGGGGTGAACTCTGGGGCCAAAGAGTCCAAGGTGCACCTTGATGCCTGTCACTGGCTGCAGGGTGGTGGTGGGGGGGGTGGAATGGCATGAGCATTACTGTCAACAATCCCAAGTCACACCCCTGATTCCTGTCAGTCCCTCCACGGTAGAGCAGACGCCTGTCAGACCCTACAGGGTAGGGCATTACGGTCAGAAATCCTAAGGTCCTAGGCATTTCTTGGTATTTTTACTCCAAGTTTTCAACATGGGCTTTTTGTGACCCCACCTCATGAACAGTGGCACTATCAGTTTGTTAGCCAAAAGGTGATTTTGCACAGCGACTGCGCCATTTGGCGTCACAGGTGTGAAAATACATTTTGAACATGATGTGAAAAATGAAAGCTGTACTGTTCATGAGGAGGTGTAAAAAATGGCAATGTTGAAAATCTGGAGCGAAAATATAAAATAACCAGTGAAGTTACTAGCGTGCATAGAAACTGCGCAACGCACACCCATAATGCAATTATTTGGGAGATTTTTTGCACCAGATTATCAATATAGGCATTTTGGGACCTCCACTCATGAACAGTGTTACTGTGATTTTCTTAATCTGTCCCAAACATTGATTTCCAACAGCAACTGCTCTATTCTGCGCTGGATGTGTGAAAACACATTTTGGGCAGGATGTGAAAAATGACAGCTGTACTGTTCATAAGGATGTGTGGAAAAATGCCAATGATGAAAATCTGGAGTGAAAATATTACAAATTTGTGAAGTTATAAGGGTGCGTAGAAACTGTGCAATGCACACTCGTAACAGTCATTTTATGGACTTTTGTGACCAAATTTTTAACATAGGCATTTTAGGACCTCTGCTCATGAACAGTGTCACTGTGATTTTCTTAATCTGTCTCGAACACTGATTTCCCACAGTGACTGCGCTATTCTTTACCGGAAGTGTGAAAACACATTTCGACCAGGATGTAAAAAATGACAGGTGTACTGTTCATAAGGAGGTGTGACAAAATGCCTATGTTAAAAATCTGGAGTGAAAATATTACAAATTCATGAATTTGGGAGTGCGCGTGGAATCTGCGCAACACACACTCGTAACAGAGTTATTTGTGAGAATGTTTTCACCAAATTTGCAACACAGGCTTTTTGAGAGCCCACCTTATGAACAGTGACACTGTTGTTTTGTTAATCAGTCCCAAAAGGTGATTCCATGCAGTGACCACAAAAATCACCTTTCAGGACTGAATAACAAAATGACAGTCACTGAATTCATGAGGTGGGGTCCCAAGAACCCCATGTTGAAAATTTGGTGCAAAAATTCAAAAAAATGACTGAGATATGCACCAAAGTTGAAAAAACTCTATTTATGCCGTTATACAGATTACCAGCATTTCTTCAGTTTGTGGTCGGCTTTGAAGAGTGCAGACGTGTTCCCGCTCCACCAAAGATCATTACGCTGGCCTCCAGAGGTAAGTATGGGGTGAGGGGTTGGGAGGGGTGGTACAGAGGATGGGTGTGGGGTGAGGGTGGAGGGGCGGCACAGAAGATGTGGCATGGGTTGGGGGAGGTGGGCAAGAGAGTCAATGAGGGACCATTTTCTTACTTTTTTATTGTACAGATTATTTGACTTTGCCATGCTGGGGTGGCTCCCAGCTTGGCAACTTGAAGTTTGTTTGTGGGGGCAGTGAGCCAACAGGGTTTGGACACCCGCTTTGGCCATACAGTGTGGAGGTGAACACATGAGGACATTGGACTTTTGCCATGCTGGGGTGGGCTCCAACTTGGCACCTGGAAGATTGCTTTCTTGGGGGGCCCACTGGAGCTGATGGGATTGGACATCCCCATCAAACATGCAGTGTGCTTGGGGGGGGGGGAGTGTGCATGAACAGAGGAGGATTGGGCACCCCCTCGGCACACAACAAATGGGGGCACATACAACAACCGCTACAATCAACAGTGGTGACATGTAGGCATTTTGCATATTGCTGATGCACAGCAGTATGGAAATTGCCTACACGTTACCACCGTTGATTGTAGCGGTCATTTGCTTTCAACTGTACGCCACTGTATCTGAACTGCTGTCATAGACAGCTGGGACACTCATTGGTGCAGTGTGGCCGCACCTGCAAAAACACTCAGGGTATTGGAAGCGGGGGTGCCACACCTACAAAAACTCGTATGGTGGCACTATGTTTCTTGCACATGCATGCAAGCAAACATAAAAACTGGCCACATAAGGTACAGAATTAATGAGTCTCTGAGGGTGGGCACTTTCTGCTCTCAACACTGAATTTGTGTCCATATACTTCCTGCAACATTTTGTCTGTATATTTTCAGCACTTTCTGTTAGACTAGTTAGCGAGATGTCAAGAAAATCTACTTTTTCACTGTGGCAGGCCAGAAGGTTCCCTAACCAGTTCAGGATAGGCCAGATGAATCTGGAAGGAGAGGCAGGAAGCTTACTCAGTGACCAAGGTGCAAAAGGTTTATTTACCAGTGACTATAAAAACCAAGATAACTGTGTTCCACAATGTCACAGGATAATTAAAAAAACAAAACAATGCGATTGGGACCAATTGGTCAAACAAAAAACAAAGATTAATCCCTTTGGTCCAAGTGTTGAGTGCACTTGTCCGAGCTGATGAGATAACTGATGAACCAAGCTTGGGCCTTCCTCTGCGTCAGCTGCTCAGCAGGTGGGCACTGACCCCACAAAGCGCTTTTGTAAACAGGCCATAATGAGGTGTCCCCCAATGGAACAGAACACAATGAGGAACACTGCTAGCTGGTCAATAAAGAACTTGACGATCCTCCACAGCTCCGGCAATAAGCTGAAGATTTCTGGTTGGCAGGTGGTTCTCTAGATGATCCGCTGCAATGACCACTGGAAGGTCCCCAGCCTCAGATGACCTCTCCACAAGATGACTGCTCATGGAACAATCTTTGAGCTGCTTCTGCAGAGTGACACGGGCATGCGCACATTTATGGATGGCCAGCAAAATAATAAAAGGGCACGCACGACGTAAACTGTGGTCCCTCAAGCTTGAGCCAGAGCAGCTCCTAAACTGAGTCATTACTGGATACCTCACTAGTGGCTCTCTACCACTTACTGTTGCAGGGATGATGCTGGAACACTTGTGGTGGGTCTTTGACACAGGCTGACGTCACTGGAGGTGATTCTGCTGCAGATGGTGTATTGTCCGGGGACCTCCCTGGGTCAGCGTCATGCTCTGATGAAGCTGGTCTGGGCAACAAAGGTGAAGCTGGATGTCAGGTATACCAGGGCACATTTGATAATGGTTCGGTAACAAGTGAACAGTTTTGTTTCTGGCAGACAGTTCAGTTTTAGTAGGAAATATGGTCTATAGGGGGCGCTAGGCAGGCAACAGCACAGTTTGGTCTGAGTGGTGCTTAAACAGCCTTTGCTGTGGATAACCTAGGGCCATTTGCCTACTTCCTTCTTTCCAGCCCTGGGTGCTGCACCTGTAATGTGGGCTATCTCTGCGGAACCAAATCTGTGGCTGGGCCTGTGGGGCTCCCTGTCCGGATCCCGCCTCCCTCATTAATGCTAATGGTTCCACTGCCCTTGGATAGGGCCTTGCCCAGCCCTGACCACTTACTGGACTCAGTATAGGCCTGGGCTTTTTTTCAGGGGTTGGCTGGCTGTGGGCCTTGGTCTTTGGCCCTGCCCCTAATGCAGAATGGCCCCGCATCAGAACCAAGGCTGGCAACCCAACTCTTTGCCCCTTCTCTACTTGGGGCTTCCAAAATCACAGTGCCCTGCTCTTAACAAGCAGAATAAAATAAAATAAGAAGAAAGGGGAAAAAAATCATAACTACAATAGCCCTGTGACCTTTGGCCACCCCCCTGGGGCCTTTCACTCTGCGCACTCGGCCCATTGCCTCCCCACTCCCCTACCCCCTCAGGGCCAGCAGCTCAACCAGGGAGCCCACTGCACCTCCCCCTCATCTTTACTAGGGCACTGGCCTGTAATTCTTTTGGGCACACAGCTGGGCAGTGCTGTGTGCCCACCCTTAGCTCCACTCTTACAAATGGTGATGCTTGGGCAACAGACCAGCTGCACAGGGCCTGGCTCAGCCTCACCCTCCCCATACCCAAATATTCAGGCCTCTACCCTTGGCCCCATGTCTGTACTCCTGAAGAGCATCCTGTCCGGTCCTCCTGGTCCCCCGCTTTTACTCCTTCCTCGTTGTTAGATGCTACTTTTGCACCCACCCTACCCCTGGGGCTCATGCCAGGCACTGGGCCCCAATTCACTTGTGGTGGCTGCCTCTCCTCACTCTACTTTCTACCTCCTCTGCCGCCTGGCTCTGTCTTTTCCTTCTCCCCCACCATGCCTATGGTATGAGTTAAACAAAAGATTGAGCACTCGGCCCACTCACAACCACGGCCTGGGATTTCACTTTGCTGGTGGGGGGTCTGGATGAGCTGCTGGGGAGCCACACTTCCATCCGGCTTTTTCTTTAGCACTCCATGGTTGCTGGGGTGGAACTACTGGTCCAGTGTGTGGTTTCTGCCCAGACCTATTTTTGTGCCTCACCACTTTGGTGCGACAGCCTGAGGCACTACCCCATGCCACTCAGGACTCAGGGAACAAAATGAGTGTGTTGGGGAGCTGGGCTCCCACCCTACAAACCCTGCTGCTGCTGCTGCTACTACCAGGTGACCCTGGACTAAAGATGGAGGGGAGCGATGCCAGAGGAGCCACAGACACCTTCAGGTACTCTTCTTTGGTCCATGCTCCTAGTGTTCTCCACCCTCCAAGTCTCATGGCCGACTCCCTCTACAGCCACTCCCTGGCCTGTTGTAGGGCAGTGGAGGTTCTCCCATTTGGCCAGGAGATTGGGCATTGAAAGCCCCACTGGGAGGGTCTACTGCCCCGATCCCCCTTCCCAGCACCAAATGGTGCTAAGTTTAATAGAGAGATAGGGAGGGAGTCAAGGAGACTACAGGCAAGAGCCGGGAAGGAGGGGATGAAAAAAAAAAAAAATATATATATATATATTTAAAAGACAAAGAACCCTCTGCATAAACACTGCAAGGCAAGGAGTTACCCAAAAGGGCATTTGGCCGCTGAAAAGTTTCGAAAATACAAATCACATATGCCCCATTACCAAGCATCATGGTCTGCATGTGGAAATCACAGAATGTTATGCTGGTCCGTCTTTAGCAGACTTACAGGCCGGGTGCGGCCTCTCACACACCTCTAGAGCACCCTTGCTACTGTGTGAGAGGCCTTCCGGCACCATGCAATTCTGCTTAAAGTTGGACCAGCATAACATTCTGTGGTGATCTGCATATGCAGACCATGATGCTTTGCATTGTGGAGACATGTGTGATTATATATATATATATATATATATACCTAACTTTGGAGTACTATAGTCAGCATCCTGCACATATATAAAATGCAGATTTTTATCATTTACACTTAACCAATTCATAAATTCATCAACACCTGTACCCTGCCATATGCACAGAATGTCATCAATAAAATGCAGCCATAGCCTGATCCTGGGCAAAAAAGGATTTGTATGTTTGTTAAAGATATGCATCTCTTCCCATTTGCTGCAGAACAGGTTGGCATACAACGGCACCATGCATGCCCCCATAGCTGTGCCGCAGGTTTAGAAGTAATATATGCCACCAAATTCAAAGTAGTTGTGTTTCAGGACAAAATTCAAAGAATTAATGATGAATTCAGTTGGCACACATTCCCTGTTGTCACTGTTCTCCAGGAAGTATGTACAAACATTCACACAATCTGTGTGTTTAATGCTGGTGTACAGTGATTCAACATCTGTACACTGTCATACCATTCCTTCTTCCTTTTTAAAATCATGCAATTTGATTAACACATCTGTAATATCTTGGACATGTCATTTCAATTTAACAACTTCTCTCTAAGAAAAAATCTATAAATTTGCCCAGTCTTTCTGTAAGTGAGCCACTACTTGGAAATAATTGATCTGCCTGGTGGCTAGGTCATATTTTTGTAACTTTAGGAAGTATACATACACTTGGTGTTGTGGAATTTCATTCCATAAATATTTAAATTCTTGTTCGCTAATCTCCCCACAACCCACTGCTTCCTGTAACAACTGATAAAGTTCAATTTTAAATTTATCAGTGGGATAATGATGCAGCTTCTGATTATTCATGTTTTCTAAATGGCCCATAACAATATATTTGTAATGATTTTTTACCTAGGACCACAATATTACCTCCTCTGTCAGCAGGTGTAAACACAACGTCATCATATCCTGAAAGCTCTTAAAGCAGCAAACTCTCCGTACTGCATATTCTTATTCTCCGGTGTACTAACTTTTTCTAACAGTTCATTTACCTATTTTTCCACTGTTCTTTCAAATGTTAAAATAGCAGGGTTGTTAATCACAGGTATGGAAGTGGAACCAGGTCTGAAAGTTCTTTTTCTCTGTGTCCAGATGTCGTCTTCTCTGTCCACTGATAAAATTCCTGTATCCAGGTCTCCCTCTTGGTGAAGGAGGTCCTCCAGTTCCTCCAGACTCCGTTCATCAATCACACTAGTGGGAACGTTGCATTTCACCTGAAGTTTCAGTGTTGCTTGATCCTGCAGCCCCTGCTATCTCAGCTGCATGAATTTCATTTAATATCAAGTCCACGTTTTCACCCAGTATTTCCTCAGTTACATCCATTTCAGTCTATTGGTTGGTGTCCTTGTTTTTACTGTAAAAATATTTCAGCCTTATATTCCAAAAGAATTTAAACAGTTCCACATTTACTTGAAATTGATTAATTTGGGGAAGGGGGCTACAAATGAAAGTCCTTTCTTTAACACTGAAATTTCAGACTCTGTTAGTTGTCCGCTTCACAGATTTGTTGTTTGTAATTCCTGTTCTGTTGTTTGGGTTTGTTCCGCAGCTTCCGCTTGTTGGTTGCTGCCTGATTTTTTCTTTCCCCTCCGCTGGGTACCTCTTCTCATCTTTTTCTCCTTTTTTGTCCCTCTCCAAGATTGAGGTCCCTGGCTCTTCCCTTTGTTAAAAAAAAAAGGTTTCTTTTGTGAGTCTTGGCTCCTACTGCTGTTCCTAGAGTTAAACTTAACCCTTTGTCCACTTCTACTTCTTCCCTGAGTTTTTTTCCAAGTAGAGATGCAATCATTTTCAAAGTCCTCTTTATCTTTTAGCAACTTTTTTTCATTTCTTTTCAATTATTTCTGCTTCATATTTCCTTAACCCTTAGACTGCCAACAGAATTAGAATGTATTGGAGTTCTGGACTGATATATCAATCCACGGGCCCTGTAATGACTGATCTTTGGTTCAAGAGACTGTCATGTTCTTTACATTCTGGATTATTCCTCAGTTTTAATACCTCTTCTCTCGCACTTGCAATTTCCACACTTAAGTTTTCATGTTTTTTAACATCAGATTTAATCAAAAGTGCAAAGAAAATGCACAAACAGTCTAAATAAAGCAGGTTTTAATAATTCATCTTTGAATTTGAATTCATTTAGACCACAAGATGGCACTGTTGTGATTCTTAAACCAAGAGGAGTCTGCTCTCTAGCAATGTATTGCTCCAATGTGATAATATTATAAGTAACATCAGTTTCTTTTTGTAGTAATCTTTCAGGTTTAAAGAATGCAGCTTTCACCTCACCAGTTCCTGATGCATCATCGCAGACCTGCAATCTCTCCTGTGCTTTTCTTCGTTTGTTGGCTAAGGTGTCAGTTTGTTCCCAATAGTAATCCACATCCGGGTTGCTATTTTCAGAGCCCTGTTGCATGTTCGTCTGTTTGATTGACTAGGTCCTTATTGCGTAAGTTAAACAACTTATTTTGTATTCAACTTGTTTTTAAAAGGTTTTTTGAAAAGTCAATCCAACTCTATGGTCCTACAACCTTCCAGATGTAGAAAAAGCAAAAACCAAAAGCCACACTTTCCATCGGACTTCTGCGGATGCCGCGTATAGAAGTACTGAACAGTGGTGATGAATGCGGAGCCCTAAAGACGTTAAACAATAGCATCCATGTTCTGCAAGAAGCAAATAACACAAATCAGTTTCACGTAAAGAGCTGCTGCGAGCGGTGAAGGGCCAGTGCTCTGTGAAGTGTAGCTACCACAAGTGATGCAAGAATCCGCACACTGAGCACTCAGAGACAGCATTTCAACAAGTACTGCTTACAGCTTTATTTGGGCTCTCAGTCCCAAACCCCAGCACTTCGGCGAGTGCCTTTGTCAGGGGGTGTGGCTTTCAAAAATATCACATGATCTTATATCCCAACCTCCACTACAAACACTAGGAGGTAATTTATAAGTGGATAACACTTCTATAGAAACAAAAATGATAGTTTCAGAGTTTTCATATCTTAAAGTTACCAAAAAATATACCACTATGTTGTTGAAAACTACACTGGATAAGTTACCAAACACAATAATACAAAAACATCAGCACAGACAGTCCATGCAGACCTGCTCTTCATTTTATACTGAGGCAAAGCAACTTAGTGGATCCCCATTTAAAATTTACGCTCCCAAAATCAGGGGATCACTTTAAGTCCCCGCTGGTATATTCTGTCTTTCTTTCTTTTTATGGATACTTGTCATCACTTTGCATTTTGTATTTCAGAATCTGAAAATGAATTAGCTGTGCTAATAATATATTGTAAAGCAGATACAAGTAGACAGTTTTGTAATCAGAAAATATTTTGTATACTGATGTTTTTGTATTTATGTGTTCGATAAATTGTCCAGTATAGTTTTCAACAATATAGTGGTATATTTTGGTAACTTTAAGATATGAAAGCTGTGAAACTATTTTTCATTTTTGTTTATATAGAAGTGTTATTCACTTATAAATTACCTCCAGGTGTTTGTAATGGAGGTTGGAGTGCAAAAACGGGATATTTTTGCAAGCCACACCCCTGACGAAGGCATTCGCCGAAGCGCTGGGGTTTGGCACTGAGAGCCTGAATAAAACTGTAAGCAATTCTTGTTAAAATTTTGCCTTGAGTGCTCTGTGCGTGGATTCTCACTTCCAAAAGTCCAATGGAAGGTTCCATGACTGGCCATTTATTTGTAAGATACGATCAATCCCAAAGCGCTTGTAGCCCACAGCCATAAAAATGAATGGCTTGGAATTCCAAATTGGGGGCCATAGTGTTTAAGGTCTGCTGGGGCCATCAGTGATTTAACCTGTTTGCAGGCAATATGAGCCCTTCTTAAAGTTGTTGGACAGAGCCATCTTGTGGCATCATGCTGTTGTTGCAACCACTGCAGGAAACTAAACTGAAATACCGTATCTGGCATCAAGTTAAACAAGCATGGATGCACTCAACACAGACCCATTTGAAAACATCCATAATTGAGGGGTGGAGTTATTTGCCCAGCAGAAGGTATGTCTTTTCATAGAATTGATGCAACAGTGTCAGTGGCTCAGTAGGTAGCACACTCGCCTCTGAGGCCGGGAGATCAGAGGGCTGTGAGTTCAGTTCCCACATCTGGCACTTGGGTGAATATCCCAGTACTGACACTGTAGTGCAGCATGAGGGGGGGTGTTGCACTTCTGAGGTGCCGCCTTTCGGATGAGACGTTAAACCGAGGTCCCATCTGCCTGGATTGGTGGTAGTTCAGGTGGATGTTAAAGATCACATTGCACTTCTTGAAAAGAGATGGGGAATTTTTATTGAAAAAGGACTACAAACAGAAAATAAAGCAGAAAAATACAATATGAACATGAAATATAAACAAGAACAAATAAATGCATAACAAAATACAAAAATGAGAACAATGAAAAAGAAACATTGGTAATCTAAGGGGGTTTAAGCCAAGATTCACAATGACACCACAGCATTTTACATTTCGCAGCAGAATATTGTTTACAATCAAATGACCTAACTTTATTAAGGGAAATAGTGACATTACGAAAGATATCCAAGGAGGAAACCACCTGTTGCTGTGTAAGCCATACACACCTGGCATGCCATAAATATTATCTAATAATTGCAAATACTATGAAAACGGGTTTCAGCATGATAGCGACCCCACCCCTGTCGGAGGGCACCATACACAAGATATAAATAAGATAAAGACCCAAATAATGGTTAAAAAACTGTCAAAAATTAGAGGCAAAAGGACACTGTAAAAAAATATGTTTTTGAATTTCTAAAATCCTGAAACAAGCATCTCTTAGACAATATCTATAATCCAACTGTTTATGCTTATTATGGTTTCGAGCACTGAGTTTCCCATGTGCTGTTAGCCAGGTTGTGTCCCACACAAAGGCCGGCAGCCAGTTTGAATTTAAAGTGTCCAAATTAAAACTGATGATGTCCGTGGGACAATCAGCAAGTGAGAGAGGGTCTGCTCTTTCCTGAAAAAGGATGCGAGAATAAATCTCCTTCCTATGTTTAACTTGGAGAAAAGTAACCGAAATTTGCCATTTCATCATCTGTTTAAGATGGAACTTCCAAACATCTGAAAGAGTTTTCAGGGAACGAAGGCCATATAAACATCCCACAGACCAAACAGGTAGGCAAGGGGATAGCCAGTATAAAACAGCATATTTCCAAACTGAAGTTCCTGGTTTCAAAGCACCCCCAAAATTATAAGCATAAAATATACTACAAAAAAAAGCAACGGGGTGTATCATATTGAGACCACCTTCCATTAAGGGTCTATATGTGGTCTCCCTTTTAATGGGGTTGAGGTGGCTACCCCATAATGCTTGAAAAAAACACTATATAAGGGGGTAAAAACAGACTGGGTGGGAGGAAAAACATAACTAAAATACAAAAAAAAAAACCCAGGGATCAGCAAGGACTTATTCAAAAGAACCTTCTTCTTTTTTGACAAATGTTTACCCTTCCAAGAAGCCACTAATCGGTTAGCTTTCTGTAAGCCTAGATTCCAATTCCAGGAAGCCATATCATCACCCCTAAAACTCACTCTCAAAATAGTGATACACTCATTAGTCAGCTGTATACCTACAAAAGATAAACCATCATGGAGTGGAACATTGCCCAATACAACACCTCGACTCTTGGAATGATTGATTAAGGATCCAGACCAAGAGGAGTAGGAGGAAAAAAATTGCCAGGAGGTCCTGTTCATAGGTATCTTGATGTAAACACAAAACCAAATCATCAGCATATGCTAGAGCCTTAACTGGGGTGGGGGGGCAGCGGGACGCAATAGTAACCCCTGGATCAGGGGATTCTGATCAATGCATCTCAACAGTATATCCATACAAAAAACAAAAAGCAAGGGACTGAGGGGGCAGCCTTGTCGGACCTCTCTACGAACAAAAATTGTCTTACCTAACCAGCCATTAATAGGGGATAAAGGAGGCCTTACTGTACATTATTTGTAACCAAGAAACAAAAATCTCTGGGATGCCATAGGCTCTGAGGACTTTGAATAAAAAATGATGGGATATTTTATCAAAGGCCTTCTCCTGGTCAGTGCTTATAACAAAGCCAGACAAGTGAGAACGTTTGGCCTGAAAGAAGAGTTCTCGAAGCAAGATTAGATTATCATGTTGACGTCTTGTAGGAATAGCACATGATTGAAATGGGGAGATAATGGTGTCTGCAAGGGAAACTAATCTATTTAACAACACTTTACTAAGGATCTTAAAGTCAGTATTTAACAAGCTAAGAGGTCTCCAATTCTTGAGAACCTCCTTCTTTCCCTTCTAGAAAAGGAGAATCAAAGATGCCTGATACATACAGGCAGACAGAGCACCTGCGTCAAGTAACCCATTGAATACTATAGCCAATGCAGGAGCAAGGGCATCCTGAAAAGTTCTATAAAAGGCAGCGCCCAACCCATCCATACCAGGAGCAGAGTCTACCTTTAGCCCCCGAATGGCTAACTTAATTTCATTACTGGAGATAGGAAAACTTCCAACAGTAACTCGTCAGAAGTAGAAATCTATGGTAACTGACCAGAAAAAAAATCATCAGAGGAAGGAATAAAGGCAGTTTCAAACACGTTGCGAAAATGTAAATCAACTTGCTGTAAAATATCTTAAGAAGCTGTAAGGAGTCGACCAGAAGAGTCAAAAAGCCCCGTTAAAGTCCTATTGTCCACTCTCCACGCACATTCCTTAAAAGGGTCCAAAGATCCTCGAGATAAAGAAATGCCAAAGTGGAGTTCCTGCTCCAAGGATTGTGCCCTATTATACTGAAGTTGAAACATTCTGGATTTCAAATCTCATATCTGAGATCCATAATATCTTTTATGGAGCTCAGTTAAAGAAATCAGTTCTGTAATTGATCCCTTAATTTAAAATAAGTAGTATATGAAGTAGAGGTCTTAGATCGAGAATAGGACTGGAAAAAGGCTTTCCAAGACAACTTAGTATACTCCCACCGGGCTCCCACATCGTCATAGAAGTCACCAACAGAGAGCCTGGCGTGCCAATCACGTATCCAGGCCTGTCATATGGATTCATCAAGTCAGAAGAGAATTATTAAAGTGCTATAACTTCTTCCTACACCGAGGAGCAAGATGCCAGTCAAAGGACACAGTGATAGACTGATGGTCAGAGAACTTCCCAAGCATTCAAGAAAATGGAAGCAATATGTAAAATACTGGAAAGAAAAACAAAGTCAATTCTAGTGGATAAGGAGCCTCTAAAATAAGTATTACCACACGAGGGAAGTAGACAACGATAGGAATCTATTAATCTAGCACTAGAGATAATCTGTCTAAGGGCAACTCTATTGCAAAATAGTTTCTCCATCCAAGCACCCCGATCTGCTCTATCTAGGCCACAATTAAAGTCTCCAGTCCAAAGAATGATCCTGGAGGTATGTAAAAATGGTTGAATGTGACGAAACAAAGCAGTACGAAGAGCTTTGGATTGAGGCGCATAAGTGGAAATAAGTCGAAACTGTGTAGAAGAAAAAACAAAATCAAGCAGCAAGGCCCTTCCAGGGTCAATATCAAGCAATCGAGAGACAGAAATGCCAGGCTTAGTAAACAAAGCTCCAATACCATCACAAGTGTCCTGGCCAACAGACCAAAAAGAAGGTTCTTTGGTCCATAATGTAGAGGCTTGCTGCAAGTCAAGCACAGATTTCAACCTAGTGTCTTGGATACCAATAATGTCAGAATGAAGTTGCATCAGGGAACTCAAAACAGTAAGCATTCTCACTCGAGACTTGATACTGTGCGCAATAAGCGTAGAGATCCGAAGGAAGCTCATGAAACCAAAAAAAAAAAAAAAAAAGCATACTTCTAATCATGGGGTCATACTACATCTCCTGCGCCTGGTCCTTTGGGAAATAGGTTGAGATCCCCCACCATCGTCTAGATCAGAGGGGATGTCCACTGACGCTTTAGAGGAAGAATCGGAGATGACATCACCAGATTCCTCATCAGTCAAATCCACAGCCAAGGCTGAGAATTTATTGCCCACTTTGCAGACACTAGTGCTGGGGGTGCTTTGAAAAACAGGATCGGGTGTATCACTCTTCTTAAGGGCTTTACCAGGCGAGTTCTTTTTCTGGCAGAAGCCTTCCTTGATTCCAACACAGGAGTGGGGGGCATGTCTAAAACAACACTGTCAACATCCTACGCCAAACGGGGAGCATCCTGAGAGGCAATAGCTGGTGCAGGGGCTGCAGAGACGACTGCGGAGGAAGCCTCCATTGGGGTAGCTTCATCAACAGGATCAGTAGGGGGTGGGGGAGGAGGGGCAACCAAAGCAGACATCTTGGCCTGAAACAGTTGAGCCCTATTAATCAAACCATCTTGAGGAGGACAATCGTCTCTGTTGTGAGAGGCCCATGGACATTTACCGTACCACCCATGACCAGTATGCTCACAAAGATTACATTTAAAAAGATCAACACAATTAGCTGAGACATGACCGTAATCCAGGCAATGGCTGCAACGAGGTGTGTCACAGGTGGAGCTTAAGTGAGTGCGAGTCCCGCATTTAAAACAAGATTTAGGCTGACCAATGTAAAATAAAACATCCCTATCCTTCTGTCAAAAAAAAGAACTAGATAGGTGAACAGGGCCTGTATTAGTCGTAAACAACTTAACCTTCACTTTCCAACCTCCGTTCCAGATTTGCTCACTGTCTAGAATTGGGGAAGGTTTATCTAAAACCTCACACCTCTATTTAAGCCAAGTAAGTACGTCTTCAATGTGGACCCCCTCATTTCGGAACATAACCGTAATAACTTTAACTGCTGGTTTGGTAAGAGGAATAGCCAAATAAGGGAGCCACAAAGTTCTTAATTGACTGATACTGAGTCCAAAATCTATCCAAACAGGAAACTGTTTTAAAGCTAACATCATAATTGCCATTTCCTAAATGAATCAAAGCATAAATCTCTGAAGAAAAAAATCTAATCAAACCCTTCAAAAGCTGTTTGGCAATGTGCAACCCATCAGGAGGGCATTCAAAGCCACCCTTAAAGATCAGTCAGACAGCATTCCTCCGGGAGCAGGTTCACCCTTGTTATGGAACAGGTCTGAAAGTTTAAACATAAGGTTAAGCCAAGCCGACCTAGAGGGATCCTGTAAAATACTCTCAGTGGGGCCTAAACGTACATCCTGGTCAGTATCAGGTACAATAGGAGCAGGCACATTAATCTTATCAGAATCAGACACAGAATTAGGAATAGGTACATCAGGCTTAACAGATAAAACCACAGTCTTATCAGAAATATCAGTGACAGATATAGAGCTAGATTCATTGGGGCCCATACCTGTAGGTGCACCACAAGAAGGAATAGCAAAGTCAGTCGTAGAAGAGGTGGTAAGTACATTAGGAGAAGCAACTGCAGAGTGATAGCGTTGAACAGCAGAATCCTGAGGGTCTGGTGTCCAAGATCCATCATTTTCCAGACACCAGCCAGCATCCCGTAAAACACGATCTGGTGACCAAGAAGAGGCATCCTGAAGTAAACCGTCACTTGTGTGCTTACTGACGGTAGACATCGGAGGACAAGAAGGTACTGTGTGCGGTGCAACAGGCGGGAGTTGTGCTTGGCGACCCACGCCCAGTCTGCAACGCAGCAGAACTGGAGGACGAATGGGGAGAGTGACGCTAGCCAGCTCAAGGCGCTCAGCCGATTGCGGAAGTGTACTGTCAGCGAAGTGGGCAAGCTCTGAGGCAGATCCAAGCCCCCGAGAAGTGAAGGCAGGTACAGAAATCTCCAGTACTGTAGGTGAAATCGAGGCAGCAACAGAGGGAACGCTACAAGGACAAAATCCTTCCCCAAGCCAGCCTGAAGCTCAATCCAAAGACACTTCAATTCCTTCTTGCGGGCTAACAGGTCGGCGATCTCCCGATGCGCAGAATCTTGTTGATGGTCAGGCAGCTGGTCCGGGACCAAATCAGCAGCACATAGTGGGGCTGAAATAGGACAAAGAAAATCCGGAGCCACAGTAGACTTGCAAACAGGTAACGATGCATTATCCAAACTTTGCAAAGCAGAAACAGGAACCTCTAGAGAAATAGAAACAGGAGAGGAGGCTATCACTCCTGTTTTCCTAGCAAGCACTCCACCAACGCCAGGCTCCTGAGAAGTGGCCATCTTGGAACAAAATGACCAGAGGGTCCCCCTACAGCAAGAGAAGGGGAAATTTTTATTAAGCAAACAAAAACCATAATACAAGGAGGGAAAAAAAAAAAAAAAAAGGAGGTATAATACATACAGCATGGAATTCATATACATATTTAACATAATGCACATTAAAATAGAGGAAAAACAACAAAGGAACAGGAGAGAGTATAACCTACCCAATCCATATGTTGCCACAGTATAGTACCTACTTTGTTCCCCAAAGTATTGAATCCATAAATATATAGCGCATCCAATTCATCCTGTATGTGAAAAAAAACTTCTTGCATAGATAAATACATATTTTGTAATATTCGTAAGTAACATGCTTGCCAAATATGCCACTTAAGGCATGCCAAAATCACATACACCGTACTTTTATTCCATTTACGCCACACCTTTGGAATTTGTCCTAATATAAAAAAATCATACGTAATAAACTCAAAAAGCGGTTCACCCCACCAATGTGCCAAAGCAGACTAAAAAGAGTTTGTGTGTATACATTCAAAATATAAATGCCGTATCATCTCAAGCTGTCCCTGACAGGAAGATTCTGGACACAATCTTTCACTTAATTGCTTATGCTTGCGATTTGTCTTCATATTTAGTTTCTGGTGAGCACATAACCAAATCCACATCTCATCTTTTCCGTATCCTAGGCTCAGTCATGCTAGCTACAGGAAAGACTTATCTATACAAGGAGAAATAACAAAAAGGGGATCTTCAAAGTAACAGGCCGAGACAATCTGATTATAAAAGGCTTTTCGTTCATGTGTCACAAACCAACTTAATTCAATTTTCTATAATCTAATATATTTAAGTGCATACTGAACATACAAAGGAAGTTTTTTATCTACAGGGTGCCATTTCCCTCTACCCCAAGCTGCTAAAAAAGAGGCTCCCCACATGGACATGCACATAATTCCCATGTTAGTTTGTTTGATCAAAAGCAGCCGAATAGAAGCATAAAAAAAATTCCAAAAAAATGAACACTAGGATGCATTACACCCCAGCCTCCCTCTTTCCAGGGTCTGTAGGTGTGTGCTCTCTTCACTGGGTTCAAGCAACTACCCCACAGTAGCTGAAAAAAAGACCCAAGATTTTAGAATGCATGCCAAAAGTAAAGAAAAAATATGTGACAGAAATAAAGAAAGTGGGGTGACATAGGATTTTAACAGGAAAACATGTTTTTTTTTTTGTCATCTTCCAGGATTGCCATTTTTTTTTACTTTAGAGAGAGCAGTAGCATATATCTCATCCCAATTACTATGCACAGAGCTATGTGAACCAAAATAAACATCAAGAAGCTTCAATTTAGTGCTACATATCGGAATATCAAACAAAGGAACACTGGACTCATGTCCGAAAGGCATCAGATTGCATTTAGATATATTAATTTTTATACCAGTGCCCAGTTGTACGGTACTAAAAAATCCAGAACACATTTCCCAGAATCAATATCTGCTACAGAGCAGAGACAATCATCTGCATAAGCTACTATTTTAGGAGAACAAAATTCCTTAGAGGAGGTAATGGCACGAACATTTATATCCCTGTTAATATAACGCAGTAAGGGGTCCAAACCAAAAACAAATAAAAGTGGACTCAACGGACAGTCTTGCCTAACTCCAGTCTGGTATGGGACTGAGATACCTAAATGTCCATTAACTAAGGGGGTTACTGTTGCTGAGCAATAAAGTGTTTGAATGATATCCAAAAAGGATAACGGTATGCCATAATACTCTAATATAGTCCAAAGATAGTCATGACGCAATGCGTCAAAGGCTTTTTCTAAGTCTAAGGTTAAGAGATAACCAGTCAACTTGTGCTGTAAACCTTGCTCAATCAATTCCCTAATAAAAATCACATTTTGTGAGATATTCCTGCCAGGAACTGCACGTTTGAGTGGGAATTAACAATTTATGCGAAATATCTGAAAGTCGGTAATTAAAAATTGTAGCCAAAATTTTGTAACCAGTCGTCAGGAGACTCAAAGGTCTCCAAATCTGCAGAACAGTAGGATCCCTTTTTTATAAAAAAAAAACATTACCCCATTTCCCATGCTAGGGGTAACTCTGTGTTCCTTCCAAATTTCTTGAAAAACAACCAACAGCCATGGTGCAAGAATATCTATGTACTTTTTATAAAATTCATTAGGCAGGCCGTCCATGCCAGGCTTTGTATGTGTCGATAAATGACCAATAGCTTTTTTAACTTCAGCCAAAGAAACCGGGGAAATCAAAGTGGAAATTTCAAGTTCAGAAAGTGATGGAATATCTAGGGTTTGAAAAAAGGAAGACATTCAGAAGTAAGTTTAGAGAAGGCCTCTGCAACATACCCTTGCACAATGTTTCAGATACTCCATGTATCAGTTACTACAGAACCATCAGAAGCTTTTAAAGTAGTCATACATAAAGGTGGCAAATCCTGGTCAGAAACATCCAATGGGTTTACCTGCTCTCGTGTACCAGAAACCAACAATTTCTGTTGATACCTATATCTTTTTTCTCTCGTGAGGAGAACAATTATCATTTTCTCTTTAAGAGTCAAAAACTCCTGCCTCTTAACACCTGTCATAGAGATTGCTTGTGACAACAAAGCCATGTACCGTGCTCTATATCCCAGATATGTGAGATATAAATTTTGGGTTTTATTCCGTGAAATTTGTAAAAAAAAACAACTTAAAGTCCTGCTTTGTGTCTTCCCACCAGTCTATGGAACTATCATATAAAAAAGTAATATCAGACCATATTGAGAAAAAGAAATTTATCTGTGTATCAATTGTCATGTCCAATAAAAGAGACGTATTTAATTTCCAAAAACCACAACCTAAGATAAGTTTTTGGTAGTGTCCAAAAGTTATTTTCACAATTAAGTGGTCAGATGTTTTTAAGGGTAAAGTAGAAACAGAACAACAGGAAAGCCTTTTGAAAAAAAAAAAAATCTATCCTTGTAGAGATAGAACCTTTATGAAAGGTATGTTCCGGCTTTTGGTGCAATGAGTCATATGAATCTATCAAATGATTAGTTCTTAAAACATACAGTAAGGCATTAGTATCACAGAATAATTTTGAGTTTTCATCCCCAATCCCGGCAGCTAAACCACAATTAAAGTCACCTCCCGAGATAGCCAACTTTGAGGTATGTAAATATGGGGAGATACAATGAAATAATGCCACTCTAGCTGCTTTAGTCTGTGGGCGATATATATTTAGAAGACGATAAGCACATTGGGAGACAACTATGTCCATAAGCATAACTCTTCCAAAGATTATATCCAAAAGTCGTAACACCTTGATATGCAGACTGGAAAAAAACAAAATCCCCAAGCCATCACATACATCCTCCCCAGGTGACCAAAAGGAAGCACCCCAATGCCAATCTTGACCTGCTAATTTGATATCTGCCAGAGAACTTAGTCTGGTATCTTGTAAAAAGATGACAGAACCAGGATGTGTACCAAGACTGGCAAAGGTGAGGCGCCTTCATAATGGAGATTTAATACTGTTCACATTAACAGTAAGAAAAGAGAGAACAGTGTCCTGGAAAAAAAAAAAAGTAGGGAAGAAAGAAAAACCTCCAATTTTGAAAAAAGGCACTTCACTTCCTTTTTTCCCTCTTTTTTTTGTTTTGGGTTTTTCCTTAACCTCAGTGTCCAGGACATGGTCAGGAAGAGATGGTGCAACTGAAGAAAAATCTGATTCTACCTCATCTTCCTCCCTCTCATGATCCTGCAGAGGGGCAAAAGGATTGTCTATCTGGTTAAAATCAGCCTCAGGAAACATAGGAGGGACCCCAGAAATAGTCCTGCTGATTTTGGATCTAGTAACACATTGAAAGGGGGCATCAGATATTTCCTCTGGTGGGGGCATACATGGGGCATCCTGCACATCTATAGGTGCAGTGACTAAAAGAGGGTTAGGAACAGTTGCCGTCAGGATCACCTGATCAGTAACCTCTACAGTGGACCTAGGGCCTACAATATGGGTTGTGACCCTATCTGAAGTAATGGAAGGTGTAGGGGCCAGAGCACCTATATCCATAGCATCCCAGCATCCAAGTGGTGGGGGCTGAAACAATCACGGGATTTAAGAATGCATGGGATAGACATAAAGGAATTCTGGAGGTCAGGGGTGAGGGGCAACAGACTTCTAGGAAAACATAAACTGAACTTACAAGCTCAAATGGGCAGACTGGGTGGGCCATAGGCCCTGATCTGCCGACACTGTCTATGTATCTATGTAAGACCGGGATTTGAGAAACCTCGCCCACGATAGGACTAGAAGAAGGGTGAGGAGCGGCGATTGGACCCTCAGCATGCTCCAGTGAATCCTGCAATCTTTGACGTTCTTTGTGTGCATTGGCCACATAGACGTCCTGTTCTGCCCGAAGGGGCGGCATCAGCTTGATTGTGGCAAGCCCAAGAACATGAGCGAAAAGTGTGCCCCCTCTCCTCACATAAATTACACTTCATGCGGTTTATACAATGCGCTCCTATATGTCCTAATTCCCCACATAAATCACATTTCTGCTGATCACAGACATTGCTTAGATGACCTAAGGCCCCACTTTTATAACATGCTCTTGGCTGCCCCGGATAGAAAAGAACCCCTCTATCTCGTTCCAAAAAAAAAACAATTAGGCAGATGCTTAGTGAAACCATTTTCTAAATGTGTCAATTAAATATCTCCATCCCCCTGTCCAGAGATGCTCATCATCAGGTATAGGTTCCGGGGGGGGCCTTTTATAGAACAATGTTGCTGTAACCAGTAGGTTATGTCAGCCACGTTCACCCTTCATTACGAAATAAAATCGTAATTTTTTTTGAAACAGGTTTGGTCAAAAGGATAGCTAGGAAAGGTTTCCACAACGGTGCGTGCTTTAAAGT
Organism: Neoceratodus forsteri; assembly: GCA_016271365.2. Classification (NCBI taxonomy): domain Eukaryota; kingdom Metazoa; phylum Chordata; order Ceratodontiformes; family Ceratodontidae; genus Neoceratodus; species Neoceratodus forsteri. The sequence continues at coordinate 315,552,798 of JADMNL010000026.1, read as the reverse complement.
TTGGTATTGCTTCCAGAATCTATCCAGACCTACTTGGTGTTTAAAGCTAATATCATAAGTCGAGTCTCCAGGCATATGAATCAATGCATAAATCTCATACGTGTAAAACCTCATACTGTTTTTCAATAAGTCACGTCCAATAAAAAGTCTATTAGGGACATCATCCTGTGATCCCCAAAACTTCAAACGAACCGCATTATGTCTAGCTGCAGATTCATTCCCCAAACCAAAAGTAGCAGGAAATAAACATTCGGCAATTCTGTCATGCCACACAGAAGGACCTTGTTCCTTTTCAGGCTCTGTTACTAAAACTGGTTGCTGAGATATCCCTTTGTTGCCGGAGGCCTCAGGGAGGGAAGGGGGGGCCGGTGGTAGCAAAACACCCCCCTCCAAATTCCTGATATTTTCCATAATGTCTGAACTGGGATCAGTAGGGAGAGAAACTGATGGATTTAAAATAGGCTGACCAGGAGGAAGACTCAAATCCATAGTCTGTAGTGAGGTCTGAGCAACTTCTATGGGCTGCACATTAGCATCCCAGGATTTGCCATCTGGCGATCTGACCTATCCTGCAGCCTCTAGGGCTGAGGTCACCCATGTAGCTGAAACTGGAGCATCAGATAAGGTATTGGGGACAGGGCTGACATTCGTGGAGGGGGGGTTCTGGATCAGGCAAAGAAGGCATGTGTTATAAAGCTACACAGGATATATCCATGGAGCCGTCGCTATGACCCTCATGATCCTGTAAGCCCAAATCTGTGTGAAAAGGCCTATTATGAAGGCCAGAAGTTTGTTCCAAATCTCTCGCAGTGGCTGCTGCGGAGGACTGAAGTTCAATAGCCGACTGCATTTTTCCTGACACAACAAAATGAACAGATGCACCCAAAGCCTGAAGGTGTTGTAAATCCATACCGGAAGATGTTAAAACAAGAAATTTACCATCAGCATTCCTTGTAGACTGCAAACCCACCTCGGGAATCAGTGTCGGTCCCACACACACACAATTTCCTGTTCCTGTCCCCGTCCGTCAATCGAAATCATACGATGTTGCTCTATTTCCTGCAGTAAAGCGTTCCGCATCTGGAAATATTGATTCTCATTATCTTTCAGTCATCTCTCAAGCTCCTCCACTTCTCTCATATCACTGCCTTCCAACGAAACATCCTTCAGCTCCAAAACCGGTAGGGAAACCGCTGCCGACGCAGCACTTCGTATCAAAGTAGGTCCCATTTAAAACTATGTAATACAGAAGAGAGGTGAGGAGGAGACCAGCTCTTCAGCTCTCCGCACGTCCTTCCCTGCTGGCGTCCACAAGCACACTGAGAAAAATCTCACCAGCAGCACCCTCCAGAGTAGGGGAAGTTTTTATTGAACATCAACTGAACAGAAAAAGAAAAATGAAAATGATACAGAGAAAAATACAAAACACAAAATATTTAAGTAATGGGAAAATCAGAATCAGTTATCCAAGGTAATAATGTCCATAATTCCAACAAAGAGTTAGACGGCAAATGTTCTGCCTCTGAAAAATATATGGCCTTCAAATCATGTTCGATCCTTCGAAAAATAGTAAGAAGAGGCACATCCTGATTCTGTAAATTAAACAGACAACGAGCATTCCACACATACCATTTGATTATTACAAAAATCAAATTTAACGTATTAATATTCCAATGAGACCAAGCGAGGGGGGAAAAACATGCATCAAATTGTCCTAAGTAATGAGAGCAAACAAGGGTTCACGCCATCTGGCAGCTAATAGAATCTGAAAAGAAACGATAAATGTACATGAAAAAAAAAAGGTGTGAAATAGTTTCTTCTTGTTGCTGACATTCAGTTCTGGAACAAAATCTGTCCTGTAGTGATTTGTGTTTATGGTTACATTTGACATTGATACGTTCATGGCAGTTAAACCAATGCAAGTCCCACATCTTTTGGGGAACCCTAGAATTACGAAGTAAATTGAGCAAAGCAGGGAGATGTTATGTGAGGACATTTGGGAAAAACAACAATCTCCAAGCATACGGTCCACTAAATACTTATACAATGATTTTCTGAGACAGTTATTAGCATATGGCTAGTAATCTGCCATTGTTTCAAATGAAAAAAAATATCCCTAACATAAGCAGAAATCTGGGGGGAATGTGTTAAAACCGTCAATTTGTTAAGTTCCCATTTATGAAACCAAGGACCACAGGATTCTAGAAACCAAGGTTCCCAACCTCGATCTTGGTTAACCAGCAGGGGTCTAATATTATAAAACAAGAAAAAACTAGTATAAAAAAAAAAAAACAGGTTGGACCATTGCTAGGCCTCCATCCCGAATAGGGAGATAGGTGATCTGACGTTTAATGGGGTTCAGGCGGCAACCCCATAGGGCTTGAAAAAAAGAGACTAATCAATCTGGTTTCAAATTGCCGGGAAGGGGGAAAATATAAGCCAGAAAGAGAAAAAGGGGAAGCAGAAAGGTTTTAATCATGTAAATCCTTTTTTCTTACTCATATGCCATGAATTCCAATGTGCAACCATAGTCTCAGCATAATCTAATTTGGGAGTCCAGTTAAGGACATCTAAAGGACCTGTACCATATAAAATGCCCAAAATCCTAACATGGTCATCACAAAGTCTAATGTCAACAGAAGACTCATCTACAAAAAGGGGAACCTAATCTACGGCCTACACATTTATCAAGATTAAGGGCCGTGCCAGAAACAGCCCCAAACTTGGAACAATGCCATAATGCAGAACGCACGGAGGCAACATTAGCCACCATGAGACTCATATCGTCTGCATAGGCCAACACGGAATATGGGGCTGAGGGAAGTGGTATAATTGTTGAGGCCAAATTAATAGAACGAGGTAAGGGATAAAAAAATATATATATATATAAAAGTGGACAAAGGGGACAGCCCTGTCTAACCCCTCTGTGTAGAGGAAGCATAGGGCCCTTCCATCCATTGACTAGTGGGACAACAGTTGCAGACCAATATAGCAACCGCAGTCTAGTCAGGGTATAATCAGGTACTTTATAATATTGAAGAGTAGACCATACAAAATCATGATGTACAGAATCAAAAGCCTGCCACTGGTCCAGTGAGAATATGAAACCATGTAAAACATTAGAATTTCCATGTTCAATCATTTCTCTAAGTAACTTTAGATGGTCCTGAATACATCTCCCAGGGACACTGCAAGATTATGCGGTAGAAATCACATATATGGCCAATTTAGAAAGTCTGAGGGCCAAAATTTTGGTCAATTTTTTAAAATCAGTATTTAAGAGGCATAAAGGTCTCCAATTGGAGAGCAATCTTCTATCCCCTTTTTTATGTAAGTAAAATAAACAACCCATGTTAAAGTCTAAAGGAAGATGTTCGCACTGTAGAACAGAATTATAAACTGTAGCCAATTCAGAACTCAGGTCAGCAGAAAACAATTCATACAGCTCACTGGAGAGACCATCCAGTCCCGTGTCACTCTTGGACGAAAGACTTGATTACTGCTTCAATTTCATGTGCTTGTATCTCAGTATCTAACATATCTACAACAGAAGAAGGTACATCAGGAAGTTGTAAAAAGGAAAAGTAGTCTATTATGGATGCAGATGGGGGGCGATGGACCAAACAGTTTTTGTGTATAACAGGTAACACGGTGCCTGATATCCAAAATATCAGTGAGCTGGTGAAACTGTCATCAAACAGCGTAGTAAAGGTTTTACTCTCTACTGTTCGCTGAATAGAAGCATATGGACATACTTAGGCCAGGTACCAGAGGTCCCAAACGCTGTTGATGCTGAACAGAGTAGCCTTCAGAAAGTGATAATCCATCATGCGTTCCTTAAGAGTACTTATTTGGGTGGAAAAATCATGGCCAGTTTCATGAGATAAAGTAAGTAATTTTTGAAGTCGTCGTCTGTTAGTGTGATAAAGGAAATACAATGAATCATGATGATGTTTACTAAAATTTTTAAATAAAGTTCGGAGTCCAGATTTCGTATCCCACCACCAATCCCAGGGGGCATCATATAAAAAAAAAACAGTCTTTCGATTATGAATATACTCAGTTAAGTGACTTAACAAACGTGAATCAGATAACAGGGAAGCATTCAGTTTTCAAATGCAAGGGCCAAAACGAGATGTCAAGGAAGGGCCTAAAGAAATAGATAATAAATTATGATCCAAAAATTCCGCAACTTGAATTACAGCATCAGAAAGCTGAAGGTGGGAAGAAATAAAAAAAAAAAATCAACAGGGGTTGCAAGGGGACCTTTGTGAAAAGTAGGAGTATGCTGACCCGTAAAAAATAAATATGCATCCTGTAAACCTGTAGAATGGAGCGATTGTTTCAGAAAATTTGTGTCACAAAACAACTTGGTAGTCTTTGAAGCAGAAGATTTATCTTTAGTGGATAACCCACAATTGAAATCACCCCCAAAAATTACATGCATTGACGTGTGTAAATAGGGTTGAATCAGTTTCAGTAGTTCAATTCTGTGGGATTTCAATTGGGGGCATAAATATTAATAATCCGGAAAGGGACAGAAGAAATCAAAATATCCAACAACAGAAGCCGATCCGGGTAAACATCCAACAGTTTAACGACAGTAACATCAAGTATACTAAATGAAATGCCCAAACCAGAACAAGAGTCCTGTCCAAAGGACCAAAAAGAGAGCCCAGAGGTCCAGGCACGAGTAGCTCTGGAAATTTCAGGAAGAGCATGGAAACGTACATCTTGCAAAAAGATGAGACCAGCTGTCAAGCCAGATAAAAAGGAAAAAACTGCATCCCTCTTAGCATGCTTCTTCATACTGTTAACATTAACAGTATGCACTGAGAAAGCAGAAGACATGAAATGGGAAAGTGAAAACAAAAACACAAAAATCACCTTAACCTACCTTTCCTAGGGGTACCTTCCCTACATTTCAGTTTTGCCTTAGCTTTCCTTTTTTGAGAACCAATATTATCAATGGGTACTTCAGTGTCCATAGTCACATCAGGGTGGGAGGAAAGAACAGAGGACGTATCAGAGTCTGTGTTGTCCTGAGGGTGGCGTAAAACCTCAAATTTATTCATATGAGTCACAGTAGAGGATTTCAGGGCCTTAGAAGAGGGAGAAGTTCACTTCTTAGATCCTCATGTAACTCTAACAAAAGGTTCGGGGGGGGGTCCATGGAAGACCCAGAAATACTAGGCAAGACAGGAATAGGGACCTTCCGAGGTAGAAATAGCAAGATCAGAGGAAGGAGAGGGAGGCTGTGGTAAAGGTCTGTGGTTCCAAAACAGGAGCAGACCGTTCGGGTAAAGTAGAAGAGGGGTCAACAGCAGGTACAACAGGGTGAGGGAGGGGTACGCGTTGAGGTTTAGAAAGAGTGTCAGATAAACGAGAACATTGTGCAACAGTAATAATCAAACGTTGTTCTTCCCCATCAGCAAGAGTCGGGGAGTTGTGAGCTGCCCAAGTACAAGTCTGGAAAGTGTGCCCCAATTCATCACAAAGGACGCAAAGAAGTTCATCCACACATTGGGAACCTGCATGGCCAATGTTACCACAAACAGAGCATTTAATCTTGTCACAGACACTACTGATATGATTCGAGAGCCACATCTATAGCAAGCTTTAGGCTGGCTAGGGTAAAAGAACACCCTGTCTTTCCAGCATAAAGCTGTTCGGAGATGCTGTATTCCAACCTCCGAAGTTCGAAGCAGAACCCTCGCTCTCCACCCACCCGTCCAGATATTCTCAGAATCAAAGATAGCCTCTGGGTCAGAAAGGACAGTACTTTGCTTTAACCAGACAGTAATACCTTTAAGATTGACACCTTCATTACGAAACAATATAGTAACAGTTTTCTGAGTAGGTTTAGTTAAGGGAATGGCATTAAACGGTGACCATAAAGGAGAAGTTTTAAGCTCCTGATATTTTCTCCAAAACTTTTCTAAACCAGTGATAGTTTTAAAACTAATATCAAAATGAGACTCTGAAGAAACATGAATTAAGGCATGAATCACTAAAGCAGCAAATTGCATAGAATCCTTCAAAAGAGTGCGACCTACACAAAAAAAAAAAAAAAATCAGGCAAGTCAGGTAAGCCCCCCCCAAATAATGCAGCCGAACAGCGTTGTGTCTTTTAGCTTGATGTACAGGGGGTTGAAAGCATGCAGCATAAGTTTTAGGGATGAAGCAGTAGAAGCAGCAGGAACTGGACGAGACTCAGGGTCCTGAAGAGTTCGTTGTTCTTGAGGCGTCGAGGAAGCAGGACCAAATTGCAAAGTCGGGTTCTGAGTCAGAAGAAGTTCAGTTGGCAAAGAAAGATCAAGAGAAGCAGCAGAGTCTTTCAAAACAGGAGAGGCCAGCAGTTTGTCAGGTGGCCTAGTACAGATTGGGGAAGAACCAGAACGCCAAGTCCCAATGGTAGGATCCTTCTCCCACCCAGCCACTTCCAGGGCCGACTCAACAGACCAGTCCGTCGTGTGCAAGGCATCAGGGAGAGCAGAAGCAGGCACCTGTACAGAAGAAGTTTCTGGAGAAAGCTGAGCAAGAGGTGCAGTCAGTACAGGTGGTAGGGAGTGAGGAGGGTCCGTAGCAACGGGCAAAGAATGCAGAAGTGTCAGAATCGGTGAAGAGGCAGTAAAACAATCTTTCCCAGCCAGTGAGTCAGTAGCAGCAGGTACAAAACCAGACTGAGGCTTAAGGGCTAACAAACGCTGTCTAGCAGTGAAATAACGCTGTTCCTCAATTTTAAGTAACACATCTACATCCATAGAAACAGGAGGAGGAGAAGACTCACGTATATCCATATTAGCAGGGCTAGAAGACGTTGTAAGCACAGTTTGAGGAATAAATGAAGGATCCACAGGCAAACACTGCACACAAATATCCACAACAGCAGCAGGGGAAGTATCCAAAGGCACAGAAGAACAATATTCAGTAGATTGCAGCACAATAGGCATAGAAGATGGGGCCTCTCTCAGAACAGAGACGGGGAAGAGACCAGCTCCACTGCCTCCAACACCTCCATGTCCTCCACAGCATGTCCAGCGGCAGCCATCTTGGTCCCACATGAAAATGGGACCCCTCTGCTTACAGGAAACAGAGTAGGGAAATTTTTTTATTGGAATCAAAAACATTTACACAGGTATTCATATAGACCAAAAAAAAAAGAAAAATAAATTCAACTGTAATATGAAATAAACAGCCCCATTGGACACTTTAAGACATTTCAAACTCAACAGAAGGAGTGACACTTATGCTCACCCAAAGTAACTAAATACTAAAACCTGATAATGTGAAGCAAAATGTAACAGTTCCTAATAAAAAGGCTAGCTAAGTACAGTGGAAATAACTCAAGTCAACAAATACTGGACAGCGTAATAATGTATAAGAGATAAAACAATCACCTCCCCCCCTTTTTTTTTTTTTCAAAAAAATCTGAAAGAAGACCATTGCTTAACCAAATCATTTGTAGTATCACAATAGAAATCAGTAATCAACCACTTCTGAAATTCCTTTACAATAATAAAATACAGCTCCAAAGCCGGGATATTCTGTTGTTGCAAAACTAAGACACCTACATATCCAGATCCAGTATACAAAAAGCACATACAATCCTAAATATGCAAATGTGTTTGAGCAAAATGGGAATTAGGAATGCCATAAAATAACAGAGTAGGGGCGGGAGGTATAGGTATCCCAATTTTCCATCTGTTTTTGACAACATCCCAGAATTGGATGATAAACGGACAGGAAAAATATAAATGATCCATTGTTTCTATAACATTAGGACAACTGTCCCTAGGACAGTATCTCTCTTGAAGTGATTTATGTTTCTGATTCCCTTTAATATTGATTTTCTGGTGTACACCTAACCAAATTGTATCCCACATAGATTCAGGGATATGCGGGTCAGTAATATACGTAGAGATAAACTTTGTTGGCGCTAGTAAAATGGGAAAAAGGGTCTACCTGAAACTGTGTTATCAATAATTCATCATATAAATGCCGTCTAGAAAAGGTCTGGGCCACTGAATAGCCAATATCCCATTTAATTACCCTATCAAAACCTCCTCCCACCTCTTCACAAGCCTAGGACGCCTTTTATTCTTGTGGAAAAATAATCCTTATCCCATTCTGACAAAATTCCTTTGAGTATCGGAGAACCCATTTAATCCATTGTTTAGTAGAATTTTTATTATCGGACTAAATTCATGTAAAAAAGATCGTAAAGTAAAATAATATAGGGTTCAGCATATTTACACGCCATCTTTGACTCGTTTGTAGAGTACCGACCTTTGATCGGGTTCAATCTGCTCCCAGAAACAAGTAAAAAACAGTCTGGATAAAGACGCTCAATTTCTTCGTACCAGAAAACAGCACTAAGATATATAAATATCGGGGCCAGAAAGGACTTAATCAAGTAAACCTTTTTTTTTCCCCACTTTCCATTTGTTCCATCTACTAACCATGTCATTCCCTACTGATAGCAGTCTAGACCAATTGTACTCAGCCATTGCTTTGCCGCCAAAATAAACACCCAAAATTTTGCAAGGGTCTGCAGCCACCTCACAACCACCAACCATCCTAGAATCCTCTTGAAAACCTGCTAAGGCCAGACATTTAGTTTTCCCAATATTTAAAGTGGCTCCTGAGATTTTCCCCACTACTTGAATTAAACAGAGAGCAGTGAGCAGAGACTGTGGATCCTGAACAATCAAACACATATCATCAGCATATGCAAGTACTTTGTCCGCTGATGAAAAGCCCCCCGATATGCCCAAAATATTCGGGGACCTTTGTAATAATCTCATGACAGGGTCAATAAAAAAGACATAAAGGAGTGGGCTCAAAGGACACCCTTGACGCACCCCCCTAAGTACTGGAATTTTCGGACCCATCCAGCCATTCTCATAGGGGATTACATACGCTAGGCCGTAGCAAATTTTCAGCCAGTCCACAAAATCTTGTGGGATTCCATAAGCCAATAGGCAATCCCATAAATAGGAGTGAGACACCCTATCGAACGCTTTGGCCTGGTCTAGGCTGACAAGAAAACCTAGATCGCTCCCAGCCTGATGTCTACCATCACCCTCCACTATTTCCCTAAGCAGTAATAAAGCATCCGTGATACTACGTCCTGGAACAGAACAAAATTGAGATGGGTTAATCAGTACATCCATAACTGAAGCCAGTCTATTCCCCAATAGTTTAGCAAATACTTTAAAATCAGTATTCAGCAAAGTGAGGGGCTCCAATTAGTCAAATTAGTAGAATCACCTGATTTAAACAGAAAAACAACAAACCTCATACATTTGATTTGGTAAACAACATTCCTTCTGAAAAATCTAAAGACTTTAATATTGCTAGTGGAATTATCTCCACAAGAAATGATACAATTCGGCAGGTAACCCATCTGAACCAGGTGAAATCCCCGTCCGAAGATTTTTAAACACCCTATCCAATTCTGACTTAGAAAAAGGGGCAGTCAAAGCATCGCATAAATCTGGTGCAAGTTGAGGTAGAGCTGCTGCATGAAGTAATTGCGTAGTATATGGGGAGTGTACCACTGGAGAACCAAACATATCTGTTGCGTGCTGTACAATAATATTCATAATGGAAACATTATCGGTAGCTAAAGTACCCTGGGGAGTCATTAGGCCTGATATCAATTTTCTCTCCCGTCTGTTTTGGCAACTAACATACGGATTAATACTTTCTGCCTTCCCATGAGTACCAAAGGATTGTTCCAGTTGAAGAGAACACAGCCTGTCATATTGGAAAGATGTCATTTTCTGTTTTATAAAACTAATTTCTCCACCAAGGTCCAACCCTCCCATACTCTGACTCGATAGCAATTCACCCAGTTTATGTCTAAAAGCTAGATAATCCCTATATTTCGTTCTGGCCTGAACCCTCCCCTGCAACTGAAGGAATTGGATAACAATATTTTTTAAATCTCCCCACCATGCTCCCATATCCTCATAAAGAAAAATTGTCGAGGCCTTATCTTCCACCAGAGACTTGAGGCCTGACAAAACATTCGGATCTGCTAATAATGATACATTTAATCTCCAAAACCCCAAACCTGGTCCCCTAACAGGGGGTAATGCAATACTAATCCCAATCAACATGTGATCAGAAGTTTCTATGGGAATTATAAATCGTTTTGAAATATCTAAGTTGTGCTTCAAAAACAAAAAATCTATCCTAGAAAAAAGCTTCCCTTTATAAAAGGTTGCTTTCACCTCTTTCGACATATCGGTTTGAAAGTCTTTCAGACCAGCTTGCAAAACTAAAAATTTCAAAAAGTTTTTATCACAATATTGTTTTCCCTTTTCCCTGGATTTGGAAGTTTATATTAAAGTCACCCCCAAAAATCTGTCTACTGGTAAATAAGTACGGTTGATTTTAGTTAAGAGATCAATCCTTAAAGCTTTGGATTGTGGCCATAAATGGTAATCAATCTACAAGACAATGAATTGATAACCACATCCAACAGTAAGGCCCTACCAGGTTCAATGTCCACTAGACGTAAAATCTCGTACATCGGTAGAACGAAACAAAACCAACCCCACAACAGGCTTCGAGCCTATCGACCACATCAAGTACCCCACCACCAACTTGGAAGCTTGAGATGTTTCCGCTAAAGTATGAAATTTAGTGTCCTGTAGCATAAAACATCAAACTCAAATCACTTAATATACCGAAAGTCCTCACGCTTATAGAACGATTTAATGCTGTTAACATTTAAACACGCCACCCTCAGGTTCATGAAATCAAGGAGGTTTGTTTAAATGTTTCTAGTAGACCTGGTTACACGCTCTGTACCGACTGGTCTAACGGGGGTTGTAATATCAATTCAGATAGGCCCTGACTAGAACCCTGGGAAGTTCCCTCTATGGGATTCTCCTTATCCAGCAGCTCTCCCCATGAGGAAAAGGCTGAAAATCTGTTAGTAAGGGGTTGTGGAGAAAGAGTTAGCTGTGATTGCCTTTGGTCTGAGCTAGCCTCTGTAGAAGAGGTGGGAGTAGCAGCCTGAGAACCTCCTACAGTAAGAAACCCAGTCTCTCCGGCCTCATCAAGAGGTAATGACAAATGGACCGGATCTTGTGCAGGTGAAACCTGCGGATTAGTAAAGGAAGCGCCAACAACCTCTGTAGCAGCTAGTGTAGGATTCTCAATAGTGTGAGAAGGTAAAGGTGGAACCACAGTGGGCACCCTCTTGACTAAACTCACCGTCATACCTCCAGAAACCAAATCACTACTACCTCCACGTCCCCTGCGCCGAACCGGAGGAAGGGAAGACATGCCTACCACATGCCCCTGGGGTTTTTTTGCTCGTGACAAAAGTGTGTCATGTTCGGAGACAGATTCCGAATTATGGGCCGCCATGGACATCCCTGGAAGCTATGAGCAGTATCCCCACATAAGTTACAGATAGGGGGTGCAGTGCACTGGTCTGCAGAGTGCCCCAATAAGCCACAAAGAAAACATTTGATAGCTGTACAATCGTTATTCAAATGCGATAAATCGCCACATTTATAACAGCTTTTAGGTTGACTAGCATAAAATAATATCCCTCTATCCCTACCCAGAAAAAAGGAGCTGGGTAAATGTTGAATGCCGTTATCAGTGTGTTTTAACTGGACCCTAAAAGTCCACCCCCATTCCAGAAACCATTTTTGTCAATTATTGGTTTGGGATGCTCCACAGTAGAACATTGCTTTTCTAACCAAAATCTAATATTTGAAACATCAACACCTCATTCCTAAATAAAATCGTAACAGTTTTAACAGTAGGTTTAGTCACCGAATTGCCAAAAATTCGACCAATCAACCAGATGCTTGCGCTCATAATACAGCTTCCAAAATTTGTCAAGTAATGCCATCGAGCAAAAGCTAATGTCATAGTTCCTATCACCTGAGCGTGGATAAAAGCATATACATCTACAGGAGTAAACCCCATGCTGTCTTTAATTAGGGTTTTCCCCACCCATACTCTATCCGGAATTATAGGTGCATCTCCAACATAGCGGAGACGAACTAGGAACCTTTGTTTTGCTGCCGTCACAGGTTTATGAAAAAGACCAGCAAACGATTTTGAAAACCCCTGGTTTTGTACAGGTGGCAGCTCTTTCACTGCAGCGACAGACGCCGAGTCCATATCAGAAAACTCAGACGAAACTTGACCCTCATCCTCATCATTGCAGTACCTGAGTTTAGAGAAAGTACCTGAGAGTCCTGAGGTAGGGAGATGCTGTCGGAAGGGTCAGAGACATGAATATTCGGCAAGCTGTAACGTCGCGTCTAATGCATCTCAGAAATCCCGCCTCTGTCTCAATCTGCATGTCAGTGGTGTAGCTCGGTGAATGCAGCGATGGCAAATCAGTGCGACCAGTCGCATCCCCCTGAGCAAATCGGAGAACCCGCAGCGCACTCCACGGATCAGGAGTCCAACGGTTACCCGAATAGATCCAACCTGCTCTGAGTAGAGCTCTCCGGTGACCACTCCGCTTCATCCGCAGCCTGCACAGAGTCTTTGAGTAACAATATCGATTGTTCTCAGCACAGCTGGAGTCCATGCAGGTAGATATACGCTTGTTAGTATTAAGTGAAGGACTGGCGACCGACCTTTCCTTTTTTTCTGTTCCTCTTCAAGTCTGGACTTGCTCTGAATATATTCTTGTTCTGCATTAGAAATAAGAGCAAGTAATTGGGATTTTTTGGCGTCTAGTTCTTCTTGTAATCTAAGTTCCTCAGGATGCAAATCCCCATCAGTCTCCATCAAGCCAGATTGATCCAAACAGGTCTCTGGTATTACTCAGAAACCAAACTCTGTGCCAAAGGAAAGTTATCATCACGTAGCTCCTTAGAAGCCTCTGTAAGTCCACAAAACTGACCGTCCTCCTCCATGGTCTGGGCCAGACTGTGCTCGCCCACAGTCTTCCACAGCGCAACAGCGCCCTCTGCCTCCGCAGAGTAGGGGAATTTCCCCGGTGTCCCGGCCAAATTTCCCTCATTCACTAAAAAAATACCACCAACAGCTTAATCTGGTTCAAGGTCAGTTGGCATTGACCTGTATCCTCCTCCCCCAGGTCGTGCCTGAAAATAGGCAGGATTTGTCTAGTGCACGTACCCGGTCAACAAAAAACTGTGATTGCTCCACCATACTTCATTTTTTTTTGTGTGTGTGTGTGTCCATAGGGCCCAACTCAGCTTTCACAGTCCATTCAACTGAACAATAAAGTCTGTCATTCTACATCCATACTGAACTACTAGTGACTGCTGCACAGCAGTGGATCACCCAAAGGACTAGTGTACAAGGTGCTGGAGTCACCAGAGAATTCTTATAAGGAAAAGGTGGCAGCTGTAGCTGTCACAGAAAGTGGCCTCTAGCAGACAAGGTTTAAGCAGCTAGACTGCTCTTCAGGCAGCAAATATCTAAATTTTAGGTCGGGGACAGTTGAGATGATGACCCGCTACGCTTTCAGGAGAACTGGCTGCCTGTGAACTGCCATCATTCTTATCAAGATCTGCCACTGAGGTCCATCACCGATAAGTACTTAAGGAAAAAAAATTCGATGGGTAGGGGAAAAAGACTCTCGAATTACAGTGTTTTGTTCAGGTTGCCCCAGCCCTGTTTCTAGGCTTATAGACAGATTCTTAGCGCCTGGGTCATCCCAAATTGTGACCAATGACTTTTTTTTTATCTCAGAGGGATGAATTTGTTAGTCTCATCTTATTTTATACAGGTCCATTTGACAGCGATATCATACGCAGAGGGCCTCTGGCGTGTGTGTAGAAACATTAAATAAGATTTTGTTTAAGAAAATTAAGATGGGACTGTGTGGAGCTCATCCCTCTTACGGTTTGAATGGGGGAAAAAGAGTGCATTGAAACGTGACCTTGTATAAGAAATAATAGATTGAAGGCATGCTCCCAACCAATCAGAGCACTGCATTCCTCTGCTCATGAGACTGTAGGAAACGGGCACGTTCGGGCAATGTTTCTTAAAATTCTAATACATTACTGAACGATCGCGATCAACAATATACTAATACCGCTGCTGAGACCTCTCTTATGACTGTGTGATCTCACACCCTTAGGGTACCAGATCCACTCACCTTTGGTTCACAGTTGTCATACCCCGAGAATGCACGCGAGACAATGCTTACAAGCGCAAGAGTGGTCTTGGGGGGTGGTATCAACATACAAAAATAGAAATACTGCAAAACAAACACACAGAACAATATGCTGGGGTTTGCTAAACAAACTTCACACGTGCACAACATTCACAATTAACGGGCTGACCTACAACGAGAGTATAACTCTCAAAAGCTGCTTTCAAAACCATTTTTTTTAGTCCAATAAAAGGTATGTCCCTGGCACAGTGCTAGATAGGGATATAATCCCCCGGAGTTACATAACTATCACTTTAAGAGTCTCTTGCCCTCTAAGGTGGGGGTGATGCCAGTTTCCATGCCCTTGGAGGACTGGGTCAGTTGGTCTGCCCTGACATTCCAAAAGGGAGGAGAATCAGTGTTCTCTACTGAAGGGCAGGGACTGCTCAGTCAGAGAGGTGGGGAGGTACACCTGGCAGACAGTCTATACGTTTCTCTGCAGAGGCTGGCGTCATGTAAAAAGTATGCATTTGTGGCAACTGCTGTCAAACAAGGACCTCGAGGTGGGGGGGGTGCCCCTCTCCAGAAGGAAAAAAACTGCTTTGAAGAGAAGTGTAGAGGTCTGCCTGTAAGGAAAAGTGTACCAGAGAGTGCTGTCGGCCAATGATCTGAAGTGATATTTAACCTTTATCTGATGTAAAGTCTTTGGGTGGCATTCAGTAGTGCCCACCCCCTCAAGATTAGGGATCAGCCCTGACAGGATGCCAGTCCCAGTTAGCAGTGAAACGTTACCTCATAAAATGTGAGTTGTGAGTCATTCTGCCCAAAATGAATGATATGTTGTGGCCGGTAGACACCTCAGCTGTGCCCAGATGTGCTCAGAGTCTGTGACTGGAAAGTTACAGTGAAGAGTGTGAAAAGAACAGAGAAAGGATTCACTCTATGGAGGACAGTGAATCCTTAAAAACCCTCACAGGATAAAGTGGCACCAAAATGCTGCCAGCCAAGAGACCAGTGGCTAGCTGCCTATGAAAATGGGCTACAAAAAGCCTGTTACGTCCTATTCATGTTTAATAGTGGAGAACCCCTGGAGTAAATGTGCTTCCTTTCGAGGCCAGCAAAATGTGAATAAAATACCCTACCAGGGTTGTTCCCCACCCAGAAGCATCAAGAAAACACCACCTTACAGTGACTAACAAACAAACTGTGCCAGCTGGTAAAAAGACATCATCAGCCTGAGCTCAAGAAAATAAAGGATCCTGTTGTGTTTTAAAATCATTTCTAGTCGGCCCGCTGGCACAGTGGTAGAGTTACCTCCTGTGATGCTGGCAATCAGGGTTCAGGAAAGAGCCTCACTTGCTGGAGGGCTGCCCAGGGGAGGAGGATTGAGTGCCCCGTGGGCTTCTTGCCTCCTCCTCCTCCATGGGGGAGGGCGGATGCACCCGCTTCACTACTGCCACCTGGTGACTATGGTCGGCAATGCAGTTTGTGGCACTACAGATGGGAGGGAGAGGATGCTGGCAGGAAGCCTGGAGCAGCTGCACATCTCCACATGCGCTGGGCTTATTGTGCTTCCTTGCATGCCAACGTCTCTCATGGGGTAACTGGTATCTAAGACACAAACCCCATGAGTTAGGTCCAACTGGATTGGAGGTCCTCCCAACTCCTTGGGGTCGGGGCGCTCCAAGTGTGCTGTGGCAGGGGAGTCAAAAACAGATTAACGTTTGAATAGTTCCTGTTTGGACATTCAATTGGATTACTGCGAAGTTACGCTAACCCTCTTTGACACACTGCCTAGGCAGCCCTGCTGTGTGTCAATGGATGCCAGGAGGTCACCCCAGTGCTCAGGAGGTCATTAAGTGGACTTTGTATGTTTTTTTGGAGTAGGACCCCTTCCAGGTGACCATGACCCCATTGATACCCCTAGACAGGTCAGAGGGGCCACCCTACATCGAGCAGAAAAAAGTTGCAGCTTGCCCAAAAAGGATCCACCTTCCACTTGGGAGTGGGTCCAACAGCAGTGCACCCATAGTCTGTAACAACAGCAGAAAGATGGAAAAGTGAGCAATTTATTTATTTCTTTTTTTGTAGTTTCCATTTGTGGGCTCCGTTGGACCAGGCCATCTCTCAGAGGTGCCCAATCAGCCATCACCTCTACTCCCCACATGAGACCCTCCTCCTCCGGGAGCGATATTGTGGAGCAGCCCCTACCCATGACCTTCCAGCCCTCCACATCACTCCCTAAGGGAAGGCCCACCCCACCTACCAGTCGGCCTTTCTGACATTAGAGGGTTAGTCCTCATCGAGGGGCTCAGGAGAGCCGGTGGAGGGATGGTCCATTGTTGGGAATATGGGCTAGGCCCCTGGAGCCCTCATCACGTCCCTGGTCCTCCGGGGTATTTTTCAGTCATTGTTTCTCCCTGGAGTGCAGCTGTGCAATGATGTCAGGGCACAGACGTGCTGACTTCCGCCACCACTCCACCCCTTAGTTACAGCAACACTCGTTCCCTGCTAAGTTTCCGATCTCCATCAGGGGCCACTAGGGAACAGCGCGAGTCCTAGATTCCAACCCGGGAATGGAGAGCAGTCCTCCAGATGCTCAATCCCTTCCTTCCCCTGCTGACCCGAGTCCATTCCTAAACCCGGGTCGCAGGCATGGCGCAAGGTGTGGCATCCAGCTCCTCAACCCTCAGCGCCACTGGGCCAGCTAACAATTTATTGATTTTTTGTTTACCACGGTAGGGTACACTACGGAAGTAAATGCCTGTTTACAGGTAGGACCCAGGAAAGTACAAATGTAAAAACAATCACAGGTCAGCAGAACTGGCAGGCAAAGCAACAGGAAACATGAGAAATAGAGCACTGTACAGTTATAAGTAACAAAGGGATAATGTTCCCACTGGAGTACAGTTCAGATGACATACCTAAAGCGTGTAAGCATAAAATGAACTTACATACTAGTTTACCTGGTGGAACACAGATACATAGATGCTGATGGCAGATGAGGGCCTTTGGCCCACCTAGTCTGCTCAACCGTGCATGTAATTTTGCCTCATCAAGCTTCTCTTGAACTGTGCTATCCCAAGGGTGTAGGCAGGCATACTCACTGTACAGATTTGTGTACAGTTTTTTTTTGAGTTCCTGTCCCAAACCATATCTTCATTATAAGCTGGCATATCTGAGTTAGCGTAGGCCATTTAGTGTCTGTATCTGTTTAAATGTCTATCGTTTAGGATATATATACACGTGTGTGTGTGTGTGTGTATAACCCGTTTAGAGATTGGATAAGTCATCCGATATGTTTTTTTTGAAATGGGGGACACAGCTGAAAAGTGTGTGTACAAAATGGAAATTTCTAGCTACACCCCTGGGCTGTCCCCTTCCCCCAACTGCTAGGATCCCCTGATGCCTATCCCATGCATTCTTGAATCTCATAATTGTTTCCACCCCCATCACATCCTCTGGCAGGGTGTTTCACTTGTCCACCACCCTTTCTGCTCTTTCTGTGGATAAATACTTCCTCATGTTACCTCTGAAACTCCCTCAAATGTCATACCATGAAGTAGTGATAACACAAATCATGTTAACAGCCAGTACATTTGGGTGATAATATGGAACACTCCTCAGTACAAAGTGTTAGCAAGATGTCAGGACCCTCTCCTGAACAGTGGCAAGTGGGCAGTCCCTTTAAGTGTCTCCTGAGAGCTTCTTTGAATAGCCCATGGGAGGAGAGGGCACAGATGTCTACTAGAAGGGAGTTCCAGAACTTCTGGCCAAAGCTGGAGAATACTGTTCACCCATCTTAGTGGAGCATTTTGGAACACAGAGGTGTGGTGTCTCAGCAGATCTGCGAGAACAGGACTGGCGAGGTACATAGGGGAGGGTGAAGGGAGTGGCATGGATGAGGATCTTAATAGCTTGCCAATAACGCACCCTAGTGAATAATACTTGGAAGCAGAGGGAGAGAGCCAATACAGGCATACAGGCACCAATGCTGGGTTAGATGGAGGTACGCCAATGAGTAACAGCATATGTTATATTAGGTCACCTCCCACTTGTGAAAGGCAGTATGAGAAAAAATCAGTTGGTCATACTGAAGACAAGTGAGAACACCCTGGGAGATACAAAATCACACATGCCCACACAAGGCAAAGCATCATGGACTGCATATGCACACCCCGGGAGATGGTGAGCTCAGTCCTGGGTGTTAGGGAGTGTCTGGCCAGTACACAAGCCCAAGTCTGGAACTGACTCCTTTACATGCCAGGGAGCTACAGAGAGAAAAGTCAAGGATGGGATCCAGAGGGATGCCTAGGTATTTAAAATCCGCCACTGGGATCCATCTTGGCTTTGAATAGTAAAGCACTCAGCACAAGATTCTAGTCTAGCCTGGGACCCAAATAACATGGCCTGAGTCTTTGAGGAGTCGAGACCGAGGTTGTTTCTAGTGAGCCATGACTGGACCTGGGAGATGTCCCGCTGTAACTGAATGATAATGTGGGAAATAGATGGAGACAGTACAGAGCAATGTTGTCAATGTACATGATTGAGGAGCAGTGGGACAGGGCAGAGGGCAGGTTGCTGATAGAGAAGAGCATGGGAACAATATGGAGCCTTGTGGGACAGCAAGTTTGATGGGGGCTAAGGAAGAGACAAAATTGTTAAAGTTAATGTACTGCTATCTTTCCATTAGATAGCTCCGAAAGCAGGAGGTGGCATGGTGGGGAGGCCAAAATTAACCTGAAGTGCAGCAGGGAGTGATCAATCAAGTCAAAGGCTTTTGAGAGGTCAATAAGGATGACTCTGGTAAGGGAGTCATTATCCATGGTGCACTGAATATCATTAGTTAGCCAAACTGGTGCTGTGTTCATTGAGGAACCCATGCTGATTATGGGAAGACAGTTATGTTTCTGAAGGAAACTGGTCAGTTGGAGGCAACAGCCCTTTCAAGCATCTAGCTCTGAATTAGTAGTTCAATTGGCCTGTAGTTATTTATGAGTTTGGAGTCACCCTTCTTTGAAGACAGATTTGAAGCATAACTCATTACTTCTTAAAATTTTTATTTTCCTGTCTGCCTGTTTTGGCTCCACTGTCTCTTTAATTTCAGGCAGTACAGTAGCTCTTTAAAGAATCAATGCCCTTTCACCAGTACAGCCTCTTCGGGTTGCTTGTCCCAGAAGCATATCACTCTGCGGTAAATGGCCTTTCCTTCAGCTGGAGGCAAGATTTAGATGGGGAACATCGATGCACATTGGCCATCACTGCTTGAAAGCCTACGAAAGTCTCTTGAACAAGGTACTTAGCTAGTCTATAGTTTGCAGCAGTCCTCAGAGATACATGACTAAGTCTATTCAATATTCGTTAGTACTTTTTATTTATGAGATTTTATGTAATACAGCAAGAACCATACTAATATAAATAAAAGACAAAAAGGAATGCTGAGCCAAAAGGGAAGTGTATAGGCTTTACATCTCTTAGCCAACACTAACTACATTAGGGTACCCGTTTACCACCTCTGGAGAACAGACAAGTACCAAGGAGTAAAGTCTAGTGAGATAATATTATAGGATAGTCCAGTCTTACAATTCAACAGCTCAGAGGTTCTAGCATAATATTTCCCACCCCTCGTAGGATACTAAAAGGTCAGGGGAGGGGCTGAAGAAACCCTCGGAGGTGACCATAAAGGAAATAAATCAGGTAGTCTGGTCTCAGTTAAGTTGCTTAGCACCCCTACCACAGGACCCACACAAAGCAGCCAGTAGGGAAACAGAATATTGTTAGGATTTTATACAAACTGAGGGGCGTGAAAAGACCCTCCAAAAATGAACTGATCACACTGTGGGGGAAAAACATTACACCTATTGGTGTCCAAAATACTAACGGACGTATATATCAAACATGGCTATTATAGTGTAATGAAAGACGGAAGTCCCAAAATAGTCCAAGCTCCAAAAGGACCGACAGAGGTTCCTTATGTTCCAAGACAGAGAGAAATAAACAACAGTCTCCTTCAACCATTAGGGTTCATGGAGTCGTCCTCATCATTGGAAATCTTATCCTCTGGAAACTGGACAGTAGACAATTTAGTGGCAAAGAATGCTGCAGCTTCAGGGTCAGTAAAAAGATGAGCCTTACTGGCGTGCTGAATCTGAAGCCGGGCCAGAAAGAGAAGCTGAGCGGCCACACCATTTCAAGAAAAGATTTTGTGACCACTTGCTGATTTTTTTTCCTTGTTTGGGTCCAAGATGAAATGTCTGGGAAGAATGCGGTTTTACTGCCTTCCCCAGACTATATCACCATACCTTCTAGCAACCTGCAGCAAAGGAATATGAGCTTCTTTGCTTGAGAGTGTTGCAATCACAGTCATGGTGTGCACCCGACGGGGAGAAGCCCACAATTCTGATGTTCGATTGTCAGTAAGTGTTTTCCAGAACTTCCATCTTGGCTCACAAAAGGGTAAGTTTTCACAAAGGTGGCATTCCTTTCACGATGACGTGACTCCAGGTTGAGCTCAATACCGGCAGTATTTGACTGTACTTTTGAGTTCAGCTCATCAAATCTTGCTTTGACCGCAGCTAGTCTGCGATTGGCTTCCTCTCCAGTTTACTGAATTTTCAGCAACATGGCCATAATTAGTGGATTTGGCAGCTCTGCAACTCTCAGTTTTGACGTAGCTGACCTTTGTCCTGAACCCCTCAATCTGGTCAGTGACGATTAGAAGGGCTCCAAACTCTGTGATGAGTACTTATGATCCGTTTTGTGCTCTAGCAGTCCAGACTCACAAGAACGCCATAGAGCTTTTAAGCACTTCTATCAGGCTAGCAGCCATTCAAAGAAAAGCTGCGGCATCCCCAAGTCTATTCAATACTGATACCAGATTGATACCATAAATGGAAAATTGTGATGTCATGAAGAAACAAGCTGTGCATACAATCAGACACAACTTGTTCCTGCATGACATCATACGATTCCTTAAAATGGTGGCAATGCAAAATAAACACTGAAGAGACTCAGCCATCTGTATCTCAGGGCTGCTGCGGGTGCGCCCAACACCTCATTTTGAAAGAACCTTTTTCTGAGCTTTTAAACTATGACGACCACTGTGTATACATGCCCCCCCAAATGGAGTTGACCTTCAACAGTTTCAAATCTCTTTAGAAAAAAATGTTCAAACACACTCAAAAATGGAAAAACTGCAATACATGATGTCTGGGTAAAGCTCGCTTCCACATCTGTAGATGTCCACTAAATGAAAGACTGGCAAACAGCTTTTCATGCAGGGCTTCCACTCGACTGGTGTCACCAGGTTCCATAACTGATAGGTAATTAAAATAAAAATGAATACTGAGCACGGAAAAAGGCACCATTAACAAAGGACCCTAAATAAGGAAAAAAGACTGTTGTGAAACAAACACATGAAACTCTTCACTGGGGGAGATTGCACGGGCTTCACACCTGCACAAATGTCCAATTACATTAAAAAAATTTAAAACATGTTTCCTCATGTCTCATGGATTATTTACAAGAGTTACAATACTGCTGTCTGTATTCGCCTACCTTGACTTCAGCAAAGCTTTCGATACTGTTCCACATAGAAGACTGGTTAATAAGCTGGGTAGGCTCGGGTTGGGTCAGAAGTTGGTCAACTGGGTGGCAAACTGGTTGACGGGTAGAAAACAGAGAGTGGTGGTAAACGGTATACAGTCAGAAGAGATGCAAGTCATAAGTGGGGTACCTCAGGGATCAGTCCTGGGGCCAGTCCTCTTCAATATCTTCATCAGTGACACTGCAGATGGACTGGAGGGTAAGGTTTGTCTGTTTGCAGATGACACCAAGATCTGCAACAGAGTAGATGATCCAGATGGGGTGGGCAGAATGAGAAGAGATCTGGATAAACTGGCAAAATGGTCGGAAGAGTGGCAACTGGGATTTAATGCTAAGAAGTGCAAGATCATGCACATAGGGAAGAGAAACCCTGAAACCACCTATAGGTTGGAAGGGGGAGTTTCTGGCAGTCACAAGGGAAGAAAGAGACTTGGGCATCATCATCACAGATGACCTGAAATCATCCAAGCAGACCACTAAAGCAGTAAGTAAGGCTAGAGAGATGTTGGGGTGTATTATTAGGGGTATCACAAGTCGTAAGATGGTGGTAATAATCCCTCTTTTACAAGACACTGGTTAGGCCCCATCTGGAGTACTGCGTGCAGTATTGGAGGCCACATCTTCACAAGGACAGTAAGCAAATTGAGGCAGTCCAGAGAAGGACAACCAAAATGGTGCAGGGACTGCATCAGAAAACATGTGAGGACAGATTAACGGAGCTCAATATGTATACCCTAGAACAAAGGAGGGAGAGAGGTGATATGATTGAAACATTCAAACACCTTAAGGGCATTAACAAGGTGAAAGAGTCTAACATGTTTAAATATAAGAAAAATAGCAGGACAAGAGGACACAGCATGAGACTAGAGGGAGGCCAATTAAGGGGGAATATGAGGAAATTCTTTTTCACAAAAAGGGTGGTGGATGCATGGAACGGCCTACCTCAGGAAGTGGTGGATGTGAATACAGTGCAGGGCTTCAAACAGGCATGGAATAGGCATAAGGAAGCAATACAGATGAGCATGAATAGATAGGCCATTGACAGAGCAAAGGCCGATGGCACATTCATAAGGTAGAAAAAAGAAATGGGCAGACTGGATGGGCCTTGTGGTCCTTATCTGCCATCAACTTCTATGTTTCTATGTCTGTTGCCACTCATTATAATGAAAAGTTTTCCTCTCAGCCAATCAGAATACACAGCTACAGTTCCTGTATAAGAAACTGACTATACCAATTAAACGTAGAAGGGCAGAATTTTAGAACTGTTTGCATGGGGCACCCTCTTCTGGTTATAAGAGTGTCTTGAATCTTTAGAAATACACAAGTGACATAATTTATAATAAAGTGGGCCAGTGCGATCCTCCAAAGTGGAAGGGAGCACTGACTGGCACAGGCCAAGGGTTCAAATAATTGTGTGCAGCCCCAAAACAGCAGAGGAAAGACATGTGTGGGTCTGTCTGTGACATTTTCTGGTGGGACACAATACAGAACATGAAGCTGGGAGCTGGCTTCACTTTCTCTGGTTCCATCTTCCATCGACAAAGCTGGAGCCAAACTGATTGCAAAGAGAAACAGTCGAGGAACTTCTTGAAATTGAAGGAAAGTAGCAGAAATCGCCAATGGTGCACTTGGTAGCCTATGACGCGCAGCGCTGTAGAGGAGACAGGACTCTTCAAGTGGAAAGGAAGTTCTGACATCATTGGGCAGAGCCGAGGAATATACTGCTTGGATAGTGGGAGAATCTTAGTTCAAGACGTTCCAATGAATCAGCACTTTCCAGTGGAGCTGCCTATATGTGGATAGTAAACTATAGCCAAACACCTAGAATATAAATCTATAGGGGCTCTAGAATATAAATCTATAGGGGCTCTCGGAGTGTTTTTTATGGATATCATAAATCGAGGGAATGCTCCTGACCAATTACAGTGCTTCCTTCGCATGGAGTACTCTTATTTCCTTAAGGGTGTCTCATGCGTTAGGCTGCCATAACAAGCTTCTCACTGATCTGCTCTGCCATCAACACTGCAAAGGAAAATAAGTAATAAACTTATTATAGATTGAATAACTTTTTTTATCAGTCCAGTTGAAGGGCCTCTTAAGGATCAGAGGTAATGTGAGGAAGTATTTTTTCACAGAGAGGGTTGTGGATGCATGGAACAGCCTCCCTGAGGAGGTCGTGGAGTCAAGAACAGTGGGGGAATTCGAGAATGCAAGGGACAGACATAAGGCAGTCCTAGTGGGGGGTAGGAGGAAGTAAGCTGTTGGTTAATTAGGATCTGCAGCTTATCTGTTAGGTAGGAAAATGGGCAGACTAGGTGGGCCAAGCGGTCCTTATCTGCCGTCAAATTCTATGTTTCTATGTTAAGAATGTCACCTTGAGTCCTGTGGAAGATAGAACTGCTCACCTTTGGTTCGTAGTCCCCTCATCCTAAGAACACTTGAGGTGACATTGTTAAGAGTCCCTCTAACTGGACACATAAACTATACAAGTCCGCCTTGTGTGTTCTTAAGGTGAGAAAACTGTGAACCAAAGGTAAACAGTTCTGGCACCCTAAGTACACAAGAAGAGACGTTCTTAAATGCATGAGACACACTCCTAGTGCCCCAACAAATCTATTATAGATCATATTCGAGTGTATTGTTATCTGCAAAAGGATGACTTTCCGTGTGGCTTGAACAGCACCAGTGAGAAGCTCATAACTACGGCACAGCACATCTGACATTCTTATGGAAACAAGTGTCTCACATGCAACTGAAAGAAGTGCTGTGGTTGGTTGAGAGTGTCATGCGATGCTCCAACGATCTATAATTCTATCATAACAGGGCAGGAGACTCAATTACTGGACTGTAAACTAATCCCTGTACTCTGATTGGCTAATACCCACAAACTGCTCTTCGATGTCAACATTCAGTCATTAAACTGTACAACACAAATGGCAGCAGGAAGCTCATTTTAACACCTGTGAACATGATACATTTGCTTCTAATTAACTATACTGAAAAAGGAATTTTAAAGGGGTGAGGATTAAACTCTGCAATTACCATCTCCAGGACTCCATAAACACAACAGCATGCGTTTCTGGAGTTTATGTAGTTCCAGATATGGTTATTTAAGTGATAACATTCAGCGAGTTGGAGTATATGAAGCAATAACTGGCTTCTGTGGGGATTAAACACCGAGGCAAAGCCAAGGTGTTTAATCAACACAGAAGCCGGTTATTGCAAGTATACTCCAACCCACTGAATGTTATTACTATTATACGAGTTGAAGAGTGTTGGTAAATTATGTTTTATCTACCTCAGCTCAGTGTGTGGCATCTCCCGGGAGTTGTGGAAGAAAGAGCTGAGCAGGGAGCTGCTGTCCCACTTCCTGATGGAGGTGTTTGCTAATGCCGACTACTCAGAGCCCAAGAAGGCGGCTGGAGAGCACTCCAGTGTGAAAAACAGTGAGGGCTGCACTAGAAACAGCAGGGACTGCTCCACCGCGAGACACGCTGCGGACTCCACTAGCGCGACATAATCGCTCCTCCGATTGCTCTGCACTCACTCCGCCCATGACTTGGGCTGACCTGGACCTGCGGAGGTTTGATCTCCTCAGAACTGACACTACATCCCGTGGCTCCTGCAGTTCAGAGTGTTAGCCACAGTGAAAGTCAAAGGTCATGTGTGGGCTGTGGCGCAAATGCAAGCATTGAGTGCAGTGCTTCTGGGGATCAGCGAGCATCAAGGAATACATTCTGCCAGTGGTGTCACGGTAAGAGCATCATTCTCTCATGCCTGAATAGTTGGCTAAAATAAATGGATACCATGGGAACACCGGGATGCTCCCCACCTTGGGACTGTGCGCGCAGTATGAAGTCGTTGGAGGTGGGGGGTGCTCGCGCCGCACAGCTGAGAAAACGTGTGGTAGTCATGTGTTTTTTAAAACAAACTGAGAGAAAGTGGTACAAGAGTGGCATATTTAAGAATTTGTTGTGTTCTCTTTGTGGAGGTCTCTTATTTGTGTATGTCTAAAGGAACGAGGTTGCGTCAGAAAATGTATCGGGGGAAATTGTAATGTAGCAGTAATGATAAATTCATTTCAATAGTTTCAGTGCCCATTTAGTTTGTTTTTTGTTAGTCCTCATGTTGTTTTGTAACATAATTATGGGGCTTTCTTCTGTGTGAGAGTGTGGAAGCTTGTGGTGATCAGTACAGGAGCTGGTGAGGTGGACGGCTATTCCGACGCCATTTTTTATTTTTTTCATTTTGTGATGATTGAGGTTTGAATAAACGACTGTAGGCGTGGTTTGTGTTTGATTAAACAACGGTGGGAGGGGTAAAGATGAATAAACGACTCTGGGGGATCTGAGATGCAATTTGTGGGGGAATAACTGGCGGCAGTTCTTAATTGTGATTGGCTGAGAGGTGATGCCTCTCGTTAATACCTCATAAACCTCACATCACTATACTATAACAGCAATATTAAACATTTGTTTCAAGTTTTGGCATAAAAGTCATAACTAAAGAAAAGATCAGTGACCAGACGCCACCACGTTACAGGATAGCCCGGAAGAAAAAAAAGACAACGTGGTAAAAGTGGATTTAACTAGTGTAAGTCTTTAATGTTCTGTGATATCAACATTGAGTTCACATACAGTATAGTCCATATTGAGCCAGTGTGCAACTGTGAAGGTGCACACTGGAGATTAAACTACAACCACCCCTCCTCCTCAAACAAAAATCCCTTAAAAAAGCAAAATAAACCCTGCTTCAATTAGGAATACATAAAATACAGTGATGTTAAAAACACTTGTGGCATGGATACAGTATACGGATTCAGGCAAAGCGAGGGTTAAGTGTACGAGGTGAGACGCCACCTAAGGAGAACTACACCACTTTTCAGTTGTTCAACTGACGTTCAGATGCGTCAGCTACACATAAATTGTCACACACACACACGAATGACAGCAGCACAGTATCCATCAAAATATCCCGTCGTTACCCAAAGAAAATAAACGTGCACAAACTTACAGGATCTTCTTTTGTGTCCTTAGTATTGCTTTAACGCTTACCTTGGAGTCCCACTCTTTACTGGTTGTAACTTTCTGTGTCTGAATTTCACAGGACACTTGCGGGTGTTATTTCCCAGTTTTCCTCATGGCTTAACAGGAATTTCCAGGCTTAGCCACAGAAATGACCATAGGCATCAGCAGGACTCCAAAAGATTTATAAAAAATAATAATTTCTGGAATTTCCAATCTTTATGACTTCATGGAGCGTGGGAATGCTCCTGACCAATCAAAGCGCTCCATTCCTCTGCGCGCGAGACACGTATTCTGTGAGGCATGTCTGATGCACAGCCGCCCTGGACATGGGAAGATTTGGGGAAGGTTTCTTTAAATTTTTAATTATTTCATTGATCTAGCTCAATCAATAATGTATGTTAATACCACCACCGGGACCACTCTCGCAGCTGCTACAGTGGTCTCGGGCGCATTCTTAGGGTACAGAAATCGTGAATCAAAGGTGAGAGACCTCTTTTGCAACTGTACAAGTGGTGTTGGTGGCAGTATTAACATATCACTGCTTGAGCGGGATCAGTAATTTATTATTTTGTCAAAAAAAAACAAACCTTACCCAAATGTCCCCGTTCCTGTGGCAGTTGCGTGGGAGGCACGCTTCACAGAAGGAGTGTCTCCTGCGCATTGGAAGAGAGTGCTCTGACTAGTCAGGAGTGCTCCCTCGATCTTAAATATATTAATACCACCACTGAACCACTCTTATTGTTGTAAGAGGGGTCACACTTACATCCTTAGGGTATCCACACCATTTCTCATACCCTTCACACGCTAGACCACTTTTACAACTGTGTCTGGAGGCTGTCATACAGGGAAAGGGGAAACTGTTTAACCAGGAAAGGCACACTAAGCCGAAGCTGGTTCCCAGGTGCACCCTGGGAGCACATGGAAGTCAAGTGACCTGCTAAGGGTCATACAGTATGTGGAAAGGCTTGTGGACTTCCTGGAGTTGCAAGGACTTCAGGATAATAAGCAACATGGTTTTGTAAAGGGCAGGTCATGTCAGACAAACCTCACTTGAATTCTTCCATGGTGTTTCACAAGACCTGGATAAGGCAAAGCGATGGTTGTACTGTATTTGGACTTCAGTAAGGCTTTTGATACGGTGCTTCATATTACACTGGTGAAGAAGCTGGGTGATACAGCAGTTGGGGATGTGCCTCAATGTTGGGTGAGAAACTGGCTCCAGGACAGGACACAGACAGTGGTCATTAACAGTGCCAAATCAGAGGCAAGGAGGGCGACAAATGACATGCGGGGGTCAGTACTGCGACCAGTGCTTCTCAGAATGTAGATCTGTGATACACATGAGGGACCAGAAGGCAGGCACAGCACCCCTTTTCATCGACACCCTGACAGCGAAACAAGGAAAAGGACCATTACAGTGACATTCAGCGGTAATGGTCCATTTCCTTGTTTCGCCCTTGATGTTCGCCTCCCGGACTAACTCCGACTTGGAGTTGGAATCTTAGAGTCTGGGGGGTGCATGGAGGGTGTGGGGGGCGCAGCCCCCCAAGAAAACAAGGAGTCCAGAGGTGGCACAATACCTACATCGGTATTGTGCCCGCGCTGTGGGGGAGGTCGACATTTTCACTGATGGGAAAACTTGGTGCTTTCAAAGGCAGGATGTCACCGTCTGCGGATGATACAAAGATTTCTGGCAGAGTGGACAATGATGAAGGAGTCCAGGAAGAAAAGGAGGATCTGCTAAAACTGGAGAAATGGTCCAGTATTTGGCAGTCAAAATTCAATGCCAAAAAGTGCAAAAGTTAAACGACTGGGTAATAAAAATGCAAAAGGGGTTTACTTGATCATTTTTAAATCCATGGTTTTCAGGAGTGAAGGGATCACAGTTTGGCTCTATGGAGTTGAGTCGCCGACCCCTGGCACTTCCCGATACTAAGCCACGTCACGGCACTCTCACATTTCGCGATGTAATAGTCCGCAAGCATCAGAGCATGCCCCACAGAGTACTACAGGGACAGATCTTTAAATGAGCACATGTGTATTTTAAAGCGGCAGTGCATGATAGTGGTGACAGATACTGACCTATATTTTGTTACTCTAGTTCAGACTACCCCTCATCTCGTGATTTCTGTGCTATCCTTTTTTCCCCATTTTGCGACTGTTTTAGCACTTTATTTTGCAGTTGAAGTAATAAAAGGACTTTTTTTAAAATGGCTCAGACCAGATTTTCTTCAGTACTGTCCATGGTTTGTGAACACCTCTTGTTTAAGATCACTTTCAGTGCGATTACAATGAACGAGCATGTAGCAGGCTGTGCTCCATGGTGGACAAGTGTACAGAAACAGCGAGAATACTGATGAAAACCAAGTTCGGGCCGTAATAAAAGGAGTGCTCCTTTTATTATTTCAAGTCTGAAAAAAGTGTTAAAGCAGACTCAAAATGAGGAGAGAAGGGTACCGTACAAGTCAGGTGCTAAGAATCAATTTAACATAAAAAGCATAGGTCAGATTTTTCACTGATATCATACAGTGCTGCTTTAAATGGCCGACTTCAACAAATCAAAGCCACTGCTCAATTAACAAGACCCTTGAAATTAGCCATTTTTAGTGACTCCACTCCACAGAGCTACAATACGATCTCATCACTCCCAAAAATCATGGATTTAAAAATTATCAGTTTGTCATCCAGGAATTCCAGGGGAATAAGAGTACATACTGTGTTTTGGGGGGCATTTTAGAAAAGGCAGAAAAGGTGCTCTTTAAAGTACCGCATTTGCTGTGTTTGTTCTATGTATCGCTCGTAATGCACTGCCGCACCCCAAAACTGCCAAGTTGCTGCCCATCCCACAAAGCATCGAACAGTGTCAACTGAAATCTGAAAAATGACTGTTCCCTCACCAAAAAAGGGGCAGATGGGTTTCAGGTGGCTGGCTACAATGCTGTGCCCAGCCTACTTGTGGACGTACAGACAGACAAATACACTCTGAGACCACAGGACCCAAATGGTGCCACATGGAAAGGCACATCACGTGGTGTTCATTAGCACCTTCAGAGATCTCATTTATTGGGACACTAACAGTTCTGAAACCATCTGCAATGTATCTGGAAGAGAAACACAAACTAAGGGAAATCCAGTACACTTTTTTTGTGGTAAGACCTTTATTAGACATTCTGAAGAATTTCTACACAGATTTTGGAGATCTCCATTGACCCATCATTAGGCGACACCTAATGAAGGAACCTTGGAGCTCTCAAAAGCTTGTGTAAAAATTCTTTGGTTAGTCTCATAAAAGGTACCGAAGAAATATAAAGTCACACATGCCTCAATAATGCAAAGCATCATGAAATATATATGCAAATCTCTATGCAAATTTAGACTGATCCTGCTTTATGCAGCAGTGCATGGTGCCAAGTCTCTCGGACAGATGAGGCATACTGACGACTCCTGAGAAGGACAAGCCATGTGTTTGTATCTTCTGTTCTCAGCTATTACAGATTGTGTGACAGTCCATTTGGTAGCATGCAGTCCTGATTCAAGCAGAACCAGTCTAAATTTCCAAGGTGATTTGCATATACTTCCCATGATGCATTTCACTATTGAAGTCGTTGTGATTTTGTATTTCTTTGAAATCTGGCTTTGTTGCCAATGCTGTTTTTGGGCAACTCTTGCCTCAGTTCTATTGCATTAAGGTTCTTGGTCTTAAAGGGAAATGTCCACATACAGTCGGGCCCCACCTCTATGTGAAGTGGGCTCGATTAGCAATCGATAGAAAAATTAAAATAAACTTACTCATTCCTCATCTTTGAAATTATCTCTGGTTTATCCTGTACTTTGTTGCCTGGCGTTTTAGGATCAGAGCCCTCCTCAAGTCATGCCCACAAGCACCTGCAGCTGTCCCCGTGATGACATTTCAGACGGGGAGCAGCCGGGCCCATCTATATACTTAATATGTGACTCATTTTTAAAATAGCTCTGGTTTGGAGCCTGGACATTCTTGGGCATTTCTGTTACAAGCACTAGATGACCAGTACCCTGCCAGTCGATACGTGGTCTCGGTGTAGCCCGGACACACACAGATTCTAAACCGGAGCTATCTGAAGATTTGGCAATACAGTATACACCGAGACCACGTATCGACTGGCAGGGTACTGGTCATCTAGTGCTTGTAACAGAAATGCCCAAGAATGTCCAGGCTCCAAACCAGAGCTATTTTAAAAATGAGTCGCATATTAAGTATATAGATGGCCCCGGCTGCTCCCCGCCTGAAACGCCATCACGGGGACAGCCGCGGGTGCTTGTGGGCGTGGCGAGGAGGGCTCTGCATCCTAAAATGCCAGGGCAATGAGGGCGCAGGATCAACCAGATATAATTTCAAATGAATGAGAAGCGAGTATGTTTATTTTAATTTTTTTCTATTGCATCTGCTAATCGGGCCCCACTTCACATATAGGTGGGGCCCGACTCTACGTGGACGTTTCCCTTTAATAAATGGTATCACCACAAAAAAAAAAGGAAAAAAATGAAGGGGCACCAGAGTTTCCTGAGACTAACACAGCAACACAAACCTGTAATAAAAAAAAGGGAAGGTTCTTTCAACCCAGAGCAGACAGACAGGCATACAGACAAACACAGATACAGAAAGATAACACTAATTGTAAGTCTAATTAATTATTCATGAGCCTAGTGAAGCTCTTGATTGGCTACTGGATCCGTCATTAATGTCTGAGAAAGGATGGATCCAGCTGCCAACTGATGCTGTGCGGCACGCACTGCTCGTGCCACAGCTAAAACTAAGGAAAAAAAAGGCAAAAACAAAAGTTATCGCAATTATAATCGCAGTAACAACCATGCTGGTCATTTCTGAGTACATGACTAGCTGGAGGAGTGTGTACCCAATGCACCCCCCCAACCAGTCATTAATCCCTCGGAAATGACCAACTTCTAAGTCACTATTGCTTAAATCTGTATTCAGTCACTCAGATTGTTGCTTTGATCTCCTGTCAAGGCAACCTATAAGCTAGTTCAGTATACAGTCACCGCTAGTGTTCACACACGTGTGGTAGAAAAAAAAAATACAAGTGATAGGTACAACCCCTCCACAATATTCTGCAAATGAAAACAAATAGTTGCAGCTTTTTTCAAGGGGGAAGGGGTGCACACTCATCTAATAACACCCTTAAATACTAAAATACAATAAAAAAGGACACTTTATACTGCCTTAACCACTAAACCTGTGCACCCATGTGGCAGGGTTGCACAGGAAGTGTGTTTTTTAGATCAAGTCCAGAGATAAACTTCAGAACTGATATCCAAGTTGAAGGGGATATATATATTTTTTTAATATATCCCCCACCGCACGTCCAATGAAAACAATTCGTTTGTGAAGTTTGTAAAGACTCCACCTCCCCTTCTCATGACACAGGTCCTTTCCTTCTGACGAGATGTACACTTGATGAGAGATAAACAGAGAAAAAATCAGTGGATGGTTTTGCCTCATGTCGTCAATATGCTTGTGTCTCTGGACCAATGAGGATAGATGTGTGTGGTAACACGCTGTGCATGTCAGCTATTGGAGGGGATGGGGAGGAGCTCCAATGACAAGGAAAGTAATCAATTGCCAGGGCAATTTCTGGAGATGGGGAGCGTGGACAAATACAAGTCTCAATGACTCATCTTCTTCTGTGCCACGTTACAAACGTCGCATTTAAAAGGAAGAGGCCACTGTCCTAGGACTCCTGAACAAAACTAAAGAGAGAGAGAGAAGAAAAAAGGAAATCAAATTTAGTGTTGTTTAGTATTATTTATTTTTTTTTTTACAGGTAATATGCCCCCATCCCCCTTCTCTTAGCCACTACTCATCCCTGGTATCACAGTGATTCCTTCATGCTTAGCAACAGATGACCAACAGAGAGACAGTGGTTATGAAGACAGCAGCGCCCTTCTAGGTAAGCCAGGTCTACAGGTGTGCAAAACGCAGAATCTCATCAGCAGAATTTACGCAAAATGGCAATTTCACTTCCGAAATGCTTTTTTGGAATTTTTTTTTTTTTATTCCACAGGATTCAAAAAAGCATTTCTATGTAAACCGCAGAACAATCTTCCACAGATCATGCAATTCACAGAATAATTTCCTGCAGTTTGTGGAAAGTGCATCCGTAGATTACATAAACCACAGAACACAATTCTGCAGTTACTGTTCCGCTCTTAGAACTTCACAATTCTGCTTCCGGTGGAATTATGCAGAATTAAGTTGAGCGTACAAAATTCCATAGAATTCCAGTGGAAGCGGAAAGAATTTCACACAGCTCTTTCCTGGACAAATTTACCAAGAGAATCACTGGGTACCCTAAATAGAAGTGAGGGTGGCAAATCCTTATAAAATCAGACATTTCTGCTTAGCATAACGTTGTATCATTTTATGTTCTGCATTCTCTTAAAAATATGCTGCTCATCTGATTCACCGTGCTGATAGACAGGGTAAGCGTGGGGGTGGCTGTGCCCTCTACACCAAGGACACCTTACAAGGTCTCCTACTCCTCTCCCCTCAACTTGAGGCTGGTGCACAGGCCCTCACTGTCAAACTGGCCCCGGGAAGAGCACAAAACCCGTTATACATAACAACGGTATACATTCCCCCAAGGGACCAAAATCAGCTTTCCAAGCATTGTTGTCTCATCTGGATACACTACCATCACAGTCGGAGCTACTTGTACTTGGCGATTTTAATATCAACTGGCTAAGTAAGGATGCCGCCCCACACATCGACCTAGCCTCAGCCCAAGACCTAACTCAATTGGTCACATCCCCCACACGCTTGGATCCGCGTACTGGTTCTTCCTCCCTATTAGACCTCATATTCTCCAATCGCCCGGGCAAGATCTCTAATATTTCCGTCCTTCCTAACGCCCTCAGCGACCACTCCCCAATTATCTGCTCCTGGTCCTGTAAAATCCCTAGATCCCTCCCAAAATAATTATACACGATACTTGGTCCTGGTAAATTGGCACAGCTAAAGCTCACCTCAGAGTCATGGATTGGTCCCTCATTTTGAACACTATTCACGTTGACAGTGCCCTGGATCTATTTACTCGGTCTTCAATAATATATGTGACCTCTATGCACCGTTCACAAAAGAATGGTTAAAGGCAATCACGTACCCTGGTTCACTGAGCGGCTCAAGACTTTAATGAGAACCAGAGATTCACTATGGCAGCTCTCCATTGAGTCCGGCCTCCCCCTTGACAGACAGAATTATAAAATGGCCCGAAACAAATGCACTTGGGCCATTCGCAGGGCAAAAGCGGATTATTATAAATCCGCCTTAACCTCATCCTGGGGCTCCGGCCGCAAGTTTTGGAACAACATTAAGGAAATTTGTGGTAAGGTCCCCAACCTGGTCCCCTCCCAAGTCATGTCAAATGGGTCCTTGACCTCTGACCCTACTCACATTGCTGCAGTTTTCAGAGATGCCTTCTCCAACCTTAGCCATGTTCTACCCCCGAATTTCTATGACCCACCATCTCCTAGCATACCTGCACCGCTCCTCAGTGCCCCCCCCTTTTACTTCCGCCGTATTTCTCCTAAGGCTGCAGAACCATACCTCACCGCTGCCCTTAGTCATCCCTCCTCCAATGCCGACCCCCCTGGACCTCAGAATGCTTCGGCTCTCCCTTAAGGAAGTCCTTACTCCCCTCACCCACATTCTAAACCTCTCCCTCTCACTAGGTAAATTCCCTACCTCTTGGAAATCTGCCTCTATCACGCCCATTTTTAAAGGGGGTGATCCCTCCTCTGATAATAATTATCGCCCTATTTCCATCCTCCCCCCCCCCCATCCAAGGCATTGGAGAGGATAGTTTCGGATCAGCTCTCTGACCACCTCAATAAATATGACCTACTCTGCAAACAACAACATGGTTTCCGCAAAGGGCACAGCACTACTACGGCCTTGCTTGAGCTAACATCACACATCCATTCTGCATTGGATAAAGGCTACATCACAGGTGCGGTCTTCATTGACCTCACTAAGGCCTTTGACACCGTCCACCATTCACTACTCCAAACCGCCTTGATCAACCTGGGTCTCTCACAGGATGCTGTGGGTTGGTTTGCAGACTATCTTACCAACCAGACCCTTCAAGTTAAAATTGGCAATACACTATCCTCCAAATCGCCGGTCCCTCAAGGGTCCATTTTGGGTCCTCTCTTTTTCAGCCTCTTCCTAAACTCCCTCCCCACATCCTGCACCTCCAACCTATTACTCTATGCAGATGATGCTGTCATCTTCTCCTCCAGCCCAGATCCCTCTCAACTCCACCACTCCCTCCAGTCCTCCTTCAACGCTGTTGAAAGCTGGTTCACCTCACAACGCCTTATTATTAACTATAAAAAAACCAAAGCCATGCTCTTTGCACACCTGCAGAATTCTAGGATAGGGCTTTTTCCTCAATTGCCATCATCAGCCTTGACCCCCCTGGAATTTGTGCATACCTTTAAATACCTGGGCATCACTCTCGACACTGGCCTCACCTATCATGAGCATACACATCAGTTGTCCAAGGCCCTAAATACTAGGCTTGGTCTCTTGCACCGTTATAAACACTGCCCTTACCCTGGGCCCTCAAACTTGCTATCTCCTCCTCGGTACTC
Source organism: Neoceratodus forsteri (assembly GCA_016271365.2). NCBI lineage: Eukaryota > Metazoa > Chordata > Ceratodontiformes > Ceratodontidae > Neoceratodus > Neoceratodus forsteri. Next base: position 315,517,401 of record JADMNL010000026.1, on the reverse strand, counting down.
TCCCTACTTGACTATGGCCTTTTGACTTTTGGTGGAGCAAGCCCTTGGCCTAGATAGTCTTAGACTTGTGCTAAACAAGGTCCGTCGCCTCACTTTAGGGTGTGACAGACTCACCCATACCTGTGTGCTATATAAGGACACAAATTGGCTTAACCTTGAAAATCGAATAAAATTCCACACCTGTGTCTTAGCTAAAAGATCACCCTGGCCTCTCCCTGCTTCACTCACCTCCTTAATCACCTTGGACTCTAAAGCTAAGCACACCAGTAGCTCAGATACCCATCGTTTCTCCATCCCTTCCTGTTGCAACTCAATTCCAAGATCCTTTAGCTACAGGGCACCTTTGTTCGATGAATAATCTACCCCCCTCTTGCGTCTTGACCAAAGCATTGGTCACTTCAAAACGCTCCTTAGGACCCATCTTCTGTCCTCAAGTGACTGTGACTATATGTAAATCGGTGCCCGGCCCTCTATTACTGACAATGGCCTCTGGCTTGCCTCTACACACTGCTCCTAGCCCACTAACTTAGGGATGTTACTCTCCCAGTCTATTTTTTTATCTGTCTCGAACTGAACTAGATCCTGAATGTTTAGCCTTGCATTCCTGTTGTACATATCTTTACTATGTAACAATCACTTTATTTGTTTCTGTAGCTCTGTCTGTACAAACTGTTGTTGTGTAATCTGATTTACTATATGTGACGTGGAACCTTTGTAAAGGAGTCTATGACTCAAAGGTATTTCTGATTCTTATGAAAATAAATAAATAAATAAGTTCGAGGCCACTGATTTTCATTTTGCACCGGAAATCCTGGTGAAACTCCAGAATCTGGACTTTCTACTCACTTGTATAAACAACGTATTTCATGGACTTTGGCATTTTTTAACCAAATCGGTAATCTGCAGAACTTGTATTTCTCTCAAAGTTCTTTCCTATACCATTTTTATGTTGCTTTATCTAATTTGATGTACACTCAGCCTTCATTTCTTCTGAATATACAACACATACTAAAAGTTTGACAACAGAATCCCAGTAAAATCCAAAATTAGATATAGTGCAGTCCCCAATATTTTAGATCTTAAAACATCATTTACTTTCTTCAAACCCCCAAAAAAATCAGTGGCCCTAGATTTGACTTGTACTCCAATCTTCTTGGAATTGTACTGTTTTGCACCTACTGACCTGCACTGAACTGCTTGTTTTGCATTGCGACACAAATTTGCATCATTATTTTTTTCTATGCCCTTCTAACCTCCCTGGTTCTGCCTGAAAACTGGGCAATTCCTTTGTCTAGTGCACTTACCTGGTAAATAAAAACAAAATAAATTGTTCCTTGTTTATAAAGTGGTGGGGGAGGACTTGATGAACATAAAGAATCCTTTCTGACTTCCAGATACTATCTTTTAGATTTTATTTGAACTGCCGCTGCACTGTGTCACACTTTTTTGTCCCTTCTTTGGTTCCACATTGCCGACTGGTAGCTGAGCTTACTTTCACACCAGGGCTCTTATCTGAATAACTAAGATACCCCCCACGCCCCTCTCTGCAATGTAAATAAGTAAGCAGCCATTGGAGGTAGAAAGCATACTGTAACAATTTATCCACTTGCCAATTTTGGGAAAGGGGAGGGTATGCACTGGGTCTTTCATTGTACCTTATGTATGCCATAACTAGCAGCACCCCAATGAGAACAGCAATTTCAGGTTTGTGAACGTGATTGGGTTGAGCTGCTACTTGTTGAGGGCGGGGGGTGGAGTAGCAGGATGGCTGCGCTGCTGTTCTGCTCACAACACACCAAGCCAAACAAGCATTTTAGATGTTACTTCTTTTTAAGAAAGAGTTGCTGCACTGAACTCGATATATGTTTTATCTGTCAGAGAGCAGCATTTTGATGGACATGTGGCTAGCCTTTGTTTAGTATTGATAGCCGGAGCGGCGTGCTACGAGGCTTGGTTTTATGGCTGAATAATTATGGAGATGCACTCATTTGCCCATTTATTTTGCTTGCCGAAGGCTTTTTGCATTATTATACCAAGGACAGTTGAGCTTTTCTTCTGAATGGGTAACCTATTTCTGGCACCCGCCTCACTGTTTCTTTGCTGGATGAGTAAATGTTTGGTGTCCCTGAAGTGCGAAAGTATGTCTGAATTTTTTTTCTTTTTTTAATACAAGCGGATAATAAACATCAGTGCTACGTGGTCTTCATGAGGAGATTACCACTAAAACCTAAATCAGAACACCTTCAAACAGGGAGGAGAACGAATGAAATATGGTGGCACATATAGTTCCGGCAGGCTTGTAAGGCTTTTTAAAAAGGTATGCCCAGGCCAATCTCCATTCTACCTCCTCTGTCGAAAGCACTAGAGAATATAATTGCGGATCAGCTTGTGGAATACCTGGACAATACAATATCCAATGTCCCCAGCAGCACGGCTTTCGTAAAGGTCATAGTACTACCACTGCACTGTTAGAATTCACTGGTTTCATACATAACGCACTCGACTAAGGCCATCTGGTAGGGGCTGCCTTTATCGACCTGTCAAAGGCCGTTGATACTGTGAACCATTCACTGCTACTCGGGCAGTTATTGCTCGCAGGGGTGTCAAATGATGCTGGCAACTGGATCAAAAACTACTTAGAAGATCATTTGCAGCAGGTCAAGATAACCCATGTCCTCTCCGAAAGGAAGCCAGTCCATTCCGGAGTGCCTCAGGGATCTATATTGGCGCCCTTTCTCTTCAGTATCTTCTTGAATAACCTCCCACAAGCCTGTCAAGAATAGATTCTGCTCTACGCAGGCTGATGCCATGATCTACTCTAGTAACCCTGACCCTAAGATCCTCCAGGATAACCTTCAACACAGTTTCTCAGAAGTGGAAAAGTGGTTCAGCACTCAAAAACTGGTGCTAAACTATAAAAAGACAAAAGTGATGCTTTTCAACAATGCCCATAAGAAGCTCAAGTCCAAACCCTTGTTCATCACAAACTGCATTGGCACTATGCCTGAACAGATCCACTCCTTCAAATATCTAGGGGTCACTGCTGATAGCTCACTCACCTACTCGCAACATATTGATAACGTAGCTCGAGTTGTCAACTTAAGGATTGGCCTACTCCACAGGCACAAGCATAGCCTCACTCCAGAGGTGCTAAAAATAGCAATTTTCAGCTCTGCTATTACCATCATCGATTATGGGCTGGTTGTTTATGGCTCTGCCTCTGCTACATCCCTTCACAGGATCACTGTTCCTCTTAACAAAGCATGCAGACTCCTTACTGGGGTTGCCTGCCTCACACGCGTGTGACCTACATGCTCAGACTGGGTGGCTTCAATTATTCAGCCAAATTCAATATCAAACCTGCTTACTTGCCAAGAAGGCACACCTTGGTTTGCTGCCCCAAGGGGTCCAACAGCTCCTTAGCCCTTGTCACAGTACCCAACATACTTGCAGCTCAGCAACTCGGGTCGTTACTGTTCCCAGAAGCTGCACCACCTTAGATCAGTGGTTTTTCACTTATAGAGCCCCCCTCTGGCTCAACTCCCTGGGTAGGGACATCTCTGCTGAGTCAAAACTCAGCCCTTTCAAACACAAACTCTGGCAGCATCTATTAGCAAACAGTATATGTGACTGCCACCCTTAGCAGCCTTCTGCTTCTATGATCGTTGTACTTATACCTTTCTGCACTTTTAACTCTTGGCACTTCATTTCAATCCTACCCTCAAGCCTTTTCCCCTCCACTCCTCTCCCTGCTTCTTCCCTGCTTACGCATCTTCAAGTTCTTCCCCTGCTCCCCCTCACCTTCCCTCTTCCACCCTCCACCCATTCTCTTATCTCATGCCACCTCTTTTGCAACTTCTTCCCCTCCTTCCCCCTATGTTTCTCTCTCTCTCTCACTCCTCTCCCACCCATATTACTCTCTCTCTCTCTCTCTTGAGTTTTAGACAAGGCCTGCTAGGCTGCCCCCCTCCCCAGCCTAAACACCACCTCTTTTCCTTCTACTATTAATTTGTCTTCCTCCCCCTCACTTCACCAGCACTCCCCCCTTCTCTGTGCATTCGCCCCATTTCCCTGCTTCCACCTCCCCATCCTCTCATCTCTAGCCCCATTACCTCCTGTGCAACTTTGCTCCTTCCCTCTCCACCTCCTGTGCAACTCTGCTCCTTCCCTCTCCACCTCCTGTGCAACTCTGCTCCTTCTCCCTTGTTTCTCCATCCCCCACCTTACACCCCATTACTGTCTCTCCTAGATTCTGGTAAGGTCTGCCAGGCTGCCCTCTCTTTTAGCCCACTCTACTGCAATACTTGAGTAACATTCAGTGCTATTTTCATTGCTTTCGATGTATTAGTTTTTTTTTTTTTTTAAGTGTATTCTTGATATCTGCTATTTACTTATCTACTGTTTACCTTGTTTTGTTTTTGTACTACTGACGTGGAACCTTTGTAAATGAGTTGTATTGCTCAAAGGTGTTGTAATCCAAGACTCAATAAATAAATGTTGCCCGGAGGTCAGTGTTGTTAGTGCTTGTTTATCTGATGAGCCCGATTTACTTCGCTTAGTGGAGCATTTCAACAGGTATCTACAGCACTGGGTTTGGCGCTGGAGGAGAGAGAGAGGGGTGACTGATGAAGGAATAGCCTGAGAGGAGAAGAGGAGCCAATAAATGTCTGAAGGAGTCCTGGAAGGACTCTGGATTAAGGAAAGAGGAGTTATGGCTGAGTCTTGTCTGGGTGAATCCCTTCAGCAAAGTTCCATGAATTAAGATGCTGTTTTTGGGAGACAGGTGAAAAGTTGGAGAGGGGGGTAACCCGTCCCCTAGAGGTATTTGTTTTTTTCTCATTTTACTTCAGTAGCTGATTAAAGTCTTAGTCCACTACCTAAATAAAATATGTGGGTCTGAACGCTCTGACAGCACTTTAATGATTAAGATTATGGAACTAGAGCGGGCCCTTATGCAATATTTCTCCCTAAATCTGAATAGCTGAACTCCGTTACACCCTGATGTCTTTTTGTAAATCACAAAAAAACACATTTTTTTAAATGATTTGTGGAATTTCGAGGAAGATGTTTGGCAGGGTAATTTTCCTGTCATGGAGCCAGACTGCTATTAAGGAAACTGAACACAATGGACTGCACTGCGACATGCTTTATTCAATATTAAAATGATAAGGGAGAGTGACATGTGGTTTATTAACCCCATTTTAAATGCTGCCAGATTTTCTTATTTATTCAAGGTGTGGTAGGGAATGCAACTAAGTTGTCCCAGAGTCACTATATGAACTCAACTGTCATACGAAGGGACGTTTCTTTGCTTGGACAAATGGGGATCCAAAGCACTTCAGAAAGGACTACATGCTGATTTTTACTTACATTTTGAAAACTCTTTGAATGTTTAGCAAAAATAACTAGATTGTCAGTATAAAATTAATTAAATATGTAGGTAGCCACCTAGTGCAGGATTCTTAAATATATGGACTTCTGAGAGCAAAGGAGCTGTTTTACGCATTCCATCGGAAAATCTGTTGGACTTTTGAGAAGCAAAAGGAGCCCCTTAAAGTCCCACTTGACTGAATGTTATTTTATAGTTTTCAGTTTAGTAATGAGCCAGCGTGGAATAGGTTTAAAATGTAATCTTTTTTGGTTTCATCTAATTTTATGTTTATTGTGTGTGAAATGATGCATATGTGATTTGATACAGGGCTATAATAATTTCAGCATTTCTAACTCTCTATTATCTTTGGAAGTTAGGACAGAGACCAAGAACTGACCAATTTTAATTGACTGGAGCTCATCTAGAGAACTGTCTACTGTGGTTGTAGGTATATGAAGTGCTCTTACGAGTACACTGGAATACTAGTGGTGCTGTGGACGCTCCCTACGAATGGTTTGTGCCAGCCGAATGTTGGGATGGGGATTTCAAAACAATGGAATAGGCTTAATGTTGAAGTTTGGGTGAAGCATGGTCTCAAATGACCTAAAGTGAGAGTGTAGACCTATTTCTGGGACCTTATATTGGATCCCAGGAGGCATTTCGGTGTGGAATAAGCGCACGTAGTGGCGAAGTTCTGAGTGATAGCAAGGTAGGCTTGTAATGGCTTTACCAATAAGGGTCTCTGCATCTGACTGGGTCCCCCAGGATGCATCATGAGATGAGCAACTTGTTGCTCAGTGTGCCCTTCCTGATGAAACGTTTCAATAAAGGGGAACTGTCATCAACAGGGTTTCTTAATGTCTGAAAGACCATAAAAAGCTAATTTGAGTGAGCCATTGTGTTTATATGTGAGTCTTTGCAGTCCAGAGTTATTTATATGTAAATCACTCTGTAATTAAGGGTTGGGGCAGCCATATGTTTTAGGCTCCTGACAGGAAATGTCACGGAGGATCTTGGCCCTCCATTGACTGTAGGTTAAACAGGAAATCATCTGTTTTATTAAGTGTGTTTTAAGGTGTTATTACAACACTTTCTACATTTATGATAATTGTTTTGTATGTGCATTGAAACTAGTGAGTTGCCACCCTTACGTTTCAAACTGTTCGTAAAAATAATGCACCCTTAGGACAGCTTTAACCTCTAGGCTATACTGCCAGCAGATCATTAAAAACTATACATCTCAAGGCTGGCGCTGTGGTGCCAACAGGTTTTGGGGCCCCATACTGTATCAGGATTTCTAAACCTGGCTGTGTTCATGTCAGTGCAGATTTCTGGGGCTGCAAACAACACTAACTTCCGTCTTATTCCGTTCCATCTCTTACAGTCTTTTGTCTTACAATTTTGGTTGTGAACTCGTGTACACAATGCAAATGTGGCTATGTACCTACTGGCCTGGCATCATGGGGCCAGCCTTGAAACGTGTAATTTTTGATTAACAGCTGACAGTACAACCTAGAGGTTAAAGCTCAGAGCTGTGAACAAACTTCATTCATCCAGCAGAATGGTGTTTGATTCCAGCATGCTCTACTTGTATACTGTGTGACCAGAGTAAGTCACTTAACCTCCCTGCGCTCCCAAAACACACCCAGAAACAAGCTGTAGCTGTGTGCCTTTCCTGGACAAAGACATTAAAAACAATCTGAGCTTGTGTTATGATTCAGAAAATATTAAGCTCTTTCTATCCAGATTTGACTTGAAAAGAAAAAAATAGGACACCATTAATTTGTCAATGCTGTATTAGGGTCTCTAATTTAAAGGTATGTGAATTGCCCATTTCCTATTTTTGGACCTTCAGAAAATGAATTTTATAGAATTCTGGGTGAATATATATGCATGCATTGTACTATGTAGAACATGGAATCTCATACATTTGAAATTTAAAATTTCTGTAATGTACATAATGGTTTATAACCAATCAAGAATAACATTTACCTTTACCATACCAGAGCTGCTAATTTTGGATTTACTCATGTTTGGAAGATATGTTGCTGTCTCCATTAGCTGGCTTCTCACCAATCACCAATCACCAGTATATTGGCTGGGGACTGCGACTTATTTAAAGTGAGCCAGTAAGGCATTGCCCCATTTTTACAGCTGCAGTGGATGTAGCCTTGCAGACATCTTGCGAATACTTTACAGAAAAGCGAGCTTACTGGATACCGAATGGGCGTGTTTTACTGGAGGTGAACAGCAATCACTGCGCGTTCGCTCCACACTATTTTGTCCATCAATGGGACACGACACTGTCCACCATGTCCAAGATGGCAGTCAGACTTGAACGTGCATGTGCGACGACTCATGCATGTACACTGATCTCCGGCAGCACAGTCCACCATTTCCAAGATGGCCGCCAGAGTTCTCTGCACATGTGCAGTGACTTGCGCATGTGCACTGGGCTCCAGCAACCATCTCGGACATGGTAAACTGTGCCATCATGTTGCCGGAGTTCAGTGCGCATGCGTGAGTCATCGTACATGTGCACTCAACTCCGGCCACCATTCTGGACACAACGACAGTGCCGTGTTCCACCCTCTTGGCTGTAGTCATACCAGCTCTGGCCAGAGTTTGTTTAAAAGGAAGCAACGCTGGCAAATGCATTTTAGAATAGGGCACTCAGCCGACAGGCGGTTCACCCTACTGACTAGTGGCTGAGCTTATTTCCACACTAGAGCTCTGATCTGAAAAACTAACAGACCCCCAACTCCCCTCTGGGATGTAGTGAGTGCGTAGCCATTTGAGATAGAAAGCATACAGTAACTATTTTTTGACTTGCCAATTTTGGGGACGGGGAGGGTGTGCACAGAGTTTTTCATTTTACTTTCTTTGCTACCCAACTGCCTTCCCCGGGCTGCACCTCTACACGAGCCACAGCTTGCTGTGCCTTTCCAAGCCAAAACTTTAAAAAAAAAAAAAAAAAAGCATGTATTTATACCAGTAAGGGGCACTACTGCAGCTGGGGCCGATACGGAGCGCATTGGACAGATGTGACTCAATGCAACTGCTCCTTTGGTTAATAAAAATTATAAAATGAGCTTAAGAAATCATAGCCTGCCAGCCAATCAGAGCAGCAGCAGGGCTACTGCTCGCCGCGCCAGTGATCTGGGTTTAGTAATAAGCCTGGGTCATCAGGAACTGGCTGGGGGGGGGGGTCGAGCTTCCTAGTGGACGCTTTCCTCCCCCGGGGGGGTGTGAAGGAGAGCTGTATCCTGCAGTACTACTGTTAGCTGTAGATGTATGGGTGTCAGAATGCTCAGAACACAAAGAAGGAGGGATACCATGCTGGGTATCGCACGAGCATGCTAACCTATGCTCATGTCAGGGACCTAGTCCCAAAGACCAGCATCCCTATGGGGTCAGGGAACAACAAAAAGAAAGGAGAAACTGAATAAAGGTAAATCCTCCCCCCCACTAGTAGCTCCTTGAAGGCCAGAAAACTCGGCCAGAAGGCAGTATATCCGCCATGCCGGAGAAGATACCATAGTCTGCCCAGCAGCGCAGTGGCAAGGCTGCCATTCCCAATGCAAGGGACTCAGGTTTGCATCCCAAGCCTGGATTGTCAGAGGGTAGGCAGGGAAAGGTGTACTGAGCATCCCAGAAGCCACTCTCCTCCTCGGGGAGGTAGGGATGTGTCTCCCACTGCATTACAGGTGGTGGTGTGGTTTTGGGAGCCCGCGGTGTGCACTGCGAGGAGAGAAAGTGCATGTCAGTGTGTCATGCATGGCAGTACCAGAAGACACATGGCGCTCTCTCAGTGTGTTGCACTAAAAGGGGGAAACATCCACTAATTAGACAGGTGGCTCTCTAGTGGCCTCCTTCATCTACTCAAGCTTCTACCTCCAGCCTCCCCAACCCCAAGAATGGCTTTGGGAGGGCCTCCACCTTAGGTGGCTGAATATCATCTGGAATGTTGCCAAGGAGCTAACAGCATGACCCCACCAAGGTGGGCAAACTGAGGGACCAACACAGCAGTGTGACACAGGTGCCTCATGGTTCCAGGGCAGGTCCGGCAAGGAGGAGGTCTGAAGACATGCAAGTGGCACTGGTATGGCCAAAGGAGGTCCTGGCTGGTGGGCCACAGGAGCTAAACAGAGCTGGAGAAAAAACAAAATTGCAGTCTGGGATTGACTGACACATGTCATGACTGTGCAGTGAGTCCCCCTTATAAGAAAGGTAAGGAGATCCCTGCTAACTGTTGATTGATCAAAAGTTACTGGTAGACTCAATACTACCAATCGAAAAAAAACAAACAAAAAAAGAGCACAGAAACATAGACAATGACGACAGAAAAAGACCAGAGGTCCAACCAGCCTGCACATATTCTCTATAATCCTTGGAGCCTTCCCTGGAATCACTGTTCCTCCAGGAACCCTCCCCATCCTATCCCCACTCTCCTCCCTGGTCTTGGGCCCCTGGTGATCACTTTTCCCTTCATTCATAAGAACATAAGAAGATGACGGCAGATGGGGACCTTGTGATCCATCTAGTCTGCCCATGAATCCTACCCCCATTCTATCCTGCCTGAATCCCCCGACTGTGTTTGCACCCACCACCTCAGCCGACAGACTGTTCCAAGGTTACACCACCCTTTCCATAAAGAAGTACTTCCTCACTTACCTACTAACACTCCCCCTGTTAATTTCCACTTGTGACCATGTGACCTCAAGTTGGTATTCAGGGTAAACAATTCCCCGCAGTTTACACTGTTAATTCCTTTAAAGAACTTGAAGGTCTCTGTCATATCTACCCTCCTTCTTCTGGTTTCCAGTGAGTACATATTTACGGGGTGTAGCCAGGCATTTCAGATTTATACACCAACCCGCCACACTGCTACCCCCCCCCCCAACTGTTGTTCATGCCTGCCCCCCCATGACTTGAGTCCAAGGTTTCTGGCTCCAGTCAGATGATTCCCACACTAGACCTGCTGTCTGTCTGCGCTGCTAGTGTGGTGCTCGCTGCCCGCTGGTAAATGCCACTGACTGCACCATCAGTCCAAGACCACGGCAGAAATTTCTTCTCTCTCCAGTAGGCAGATTCACGCCACTTGCCACTCAACATGAAGTTTTCATTCTTTTAGCTGGCTCCGAGTCTGTTCTTCTGTCTGCTGCACTTCAGTTCTTCTACTGCTTCTCTCACTCCCAGTACAACTGAACTAACAGTATGGCTTCTAACTTTGCTGGGGCATTTAAACTCGCTGCCCCAGACTTGACACACACCCTACCAGATGCCACAGCTAATCACTATGTAGGTGGACCATGCAGACCTAATTGAGACCTTCAGCTTCAAAGTCTGTGGTCCACTCTGCGACCACCCCCAAAACAAAACTGAAAGAGAAAAGAAAAAGCCTGCGAAGCCAAACAAAGGAATTTAAACACGATGGACTACAGAGAGCAGAGCAATGCTGGCCAGCTTGTTTGTTACCCCCCACTACTAAACTTGGTATGCCATGGCTTACCTGGAGTATCAGTAGCTACACCCTTGCATATTTAGTGCCTTGGAGCGCTCTTCGTAGGATCTGCCCTGCTGGCCCTAAAATCATTTTTGTTACTCTGCGCTGAACTGTTTCCAACCTCTCCCTATCCTTTCTAAGGTGATGACTCTAGAACTGGATGCAGTACACCAGGTGAGGCCTCGTCAGGGATCTGTATAGCGGAAGTATTACCTCTTTTCTTCTGCTATCAGTACCCTTCCCGATACATCCCAGCATCCTGTTAGCCTCGCTAGAGGCCTTGTTACACTGGCTCATTTGTTTAAGCAAGTTACTGATGATAGCTCCTAGATCCCATTCCTCTTCTGTAGTGCTATGTCTCACCCCACCCATACAGTACTCCGTCTAGGGGTTCCTTTTCCTTACGTGCACTACCTGGCACCTTTTGGCGCTGAATTATAACTTTCAGACCTTTGACTACCCCTCTAGTTTTTGTAGGTCCCTCTGCATATCCCTTATTTCCTCACCACTATCCAGCCTCCCAAATGTCATCTACGAAGAGACACAGCCTGCCCTGGATTCCCTCACCAATGTCACTAATGAACATGCTGAAGAGGGCTGGACCCAGGACAGATCCCTGTGGAACCCCACTCATAACCCCCCTTTCCTCTGATTTAACCCTGTTGACCACCACCCTCTGCTGCCTCCCTTCTAGCCAACTACCCACCCAGTTCACTACGGTTTTAGCCGCACCCAGGTCTTCCATCTTTCTGAGCAACCTTTTGTGCGGTACCGAATCAAAAGCCTTGCTGAAGTCAAAGTTCAGCAGATCCACAGCAACGCAACCAGGACAAATTACAACAAACACATCCTTGTACCAGCATTAGCATTTCATTTCCTTATCTATTAGCTGCTTTTTCCCAACCAAGTAAAACAAAAAACTAAAACACTTCCTACCTATAGCACATACATTGTCATGCTTCAACCAATCAGAAAGCCCGGTTTAAAATGTTTTTCTTGTGTTCCGCTTTCATCATATGTAGTATTTTTCATTCTGTAAAATTTCACCCCAGTGCTCCTACACACTCGCTTCCCCAACCAGTCACTAACTTGACTATTTACTTCTATTGCACCTACTATAGCTTGTCTATGACCATAACACTCAAATGTGAATGTTTAAATTGCGAGCCTGACTGTCTCTCTGCCCATGTAATGCAGAAAGTTAAGTGTAATGCTCCTGGCCCCTCCATGTGTGTGTGCATGCAGCACCATAGGGAAAGTATACTGTAACGAAACACCACCCCTGCTAGGATAACAGGAATACTGCCAGACACACCTCACACAGGGAACGAGAACTTATGATATATAGCACAGCAATATCTAAAGGATCTACCCAAAGGAACTGACAGTGTGTGTAAGTGCTATAGGCAGGAAGTGTTAGTTTTCTGAACTCTTGCACCAAACTGGTTCGAACAGCCAAGGCCCTCTACTGTAAGTCCAGCCTTGGGTCTAACGTATGCTCCCTGGCCAACTTCTGGAAAGTATTGTGCTCCTTACTTGATCCACCTGCCCAGTTCTCTCCTCTTTCCCTTCTAACAGAAGGCACATTGGTCTCCGACCCTCTCACTGTAGCCTCGCACTTCAACAGTTTTTTTACCACCTGCACCCTTCCCAGCCATCCCTCTCCTGCCCCCCCCCCGCAGCCCTACCCTCTCTTTCTGAGGTGTTCACCTTCCCTTTGGTCACTTCCCAAGAAGTCCTCAATGCTCTCGCATCTCTCAACTCAACAAAGCATAGCCCTGATGGTCTGAACCCTAAACTCCTCTAACCTTCTGCCCTGGCCATAGCCCTTCCTCTAACTGAACCTTTCCTTCTTTCTCTCTCTGCCATTCCCCAAGCCTGGAAAATAGCCAAAGTCCTGCCTCTGCACAAAGGGGTGACCCCTCCTCTCCATGGAAATTACAGGCCAATATCCCTACTCCCTCCCTAGCAAAACTCCAGGAAGCCCTTGTGCTCTCCAGGCTTACCACCTTCCCTGACTCCACCTCCCTCCTCTCCCCCTTCCAGTCAGGGTTCAGAACAAACCGCTCTACTATCTCCACTCTCCTCTGAGTGACTGACTCCATCCTAACAGGGATGGATAAAGGACACCTCACTGAGGCCATTTTCATTGACCTGGACAAAACGTTCAACTCTGTGTTCCACCCAATCTTCCTCAACAAGCTGACCTCAGCTGGTCTCTCAACCACCACCACCATGGACTAGTGGATGGCATGCTGTCCCACCCCTCCCAGTCCAGGCTGGTGTTCCCCAAGGCTCCACTCTGGGACCAATTCTATTCTCCATCTTTCTAAATGACCCTTCCTCAGCCTGTGTCTCCTTGCACATACATACTGTATGTATGCCGACAACATGATACTCTACACATCTGGTTCTTCAAACAGCGCAGTCAAGGTTCCACTCCAGCGTGACTTTCTCAATGCACTACACTGGTGTAAAGTGAACAATACCCTTTGCAACACCTTCTGCCGCTCTGCCATGAACATGCCTCCCTTCGCCAAGCACTGCTCCTTGTACTCCTCACTCTCCTTACTTCCCCTACCCCTTTGCCACCAGGCACACTGTACTACCTTCATTCCTAAATTTGGTTTGACTCACTACCTCTGTACCTGTCCTTCCTCCCTCCCTCTCACCTATTGCTGCATCTGACCACACACTTCATTCCAGAGACTGTCGCACCCTCTCCATCCCTTGTGTTTATTCATGTGCTGGGCAAGTGACTTCCTTGGACCGGCTCCCCTCTCTCTGGAACAAGCTCTCCCCTTCCCTCTGACTTTCCCCTCCCCTCGCAAGGGAAGCTTTGAGAGCTGTCCTGGAGGCCACATTTGGCAGTGGGAAGGGTGCATCAGCTGCATCGGTGGCAGGGGCAGACACTGCAGTTGGCGGTGAGCAGAGCCGGGCAGGAGCAGCTGGTGGTCCAGTTGGCAGGTGAGGGTGCTCCTGATTGGCAGTATCAGTGGCCGAGGAAGATGGATGGCCAGTTAAGGCAGGAGGCGCCAAACTTCAAAAGTGGCCAGGATTCAAAAAGCCAGGAGCCAGGCCGCGAGAGATGCAATTGCAAAGGAAGGTTTGAGAGCTGTCCAGGAGGCTGCATTCGGCGGCGGGAAAGGCAGATCGGCTGCATTGCTGGCAGGGGAAGATATCACAGTCAGTGGTGAGCAAAGCTGGGTAGGAGGAGCTAGTTGCCATAGACAGCAGTGAGGGTGCCCCTGATTGGCCATATCAGTGGCCGAGGAAGAGGGACGTCCAATTAGGGCAGGAGACACCAAACTTCAAAAGCGGACAGGCTTCAAAAAGCCAGGAGCCAGGCCGCAGGAGTTGCAATCACAAAGGAAGTTTTGAGAGCTGTTCAGGAGGCTGCATTCGGCGGCGGTAAGGGCAGATTTGGCTGTATTAATGGCAGGGGAAGATATCGCAGTCGGTGGTGAGCAGAGCTGGGTAGGAGGAGCTAGTGGCCACAGTTGACAGTGAGGGTGCGCCTAACTGGCCGCATCAGTGGCCAAGGAAGACGATCGGCCAATCAGGGCAGGAGGTGTCAAATTTAAAAAGCGACCAGGCTTTAAAAAGCCAGGAGCCAGGCCGTGGGAGCTACAATTGCAAGGGGAGCTTTTTCATCCCATACGACCTCCTCGGCCCCAACCTCTATTACTCTATTAAATGCCAGTGGGAGGAGGAGGAAGAGGAGCCAGCAAAGTGGAGGATGAAGGGATTGGCCAGGAGATCAAGGGGGAATGGGAAGCTGTGTGCTTAAACTCTGAACTGGGCATTTGAACAATGGAATGGAGGCTTCCAAAAAAGAGCTGTGTGCTTGAACTTTTTGCTGGGAGTGGAGCACTGGAATATTGGCTGTAAATTTCAAAAAGAGAGCTGAGATTCCTTCAGCTTTGAACTGTGTGCTTGAACTCTGAACTGGGAGGGGAGCATTGGAATATTAGCTGAAAATTTCAAAAAAGAGCTGAGACTGCTTGAACTCTGAACTGGGCGTGGGGGGCACTGGAAAATTTGAAAAACAGCTCGGCTGCTTGAACTTTGAAGTGGTTGGTGCCTGAGCATCGAGACAGGAGCAGTGGATGGAAATTTAGCAAAACTGGGCTATGCCACTTGCTGGAGTAGATCATGTACTGCTGCTGCTTGTGGAGATGGAAACAGGGTGGTTGGAGCTTATACTTGGGGGTTGAAATTGCTTACATCACTAAAATCTGCCAATGCTGTGAACTGTTTACTGCTGTTTGTTGTGGGGAGGGTACATGGGGGTTCATGGTTCTACTTGAGACTGAACTAATTACATCACTAAAATCTGCCAATGCTCTGAACTGTTTACTACTGTTTGTTGTGGGGGGAGGGTACAGGGGGGTTCATGGTTCTACTTGGGACTGAATTGCTTACATCACTAAAATCTGCCAATGTTGTGAACTGTTTACTGCTGTTTGTTACGGGGAGGCTATGTCACACCTAGACAGCTGGTTCTGATCCCTGTATATGTTTTTGTTGTAAACATAAAATATAATGTTTGATGGACTGTGGAAAAGGCAATGTTGGCTGCTGAAACAGACACTTCAAACCCCCCAGGGATAAGTTCAAAGGACAGGACATGGCTAAACTGCAGATATCTGTGGTGCAATTATCTAATCAATTTGCTTTGATCCCAGGATATAAAATTAGCCATTCAGGGCGTCCTCAGGGAAATCCTTTGGTCTGCACTAGGTGTCCTGAGAAAAGGGGCACTGGCCAGTGTTATGAATAACCTCCCAGGAAAACCAGCTCATTTTATCAAAGAGACCGTTGATGTGTAGATGCCAAGGCCAGAGGAGTTAAGGAGTCAAATACACTTTTGCTTTGAATACACTGACTTATATCAAAGAAACTTTTGATGTCCTGGGGAAAGCAGATCACAGACTAGTTTTGACTAGTTACATAGAGAAGAGATTTATCATGTCATCTCTTATTTTTTTAAACACCTTAGTAGGCCATCTTGGTGTTATAAAAAAATATAGATTTTGTCACACTAAGGCAGAGTTTAGTGACCTCAGCAAGAAGGCCGTCTCAGGACTGGTTTTAACATACTGAGAAGACCTTAACAGACACTTTCATATGTTCTGACTGAGAAGGAAAGACATCACAGCACTGTAAGACTAAGAAGTAAGAATACCTTAGACAAGATTAGTCTGAAATGTTGTTATTTATAGGAATCTGCACTTTTACCTGTTTGTTTTAAGGCTGTATGTGTTGGGATATTTTGTTCTGTAATACTTTCTGTTTTCCTATTTTAAAGTAAAGATACATATTTTAAAAAAGAAACTGCCTGGAGTGCTTTGAAATTTCTTTTCATATAAGTGAAGCTTTTAAAGTTTATAGCTGACACTGTGTATGAACTTACTGTTATACCAAACTGGGAAAGAGAGTTCTCCAAGGTCTTGTATAGAGTTCTAAGTGTTCATTTTGTAGACCTGGTTAGGTGCCCGTAGGCAAAGATATCTGGCTCCCCGAAGACAGAATTATCTGAGCCTGATAATTGGCTACGCTAACAAGAGGTAATCAGTTTGAATCCCTCCAGAACTTGAGACTAAGCTGACTCGAACCCACAAAACAGACAAGAGGTTTACCTTGTACTGTTCACTGTCCACAAATCATACGCTCAGAGGTTGGCAGTTTGGGAGTAAAGGGCTGACCGGTTGAGCGAATTTGTGACAGGGTACAGGGGGGTTCATGGTTCTACTTGGGACTGAATAGCTTGCATCACTAAAATCTGCCAATGTTGTGAACTGTTTACTGCTGCTTGTTGTGGGGAGGGTACAGGGGGGTTCATGGTTCTACTTGGAACTGGACTTCTTACATCACTAAAATCTGCCAATGCTGTGAACTGTTTACTGCTGTTTGTTGTAGGGGGAGGGTACAGGGGTTCATGGTTCTACTTGGGACTGAATAGCTTGCATCACTAAAATCTGCCAATACTGTGAACTGTTTACTGTTGTTTGTTGTGGGGGAGGGTGGTGGTTTGTGGTTCTATTTGGGACTGAACTGCTTACATCACTAAAATCTGCCAATGTTGTGAACTGTTTGGGGGATTCATGGTTCTACTTGGGACTGAATTGCTTACATCACTAAAATCTGCCAATGCTGTGAACTGTTTACTGCTGTTTGTTGTGGGGGGAGGTTACAGGGATTCATGGTTCTACTTGGAACTGAATAGCTTGCATCACTAAAATCTGCCAATGCTGTGAACTGTTTACTGCTGTTTGTTGTGGGAAGGGTACAGGGGGGTTCATGGTTCTACTTGGAACTGAATTGTTTGCATTACTAAAATCTGCCAATGCTGTGAAGTGTTTACTGCTGTTTGTTGTGGTGAGGGTACAGGGGAGTTTATGGTTCTACTTGGAACTGAACTGCTTACATCACTAAAATCTGCCAATGCTGTGAACTGTTTACTGCGGTTTGTTGTGGGAAGGTTACAGCGGGGTTCATGGTTCTACTTGGGACTGAATTGCTTACATCACTAAAATCTGCCAGTACTGTGAACAGTTTCCTGCTGTTTGTTGGGGTGGAGGGTACGGGGTGGGGTTCATGGTTCTACTTGGGACTGAATTGCTTGCATCACTAAAATCTGCCAATACTGTGAACTGTTTACTGTTGTTTGTTGTTGGGGGGGAGGGTGGTGGTTTGTGGTTCTATTTGGGACTGAACTGCTTACATCACTAAAATCTGCCAATGTTGTGAACTGTTTACTGCTGTTTGTTGTGGGAAGGGTACCGGGGGGGGGTGTTCACGGTTCTACTTGGGACTGAATTGCTTACATTACTAAAATCTGCCAATGCTGTGAACTGTTTACTGCTGTTTGTTGTGGGGAGGGTACAGGGGAGTTTATGGTTCTACTTGGAACTGAACTGCTTACATCACTAAAATCTGCCAATGCTGTGAACTGTTTACTGCTGTTTGTTGTGGGAAGGTTACAACGGGGTTCATGGTTCTACTTGGGACTGAATTGCTTACATCACTAAAATCTGCCAGTACTGTGAACAGTTTCCTGCTGTTTGTTGGGGTGGAGGGTACGGGGTGCGGTTCATGGTTCTACTTGGGACTGAATTGCTTACATCACTAAACTCTGCCAATGCTGTGAACTGTGTTCTGCTGTTTGTTGTGGGGGAGAGGGTACGGAGGAGGGGGTTCATGGTTCTACTTGGAACTGAACAGCTTGCATTACTAAAATCTGCCAATGCTGTGAACTCTTTACTGCTGTTTGTTGTGAGGGGAGGGTACGGGGTGGTTTATGGTTCTACCTGGAACTGAACTGCTTACATCATCAAGTTTGCCGATTCTGAAACTGTGTACAGGCATAGATAGGGAGGATGGGAACAAATCTGTAAGTGCATCTCTTGAGGGAAAGGTACTACCTGTGGGACCATATAGCCAGGAATGGATGGGAGAACTTCAGGGGAAGTGGGTGAGGAGGGTGGGGGGGGGAGGGGCACTGGCAGGGAAAGGGGGCACTGGCAGGGAAGGCTAACAGAAGCATTGGGCTGAGTGGGGCTGCTACTGTGCAGGCATGAGGACTGCTACTGTGCAGGCATGAGGACTGCTGGTACAGGATGGGGGGCATGCTAGTGGGATGCAGTGGGTGTGGAGTGGCTATGGCCATGAATACAGTATGGAGACTAGGCCATGTTCCCATATGTGCCAGATTAAAAGGATTGGAGACAAAGTTGTGTAGACTGAGGTCTTAGCTGGAGAGATGGATGAAGGGCATGGGGGAAAGGGGTGGATGTATCTATAATGACAGTTAGAGGAAGGCTGGGAAGGGGACTTGGAGGGGCACAGGGCAAGCCAGAACCAGGGAAGGCCAGGCCAGCCCTGGGGGAGAATGAGAAGTGGGCCAGGGGAGCTGGACCAGGGAGAAGGTGAAAGATGGCAAATGGTAGGGGCTGTAGGGAATAGGATGATACGGGTTTCTGGGGTCCATGATAAGAAGCCCAGCATCATGGAAGGGGAAGAGGGTAAGCACGCTAAAGGTGGGATCCTGGTCTCAAATAGGTACCTACCACAGGCAGCGACCATGGCCAGAAGGAACCAGGACAGGTACTCAGAGGTAACAAGGGGGCAGGGGCAAGCAACAGGAGGACCGGGGGGAGTAGGACACGTAAGAGGGTCTAGAGGAAGTCTAGGGAGGGAAGCTGAAGGTCTGGTGGACCAGGTTAGGGTAGAGGACGGGTTGGCAAGGAAGAAGGAGAGTTCTCAGGAAAAAAGGGACCAGCAAGCAGCAGAAGTGGAGAAGGACATTACCATGGATTGGGGGGGGGAGTACAGGGAGCACCGGAAGGATGAAAGAAGGAACAGGGTAACAATGGAGTAAATGGGAGCAGCAAGAAGGAGTTGGTAGGGGCTGACAGTGTCTCCAGGCCATGAAGAGGATCGCAGGCAGGTAGGCAAAAGGTGAGATGTGGGGTGGGAGAATGGGGGGCAGAGGAAGGAAATGGGGAAAGGGAGGATACAGTGCATGAAGGGGTAGGGGACCAGGGCATGGAGATGGGAAGGGGGGAGACAAGAGACAGGAAGGTAGTTCAGACACCTGCACTACGGGGAAGGAGAACTGGGACAAAACTAAACCAGAGAAAGATTGGAGGAAGGATACTCCCAGAGGGGATTCCATCTTGAAGGGGGATCAAGTGGGGGGGGGGGGGAAGAGAAGTACAGCATGAGTGGAGTATATACCAGGGATGACAACGTTGGAGGTAATCCACCACATCTTATCATGGGGCAGGGACCAGGATAAGAATGCACACCTGGTATTCCACCTGGGTACAAACAACCTGGATGGCAACAGTCTAATGGCGGTACAGGCATGATTTAAGGCTCTGGCTAGAGCCTGAGGGAAGCTAGGGATACTGAGGGGGGCTAGGAATACTGCAGGGGGCTGGGCTTCAAGTCTCTAGCCTTTTCAGAGGTACTGCTGGTACCAAGGGTCAGCGTGGAGAGGAAGCACAGGGTAAAATAATTCAATGACTGGCTGCAGAGATGGAGCAGGCAGATGGGATACGGAGTGATAGTGGGAAGCAGAAAACTTGGGAGAATGAGAGCCTCTGTGCTCCAGATAGGATGTACCTCAGCAAGGATGGGTCAGCCATGATGAGGTGCAGACTGGGGGAGTTCTTTGAGAAGGAGTATAATTTAAACTGAGTGAGGGGTCTGGATGTGGCACCTCTCCGTTCCAAGGCTGAATCAGAGGACCCTAGGTCCCCCCCGGACAAAATTGAAGACAGGGGTTCTTGCAGGCCAGTCAGGGAAACTGTAGAAGGGGGGAAAATGGTGGAAGGGCCTGGTAGTCAATGCTAGAAGCCTGGCAAACAAGATGGAGGAGTTAATAGCCACAGTTACACACGATAGGTTGAACAAAACAGCAGTTACAGAGATGTGGCGGACAGAGCTCCACACATGGCAGACTGAAGTTCCTGGACTCAGACTGATCAGGAAGGACGGGCGGGGGGGTGGTCTTGTATATAAGGGATGATGTGAAGGTGACGGAGAATAGGGAGGGTGATAGGGAGGCTGAATTACTGTGGGCAGCGATAGGCAGAAGGACAGGGGAGTCGTTGAGGCTTGGCATGTTGTACAGACCACCCATTCAAGGGGAAGAGCAGGATAGGAAGATGATGCAGGACATAGTGAGGGTAGCTCTAATGGGGGAAACGTCACTGGTGGGGGACCTGAACCTCCCAGAAGTTGACTGGTCCATCCGTGACGCAGCTTCAACCAGAAGCAAGGGAAATTCTGGAGGTGTTACGGGGGTGGTATTCCTTCAGCAGTTAGTTAGGGAACCAACAAGGGGAAACAATCTACTAGATGTGGTCCTAACAAATGGGGAGAACATAGAGGAGGTGGTTGGGGGGGCTGGTTAATAGTGACCATAGCACCATCAGGTTTACAGTAAGTTATGGGCAGACAAGGGAGGTGGCCCGGACCAGCACAACGGTGCTAGACTTCAGGGGAGCAGACAAACGAGATGAAAAGGTTAGTGGGGGAAGTGAAGGGTGGTATAGGGGATATAAGGGACATGGAGGACCTATGGAGGGCTATTAGAGACTGGGTCAAGGAGGCCACACACATATTTATAAGGAGAATAAGGAAGGGAGCAAAAAGCAGGAGGCCTTTGTGGTTCAACAGGCGTGTGGCAAGGATGGTAGAGGGCAGGCGGAAGGCATTTAGGAAATACAAGGAAACGCAGAAGGAGGAGGACAGGGAGGCCTATAGGGAATTGAGGAGGCTAGCAAGGAAAGAGATTAGGAAGGCAAAGGCTGATATGGAGAAACGGATTGCGAGACAGGTTGGGGGGGCAAAAGACATTTTTTAGGTACACGAGGGACAGGAGGAAGACTAGTCAAGGGATCGCAAGGCTTTGGGGAAGGGAGGGGAGCCACTGGAGGATGACTACAGGAAAGCAGAAGAGCCGAACAGGTACTTCTGCTCAAATTTTACCAAGGTGGGGGGGACCAGAGATGCGGAAGAGGGGGTAGGGGTGGAAATGAGTCCCTTTAGTATGGAGAGAGCCAGGGAGGAACTCAGTAGGGTGAAAGTGGACAAGGCCATGGGACCGGATGGACTGCATCTGAGGGGGATGTGAGTGCTAAGGGAGGAGTTAGCCGCCCCACTGGCAAGGCTACTCAACCTATCCTTGGACTCTGGGAGAGTGCCGGACGACTGAAAGAAAGCCACAGTTGTGCTAATACACAAGGGGGGGGTAGTAGAGAGGCAAAGGAGAACTATCGTCCAGTCAGCCTTACTGCAGTGCTGGGGAGGGTCATGGAAGCACTAATCAGGGAGAGGGTAGCACAGTACCTAGAGGGGAATGGATTGCTAAACAACAAGCAGCATGGGTTCACAAGGGGGAAGTCATGCCAATCCAGTCTTATTGAATTCTTCAACTGGGTGACACAGGTAATAGACCAAGTGGGGGGGTGGTCGACGTGGCCTCCCCCACAGTAGGTTGGTCAATGAACTGGGAAGTATTGGGGTGGGGGACAAAATAACTAGATGGGTGCAAAACTGGCTAGCTGACAGGACCTAGAGGGTGGTAGTAAAGGGGGAACACTCCACAAAGAGGGTGATAAGCGGGGTACCCCAGTGGTCGATGTTGGAGCCGCTACTATTCAGCATGTGACATTACAGACGGAATGAAAGAATGGGTGGCGCGCTTTTCGGATGACGTGAAAATCTGCAGTGGGGTGAACACTAGGGGCAGGGTGGGGGATATGAGGCAGGACCTAAGGGTGCTTGAAGAGTGGGCAGAGACCTGGCAACTAAAATACAACATCAGGAAGTATACAGTTATGCACCTGGGACACAGAAACCCAAGGAGAGGATACAAAATGGGAGGGGAGGACATCAGGGCAACAGAACAGGTGAGGGATCTAAGTATAGTAGTCTCTAGCGACCTTAAGGTGAGGAAACAGTGTACTAGGGCGATGGGAAAGGCCTATGGGATGCTGGCTAGTATGGGCAGGGGAATTGCCAGCAGGAGGAGGAGAGAAGTCCTTGTGCCCCGTACCAAGCTATGATGAGACTGCACCTGGAGTACGGAGTCCAGTTCTGGAAGTCTCACTTGCGAAAGGACATAGACCTGATTGAGAAGGTTCAGCGAAGAGTGACCAAGATGGTGCTAGGGATGAAGGGCGAACCATGTGAGCAGAGATGCTGTGAGCTGGGGCTATACACCCTGGAGACTAGAAGGGAAAGAGGGGGACATGAGAGAGACCTTCAAATATGTTAAGGGGATAAACAAAGGGGTTACTCCAACTGAATGAGGACACTGCTACTAGGGGACATGGCCTGAAACTGCAAGGGGGACACTACAGGGGTAACGTGAGGAGATGATTCTTAATAGAGAGGGTGGTGGATGCTTGGAACAGGCTTTCAGAGGAGATTGCGGGGGTGGAGACAGTGACAGGATTCAAGATGACTTGGGACAGGCATAAAGAACCATGGGGGGATTCTCAGGGAGGGAGGCGGCAGTCTGGGGGGGGTAAGGGCAGATTGGGATGGACCATGGGGTCTTTTTCTGCCGTCAAGTTCTATGATTCTCCCTGCTCTAAAGCCCCTACTAAAGCTCTTTACTCAGCTCTTCAGCACCTGCAGCCCTTGCCAGGCCATCACGTGATTACTTACTCCTTGTTTTGCTCAATTTTTGTTTTGTAACACTCGCTGTACTGTCTCACTTGCAATGATGTATCATGTGTAAAGGTTGTTATCTCCTATTTTGTATTATCACCTATTATACCACCACCCCGGTTAGTACCTGGATACGGGTAACACCTGGCAACTGTCTTACCTACTCCATTGAGAGTTGTTCAACATCTGACTAATATTGCTCACCGTACTGTCTCTGTAACCATTATTTATCATGTGTAATGCAACGTTATCTACGATGTTTGTTTCATCCAGTATTGTAACCTTCCCCCGGGTTGTACCTGGAACTAAGCCCCGGCTCAGTCTGCCTTTCCCAGTTACCAAAAATGAAAAAAACCTGAATGAATAAATGGGCAAAGACTCGCTTTCAGCTATCTGTAAACCAGAAATGCATCCAACCCTGCTTATACCATCTTACAGATGGGCTAACACCGTCCAAAGCTTGCGTTCAAAAACAGTTACAGCTTCATCCAAATTGGACACAACTGCATCTGTTTTTTGCTGCAAATCGTGACCTTTTGTCATAAGTGGATGCAACGTCTGAAAAACTGCTGCGGGGCTGCCCGGACGCAAATGGTTGTAGGCAAACGCAGCATATACACACACACCGGCATCTCACCTTTTTAAAAATCTCCCCACTGGTCTGCAGTTTTCAGTCATTTTATTACTGTCAGCATAAAGAAATAGAAACAATAAAGTCATCATAATCCCCAGAAGCTGCTAAGTTTTTCTGGCTCGTCTCCGATTCGTCACTACCATTTCAGCTGGTTGTAAATGTTAAGTGCCATTTTAAAAACACAATTAAGCAAAAACAAGCAGAATTTTCCGTTTATTATAATTTTTATTCCCTTTATTACCAGTGAGGCCTACCTCTGCCTAGCTACCTCGATGCTCCATTCTTTACCCTTTTCTAGCACTTACCATCACCTCTTCGGAGGTCCCCACTGTAGATAATGCATCAGTTTTGAGCTACAACTGAAGGTTGCATAGCTGCCCCCTTCTGGTCCACCTAATATGCAGGAGTGTCTTTAGTGCCAGCTTCATGCAGCATGCAACCAAGGTATTTTTTCTTGTGGTATCTCCCCAGGATGTCGACATATAATGAGTCATGAAGCCCCCATAAGCTGATGGGTCTGCTTACACTCTGCCATGGTCAGCCTCTGTCCACCTTGTGCCGTACCGACTGCACCGTCATTTGTGGTCACCCAGGTAGTGATACTGCAGTGCAACCTCCAACCCTTCCTTCCTGGAAAGCATCCTGTGGGCCACTTAATCCTCTTCCATCTGCCAGCCCCCCATGCCCCTGGCTTATTCCTGAACCTGGGCCACTGGTCTCTTGAGTGGTAGTCCACCAATGTGCCGACAAGTTTTTTTTCCTGTGTGTGACTTTTTAGTGCTCATGAAAGGTGTGGGATTGACAGCACGGGAACCGGAAGTCCTCTGCTTATCCACATGATGGGTACAGCACGGGCGATCACAGTGCAAGCTACCCCACACTGCCTCGCCAATGTGCCTCAATCCTGCCATGGAGGGACCACCATTTAGGTGAGGGTAGTTCAGACTTCATGCCCATTCAATACTTGGCCTCGCATGTGAGACTGCCAGCAAGGGTGTCAATTAGTGCCAATTGCATTGGTGGTTTTTGTCATGTGGGCACTGCCTATTGGAAACTGGACTGAGACCACCACAACTCATTTCAGATAGGCCATTGAATAGCCCTCAGGTGAGAATGGCTTTCAGCCACTACCGACCTGTACTGGATTTGAACCAATAACCAAGAAGTGAAAGACTCTTTAACCTACTATGAATCCACTGAGCCATGCATTTTCCCCAGCATCGACAAGTTGACCCTTTTAAATTTTACAAATGATGTACCCTGGTCCAGCTGAAATGCAACAACTATTTTGTAGTGGGGCCCTGCTTCTAACCAATTCCACAGCAGGGTGGACTAGGGCACTGGGAGGTTAAATAACTTGCCTAACTTCATACAGAAAGTATCTCACTCTAGCAGGGTTTGAACTTGTCACCTCCTGGTTTCTAAGCCTGCACCCTAACCGCTAGACCACACTGCTTCCTCTTTCAGTGAAGGCAAACAAGGAGTTGGTTTACTTACTGGAAAATCCAGGAGAGAGAAGCTGGAAAATGGAAGGAGACTGGGCTGTGTTCCATGTTCTACGTTCCCAGTGTGAGCGCGAGGATGAGAGCAATAACAATCAGGGTAATAATCACACAGATGATGATCGCTATCTTTTTCTGAAGGGAGAGAAAGAAAGAGAAGGTGAAGGAAAAAGACCGATGAACAACAAAACCCCTAAACATAACCAGGAAACGTGAAGAAAAAATGATGTCCAGGCAATTATGAAAGGTATGGTCAACCAATGCTGTCTCCAAAAGGCAAGTAGGCTGTTTTTCATATATTTTAGCTGAGAGGGACTACCCTGGATTTGAACCCAGGTAACTTGGGCTACTTGCTTCCTTGGTCTGTGACTGATACACCACATGAACTGCAATTCATTTCCAGTGCACTCACATGACACACTGAATACACTTCACCTTAATGAGTAAAGGATCAAGAAAGAATTCAAATCCTAGTATCAATGCAAAATGTTTTCATTGTCAGCGAAACAGCACAGTTCAAATCTTAACAGGGTCTTATACATTTTTTTTTTCTATCTTACCCCCCCCCCACCCAATCGTTGCTACCTGCGCCTACTTGGCGATGGGGGAGAGGGGTCATGGATTTTCCTCCAGTTTTCTCTCCGTTACCGAGGACCCCAGATCACAGGCACACATGCGCTCTGTGGCTCCGGTGACTGTCCCTTCCCACAACCCGGCCTAGTGGCAGGTTCCCCTGTAGCTTAGCGCTGCCATCTAGCCTCCGTCGGGTGGCAGCCAAGAGTTGGCGAAACCTCATGTCCCTCCCCGGGACAGGAGAGCTGCATGTAGCATCTCGATCCAGTTCCTCTCCCCCCCCCCACCCCCGCTGACCTCTGGTGGCTGGAGCTCGCTTCTGAAGTCGGGTCGCCAGCGTAGTGCGAGGTATGGCATTTGATGCCTCAACCCTCAGTGCCACCAGGCCGGTTGGTCTTATATATATATGTTTGAAATTTTTGTCACTAAAGCACATAGATACATACATACACACAGATGGCAGAAAAAGGCTCAGGGCCCATCCAGTCTGCCCACCTGACCTACAATTTTGCCTTGCCCTTGGTGACCAAAGTGGTGATTCACAGTGGGGAGGAGTTAGAATACTAAATATACTGGAGAAGAGAGTTAGTTATGAGAGAGTAAAAAAAATACAAAAGTGCACCACAGGCCATGCACGTGGCACTGCCACTACCTTTAGATCCTGATCAGCAACCCTCAGTCTCTCGCTCCGTACTGCATCTTCAGTGCTTTAAACATGCCGGCCTGCGAGCGGCTGCCACTCTCCTCCTCTCCAGAGCTCAGCAGCTCTCCTAACAGTCTGCTTATGCTTCGGCAGGCCTGGGATGGCGCCGTTCACACCCACTCCCAGCCCAGCAGGTCCTTTCAAAGAGAGAGCTCCGTCAGATCTGCCTACCTCCTGGACAAGCAGGCCTTTACAGGCCCTGCTCACAGTCCTCTGCCACTGAGCATGGTGCACTCACTCAAGGAACTTGACAGTTCACGTAGCAAAGAAAGGTCACCAGAACCTAGAGCTCCTTCTTTCCCCAGAAGCCTCCAGGAGTCTTTTTAGTTGCAGGGGTGCCAAGTGCTGGGTCCATTACAACACACTCAAGGGTATGGCATATCATGGGATATCACCATTTCTTGGGTGTGTGAGGCACGAGGCTGCACCAAGCCGAGACGGTATCTCATGATATACCACACTCTGACGTATATTATTGCTGAAACACCACGTCTGGTCTGCTATTTTCTTTTTCCTAGGTGTTTATGCTCCTTGTTCTCTCTGCAAGCCCTGCTTCAGAACTCACCCATTCTCAATTCCAACACCCTCCATCCCCAAGGCATACCTGACTGGCCATGTACCCCACCAATTATCCCTCTGTGGCAGGGCTGGAGAGAAAAGACTTCCCCAGTTACACTGCCAGATCACCAATCAGAGCCCAGTAGCCCAGCCAGTGGTGCAGGAGCTGCAAGGACGGCGAGCTGTCATCCTGCCTTGCAGGGGGTTTTCTTTCCATTTTCACACCACCCACCCTCCTGGCTGTCATGTGCAGTCACTTTCCCACCTCAGCAAGCTTGATGCCCCCCGCAGAAGAATAGCTACCTGGCCCAATTGCAGAGGGTCGCTCGATCAGTGGAGCATGACTACCTCCCTCCTCATGCTGGGAGCGCTGCGGCTCGGCAGCACCAACACCAGCCCTGGGCCACCCAGCCAGCTTTCTGAACTCAGGTTGCTAGTGTGGAAGTGCAGAGTACTACCTGCTGGGCCACTGGTCAGTCCTTGGTCTGCTATTTAAGCAATAATGACCGAAGAGTCAGTAATTTCCTAGAGATTAAATGACCAACTGGTATGCCGAGGGCCACCACCACCCAGCCGGTCGTTAATCGAAAGGAAATGACTAGCTCGGAGGTCATTATTGCGATTACAAGTCTATTTGCAATAATGATTTTTTTCTTCAGAGTTTGTGTGCCAAAAACAGTTTTGTTTATACACCGCTGCTGTCGGCGTACAGTGTGTGAGTTGAGTGTCACTGCCATGCCGGTCATTCTAAGAGATTTCAGACCGGCACGGCAGCCAATCAGTGAGCTAGTTCAGCTCATTAATAATTAATTAGATTTCTAATTTTAATTATGCATAATTGTCCTTTAAGGGCTTTCGCATGAAAGCTGGATCTATGTCCCTTACCACAAAATACAACTTTATTGTGGAACTAAAGCCATAAGCAAAGTACTGTTCTAGAATGCCCCCAGCCTTTATAGGGTTAAAATACTCAGTAGTGCAGAGTAGATCTTCTGGTAGCAGTATACATGAACCACAACAAAAAGACCAGAAGACACCTTCTCAGCATTTAAATTATTTTTATTTCTTCCACCACACAGGAACGCAATATTTCATAGCTACTAAACACTTCATCAAGACCAGCAGGAACTCTAAAGTTTACTTGCCTCCGCTTTCAAATGCGCACAGTTTCTGGCTTACCCTTACACAGTAAATCATCTTACAAGCCCTCCCAGGAGTTCCTAAGCAATCCCAGCATCCCCTTTCTTTTCCCCCACTTGCCTCGACAGATGGGGTTGGGAGGTCATTGACACAAGCACCTGATAAAATGCGGACATGGCAAATCCAAGGAGCAGAAAGCTGTATAGCCAAAAAAAAAAAAAATCACCAGATGGAAGACAACTCCCTGTCCCCTCAGAACCCCCTGCCATGGAGGGAGTAGAACCATGGGACTAGGTAACTGCCATGTGATTAGTGGTGCTGATCTAAGGAGAAAAAGTTGTATAGCCAAAAAAAAAAAAAAAAAAAAAAATCGCCATGAGGAGGATAACCTCTCTCCCCTGAAGACCTCTGCTGTGGAGGAGTAGAACCGTAGGTTTAGGTAGCTGCAGTGTGATCTGTGGTGCCAATCGAAGGAGCAAAAAGCTGCATAGCAAAACAAACAAACGAACAAAACTGTCACAAGGTGGATGCCCCCCAAAAAAGACCCCTGCCGTGGAGGGGTAGAACCGTGGGACTAGGCAGCTGCTACATGATTATTGGTTAATGGAAACTGGGGAGGACCCGAGGAAGGTGACATGCACCAGCCAAAGTAGAAAATGAGGTTTTAAAGAAATTTCAAGTTTCTTGAGTTTTGACAATCACCAATTATGACTTGTATTTCCTGGTAACCAGAGCCTCCTCTTAAAGGAACACTACACCCTCACATATTATTAATTTTATCAGTCTCCTTGTCTCCATTTCTATAGCTGTAGGAGACAGAAACTTTTGTTTTAGTTAATTTTTTATGTTGACAGTAGTCCTCCGCAACTCTCACGGGTGCCTCCATTATTCTGACTGTTGAAATCTGTTTGTTCCCCAAGAGCTGCATTAGCAGTGAAGATGATGTCATGGACTTAATTTACACAATGCACCTCTCTGCAAGTCTAAATAACTGTAGAAACTCTCAAGAGGCACACCAACTGGAAGTGATTAACAAGAAAAAATCCTGCTCCACCACTTCTAATCAGTTTTTGAAACTACCGTCAATTCCTGATCTATGCCCATGCTTGGGACATCCCATTTTTGTGTGTACAGGGGGCATGATAAAGACCTGCAGGTACCTCACAGGGTTGAACAGGGTACAGGAAGGGAGTCTCTTGCAAACGAGAAAGAGCACCGGGAGTCATGCAATGAAACTGGGTGGGGGGGGCATTTAAGAGGAATGTGAGGAAGTACAATTTCATTGAAAGAGTGGTAGATGGGAGGAACAGAATGCCAGTGGCAGTGGTGGAGGTAAAAACAGTGGGGGGCTTCAAGCATGTGTGGGATATACATAGGGGGATATTAGTAAACAGGCAGGGTGGATGGAGTATCGCTGGAGACCAGTTAGGGCTTGTGGAGACAGATTATGCAAGGAACAGCTAAGCAGAATGGGTGGGCCAACTAGTCTTTTCCTGCTGACAAATTCTATGTTTCAATGTTTCTAGCAGTGTATTCTAGCTAGGCAGTGCTGTTGCAGACATAGGCATTTTTAAGTTTGCCATGCACACACGCGCAGCAAACTTCTTGAAATGAGTTGCTTCTGAAGAGTGTGACACTGTCTGTCCAATGCAGATGGTATACAAGGAGCACGACAGTGTCACACCAATAATCAACCAGGCTGATCATGATGATGTTTTACCTGAAAGGGCCTGTACTTAAAAAGAAAATGCCGCACCAATCATACGGGGGCTTTTTCTTTTAATCTACAGGAGACTGCACACTGATCAGCCTGACTGACGTAACTCCCCCCCTTCCACTCCTCCAGTCCCTTCCCCAGTAAGCAGTTTCGCTGCACAGCCCAAGCTGGGCTAATTTAAAACACTTTCTTGCAGGCGGTTCTTTCCCCAGTCCTCGTTCCTCTGCTGGTGTGGCTCACTCTTTCCCCCCAGTAGTAGCCCCCCCCCCAAGCTTCAACAATAGCTATGGTGCAGCTCCCTCTGTGCCCGGTCCCGCCCCCGACGCTTCAACATCACTGTGGTGCGGCTCTCTGAGCCTCGTCATCACCTCCCCCGACCCCTGCCTTCAACATCACCCACGGTGCGGCCTCTCTGTGCCCCTGCGCCACTCCTCCATCCCCCAGTATCTAATTAAACCCTCCAGCTCCCCTCCCACTGCATGCTGCCCACCCCACCTCCTCCATCCCCCAGTATCTAATTAAACCTCCCACTCTCCCCACTGCATGCTGCCCACCCCGCCTCCTCCGCTCCTCAGTATCTAATTAAACCTCCCACTCTCTCCCACTGCATGCTGCCCAGCCCACTCCCTCCATCCCCTGCATCTAATTAAACCCTCCCTCCCTCCCACTGCATGCTGCCACCCCACTCCCTCCATCCCCTGCATCTAATTAAACCCTCCGCCCTCCCACTGCATGCTGCCCACCCGCTCCCTCCATCCCCCAGTATCTAATTAAACCCTCCCGCCTCTCCCACTGCATGCTGCCCACCCCGCCCCCTCCATCCCCCAGTATCTAATTAAACCTCCTGCTCCCCTCCCACTGCATGCTGCCCACCCCGCTCCCCCTCCATCCCCCAGTATCTAATTAAACCCTCCAGCTCCCTCCCACTGCATGCTGCCACCCCACCCTCCATCCCCCTGCATCTAATTAAACCCTCCCGCCCTCCCACTGCATGCTGCCCACCCCACTCCCTCCATCCCCCAGTATCTAATTAAACCCTCCCGCCTCCCTCCCACTGCATCCTGCCCAGCCCACTCCCTCCATCCCCCAGTATCTAATTAAACCCTCCAGCTCCCTCCCACTGCATGCTGCCCAGCCCACTCCTCCATCCCCCAGTATCTAATTAAACCCTCCCACTCTCCCACTGCATGCTGCCCAGCCCACTCCCTCCATCCCCTGCATCTAATTAAACCTCCCGCCTCCCTCCCACTGCATGCTGCCACCCCGCTCCCCTCCATCCCCCAGTATCTAATTAAACCCTCCCGCCTCCCTCCCACTGCATGCTGCCCACCCCGCTCCCTCCATCCCCAGTATCTAATTAAACCCTCCCACTCTCTCCCACTGCATGCTGCCCACCCCCCTCCTCCATCCCCCAGTATCTAATTAAACCTCCCGCCTCCTCCACTGCATGCTGCCCACCCCACTCCCTCCATCCCCCAGTATCTAATTAAACCCTCCCACTCTCTCCCACTGCATGCTGCCCACCCACCCTCCATCCCCCTAGTATCTAATTAAACCCTCCAGCTCCCTCCCACTGCATGCTGCCCAGCCCACTCCTCCATCCCCGAGTATCTAATTAAACCCTCCCACTCTCTCCCACTGCATGCTGCCCACCCCACTCCCTCCATCCCCCTGCATCTAATTAAACCCTCCCGCTCCTCCCACTGCATGCTGCCCACCCCACCCTCCATCCCCTGCATCTAATTAAACCTCCCGCTCCTCCCACTGCATGCTGCCCACCCCACCCTCCATCCCCCTGCATCTAATTAAACCCTCCCGCCCCTCCCACTGCATGCTGCCCACCCGCTCCCTCCATCCCCCAGTATCTAATTAAACCTCCCGCTCCTCCCACTGCATGCTGCCCACCCCGCTCCTCCATCCCCCAGTATCTAATTAAACCCTCCCGCTCCCTCCCACTGCATGCTGCCCACCCCGCCCCTCCATCCCCCAGTATCTAATTAAACCCTCCCGCCTCTCCCACTGCATGCTGCCCACCCCGCCCCTCCATCCCCCAGTATCTAATTAAACCCTCCAGCTCCTCCCACTGCATGCTGCCACCCCACCCTCCATCCCCCAGTATCTAATTAAACCCTCCCACTCTTCCCACTGCATGCTGCCCACCCCCCCTCCATCCCCCAGTATCTAATTAAACCCTCCAGCTCCTCCCACTGCATGCTGCCACCCCACTCCCTCCATCCCCCTGCATCTAATTAAACCTCCCACTCTCTCCCACTGCATGCTGCCCACCCCACTCCTCCATCCCCAGTATCTAATTAAACCCTCCAGCTCCCTCCCACTGCATGCTGCCACCCCACTCCCTCCATCCCCCGCATCTAATTAAACCCTCCGCTCCCTCCCACTGCATGCTGCCCACCCCGCCCCTCCATCCCCCAGTATCTAATTAAACCCTCCCGCCTCCTCCCACTGCATGCTGCCACCCCCTCCTCCATCCCCCAGTATCTAATTAAACCCTCCCGCTCCTCCCACTGCATGCTGCCCACCCCGCTCCCCCATCCCCCAGTATCTAATTAAACCCTCCAGCTCCCTCCCACTGCATGCTGCCACCCCACCCTCCATCCCCCAGTATCTATTAAACCTCCCGCCCCTCCCACTGCATGCTGCCACCCCTCCCTCCATCCCCCTGCATCTAATTAAACCCTCCCTCCCTCTCCCACTGCATGCTGCCCACCCCGCTCCCTCCATCCCCCAGTATCTAATTAAACCCTCCAGCTCCTCCCACTGCATGCTGCCACCCCACTCCCTCCATCCCCTGCATCTAATTAAACCCTCCCGCCCCTCCCACTGCATGCTGCCCACCCCGCCTCCTCCATCCCCCAGTATCTAATTAAACCTCCCGCTCCCTCCCACTGCATGCTGCCACCCCGCTCCCTCCATCCCCCAGTATCTAATTAAACCCTCCCCGCCTCCTCCCACTGCATGCTGCCCACCCCACTCCCTCCATCCCCCTGCATCTAATTAAACCCTCCCGCTCCCTCCCACTGCATGCTGCCCACCCCGCTCCTCCATCCCCCAGTATCTAATTAAACCCTCCGCTCCTCCCACTGCATGCTGCCACCCCGCTCCCTCCATCCCCCAGTATCTAATTAAACCCTCCCGCCTCCCTCCCACTGCATGCTGCCCACCCCGCCCCTCCATCCCCAGTATCTAATTAAACCCTCCCACTCTCTCCCACTGCATGCTGCCCACCCCACTCCTCCATCCCCCTGCATCTAATTAAACCCTCCCGCTCCCTCCCACTGCATGCTGCCCACCCCCTCCCTCCATCCCCCAGTATCTAATTAAACCTCCCGCTCCCCTCCCACTGCATGCTGCCACCCCACTCCCTCCATCCCCCTGCATCTAATTAAACCCTCCCGCTCCTCCCACTGCATGCTGCCCACCCCGCCCCTCCATCCCCCAGTATCTAATTAAACCTCCCGCTCCCTCCCACTGCATGCTGCCACCCCGCTCCTCCATCCCCCAGTATCTAATTAAACCCCTCCCGCCTCCCACTGCATGCTGCCCACCCCACTCCCTCCATCCCCCTGCATCTAATTAAACCCTCCCGCTCCCTCCCACTGCATGCTGCCCACCCCCTCCCTCCATCCCCCAGTATCTATTAAACCTCCGCCCCTCCCACTGCATGCTGCCACCCCCCCTCCATCCCCCAGTATCTAATTAAACCCTCCCCGCTCCTCCCACTGCATGCTGCCCACCCCACTCCCTCCATCCCCCAGTATCTAATTAAACCCTCCCACTCTCCTCCCACTGCATGCTGCCCACCCCACCCCTCCATCCCCCTGCATCTAATTAAACCCTCCCGCCCTCCCACTGCATGCTGCCCACCCCACTCCCTCCATCCCCTAGTATCTAATTAAACCCTCCCGCTCCCTCCCACTGCATGCTGCTGCCCCACTCCCTCCATCCCCCTGCATCTAATTAAACCCTCCCGCTCCCTCCCACTGCATGCTGCCCACCCACTCCCTCCATCCCCTAGTATCTAATTAAACCCTCCCGCCTCCTCCCACTGCATGCTGCCCACCCCACTCCTCCATCCCCTAGTATCTAATTAAACCCTCCAGCTCCCTCCCACTGCATGCTGCCACCCCACCTCCATCCCCCCTGCATCTAATTAAAACTTCCCACTCCCTCCCACTGCGTGCTGCCCACCCTGTTCCCAGCCACCACTAGAACATTTGAGCAGCATGGTCAAAGAGGGTTAAAGAAGTACTCACACCACAGCAGGCAACTTTGCTGCAAACACACTTCTTCCGAAATACAGTGCCCTCGGAAAAGTAATGGAGGTCCAATATATCCCTGTGATGTGGACAGAGGGTTGAACTGGGACGGATTCCTTAAGGGTGGCTACCGTTTTGCGGAATATGTTTTGCTAGGTCGACAGGTGAAAGCTGGGAGTCAGTTCCTGGGTACTTACATTCCAGTCTGCCAGCAGCAGAGAGCTTCTTCCACCAGTTCAGTGATTTCCGAGTCACCTTGGCACTGCTGAGCTTCTACAGTGGAATGCTGCTGTCAGCTGTCCACCTGACCAAGTTCAGTAAAGGGAACATTTGTGTTATTAATGCTGCATGTTTTTCACGCTATTTTAAAGATGTTAGGTTTAATTTGTTAAGATAACATACTGTTTCTGTGGAGGGGTTCCACTATGGCAGGCACGTACAACAGCAATACCAACAGCGAACTTCAGCACTGACAAATGCTTGTTTTTTTCAGTTGACTCCTAGTGCAACATATTATTTCTTGACAGCTGCGCGACAGACTTGCCTGGCCAGCAGGTGTCGCTGCTACACCATGTTTTGCTGAGCTGAGGCAATATAGTCTAAGTACATCCAGTCAAAACTGTCTGTACTTTACTACATAAACCGTCAGGGCCTCACAGAATGATTTTATTAATTCACGAAAATTAAAGGAAAAAACAAAAACTGCACAGGAAATTTTATTTGAACTGCATGATAAAATAAAAAGCTTTGATGGAAGAATTAAGCAATAATGACAGAAGAGCAGGTAATTTCCTAGAGATTAACAACTGGCTGGGGGTTGGGAGGGCAGCCTGAAGTGCAGCCGAGGGCCACCCCCACCCAGCCAGTCGTTAACCGAGAGAAAATGACTGGCTCCGAGGTCATTATTGCAATTATGAGTCTAATTACAATAATGACGTTGTTTATTTTATTTTTAAAATTGTTTTTTGTGGCGCCGTTTCTGTGGTGCCGCGCGTACCGCATAGCAGGAACAGCAGAGCAGCTGCAGTGCTGGTCACTTCTAAGAGATTTCAGATCGGCATGGCAGTCAATCACTGCCATTCTTCAGCTCATGAATAATTAATTAGACCTATCATTTGTTTTGTAGTTGAAGTGATTGTCATGCACTTTTATTGTCTATTGGTTTGTACCCTCCCAGGTCATGCCTGAAAATGGGCAAATATTTGTCTGGCTTACCCTACCTGGTAAACCAAAACTAACTAACTATCTAAATGAATGATGACATTACATTCATTGGAAGATAATTTTATGAATGATCTCTCAGAGGTCCTTTTTATGTTTGCTTGGGTGCACAGCATGAAGCGAACATCTTGTTACAATAAGGCCATTTCAGAGATGTTTCACTGTCGGGTCCAATGCGGCTCAAGCTGCAATGGGATCAGAAGGGACAGATCAATGCGCAGGCACTCTGAGCATGACACAAGCGGCTGCTTGCTGGGCAAAAACTTCTCGTAACTGAAAGGACCAAAGCACTCCTCTGATTGAGCTGAACCGGCCACCCGTTTGCATTAAAGCCCAACCCCGCTCCCTTTGCATGTTCTCCCGCCCTCCGTTCCCAGACCATTTGTGCTGTGATTACAACCCCTTCCCTTTTGCTCCACACAAACATGGTGTCTTCATAACAGTAAATAACACACACTATGAAAGAATCCTTGTTATGAGTAATTTAAAACCAAGAATGCATTGCTAATTCAGACGCTTCCCCTGAGATTCTGCCAAATATCATTTTCTGGGTGAAGGTGAAAGATCACAGTGGCAGACAAGTCCACTTCCTCATTAATTTTCTCAACAGCCGACTGCAGGAAGTTATGGGCTACAGGTTAAAACAAAAAAATACGGTGAGCACTTCAGGATAAAAGGGCTATTTTTTGTTGAAAATTTTGGGTATGAGTAAGACTGATGTGTGTACTTTGCAGGAGAAAGCAAACAGAAGAAAGTCAGGGTGTCTGGTTAAAACCTATGGCTGTAAACTGAGAACTGCTGTCATGAAGTAAGGCTGTGAAAATAGCCTGGCTTTCCTTGGCTGCGTGATTGACCTTGCTAGATGCGTCTGCTGAGGGATAATTGCACAGTGGAGTGTGCCAGCTGCTGTGGGGTTCGTGTAGGCTGACAAGGTGATACCGAGGTGTCCTGTGGCTGTAGGCTATGTGACAGTCAACTTAAGACTTTTATAAACCGATTTGCACATCACTCTGCATTACTTGAATTACTTGGGGAGGCAGTATAGCGCAGTGGTTTAAGGATCTGAGCTGCAAATCTGGTGACATCCAGCAGACCAGACCTGGGTTTGAACCCCAGAACTTCCACTTGCATACTGTGTGACCCTGAGCAAGTCACTTAACTTCCCTGTGCTCCCAGGTCGCACCTGTAAAAAAGCTTTCAGCTTAGTGCGCTAGTCCTGGTTAAATAACTAACTTGCAAACAGTGAACGGTATGTTTACAGATTAAAGCATTTGAATAAACGTCTTATGATACTTTAACATCTTTACAACCAATCACACTGCCATTTCTGTCTACCTAGCACACTTGCTAAACTGTTAAGTTTTGTCCCCTGCTTAGTGCACAGCAGAGAACGCCATCTGCCCTTCCTAGCAGTGAGAACAAGGATACAAAGTCAAAACAAGTTTCACAGTCTAGATCAGCCACGTACACCTCTTCCAGACCAATATCCTCCAGCTGAAGTGTCGTGACCAGCAGATACCCTCGGAAAATGTTCACTGCAGGCAGCCTTTGTGCTGGGGATGGGGGGGGGCGGTCAGGGCTCCAGGATCCCAAATGCCGGGTACAGCTCTGTGGGGTACGGCTTTGGAGGTGCCAGTGGCCACGGAGGGAGTAGCAGCTTCTTTGTATCTGCCAGTGCAGTCATCAACAATGAGAAGGAGGACGTGCAGGATCGGAACAACCGCCTGGAGACTGTGAGGAGACTGGAAGGTGGCAACCAGAAGTTGGAGCCACAGATGAGGGACGCGACAGAGAAAAGGGGTCCCAGTGTCAGAAACTGGAGTGCCTGTGAGGAGACCCTGAAAGATTTGCGTGATCGGCTGAGTGGCATCCTTCATCCTAACCTCTTCTGCTTATGAATCTTATTCACTAGTAGTGCCTCCTGTTAGCACTACGAAAAGATCCCACTTGTGGAAAACAACCCTCCACCATCCAGGTCTGGTACCAAGAGCCAGATAAAAATCATACCCAAGCAAAATCAAACCTTTTTTAGTCTTGTATGCCCGCCATGTGTAACATGGAGTCACCCCTTAGAATATTCATGTTATTTTTTTGGGGAAGGGGGGCAGGGGTATGGTTGTGCCTACCTGCCCACTATGCTCAGTTTTGTTATGAAGACTAGCATAAAATATTATACCGTTATTCCTGCAATTCATTCTTTTCTGTTTAGATTTATGATGAGGAGCCTCTGGAAATGAGTCTCTGATGCAAAGGTTTGTAATTCCGATACAATAAATAAATAAATATGTAGATATTCCCTCACTATTTCTTCCACAAAATCTAAATATTGGCCAATCTGCTTTCTCGTACCATTTTCCTAAACTCTGGTCCTCCCTTCCCTTGTCAAGTCACTCTGCCTCTTCTGCTTTCTCCTTAAAGTCTCTCCTTTGTGACTATTCTTTTCCCACCTGCAACTGTGCATGACTCTCTTCCTTGTCTCCCCCCCCCCCCAAAAAAAAAAAAAACTAGTTCTGTCCTGGCAATATGTTTCTTTCATTAGCTGTTCATTGTTCTGTAAGATTAGTTCCTTCCCCTAAATTATCTTTTTTTTTTTAAACACGTATTCATTATACGAATTTGTCTTCAATGTTTTGATTATGCGTCTTGATATAGTGTATTTGCTGTATGTGATTTTCCACATCCCCAACTATTAGCAGCTCAGTATGTCATTCCTGGTAAAATGTTTGAAATCAATCAATAAATATTATTTAGTACACCTTGCTAATGCCAATCAAGGGGTAGAAAATAATACATATTGGGCCCTATGCACTAATGGGGTGGAGTGGCTACGTGCACTGATCTGGAGCGCGCAACCACTCTGCACCCTACACACCATCACTAAGGGGGGGCACACAGCACATACACACCCAATCCTCCAGCCGTGTGAAGAGCAATGCACTGGGGGCAGGCAAGGGGTGGGCTGGCACCATGCACCAAGGCACATCGTCCATCCGCGGGGGGGGGCACAGTGGACAGTTGGCTATGCCATGGGGGACCCTGCCATAACCGCAGTACGCAGCCAAACCTGCGCATCCACAGGGTCCCCCCTGGCCTCTGCGGCAACAGATCTGCCCACCCCCCCCCAGCACATCAAGACACCCACATCCTGGCGGCATCACCGCAGCCACCCAACAGTGCCCCTGTCCTGGCTGGCATGGCAGTACTACCCTCCATCCCATTGGTGCAGCTGCCCCTGCACTGCTGTGTGCCCTGATGCACCCAACAGTGATGTGCTCCGCCCCCCCGCAGTACCAACACAACCACCCCCCAGCCCCATACCTCTACACTGGTGCCCCCTGGGACAGCCGGTGGCACAGCCCTCCACACACCCCCATGGCCGCCGACAATATGACTTGCGGAGGTGTGCAGCAATGCATGCCGGCGGCAAGTCAGATGGGCCATGGCAGTGTGTGGAGGGCTGCTGCCATCATCTCCAGGGGCACCAACACATGTCTGGGTGGGGGGTGCGTGGGGGAGAGACGGCCAGTCAACACGCCAGTCAGAGTGACCGTGGGCAGCTGCGGTCGCCGACAGAGGACTCCCAGGTTGGTGCTGGGCCAGTACTGTCCAGAGCATGGGGGTTGGGATGCCGGCACAGGGCAATTGTGTGCGGGTCCGGGTGCTTGCGGGTTACATTCACACACCCAGACCCACACCTCTCCGCGTAAGGGATCCACTCCTAGTCCAGGACAGGTGGCTCTGCCCCCAGCCACCCTACAAAGTCCTGCATGCTGGGGGCGGGAGGGGCCGTGGACAGGTGCACATCCGTTGATACCATGCAGTGCGTACCTGTCCATGGAGTGCAGAGCTGCGCAACCGGGTTACGATGATTTGCACTTAACTTGCGCCCATTGATGCATAGGGCCCATTATGACTGGGCCAGCCTTCACAGTTCACGACCTGATTTTAAACATTTTAATGGAAGTGACTACAGTAACCTGAATCTAATGTCGCTCACACAACCTGCTCAAATATGGACTTTGTCCTTCAGTGTTTTGGGGAAGGTTGTCACACTCTGGTTTAGTAAAACTGTTGTCAGGGTGAAACCAAACCACGAGATATGCCAAAAGGCAAACTGCATGAGGGAGAAGTAAAAGAGATATTTCTTATTTTTTGCACTTTCTTTTTTATCCCCTCCTTACTGCCCTCTCGGTCCACTCCTTCGGACTGATCAATCCCTGTAATCCCTCCCACGGCGTCTGCCTCTGGAGTGCCAGGCTTACTCCATTGTCTCCCTACCTTGCTCCTCTTGACTCCAGACAGCCTGCGCAGTGGGGTCTGCCCATGGGTAGGTGATTGGGGCTGGGATTGGTCTTCATCCTGGCCCAAGAGGGGTGTTTTCCACTTTTCTTTCCTTGGTCCCTCTTCCCCTGAGGGCGTCGGCCCAGAGGACTGACGTCCAGACAGACGGCGTGCATTGTCAAATGCCCACAATGTCCTCCCCACCCCAACTCCGAAAAGCCGCCTAGTGCCCCGGTGCCCATGCTTCCACCGGCATCGGTGCCTCGGGTGCTCAAAGCACCCCAAGAACCCACCCCAGGAGGAGGAGAGCATCTGTTGGACGCTCGATCCTCCTCCTCCCCTCCGACCCCCAGCAACCCGAGTCCATTCCCGAACCCGGGTCGCTGGTGTAGCACGAGGTGTGGCGTCCAGCGCCTCAACCCACAGCACTGCTGAGCAAAAAGAGATATTTCTGATGGGTGCCATGGCATATTAAATTTTTGCAAAACCCATAGTTGTTTTTTGAGGCTCTTTATTGTTTTCCTTTTCCGTTTGTCAATATTTGCTATTTAGAAATTGGCCGTGGTGGTTTCAGGATGGCAGAGTGGTGGCATGCGTCTCATCAGAAGCCACTACATCTGTGCGTGCTGAGGACGTGCCGCGAGCAAGTAAATGAGTGGCTGAAAGTTGCGGCCTTATCGGGGAGTGGAGATGGGTACTGGGGTGGTCTGGCTATGTGTGGCGGTAGCGCCGGTGTCCACACAGGAGAG
Organism: Neoceratodus forsteri; assembly: GCA_016271365.2. NCBI lineage: Eukaryota > Metazoa > Chordata > Ceratodontiformes > Ceratodontidae > Neoceratodus > Neoceratodus forsteri. The sequence continues at coordinate 315,476,977 of JADMNL010000026.1, read as the reverse complement.
TTGTGGTGTACGGGAAAGTGAGGTACAGAAAGCAATTTTTCCGGTACTTGCTTTGCCTGTTGTGTTAGAGAACATCAGTAACTGCAGCCTGCAGGGGAAACAGATGTGAAATATGCAAAATGTGTTCTGTTTAAAGAAACAGTTAAGTATTTTTTTTTTTCAAGTTTGAAGTTTATTGTTCTAGGAATTAATACCTTTGAGCCAAGGCTCTTTTACAAAGGATTCACGTCATTAAGTACAAAAACACAGCAGACAGTGTTACAAACAATCAGTAAGCCGTTTAACAAGGCCACAACTTAAACAGTAACATTTATGTACAGAAAAGAAAAAGGAACTCAGAGGCAGTGTCAAGGGCAAGGAATAAGGATTGGAGAGCTTGAGAGGGAGAAATAAGAAGTTTAGGAGAAGAAAGTAATATTAACCCTGTGGGAGTGCTGGTGTGAATGACGCAGTTTTGAAGAGTTGAGAATCAGAGCCAGCGCGCGAGCCAGCAGAGGGCTGTTAAAATGAAAGTATGCTGCTGGCACCAACCAATCACCACCTACAGGGAGGATATTTTTCTTCCCAGGGACCTAGATTGACAATATGTCGATATTCTCACTCTAGGTCCCAGGGAAGGGACAATATCAGTGACATGCGCCCCTCAGTATACTCACAGGTGTTGCATAAATACAGGTTACTCACCTGTAACAGGAGTTCTAGGAATGGTATATGTTGTTCATCCACACTCATTGGCAGTATCCTTGCCGCTTTAAATCTTGCCGGAAGGTCTTCAAGCTTGCTCCTCCCACCCACCCGGGTGGTATAACTCTCGGCTCCGCCCCATGACGCCAGATCTGGCCCGCTGGAAGCTCAGGTTGTGCGTCGGCCGGGAGGGTTTGTATTGGATGAACAACATATACCATTCCTAGAACTCCTGTTACAGGTGAGTAACCTGTATTTCTAGGGACATGGATATGTTGTTCATCCACACTCATTGGCAGACTCCTAGCAGTTCTCCGGGAGGAGGAGGCAAGACGACACCCTCATATACTTACTTGGGAAAGAGAGACTGGAGAACCGAGGCCCCAAAACCAGCATCCCGGCGTGACTCAAGGTCGATGTGGTAGTGGGTAATGAAGGTGTTTGCTGACTTCCAGGTAGCAGCCCTGCAGATTTCCTGGATAGGGACGTCCCTGGAAGCAGCCACCGTTGCAGCAGTATGGCGGGTAGAATGAGCTCTTATCCCTCTGGGAGGCTCCATGCCCGCCAACTTATAGCAGAGATCTATGCAGGAGGTTACCCACCTGCTTATCGTCCGCTTGGCTGCAGGTCTGCCAGATGCGGCTTCAGCGTAGGTGACAAACAGCTGGCGAACCTCTCCCGATTTCAGCCGTGCGCTCCTTATAATAAGCGCGCCTTCTAGGGTCCAGAGTATGGAGCCTATATTCGGCCTCCGAGGTGTGATTGGGGTAGAACACCGGCAGAGTCAACACCTGGTTAAGGTGAAACTCCGACACCACCTTCGGAAGGAATTTCGGGTGGGGAAGAGGACAACCTTGTCCCTGTGGAAGACCAGGTAAGGAGACTCGATGGAGCGCCTGGAGCTCTCCCATCCTTCTGGCTGACGTGATAGCCACCAAGAAGGCGGTCTTCCACGTAGGTGAGAGAGAGCACACCTGTGCATAGGTTCGAATGGCTTGCCCATGAGCTTTGCCAGTACCAGCAGTAGATCCCACGGAGGTGGGGGTTCCCGCACTGGAGGGGAAATGTGATCAAGGCCTTTGAAAAAGCGCCAGACCACCTTCTCCTGCGCCACCGACTGCTTCCCGGCCCGCGCCCTGTAAGCAGAGATGGCTGCCAGGTGCACCCTTAGGGTCGTCGACCTAAGCCCTTGACTAGAAAGGGACCATAAATAGTCCAAGATGCTTGCCAAGGAACAGGAGGAAGGGTCCAAGCCCTTGCCCTGACACCAAATGGAAAACCTTTTCCATTTGAAGGCATAGCATTTTCTGGTCGACTCTCACGGGACGCCTCAACTACATTGAGGACCTCGTCGAAAGACCCAAAGCCTGGAACTCTAGCCGCCAGGAACCAGGCCGCCAGGTGCAGGGATTGAAGGTCCGGATGGAACACCTTCCCTGATTGACTGAGAGCAGGTCCGGGCGAGCTGGAAGCCGTCGTGGAGTCCTGGAGCTGAGACTGAGGAATTGGGTACCAGAACTGGCGAGGCCAGTCTGGGGCTATCAGAATCACCTGCGCCTTGTCCCTCCTCGCCTTGAGAAGCACCTTGTGGATCAAGGGAAATGGGGGAAAGGCGTAGAAGAGGCCCGGGGTCCACTGCCTCGAGAAGGCATCCCCCTGCAGCGAGCCCTGCTGAGGGGGCGGGCATGAAACAGACTCAGCTCGCTCTCCATGGAGGCAAACAGGTCCACCTGAGGTGTGCCCCAAAGGGAGAACAGATGCTGTACTACCTCCGGGGAGAGACCACTGTGGGATGCAGCCCCTATCCGGCTCAGGGCATCGGCCAGGGTGTTGGAGGCTCCTGCCACGTGAATGGCTAGAGATCCGCCTCCAGGCGCGCATGAGTGACCAAATGCGGAGAGCTCTCTTGCATAGAAGCATGGAGCGCTGGGCCCCGCCTCTGGCGGTTTAGATAGTACATGGTCGTGGTATTGTCCGCCTGGACTCGGACCACTTGACCCGGAGGAACGGAGCAAAGGCGTGAGAGCTAGGCGGACCGCCGGAGCTCCAGCAGGTTGATGTGGCATCGACTCCGCGGGACCAGAGGCCATGAGCCCGGTGTTCCCCAGATGGGCACCCCAACCCATCAGAGAGGCATCGGTCGACAGAGAGACCGGCTGGCCGGGCGGATTAACGGGATGCCCTCCTGCAAATGATCTGGAACGGTCCACCACTGGAGAGCTGCCCACATCCCCTGTGTCACCGACACAAGCTGGTCCAAGGGATCGTGAGCCAGACCACTGGCTGGCCAGTCCCACTGAAGGGACGATGTTCCAGCGGGCCCAACGGACCACGCTGGTACAGGCCGCCATGAGACCCAGGAGGCGAGGAAGTCCCGGCAGGCGCAATTGCCCAACCAGAAATGATCGGGCAAAGGAGGAAAGAACCCTGCCCTGTCCGCCGGGAGCCGCGCCTGGCTCGAAGAGAGCCGAGCTGCGCCCGATGAATAAAATCACCTGCTTCGGCTCGAGTTCCGGACTTGGCCTCGCTTGATAAGGAGGCCCAGTTGAGAGCAGACCTGGAGGGCCAGATCTCTGACCACCCGCCCCTTCCTGGAGGGAGCTGCTATCAGCCAGTCGTCCAGGTAAGGGTACACCCGACCCCTCGCACAGAGGGAATGCTGTCACCACTGCCATGCATTTGGTGAAGACCCTGGGAGCTGGAGACAAGTCAAGGGCATGGCTTGAACTCAAGAGAGATCCTTCCGCTCGAAGCGAAGGAATCTCTGGTGAGACTGGACGGATAGGGACGTGAAAAACGCGGCCTGCAAGTCCAGAGAGCAGAACCACGCTGCTCCAAGGATGGTATATTCGAGCCAGAGTGACCATCCTGAAGGTTCGAGACCTTAGGAACTTGTTTAGGTCGTAGAGTTGAGAATGGGGCGCCAGCCTCTGTCTGCTTCGGAACCAGGAAGTACCTGGACACAAACCCTGGGTCTGAAAGAGGGTCCACCACCTCTCTTACCACCTCCTTCTGGAGGAGGAGAGCGATGTCGGCTCGACGAGCCGCCAGTGAGGCTGGGGATCCCGAGCTCCCGAGGGGCGACGGCTTGCTCAGGGTGGTGCCTGCTCGAACCCAGAGGCAGGCCCTTCCCACCACCTCCAAGACCCACCTGTCCGTGGTAACAGCGGGACCAGGCGGAACGGAAGTGTCGGGATCTGCCTCTCACTGGGGACCTAGGGGCAAGGTGACTGGGATGGGGCACACCCCAGCCCGTCACTGGGCAGGCTTGGAGGAGGGACCGCCGAGGGACCTCTCTGGGCCCTTTCCTCCCTGCCTCCTGTTAGAGGAAGCCGCGGCTTGGTTTGGGATGCCAAGGTCGAGCCTGCTGGCCCTGACGTTGCTGGGTCAAGGGCCGGGGCACAGAAGGACGAAAGGGCTTAGGCTGTGGTTTGCGGCCTTGTCCTTCTGAGCGGAAGAGACCGAGTCCAAGGTGGCATTGGACTCCTCGATCTCTGCAGGTGACCTTCCACCCCAGGGCTCAAGAGGTCAGTCCCCAAAAGGGAACATCCGCCAACTTGTGCTGGGTATCCAAGTAAAGGTGGATATCCTCGAGCCCTGCCCGCCGACGATAGCTACTGCGCCGCCAACGATCTGGCACATGAGTCCCCTACATCCAAAGCAGTCTGGAGCTGCTGTTTGGCCACTGCTCTGCCCTGGTCCCGCACCTGCTTAACCGTAGTCTGCAGATCGGGCGGGAAGATGAGGGATGACCTCATCCAGGAGCCCAACAGGGCATGAGAAAATGTGCCATGAGGACGGCCGAACTGGCTCTGACGAAGCCAGAGGACGAGCGAGACTTTCGCCCGACATAGTCCACTTCTTGGACTCCTTGTCAGGAGGTTTGTCCCATCCCTGGCGCAGCCGCGCTACCGGAAAACGCTGTCGGTAACCAACCCTCAGCAGAGGGGTGTTCCAAAACCGACAAGGAACCGGTAGGACCGGGATACTTCCTGGCCATCCTGGTCAAGGCGCAGGGCAGGAAGCAGGGCGCTGCCAAAGTTCCAGTGTTGGACCCACTCATGGCCTCGGCCACCGGAAAGGCCTCCGCGAGAATCCCCGGTCCAGAATCTCCGTGAGGGATACCTGGCCCGCTTGGAACGGGTTCGAGCTCCATCCCGTAGACTCGAGATGAGCCAAGCAGTCCTAGGAAGGACGACGGGCTATCGCCCATTGGCTGACCTCCTGAAGACTCCAAGTCCAGTCGCTTGAGAAGAAGGAGGAATCATCTTCGGACTCGGAAGAGTCCTCGAAGAGCTGCCTCTGGCCTGAACCACCCTTCACCAGCCGAGGTCGGTCGGGAGTGAGGGTAACTGACAGCCGATGGGGTAAACCCTTAGCCGACCGAGAATCCTTGGTCGGAGCCCCAATTGGTGGCTGTGGAGGCGGAGGTTCCACCGCAATCGGTGGAGCAGCTGGTTTTGGCCGAACAACCGGCCTGGGTATAGGCTCCTCGGGCAAGTCGAGGGGTTGTGTCGGGCTGCCCGGTGACAGTGATTAATGGCCGGGAAGGCGCCTCGAGTCGGCTTATTCCCGCCAGGAGGAGCTGTTCGAACATAAGGTTCTCGTATCGCCGACGTAATTTACGCCGAAGCCTCCCCTCATCCGAGGAGGAGGACGAGGACGAGCGGCGACGCCGCTTACCGCGGTGCCGAGACCGAGACCGCCTATGACGGTGGGAACGGCTGGACCGCGAAGAGGTCCGAGACCGAGACCGAGAGTCCCGGAATTTCCGGGGTCGGTGCAGGGAGGTGTCGGCCGAAACCGACACTCCCTTCGGCTCGGAAGGTCCATCCGAGGGCTCCGGAACCGGAGGCACAGGCGAGCCCACGGGATCCTCAACTCCTCCCGGGGGAACCGGGGAGAGGGGAATCTCGGCTGCTAAAGCGACAGTCGGTTCAATGGGTCGAGAAAAATCTCGACTTCATCAGTGGGAGTCTCGGTCAACTGACCTGACGGGGACACCGTGAGGCCAGTGGCCGAAGCCGAGCGGTCGACCGAAGCCGACGGTCGACGGCCCGGGGAGAGGGACCTTTCCCGCTCCCAAGAGCGTCGACGGAGGGACTTACCCTTGTCCCTCTTTTTGGACCGAGAAAAAGGTCCAGCAGACGCAGGCCCTTCTCCTTTAGTGGAGAGGGACAGACAAAGCTCCTTAAAGGAAGCCGTGTAGGAAGAACCCAGAGAGAGCGGGATAAATGCCGCGGCCGAGGAAGATACGGCCCGCGCCGCCTCCTCTTCGAGGGCGACCATCCGCCGAGCTGATCCTGCCGCGCGCCGGCCATGGACACCGCCAACCGGCCTCCTTTGACTTCACCGGAGGGAACGCTTCTGGACGGCCCAGTTGCAATCGGGCAGCACGGTCTTCTCGAGGACGAGGTCGAGAAAGATGAGCACAGGTCGCAAGCCTGCGGTCGTGCTCAAGGCCTAAGTAGACACACGTGGAGTGTGGATCCGTCCGAGACATCTTCTGTTCCGCATGGGCATCTCCGAAACTGGAGTCGATGTATCCATCGCAGTCATGAGGGATCAAGATCAAAGTCTTTTGCAAAATATTATTTTTAACCGCAAACGGAGAAATAGGAACTCAGTCACAAACGCAGAGCTGCTAAGGAGGGAACCTGAGCTTCCAAGCGGTAAGGAAGATCTGGCGTCATGGGGCGGAGCCGAGAGTTATACCACCCGGGTGGGTGGGAGGAGCAAGCTTGAAGACCTTCCGGCAAGATTTAAAGCGGCAAGGATACTGCCAATGAGTGTGGATGAACAACATATCCATGTCCCTAGAAATGTATATTATCAGGGATATGTGATGGGGGGCTGTCAGATAAACTATTCATTTATTTTTCGAGCAACTGTTTATTCTCCTCAGCCAGGACAGAGTGGTCTCTCCTCAGCTCTGCCCGCTGTACCCCACCATCCTACTCCTCCCTGGTACTCAACTGGAAGACTGGTACCCCCACAGATTGCCACTGTAGTAGGGTCAGGAGGCGGAGGGCCATCCACTCCCCCAAAGTCACAAATCCCTTTGTCAGCCTCCAGTGGCCTGTTGGCGGGGATCAGCGGGCAGGCATCATATAAGCCTGTCCTGCTATCACTTTCCTCCATAATTTAGCTCTGTTCTCAATGTTTGGACATGCTCATAAGCGCGTGCGAATGGAGGCCCGCGGCCTCCTTTCTTCTGCCCTCCTCAACCCACACTGTCATGTGACCTCCACTAGGTGGCAATCATTCAGCAGAGCATGCAAATCCTCCCCCACCTGGAGAAGAGAGCAGCTGTTGGGTGTTTGATCCTCTCCCACACTGGCCCACCCCCAGTAAGTCATGCTCGTTACTGAACATGGGTCACCGGCGTGGCAGGAGGTAAGGCACTTGCGGCACCTCAGCCCTCCATGCCACCGGACTGGCCAATAAACTATTCATTTTTATGACTTCACAACAAGCTCTGGTAACCTCAGGAGTGGCGCAGAATAGTGGAGCCACGAGTGGTTTACCTGGTTTCACTGTAAACACGTATAACTAAATCGTTTATCCTACAGCTTCCCCTGTTGCATATTCAATTTATGCAAAACGGACGAGCTGCGTAGTGTAGCTGATTTTTTAAAACTATTTTTTTTTTGTTATTTTCTGTTTGCTGAGTGGGATTTTTTGTGTGTTTTTCCATGTGCAGCTGTGCCTGCTCTGCCAGTTGCTAGGTTGTTGCTACAGATGCTTAGGCGCCATAACGGCAGTGATGCTCCTGATGTGCATCGTGACTGGCAGAGCAAGCTGTCTGCAGAGATTTGAATCAGAACACAGCATCGAGTTTAAACGAGCAGGATGCGAAGGAGATGGCTTTGGAGAAAAGTACTGTGTGGCGGTTGTGAGAAACACAAGTCTGACTGGTAAGTTTATTTTGCTTCAGGTGGCTGTTTTTACATAGCCATTGGTTGACTGGGGAGGGTGAAAACAGACTGTTGGATGACTAGGAGTTCAGCAGAGTGGGGCACTCAGGACAGTGGGCAGTCGGCAATCCAGTAACAGAGACAGCAAAGAATTAATGAAAAAGAAAATGGCAAAAAAGGTACACTGTTGGGAATTAAGTATTTCACCAGAACATGACCTGTGTGTGCTTTATGGGAAGGTGGCAGTTGAGACTGCCAGAAAACAAAAGCGTAAACCATGGAAGCTATGCCAGCCACCTGGCCAGAGTAGGGGGGGGGGCGCTTGTCTGATGATAAACTTAGTAGGTGTATAAATTGGTGGTGGCACAGAATCTACCTGTATAAATCAGTGATGATGTACTTACTACGTATATAAATCCAATTTATGCAATAGGAGTGGAGATAAATTCACTCCGATTGACACGCGAAACGCCGGTGGTGAGGGTGTTCTTTGTGTTACTGCTGCAATTAATCAAGTTGTGAACTTTGGACACTTCAAGAAACAGAGGTTTTATTACCCTGATAACTGGTGAATCTGCTATGGTGAGGGTGTGCCTGGCTTTGTTTTGCAATTTATCACCAACAACACAGCAGACAGAAAACTATCAACTTAAAAAAAAAAAAATTCTTACTTCTTAGTTCTGAAGTATTTTTCCTTTTGTTCATTAGAAAGTTTTCTTGCCGAGAGTCATTAAGCGTGATGTGAAGAGTAGTGCTTCATCTGGGTTCAAATATGTGGGACGAGGCCAAGAGACTTACAGTCCCATTTAGGGGAACCAGGGAGGAAGAGGGAGCAGAAGGGGCAGCAGGGAATGAATAACCCTTTGCGGCACTAGGTCGGGGGGGGGAGGACAGTAATAATAAATATGAGCAGACTTGATGGGCCGCTGGTTTCCTTCTGCCATCACATTCAGTTTCCACAAAGGTCTTTATCCTCCCAGGCAAGTCTGTGCAGCTTATCAGCTCTGTCCCCATGCTTGAAGGTTGTCCTCTCACATCTCTCCAAGCCCAGAAGTAGGTACCCCTGAGGAGATCCCCCCAAAGCAGGGTGGGAATGGGAGGGCTATCCGCTACCCCTACATCCCCCCCAACAGGCAACTTATAGTGTGGCCTTGGGGCCACAATGGTAGGGTGGGCATCAGGGCACAGGCAGGACTTCACAAAGTCCAGGCCTCCATTTTTCCACTGTTTCTTCTTCTGGGCCCACAGACATGCAATGAGCATGATGTACAAGCTCTGTCTCTACAGAAACGCCCACGGAAGTCTGAACGTGGGATTCCTTCCTGCTCTGTGACTCACTTGCACTGCCAACCAGATACGTCCAGGTGGAAGTCAACAGCAAGTCGCGGAGTGTAGTCCTACTGATGCTCAATCCTCCCTCATCTGGCCAGCCCCCCCCCCCCAAACGACCTGCGTCCCTTTCCAAGCCCTTGTCGCTGGTGTGGCAGACGGTGAGGCACTAAGCACATCTGCCCACCATGCCTCTAGGCAAGTACCCTGCCATCAGGTTCTAAGTTTCTATGAAGCTGGCAGTGGACGTATCTAGTTCCAGTCGTCTTGCATCATCAGCAGCACGATCTCCCTCACTGCGACGACACAAGTAACTGATCTAGCAGCAGCTGACTGGCTCTCCATGAGCAGATGTGATGTCACAGCCAGTGAGGTCACAATACTGATGATGTCTGAAAAGGAACAGAAACAGGTAAGCCAGCCGCCAGGTAGAGTTCTGTACCACACATCACACCTGGCGCTACCAGGTAGAAAATCTTCTAATTAGCAAATAGGAAACACTCCTCCTTTAGTGTAGGGCAGTTTTTATTCTGAAGGGTTTTCTTGTAATATGTATATATTGTTTTACTTATTTTCCGCATTGCTGCATTATTTTTGTACATTGTGCCTTGGATCTGTTCTGTTCTCTGTTCTTCCCCTCCCCAAGACGTATGTGGAAACGAGCTGATAACAGCTCAGTATGACTTCCTGGTAAAACCTGAGAAATTAAAATCAATTAGTAAATACCGTTCCTCTTCATACATCATCCACCTTATGACCTCACTGTCTGTGTACTGTTCCTCCTCATATATCATCCACCTTATGACCTGTCTGTGTACTATTCCTCATGTATCATCCACCTTATGACCTCACTGCCTGTGTACTGCTGCTCCTCATATATCATCCACCTTATGACCTCACTGTCTGTGGACTGTTCCTCCTCATACATCATCCACCTTACGAACTCACTATCTGTGTACTGTTCCTCAAGTATCATCCACCTTATGACCTCACTGTCTGTGGACTGTTCCTTTTCATACATCATCCACCTTATGACCTCACAGTCTGGTACTGTTCTTCCCCATATATCATCCACCTTATGTCCCCACTGTCTGTGTACTGTTCCTCCTCATACATCATCCACCTTATGAACTCACTATCTGTGTACTGTTCCTCATGTATCATCCACCTTATGACCTCACTGTCTGTGTACTGTTCCTTCTCATACATCATCCACCTTATGACCTCACATGTCTGGTACTGTTCCTCCTCATACATCATCCACCTTACGTAACTCACTGTCTGTGTACTGTTCCTCCGTATCATCCACCTTATGACCTCACTGTCTGTGTACTGTTCCTCCTCATATATCATCCACCTTATGACCTCACCGTCTGTGTACTGTTCCTCCTCATGTATCATCCACCTTATGACCTCACTGTCTGTGGACTGTTGCTCCATATACATCATCCACCTTATGACCTCACTGCCTGTGTACTGTTCCTCCTCATACATAGATACATAGACAGTGTCGGCAAATAAGGGCCTATGGCCCACCCAGTCTGCCCATTTGAGCTTGTAAGTTCAGTTTGTTTTCCTAAAAGTCTGTTGCACCTTACCCCAGACCTCCAGAATTCCTTTACGTCTATCCCATGTATTCTTAAATCCCGTGATTGTTTCAGCCCCCACCACTTCCTCTGGCAGGGTGTTCCACTTGTCCACCACCCGTTCTGTGAAGAAATTCTTTCTCATGTTTCCTCTGAATCGTCCTCCCTCCAACTTCATCCCATGCCCTCTAGTCCTGGAACATCTTTTTCGCTTAAAAATAGTGTTTTCCTGCACCCTGTTCCTCCCTGTAAGATACTTGTATGTCTCTATCATATCCCCTCTCCTCCTTTCCTCCAGGAGTACATGTTCAGTTCCTTCAACCTGTCTTCATAGGACTTGTGATGCAATGCATGCACCATCTTTGTTGCCCTCCTCTGAACCTTCTACACCCTGTCTATGTCCTTACGAGGTATGGTCTCCAGAACTGTGCCACTGTACTCAGGTGGGCCTCACTAGTGTCTTGTATAGCTGAATTATGACCTCCCTTTTCCTGCTGGTAATGCCCTGCCTATACATCCCAGCATCCTATTTGCTTTACCTGCTGCCTTGTCACACTGTTTCCCTACCTTGAGGTCATCAGAGATGATAACCCCAAGATCCCTTTCCTGCTTGGTGCATGCTATATCCTCACCCCCAACTGATATATTGTGCCAGGGTTTTTGTGCCCCATATGCATTATCTTGCACTTCTTTGCATTGAATTTCAACTGCCAAACCCCTGACCATTCTTCAAGTTTCTGCAAGTCGCTTCTCATTCTGTCTACACCCTCTGGTGTGTCTACTCTGTTACAGAGCTTTGTGTCATCAGCGAACAGTGAAATTCTGCCTTCTAGGTCCTGCGCCATGTCACTGATGAAGATGTTGAATAGGACCTTATGACCGCTCTGTCTGTGGACTGTTCCTCCTCATACATAATCCACCTTATGACTTCACTGTCTGTGGACTGTTCCTCCTCATACATCATCCACCTTATGACCTCACTGTCTGTGTACTGTTCCTCCCCATACATCATCCACCTTATGTCCTCACTGTCTGTGTACTGTTCCTCCTCATACATCATCCACCTTATGACCTCACTGTGTACTCTTCCTCATGTATCATCCACCTTATGTCCACACTATCTGTGTACTGTTCCTCCTCATACATCATCCACCTTATGACCTCACTATCTGTGTACTGTTCCTCCTCATACATCATCCACCTTATGACCGCTCTGTGGACTGTTCCTCCTCATACATCATCCACCTTATGACCTCACTGTCTGTGTACTGTTCCTCATGTATCATCCACCTTATGACCTCACTGTCTGTGTACTGTTCCTCCTCATACATCATCCACCTTATGACCTCACTGTCTGTGGACTGTTCCTCCTCACACATCATCCACCTTATGACCTCACTGTCTGTGTACTGTTCCTCATGTATCATTCACCTTATGACTTCACTATCTGTGGACTGTTCCTCCTCATACATCATTCACCTTATGACCTGTCTGTGTACTGTTCCTCCTCATACATCATCCACCTTATGACTTCACTGTCTGTGGACTGTTCCTCCTCACACATCATCCACCTTATGACCTCACTGTCTGTGGACTGTTCCTCCCCATATATCATCCATCTTATGTCCTCACTGTCTGTGTACTGTTCCTCCTCATACATCATCCACCTTATGACCTCACTGTCTGTGGACTGTTCCTCTTCAAACATCATCCACCTTATGACCTCACTGTCTGTGTACTGTACCTCCTCATATATCATCCACCTTATGGCCTGTCTGTGTACTGTTCCTCCTCATGTATCATCCACCTTATGACCTCACTGTCTGTGGACTGTTCCTCTTCAAACATCATCCACCTTATGACCTCACTGTCTGTGGACTGTTCCTCTTCAAACATCATCCACCTTATGACCTCACTGTCTGTGTGCTGTTCCTCCTCATACATCATCCACCTTATGATCTCACTGTCTGTGTACTGTTCCCCTTCATATATCATCCACCTTATGACCTGTCTGTGTACTGTTCCTCCTCATGAATCATCCACCTTATGACCTCACTGTCTGTGGACTGTTCCTCTTCATACATCATTCATCTTATGACCTCACTGTCTGTGTACTGTTCCTCTTCATACATCATCCTCCTTATGACTTCACTGTCTGTGTCTTCCTCCTTATACATCATCCACCTTATGACCTCACTGTCTGTGTACTGTTCCTCCTCATATATCATCCACCTTTTGACCTGTCTGTGTACTGTTCCTCCTCATGTATCATCCACCTTATGACCTCACTGTCTGTGGACTGTTCCTCCTCATACATCATCCAGATTATGACCTCACTGTCTGTGGACTGTTCCTCCTCATACATCATCCACCTTATAACCTCATTGTCTGTGGACTGTTCCTCCTCATATATCATCCACCTTATGACCTCACTGTCTGTGGACTGTTCCTCCTCATATATCATCCACCTTATAACCTGTCTGTGTACTGTTCCTCCTCATACATCATCCACCTTATGACCTCACTGTCTGTGTACTGTTCCTCCACATATATAATCCACCTTATGACCTCACTGTCTGTGTACTGTTCCTCCTCATATATAATCCACCTTATGACCTGTCTGTGTACTGTTCCTCCTCCTGTATCATCCACCTTATGACCTCACTGTCTGTGGACTGTTCCTCCTCATACATCATCCACCTTATGACCTCACTGTCTGTGGACTGTACCTCCTCATATATCATCAACCTTATGATCTGTCTGTGTACTGTTCCTCCTCCTGTATCATCCACCTTATGACCTCACTGTCTGTGGACTGTTGCTCCTTATACATCATCCACCTAATGACCTCACTGTCAGTGTACTGTTCCTCCTCATACATCATCCACCTTATGACCTGTCTGTGGACTGTTGCTCCTTATACATCATCCACCTTATGACCTCACTGTCCGTGTACTGTTCCTCATGTATCATCCACCTTATGACCTCACTGTCTGTGGAGTGTTCCTCCTCATACATCATCCACCTTATGACCTCACTATCTGTGTACTGTTCCTCCTCATACATCATCCACCTTATGACCTCACTATCTGTGTACTGTTCCTCCTCATACATCATCCACCTTATGACCGCTCTGTGGACTGTTCCTCCTCATACATCATCCACCTTATGACCTCACTGTCTGTGTACTGTTCCTCATGTATCATCCACCTTATGACCTCACTGTCTGTGTACTGTTCCTCCTCATACATCATCCACCTTATGACCTCACTGTCTGTGGACTGTTCCTCCTCACACATCATCCACCTTATGACCTCACTGTCTGTGTACTGTTCCTCATGTATCATTCACCTTATGACTCTCACTATCTGTGGACTGTTCCTCCTCATACATCATTCACCTTATGACCGTCTGTGTACTGTTCCTCCTCATACATCATCCACCTTATGACTTCACTGTCTGTGGACTGTTCCTCCTCACACATCATCCACCTTATGACCTCACCGTCTGTGGACTGTTCCTCCCATATATCATCCATCTTATGTCCTCACTGTCTGTGTACTGTTCCTCCTCATACATCATCCACCTTATGACCTCACTGTCTGTGGACTGTTCCTCTTCAAACATCATCCACCTTATGACCTCACTGTCTGTGTACTGTACCTCCTCATATATCATCCACCTTATGACCTGTCTGTGTACTGTTCCTCCTCATGAATCATCCACCTTATGACCTCACTGTCTGTGGACTGTTCCTCTTCATACATCATTCATCTTATGACCTCACTGTCTGTGTACTGTTCCTCTTCATACATCATCCTCCTTATGACTTCACTGTCTGTGTACTCTTCCTCCTTATACATCATCCACCTTATGACCTCACTGTCTGTGTACTGTTCCTCCTCATATATCATCCACCTTTTGACCTGTCTGTGTACTGTTCCTCCTCATGTATCATCCACCTTATGACCTCACTGTCTGTGGACTGTTCCTCCTCATACATCATCCACATTATGACCTCACTGTCTGTGGACTGTTCCTCCTCATACATCATCCACCTTATGACCTCATTGTCTGTGGACTGTTCCTCCTCATATATCATCCACCTTATGACCTGTTTGTGTACTGTTCCTCCTCATACATCATCCACCTTATGACCTCACTGTCTGTGTACTGTTCCTCCTCATATATAATCCACCTTATGACCTGTCTGTGTACTGTTCCTCCTCATCATCCACCTTATGACCTCACTGTCTGTGGACTGTTCCTCATACATCATCCACCTTATGACCTCACTGTCTGTGGACTGTACCTCCTCATATATCATCAACCTTATGACCTGTCTGTGTACTGTTCCTCCTCCTGTATCATCCACCTTATGACCTCACTGTCTGTGGACTGTTGCTCCTTATACATCATCCACCTAATGACCTCACTGTCAGTGTACTGTTCCTCCTCATACATCATCCACCTTATGACCTCACTGTCTGTGGACTGTTGCTCCTTATACATCATCCACCTTATGACCTCACTGTCTGTGGACTGTTCCTCATGTATCATCCACCTTATGACCTCACTGTCTGTGGAGTGTTCCTCCTCATACATCATCCACCTTATGACCTCACTATCTGTGTACTGTTCCTCCTCATACTTCATCCACCTTATGACCTCACTGTCTGTGTACTGTTCCTCATGTATCATCCACCTTATGACCTCACTGTCTGTGGAGTGTTCCTCCTCATACATCATCCACCTTATGACCTCACTATCTGTGTACTGTTCCTCCTCATACTTCATCCACCTTATGTCCTCACTGTCTGTGGACTGTTCCTCCTCATACATCATCCACCTTATGACCTCACTGTGTACTGTTCTTCGCGTATCATCCACCTGATGACCTCGTTGTCTGTGGACTGTTCCTCCTCACATCATCCACCTTATGATTTCACTGTCTGTGTACTGTTCCTCCTCATACATCATCCACCTTATGACCTCACTGTCTGTGTACTGTTCCTCCTCATATATCATCCACCTTATATGACCTGTCTGTGTACTGTTCCTCCTCATGAATCATCCACCTTATGACCTCACCGTCTGTGGACTGTTCCTCCTCATACATCATCCACCTTATGACCTCACTGTCTGTGTGACTGTTCCTCTCATATATCATCCACCTTATGACCTGTGTGTGTACTGTTCCCTTCATATATCATCCACCTTATGACCTGTCTGTGTACTGTTCTCCTCATGAATCATCCACCTTATGACCTCACTGTCTGTGGACTGTTCCTCTTCATACATCATCCATCTTATGACCTCACTGTCTGTGTACTGTTCCTCTCATACATCATCCTCCTTATGACCTCACTGTCTGTGTACTCTTCCTCCTTATACATCATCCACCTTATGACCTCACTGTCTGTGTACTGTTCCTCCTCATATCATCCACCTTTTGACCTGTCTGTGTACTGTTCCTCCTCATGTATCATCCACCTTATGACCTCACTGTCTGTGGACTGTTCCTCCTCATACATCATCCACATTATGACCTCACTGTCTGTGGACTGTTCCTCCTCATACATCATCCACCTTATGACCTCATTGTCTGTGGACTGTTCTCTCATATATCATCCACCTTATGACCGTCTGTGTACTGTTCCTCCTCATACATCATCCACCTTATGACCTCACTGTCTGTGTACTGTTCTCCTCATATATCATCCACCTTATGACCCTGTCTGTGTACTGTTCTCCTCATACATCATCCACCTTATGACCTCACTGTCTGTGTGACTGTTCCTCCTCATACATCATCCACCTTATGACCTCACTGTCTGTGGACTGTTCCTCCTCATATATCATCCACCTTATGACCTGTCTGTACTGTTCTCCTCCTGTATCATCCACCTTATGACCTCACTGTCTGTGGACTGTTGCTCCTCATACATCATCCACCTATGACCCTCACTGTGTACTGTTCCTCCTCATACATCATCCACCTTATGACCTCACCGTCTGTGTACTGTTGCTCCTTATACATCATCCACCTTATGACCTCACGTCTGTGTACTGTTCCTCATGTATCATCCACTTTATGACCTCACTGTCTGTGGACTGTTCCTCCTCATACATCATCCACCTTATGACCTCACTGTCTGTGTACTGTTCCTCCTCATACTATCATCCACCTTATGACCTCACTGTCTGTGTACTGTTCCTCATGTATCATCCACCTTATGACCTCACTGTCTGTGGAGTGTTCCTCCTCATACATCATCCACCTTATGACCTCACTATCTGTGTACTGTTCCTCCTCATACTTCATCCACCTTATGTCCTCACTGTCTGTGGACTGTTCCTCCTCATACATCATCCACCTTATGACCTCACTGTGTACTGTTCCTCATGTATCATCCACCTGATGACCTCGTTGTCTGTGGACTGTTCCTCCTCATACATCATCCACCTTATGATTTCACTGTCTGTGTACTGTTCCTCCTCATACATCATCCACCTTATGACCTCACTGTCTGTGTACTGTTTCCTCATATATCATCCACCATATGACCTGTGTACTGTTCCTCCTCATGTATCATCCACCTTATGAGCTCACTGTCTGTGGACTGTTGATCCTCATACTTCATCCACCTTATGACCTCACTGTCTGTGTACTGTACCTCCTCATATATCATCCACCTTATGGCCTGTCTGTGTACTGTTCCTCCTCATGTATCATCCACCTTATGGCCTGTCTGTGTACTGTTCCTCCTCATGTATCATCCACCTTATGACCTCACTGTCTGTGGACTGTTCCTCCTCATACATCATCCACCTTATGACCTCACTGTCTGTGGACTGTTCATCCTCATACATCATCCACCTTATGACCTCACTGTCTGTGTACTGTCACATATCATCCACCTTATGACCTCACTGTCTGTGTACTGTTCCTCCTCATACATCATCCACCTTATGACCTCACTGTCTGTGTACTGTTCCTCCTCATACATCATCCACCTTATGACCTCACTGTCTGTGGACTGTTCCTCTTCATACATCATCCACCTTATGACCTCACTGTCTGTGGACTGTTGCTCCTTATACGTCATCCACCTTATGACCTCACTGTCTGTGTACTGTTCCTCCTCATATATCATCCACCTTATGACCTGTCTGTGTACTGTTCCTCCTCCTGAATCATCCACCTTATGACATGTCTGGGGACTGTTCCTCTTCATACATCATCCACCTTATGACCTCACTGTCTGTGTACTGTTGATCCTCATACTTCATCCACCTTATGACCTCACTGTCTGTGGACTGTTGCTCCTTATACATCATCCACCTTATGACCTGTCTGTGTACTGTTCCTCCTGATGTATCATCCACCGTATGACCTCACTGTCTGTGGACTGTTCCTCTTCATACATCATCCACCTTATGACCTCACTGTCTGTGGACTGTTCCTCCTCATACATCATCCACCTTATGACCTCACTGTCTGTGGACTGTTCCTCTTCATACATCATTCATCTTATGACCTCACTGTCTGTGTACTCTTCCTCCTCATACATCATCCACCTTATGACCTCACTGTCTGTGTACTGTTCCTCCTCATATCATCATCCCTTATGACCTCACTGTCTGTGTACTGTTCCTCCTCATACATCATCCACCTTATGACCTCACTGTCTGTGTACTGTTCCTCCTCATATATCATCCACCTTATGACCTCACTGTCTGTGGACTGTTCCTCTTCATACATCATCCACCTTATGACCTCACTGTCTGTGGACTGTTCCTCCTCATACATCATCCACCTTATGACCTCACTGTCTGTGGACTGTTCCTCTTCATACATCATTCATCTTATGACCTCACTGTCTGTGTACTCTTCCTCCTCATACATCATCCACCTTATGACCTCACTGTCTGTGTACTGTTCCTCCTCATATATCATCCACCTTATGACCTCACTGTCTGTGTACTGTTCCTCCTCATATATCATCCACCTTATGACCTGTCTGTGTACTGTTCCTCCTCCTGTATCATCCACCTTATGACCTCACTGTCTGTGGACTGTTCCTCCTCATACATCATCCACCTTATGACCTCACTGTCTGTGTACTGTACCTCCTCATATATCATCCACCTTATGACCTGTCTGTGTACTGTTCCTCCTCGTGTATCATCCATCTTATGACCTCACTGTCTGTGTACTGTTCCTCTTCATACATCATCCACCTTATGACCTCCCTGTCTGTGGACTGTTCCTCCTCATACATCATCCACCTTATGACCTCACTGTCTGTGTACTGTACCTCCTCATATATCATCCACCTTATGACCTGTCTGTGTACTGTTCCTCCTCGTGTATCATCCATCTTATGACCTCACTGTCTGTGGACTGTTGCTCCTTATACATCATCCACCTTATGACCTCACTGTCTGTGGACTGTTCCTCTTCATACATCATCCACCTTATGACCTCACTGTCTGTGGACTGTTCCTCCTCATACATCATCCACCTTATGACATCACTCTCTATAACATCACCACTGCCGAAGAAAACTGGAACTGGTGCTGAAAATCAAAGGTTACATTGGCAACCGTAAGCCATAATGTGATAATGTTATATAAAACTATGACCAACTTAGATAAGAAAATGCAAGTGTTTGACAACCATGTGGCCCGTCTCGAAACAGAGGTGACGGACATTAAACAAACTTCCACAGTGACCAATGGTATGGCAGAAAAGGCCCAAGGCTCCATAGCGGGTTTGATTCGAGAGAACACACTTTAACATCTCAAGAACCATGCCAGGGAGACTCACATTTAGATGACAGGACTACGAAGGGAAACAGATGGCTTGGATTAAAAAAAAAAAAAATGTTTTGCAGCAGTAGCCTGACACCAGTGCACTCCCCAGATGCTGATCCTTATACTATTTTGACTGTCATGGAAAATGTGACTGAGAGGGACTGGGTATAGCTTTGAGTGAATAAAAAAAAACTCTGCAGTTCACAGAGTTCACTGCAATTCTGTCACTTTGCACTATGCAATTCGTTGCATTTGCAAGAATTTTACTAAGCAAACTGCTGCATTTCGTCATTTTGCAAGGAATTATTGCCATACTTTATAGCAAATATTAGCCACAAACTGTTGAATTGCGTCAATTCGCATAGTAAAAGTTGCGCAGCTGGGGTTAAGTGCAGACTGTGCAAATACTCTGCGTAGTACATGTTGTGCAAATTCACCACAATTTTATTTTATTAAGTTGTAAATTTGCAACACTCATAGGTGGGTACTGGCAACAACAAGATGATTTGGAGCACTACAGTTTGGCTGTTTCCCCACTCCGAACTTTACCGCCAGGTGCAGGAATAGGTCCTTCAGCACAGTTCAAAGAAGACTGATGGTTTGGGAAGTACCAAGTTCATTTGTGTTTCCAGCCAAGTGAAGAATGCAGTATGGAGGTAAAACCTACCTTTAAATGCATTCCAGCAATGTTGGCAAGTTGACCCAGAAAACTGAAGCTGCATATGAACAAGTGCAGATACTTTGCATGACTCTGATTTTAGAGGACAACAAACAACCGTGGCTGTGAGTACTACTAAAAATAACAGATGCCAGGTTTCCCTGCTCCCAGCAATGCACTTTAAGTGCATAAATGTTTGATGACATTACCCAGACTTTCCATTGTGTAGTCCCGTGGGCTGGACATTACTTTGCTGCTCTGTCTAATGATGGTGTCACTTTTTTTAAAGTGTGAACTTTTGTTGGGATGTTTTTGTTTTCATCAGTTCTTCATGTTCCTGGTCTTCAGCCAGTCCCCATCTGCTCCAGTCCCCCCAGCCCAGTCACACCCACCTTCCCTGGGACTTACCTCCTCCACATCATCCCCAACAGATTACACCCCTCCCTTCCCCCATGATGGGGCCACCGATGATGACCAAGCCCCTCCAAAGCACAATCCAGATTCTCCAGAGGACAGCCCAGTCGGTAGTGTGCAGCCTACGGAAGACCTAAGGCACCAGCTGGTGGTGCGGAGCCAATGGAAGACCCCAAGCTTCATCCTGCTACTCAGAGACTGACTGCCATTTTCTCTCAGAGGCTGCCAGGTGCGCAATGACACATTGTGCGCAAGCGGACACATGCAGGCATCTGCCAGCTCGCCTGTTCCCACTCCAAATGCTCAATCTGTGCTTCCACCTGGCTTACACCAGCAGCAGTTCAACATACCACCCCCCGCCCCCCCCACAAAGAGTAGACAGCAGTCAATGGGATGTTCCATTCTCTCTCCGTGGCTGGCCTCTACATGACCTGAGCTTGCTCCCAAATTGAGATACTGGTGTGGCAAGTGATAGCACTACCGCCATGCCATTAGGCCAGCTTGTTGTGATATCCAAATATTTAATCTGGCTTGCTTGACTTTGCCCAGCTATTTCAATTTATGCTGGTTTTATTTTGCTTAAATACAAATAATGCCCTGAGTAATTAGTATACACTAGGTTTTTAATGTGTGTACAAAATTGCACCATCAGCGCGTCGGAGGATCCCTTCTGGGCACGAAATAAGGAATCCCGTATAAAGAAGGGCAACTTTTTTTTAAGTAGCCCTACTATCAGGTGGTTTGCTTAACCATCTGGGAAGTAATAAGAGGCACGGACTTGTAATGCTGGTTATGTGCTGCTTTTAAACATGTTAAGAATTTGGGTGGCAGTATAACCTACAGGTTAGAGCAATGAGCTGTGAATGAGCTTGGTACATCCACCAGACATGGATTTGAGACCCACAACATCTACTTGCATACTGTGCGACTCTGATCAAGACATTTAACATCACAAGTGCTTCCGGGTCGCCCTGTAAAAGGGCTTTTTGCCAGACGGGCCTTGCCCAGAATGAAAATAAAACAAAATAATACTACTGTAAGATTGCAATGTTTATGTAACTTAAACCTTTTATGGTCTACTTTGAAGTGGATGCTGGGGCTTCTAGAGTTAATTACATTTTTAATTTTCTTGCTGGGGGATATTCTGGCGTAATGCAGCTGACAGTGTTGTTTTTAACTGCTTTTTTTTTTTATGTTTTCTTTTAAGGGAAACGGTCAGCACTAAGGGTCCCACACCCACGTGTTGGGCTGGTTCCAGTATGCACTTCATGTGCAAAGACTTTTCATTAATGTTTACTGCAGTATAGTAGATTGTATCAGACCAAGTCTGCTGACTTGCAGGCTGATGTTTTCTGTAACTACAAATCCCAGAATTCTCTGCTCCTGATATCAGAGCAGTACGCAGCAGTGGGAGAGTCAACAGCCTACTGTGCATGTTAGAGCATTTCTAAGCTCAGATTCGATGTCTGACAGTTCTGCTGTTCTCCCACGGCTAAGTACAGTTTCCTGTGACTGCACTTGGCCCAGGGAGGACAACGGAACCAGCAAACATCTTATCAGAGCTTATAAATACACCAACATGCACTGCAGGTTACTGAATCACCCACTGCTGCAGCCCTACTCTGATGTCAGCTGCAGGGGATTCTGGGAGTTGTAGTTACAAAAAATGCAGCTGGAAGTCAGCAGAATCAGCCTAATACAATCTACTATACTGCTGTAAACAGTAAGTAGAATACAAACTGCTTTTGCACACAAATTGCTAATTGGGACCAGTCCCACACTTGGGTATGGGACCCTTAGTGCTGACTGTTCCCCCTTAAAAGCCAGAATAGTTCTGCATAGCATTTAGCTAATGCGTCAGTTCATCCATGCAGGGATATACCATGTTTGGGCCATATCTGGATGTCATTTAGAGGGCTGACCAGGTTTTTCCCCCAGCTTCTGTTACCTGCCTCATACATACACACGCATACACACACACACACACACACACACACACACACACACACACACCCTTTTCTGTGTATGGAGCAGGTTTTCTGGGCCAGCATAGCTCAGTGTGGTAGAGAGCCTGCCACCAACCCTTCCTGGACCAGACCTTGCACTGCGGTAGCAGCTCTGTCAGCCCTGGCCTACCTTCCCGCTTCCCAGGTCAGCAGCATGGCAGTGAGTTGGACCATTGTGGCGGCTAAAGTTTCTTTTAAAGTTTTAATCAGCTCTGCTGCCTCCTAGTGATGTAACTGATGTAAAGCGTGACAAAAGATATACATATATCATCTATACTTATCAATATTAGTGTATAAAATATATATAGTTTTTTTGTTTTTTTTTCCCCAAAGGGCATGAGGATGCTAACCTAGTGGTTTGGGGCAGTGCTATCACCCACCACACCAGCGACGCAAGTTCAGGAGCGGACTGGGAGTCACTTGGGGAAGGAGAGCATTGAGAATCCAAGGGACTGCTATCCTCCCAACCCCCCACCCCCGGGAGCCTTGTTCTTCTTCTTTATGACTGCCTCTAGGTGGAGGCCTGGTGGCAGTGCCAGTGGAGTTGCTTGAAGGGAGGAGTGGTCCCTTGACACAGCACGTGTAAGCCTCCGCACGGTGCAGGCTGACATCCATGAGGCTGCAGATACAAGGGTAGAAAATGGGAAATGGGTGGGCAGACTTGAAGACACCTTGCCTACCAGACTTCTAGATATGTGGAAGTGGGGGGGGGGACAGCCCTCCCCCTCCTGACCCTGCAACAGGTCAGTTAGTTGCTGGGCAGGGGAGATAAGGACAGGGCTGACAAACGCTTTCTCAGCCAAAGGACAAAAAGCTTTAGATAATATCTATCTATTTAACTATTTATATGTAAAAATTGGCATGAGGAAGCACTTTTTCACAGACAGAGTGCTGGAAAAATGAATCAGACTTCCCGACAAGGTAGTCTATACAAAAACAGTGACTGGATTCAAGCAGGCATGGCACAGATACAAGAGTTAAGTAGGAGATACTGAGGGAAGGAGAAAAAGGGGAAGGGGAGACGAGTGCTCATTAGTGAGGTCAGACTTAGTGATAAGGTAGCTTAACGTAAGGCAAAGGGCAGACTGGATCAACGTGCTGGCATTCTTCTGAAAGCAATAAGCTATGAACAAGTTTGGTAAAGCTATAGTTTGGTACAGTAAAGTTTCTAAGATTTCCTACACTGACAAGCGCACCCTGTCGCACAGCGACCCCTTACCTTTTGGGCCTTCCTTTTTAGCACCACCGTTTGTTTAGTGTGAGCAGCAGCTTTCTCTACATGGCTCACGGACTCCAAAATGTTATTTTCAATCCGGTTCACCATTTCACCCTATGAAAGGAGGGAAACAAAGGAGTGGGAGGCTAATTTCAGTTTACGGAAATCGTGCAAAAAATAAACTGTGCAAGATAAGCGCGCTATTATTGCACACAACTTCCAAGATACAAGGTTATTGTGCAGATTGGGTATGTCACAATCACTGACTTGAAAGTTGGGTACAACACATTTGAATACTAAACCAATCAGAGTGAAGCTTTCACAATACTGATTACATCACGACAGCAGAGCACTGAAGCCGGCAGTTGAAATCAGAGAAAAAAACAGTTGCTTCTTCAAACAAATAGCTGACTTATTAGTTATAGCTAGTAAAAAGATATTGTATATATGGAATACACAATTTTCTGACCAACAATACACAGCTTATTATCACTTGTAACATGGCTCTGCAGCAGACGGCGGCCGCATTGGCTGAAAGCCGTCAGCTGACCATCAATTAGTTTTCAAGTAATGCACGACTGCTCTAGCGACGGCAGTACCCTAACCAGCCACAACAATGCACAGTGGCAGCAACAGTCCCCCAGCAGCACACAGTTTATTATCACTTGTGAGAAGGCAGGACTTTTTCAACTCACTCGTGTATGGTCCTGCCCACTTACACCTGAAAATAAATTGTGCATATATATTTTTTTTTTAAACTTGAAGTTTATTGACACCATCATATACAAACAGCTGTGTCATAAATTACATACAGTATACTGGGTCAGGCCATTGCATAGTTCCTAGATTTTCTTCTAATAACAGTCTTACTTTGTTTAATTTTTTTTTTTGGGGGGGGGGCACATGTCTTGTAGGACCTTGGCTTCCAGTCATAGAAAGGGAAAGGAAATTCATGTCAAGCGCTGGAAAAAAAAAAAAAAATAGATTAACTACTGGGTCTGCACAGCCAGGCAAACTACAGGGCTTGCAAATGCAGCCTCCGTGCCAGGGATCGAGTCTACTGGTTTGAGAGTTTATTCAGCTTGATGGCTCAAATCTTCTAAGTCTTTCAGATCTGGGCATGCTCTGTAGGTAGGGAGTGGTGGAGCTTCTCACAGGGCGGGGCTTTGTCCAATAAATCAAATAACCAAGAAATGCCACGTAACACACTCACTAACACGTTAATTTCTGTTGGAATCAGTGCTCCAGGTAATACTGGCAGGTAAAAGTAATTGACGCATCAGTTCTGCAGTGTAGTGAGTAAAACATAATTTGGATGTGTACAGGTGCTTTAAATTCAGCAAAAACTGCTCCTTTTGAATTACAAATGTTGTTAGGAAACACTAGTCCATGGGGTGCCAGGCGTTTCCAACTGCTGGGACGGGTAGCAGCATTCATTAAAAAATGTTTTGGAAGAGTAGGAGACGTTGGAAGGTTTGATACCTTTTACTGGACCAACAAGTGTCTTGTACAAAGATGTAATTCTACACAAGCTTTCAGGGCCTCATGGGTCCCTTCTTCAGGTGAATGACGAAACTGAGCAACATAAGCAATATTTACATATGCTGTGGAGCGATGTATAAAAACAGTAGAAGAGAATTACAGGAAGGGTAGAATGGTAGGCAGTGTGAAGCTCTGAAGTGAAGAAAGGAACACAGAGCAATTGAGCCCTGAGATAAGAGTCTATAAAATTTGCAAAATGATAAACAAACAGGATGTGTAAGAAGAACTAAAGAGGGATGACAATAATAGGCACAGGGCATTCGAGCATCTCTCCTCGAAGGGCTTCTGATGCAGACCCTGCACCACTTTAGTTGCCTTCCTCTAGACTGCCTCCACCCTGCCTATGTCTGGGCTCCCAGATCTACAATGATTCCTGTATTTTACAGGGATTTGGAGCCATCTACAGGGAAATTCCTCCCATAGACTTCCAGCGACTCCTGTTTTCCAAGGACCAATACAGCAAGAATCTCTTTTGACCAAATTTTGGAAGAGTACAAACTTGGGGGAGTATAATGGGCCGTTACTCACTTTATCTGTAGCACTGGTTGGAACATATAACCCCCCCCCCACCCACTGCAACATCACTTGCACCCCTCCCCCCACTGTCCTGTCCCTATGGTGGAGATGCCATGGAATGGGGAACAGACATACCTGGGCCTCGACTTCCATGGAGAGGTACATAAACATGTCATGTAGTTCCCGAATGCTCTTCTCCAGTTTCAGGATCTCTTCGTGCCGGGACTCGATCTCATTCAGAGCTTGCTTCGTGGCCTTGGTATCTTTCATGATCTGCAAAGGCAAGGAGGGGAGCTACTTCTTCAAGACCAAAAATGGGATACGATAGATCACACACAGCTATTCCCTCGCTCTCATTTGGACAGACTGACATTCACAGGCACACTCGCTCTCAATGCCACACTCACACACTCAGATGGAAGCACTGCCGGAAGAAAAAGACCAATGGTCCATCCGGTATGCTTAAATAGGTATCCTATCCTCAACCCCGTGATCTAATGTCCTGATGGGGTATCTACCGCCACCCCTCCCTTAAATTCCACTACCTCCCTAGTTCCTCTTGGTGGAACAATCAGTCCCCGTACCCTGTCCTAGCTGTGATTCACGCCATTTTGAGGCCCTGCTGCCATCACCTCTGCCGGCAGTCTGTTCCACGTTCAACCACCTCTCAGTGAAACCAAACGTCATCATATCCTTCCTGAACTATCCCACCCCCCACCAGTTACCAATCATTCATTCCTGGAGACTACTTAGGGTCTGCGGAGGTACAACAAGCAGGCCACCCTTTGTGTGGGCCTAGCAGACCTTTTCTGACAGTTTTATTTTTTTATTTTCTCTGTTTGTATGCTCCTTCATTACTGCTACCCTAACCCTGTTGAGCAGGTCCTCACTGTTCCCTCTATATCCCTTCGGAACCTGCAGATTGCCACCATGTCACCCCTATCTCCCGTGGCCTTTAGCTAGTACATGTTCAGGGCCTCTTGATATTCCTCACAGCCTCTGCCCTGCGTGCAATGAATCATCCTGGTGACCCTTTAATGCACTGACTTTAGACTCACTGAGCTCGATTCAGAAAGGTTGACGCAGGGCCCTTTAATGCACTGACTTTAGACTCACTGAGCTCGATTCAGAAAGGTTGACACAGGGCCCTTTAATGCACCGACTCTAGACTCACTGAGCACGATTCAGAAAGGTTGACGCAGGACCCTTTAATGCACCGACTCTAGACTCACTGAGCTCGATTCAGAAAGGTTGACGCAGCACCCTTTAATGCACTGACTCTAGACTCACTGAGCTCGATTCAGAAAGGTTGATGCAGGACCCTTTATTGCACCGACTCTAGACTCACTGAGTTCGATTCAGAAAGGTTGACGCAGGACCCTTTAATGCACCGACTCTAGACTCACTGAGCTCGATTCAGAAAGGTTGACGCAGGACCCTTTAATGCACCGACTCTAGACTCACTGAGCTCGATTCAGAAAGGTTGATGCAGGACCCTTTAATGCACTGACTCTAGACTCACTGAGCTCGATTCAGAAAGGTTGATGCAGGACCCTTTATTGCACCGACTCTAGACTCACTGAGTTCGATTCAGAAAGGTTGACGCAGGACCCTTTAATGCACCGACTCTAGACTCACTGAGCTCGATTCAGAAAGGTTGACGCAGGACCCTTTAATGCACCGACTCTAGACTCACTGAAGCTCGATTCAGAAAAGGTTGATGCAGGACCACTTTAATGCACCGACTCTAGACTCACTGAACTCGATTCAGAAAGGTTGGCGCGGGACCCTTTATTGCACCGACTCTGAGACTCACTAAGCTCGATTCAGAAGGGTTGGCTTGGGACCCTTTACTGCACCGACTCTAGACTCACTGAGCTCCATTCAGAAAGGTTGACGCAGGACCCTTTAATGCACCGACTCCAGACTCACTGAGCTCGATTCAGAAAGGATGACGCAGGACCCTTTAATGCATCAACTCTAGACTCACTGAGCTTGATTCAGAAAGGTTGACGCAGGACCCTTTAATGCACCGACTCTAGACTCACTGAGCTCGATTCAGAAAGGTTGATGCAGGACCCTTTAATGCACCGACTCTAGACTCACTGAGCTCGATTCAGAAAGGTTGACGCAGGACCCTTTATTGCACCGACTCTAGACTCACTGAGCTCGATTCAGAAAGGTTGACGCAGGACCCTTTACTGCACCGACTCTAGACTCACTGAGCTCGATTCAGAAAGGTTGACGCAGGACCCTTTAATGCACCGACTCCAGACTCACTGAGCTCGATTCAGAAAGGATGACGCAGGACCCTTTAATGCATCGACTCTAGACTCACTGAGCTTGATTCAGAAAGGTTGACGCAGGACCCTTTAATGCACCGACTCTAGACTCACTGAGCTCGATTCAGAAAGGTTGACACAGGACCCTTTAATGCACCAACTCTAGACTCACTGAGCTCGATTCAGAAAGGTTGACGCAGGGTTTGTGTCAAGCCCTGCGTCAACCCCGCAGCTGCGCCAAATGCAGTGACGCGGCTTGCTCCCAATTCAGAAAGGTTACGCGTATTTGAGATACTTTCCCTACCTGATGGCGGCTTGCACCAAATATTTGGCACAAACCCCGTAAGAAGGTCCCGTTTGCCCAGAGTTAGACCAGCAAAAGCTGGTTGTAACTCATAACAATAGGTACAAGGGATTGTGAATCGCACCGACGACCACAAGTCCCATACGCCAAAGGATCGGCGCACCCAGGGCTTGCACCAGTCGGGCTCATCTCTGAATCGAGCCCACTGTCCCCTTTCACACACTAGCTCATGTAGTTATGTTCACACTCCCTTGCTCCCACATCTCACACCTGCCTTTTGAACAATGCCCACTTGCTTGGAATACAAATCTGCCCTCACTTCAGTATACATAAGCACTTGGTCAGGCACTAGATGGTTCTCGCTGGTACTCCCCCCAAGCATTTGCACATGTAAGAACTCAATCCTACTCCAATGGCTGACACCCTCACTTACATCGATCTGCACACTCAGTTCTCCCTCCCTCCCGCCCTTGCTCTTGTCTGCACTGCCAGTCCCGTGCACACACTCGCCTGAATGCTTGCTCACACTCCTGCATGCATCTTTGTTTCTGCTTCTCCCTTTAGCATTCCCTTCCCCCACTTGGATGATGGGCCTGCCCCCCATGTCTGTTCTGTTCCTCCAACCTGAAAAGCGAGCAACCAAATGGCTTGTTATTGGACTGGGAGAGCAGGTGGTACACATGAAGGGTGGGCGGCCCACGCCCTCTGACCCCGGGAAACAAAGCACCTCGCCTCCATAATCCCCCAGTTCACCTTAGTGAGGGATTCCGGGGCAATCACACATTAGCCCTAGGTCCCCGTGCACTGACAGCGTGTATGCGTAACACTACAGATACACAGTGCTATGCTACATGCTACACATGTGCCAACGCCTACGCTTAACCAACTACTGAGATCCACAAAGGCATACGGACTGGTCTGAGGCAGACAAGACCTGGACTGGGGGTGGGAGTCAGAACCCTACAATAAATGAACATGTTGAACAAAACACGTAAACTAACAGAAATCCAATCAACATTTTTTTTTCAAAAAAGAAATCGGCGGGGGGAGGAGTGAGGGGCTGAGTGGTTTCTTAGGTTGTTGTTTAAAGCCTTGAGGTAAGGAATAAGGCTAGTAGCAGCATGATTGCATAGCGCTCAGAGTGTTTAAGCAGCATTTGCGCTACTGGGGTAGTCACGTAAGCACTTCAATCAAGTTTATTGGTGGGAAGTTCTCCACTGAGCAGGCTCATTTGCAAGGAGGTCCCAGTACATAAAAGGGACGAGTTACAAAGATAGTAATCATGTTGACAACAAGGAACAATACTGGTGTATGCACAAGAGACGTAGACAATGCAGTGCCTGAGGCTTACATACAATAAATAGCAAGCATTTGACAAGTTACAAGGAAAGAGTACAATCACATTCGCCAGCATACAGCAACATTTACATATGTACAAGACGTAGGCAATGCAAAGCCTGCGTGCCTGCGTACAATAAAGTGCAATAACTGTGCACGTTTTTGAGGGTTGGAGGACACTCAGATCCCAAAGGGCATGGCCGAAGCACTGCTACTGAAAATACCATCCCTTGCCTGCCCTCGTGGTCAGAGTAAAGGGGCAGCTGGGCTAACCCCAATCACTGGGGTGAGGGTGGAGGCTGAAAGGGGAAAGGGATGAAATGGAGGGGCGATGAACATTTGGGACAGTGATGATGAAGGATCTTCCATCAACAGTGGAGAGGAAGATACAGGGTGAACAGACAGACGTTGGGAACAGAGAGTATGGGCATGTCCATTGACATTTACGAGGTCAGAGAGGTTGGGGAGTGGCGAGATAAGTCAATAAAGGATTCTTGAGATGAATAGGGAAAGTTTTGGATTTGGTGTTGCTGCTGAGATGTGTGAGCAACACCATGGCTTTACACTCACATTGGACGTGAACACCTCAGAGTTCCCGCTCTCAATCATCTCGTCCAGTTCCTCATCTGTTACGTTAACCCCAGCTGAAATGGGAAACATATGTTAGTCGTTCAGCCAGGTAAGAAGTGCAGCGATGTCAACCAAATTTGAGACCCCGAACAACTCCTCATTAAATAAAATGGAGCGCCGAAGACCCAATAACCATGAAACAGGCTTCTACTTGTTCAGCTCAGAAACAGAAACATAGAATTTGCTGACAGGTAAGCACCGCTTAGCCCACCTAGTCTGCCCATTTTGTTCCTGCCTATAATATCACAACAGATCCTACCTGCTCTCTGGCCCATTCAAGCCCCCCTTCCCTTTCCCCAAGATTCCCTTATAATATCCCATGCATTCTTGAACCCCACCACAGTTTCCGCTCCCACCATCTCCACTGTAAGGCTGTTCCAGGAGTCCACCACTTGTTTTTGTGAAGATGTAGTTCTTCACACCTCTCCTGAACCTACCCCCCCCAGCTTCTTATCGTGCCCCCTTGTCCCTGAGCACCTTCTGTTCTGAAAAATACTTCCCTCTTGTACCTCATTTACCCCGTGAAGTATTCAAAGTTCTCTATCATATCCCCCCTCTCCCTCCTCTCTTTCACGGTGTACATATTTAGGTCCTTTGGTCTCTCCTCGTAGGGCTTGTGATGCAGACCCTGCATCATTTTAGCTGCCTTCCTCTAGACCGCCTCCACTCTGTCTATGTCTGGGCTCACAGATCTACAAGGATTCCTATATTTTACAGGGATTTGGAGCCATCTACAGTGATATTCTTCCCATAGACTTGCACTGGTTCGACAGGAAAATTGTGCAATTCAGCTTCCATAGGAAATCATGTAGTCTACAGGAAAAAATGGCCCTGGAGTTACATAGAAAATGTCAAATCAGTCTGGGAGCACAGCTATGTCCTTCCAGAGATGTGATCTCCAGAACAGGAGATAGTACTCTAAGGAGGGGTCTTGTGAGCGATCTATATAGAGCCAATACAACCTCCCTCTTTCTGCTAGTGATACCCCCCGTGCACCCCAGCATCCCACTAGCCCCCTGAACTGCCTTGTCACACTGCCTGGACACTTTTAGGTAATCTGATAGGATCACCCCCCAGGCCTCTTTCCTGCCTGGTGGTCGACAGCAGCACTCCTCTCATTCTGTACTTCTCCCTGGGTTTCCGTGTCCTAAGTGCATTACTTTGCACTTGTCTGCATTCAAACGCAGCTGCCACACCCTTGACCACTCTCAAAGTTTTCTCAAGTCTCTGCTCATCCTCTCTACCGCTCCCTCTGGAGTGTCCATCCTGCTGCAGAGTTTGGTGTCATCTGCAAATAGGTAGACCTTTTCTTTCAGTTCCTCTGCACTGTTTACCACTACTCTCTGCCACCTATCCCCTAACCAGTTTCTTACCCTTTTTACCACCATTGAACCCACTCCTCAGCTATTCAGCTTGCTTACTAGCCTCCTGCATGGAACAGTGTCGAAAGCCTTACTGAAACCTAGGTAGGCATGTCCAGCACTCCACCCTGATCTAATTCCTTGTTCCATACCTCTCAACTGTCCCCGATTTTCAGGGACGTCCCTGATTTAGACTCAAAATTTTACTCTGTCCCTCCTAAAATTGGTGTTTATGTGGCTAAACAGTGGGGACTGTAAGCACAAAATAATGTCAAACATTAAAGTTACAGACGTGTTCTTCTTTAGAAAATGCATTTTGCACTAAGCCCCATATTCTACTAGCTTTCTGGGTGCATATCTTTAATTCTAAAGATGTGTCCCTAATTTTGGTCCTTTGTCCCCGATTTTTTATGCCTTGTCCCTGATTCATGTGGCAGAAGGTTGAGAGGTATGCCTTGGTCACCCAGTAAATAAAATCTATAAGATTCGTTTGACATGACCTCCCTCCCCAATGCCATTCTGGAAGGGGTGGGCCGGTCCTCCCATCCCTAGACAGAACTAAGAGACATAGCTTCAAATCCCATCACAGTGATTTATGCACATTGACCTTGAGTATAGCAATTAATTAAAGGGAACAAACACTTTGCATAATCCTATCCCATCGCTGGGGGGCATCCCTCCCGAGGAAGGGGAGCCGGGAGAGAAGACATTTGCCCTGAAAGGCTTCCTTTTACACCGGACTCATGGCAAGGAGCTGGCGTGGACACTTCTGGGTTTTGTGGTGAGCAGGGACCAGCCACCATCATCCAGTCAGCCGAGCGGCTGCGTTTCTTCCGCTTTCTCCCCAACCCACCCACCCCATGTATTGGTGCAGCGGCATTCTGGGGTGGGGTTCGGCACATGTCATAGCTCAAGTTGCCATGAACATCAGCTACAAGCCATCACCAGGAGCCACCTAACAAGTGGTCTGGGACAGTCCCACCCCCCTTGGGAGAGAAGCATCTATAGGACGCCGATAACTCCCTCCCCACCAGACTCTGCTACTGACATCCGGGCTCATGGTGTGAACCTGGGTCGCTAGCATGCTGAGAGAACACCCATCACTCGGCACCATGGAGCCAGCTAACCCTCTTTTTTAATATAATCAGGCATTTAGCCATGTGTGTAACCGCCTTCACCTTTCTACTCTACTTGTTTGTTTTGAAATAATCTGGTTTTTTTCACCCTTTTTTTGGGACCATAGTTTGCAGGAGTTAAAGTGTGCAGGAGCCCACAAGAACTCAGTTCAACCATCTCTTAAAAAAAACAATGACAAGGCCGGCCCGGTAGTGTTGAAGTGCTGGATGCCACAACTCGCCCGCCCAGCCCATGTTGAGAAGCAGGCACGGGCAGCGGGATCAGCAGGGAGGAGAGCATCAATAGTCCGATGACAACTCTCCCCTCCCGGGGAAGCATGGGCATGTTGTCCCACTCCTTGACTGCCCCCCGGTGGAGGATGGGGGGTAGTGTCAGAGCGAGGGAAACAGATAGCATGGCATCGTGATGCACACATTCATGGCCGCGGGGGGGGGAAGGGACTGCAGAAAAGAGGAAATCGGCTGCCAGCTTCATGGAAGCCCCTAAGGTACTCCAGCGCCACAGCCTCAGGGAGCTCTCCGGTCTGCTCCGGATATATGCTTTGGGGAGGGGGAATGGCCCTCCCTCCTTCCTTCCACCCCACCTCGGGGGTTAATCTGAGGGAGACATAGGGCCTGGAGGATTCAGTGGGGTTGGGGGTGGGGGGCAAAGGCAGCCAGAGACTGGTGGGGACAGAAAGCTTACCGGCAGGCTGGGGAATATAAACACCTGAATTAAAAAAAAAAAACGAATGACAGTTCCACCACCTATGTCATCTTTCTCCATTGACTACCGTAGGAGAGTTTTAACCACCTAGAAATGACTGTTCTACCACCTAAAAATCTAAATGTGACAGTCCCTTCCCCCCCAAAAAAACATTTTCAATTTACACCTCTGACAGCCTGATCTTCCCTTTTCTCTGCCTGATACTCATCTTAATAATTACCAATCACTTCGGGAATCCAATGACATCAGCTGAGCGGAGGCCCTGCTGGGCCTGGGAAATTTGTACCGTGAGTTTCCACTCAACTGACGTCGCTCAGCTGGCATTGATTTTTGTTACAGGAATGAATACAAATGAAGGCTCGACTCCAAATTGTATTCCAAACCTGTTTTCTCTATTCACTTCTACACTATGTTTCGTGGTGCATGGACACCTCATCTAGAGAGTTGGTAAAGCAACCACAGTCTAGCTTGCTGAGGCTTAACTAGAAAGATAATCTCCGTCTTAAACTTAGTTGTTGCTGTAGCTTACATGTCCTCCCAGGGGTCCTATACAATCATTACATGTCCTGCAGTCAATGGCTTGCTTATAAAGTTTCTAAACTCCACTTTCTGGGAGTGGACGACTTCCCTTCTGACAGCGGAGAATACAATTAGGAGCCGAGCCTTTATTTGTATTGTACTGGATTTCCAGTATCGCCCCAGATGGACTCCTCTGAGCTACTGGACTAGTTGTCTATTGAAGGCAAAGGACATCCTGTATCTTTAGGCGTGCTATTACAATTATAGATTGAGGGAGTGCTCTCAACCAATCAGAGCGCTCCTTTTCCTGTCTGTGTGAGACACTCTTATCCTGTCAAGAGTTTCAATTTAAAGATAGAGGGGGGGCAGTTCAGGGGCAATGTGAGGAAGTATTTTTTCACAGATAGGGTAGTGGATGCATGGAACAGCCTTCCTGAGGAGGCTGTGGGGTCTAAAACTGTGGGAGAATTCAAGAATGCAAGGGACAGACATAAGGCAATTCTTGTGGTGGGTAGGAAGAAATAGGCTGTTGGTTAACTAGAATCTGCGGCCTATCCTGTAGGTAGGGAAATGGGCAGACTAGATGGGCCAAGCAGTCCGTATCTGCCGTCAAAGTCTATGTTTCATTTGCAGCTGCCCAGGAAACAGGCATGTTCATTTGATTGCTTGTTTGTTTTTAAAGTAATATGTTATTGATCAAGCTTGATCAATAATGTATCAATAAGGGCGACAAGACCACTCCTGCAGTAGTAAGAGAGTGGTCTCACTTACATTCTTAGGGTATCAGAACCGCTCATTTTCGGTTTGTGGGTCTCATACCCTAAGAATGTACATGAGACCACACAACCCTAACAGTGGTCTTTTCACCCGTATTAACATACAGAATGAATAACAGGAGGGAAAAAAAAAGACTGCGTCAAAGAGGAGCCGAAAAACAGAGACTGTAACAAAAACAATGAACAAGCACAGTAGGCAGCCAGCCTCTCGACATTGTAGCAGGGCTGCCAACTGCAGTACCAGCCACCTGGGATTGTGCCCTGAGCCTGGATCATCAGACAGTGGGCAGGGAGTGGGGGGGAACAAGCGTCCCAGAGGTTGCTCTCTTTCTCTGGGGAAGATTTGAACCTAGCGACCCAGCAGCACTGCCCCATGGGTGCCCACAGGTGGAAATGGAAGCAGGATCACTCCTGACATGAGAAACAGAATTTTGACGTTCATAAATGCTTCCACTCCCTTGCCATGCCAGCCATGAAAAAATATGTTAAAAGGCAGTGTTATGTGGTTTTCTATCAGAACCATGCAATAGCTACATCCTAATGCATCCACAGTATTTACTAAGTACATTTAAAAAAGGTAACCACAACAGAAGAGACTTCTAACAACTGCACGTGGCAGCCATCTTTAATGATTTGAGTCAATAATCACAAACTCAGTTATAAAAGCTGTCTTAAGTATGACTGGCTGCAGATCTGGAAGGATTTGTATAAGCACATTAAGTTTGATACTTATGAAACTCAAAAATATATATAACATGTAGGTTACCATGGTTAAACAAAATGCAGAAACCACAAACAGGTAAGAATACTAGATGTAATGCTAACCAGGGTAACTTTCTCTGCATGCTGTGGGCACTGTTTCAAAGTGCAACCCCTGTGGCAAACAGGTAAAGGAGAGGCTAGACCCGTTAAGGGGGCCAGGTGATGCCTTCCTGACACATATTTGCATTCTTGGAGACTGTAAGCATCGTCTGATAGGGGCATAAAAATACTACATGGTGCTTATAGCAGCTGGTACCAAAACAAGTTTTATCACGTCACTGGCTGGATCACGAAATGCCCACCTACCAGGGCAGGCATACAGATCTTCTCTTTGCACTAAAAGCAGAGAAGTCCATGGCAAGCGTGAACAGCAGGTTGAGAAAAGCTACGAAATGAAATTGGAAAAAACTGTATGTCCGCATGACCCTAGATTGAATGGCAATCCCGAGACAGCAGTGCCTTACTAGGTAAAAGTCACGTAGCGTAAGGCTATCAATTATACACATACAATATTCATTGGTTACGTGTTACCTGGAGAAACATCATGTCATATTTGTATCACAGTGAACCTCTGACTTAGGTATGTATCTGCAATCCAATGGAACACTGACTGATACCATATATTACCTTTAGTGCTCTGTAAGGGATTTTTGTGCAGTCTGTCATGTGTTTTTACTGTTGATGGAAAATCAATAAAGTGCATTTAATTTAAAAAAATATATATATATAAAAGCTGCTTCAGGCATATCCAAGGGAATTAAAATACACTGGTGGAGAATCCAGTCACATCAGAAATACAGTTTTGCTTAACAACTGCATGATGAAATGTTTTACTGTTTCTACTCAGTGCTACCGGAAAGCCCCCCCCCCAAAAAAAACACAGAACAGTAAGAATTGGCTTAAAACACCGTAAACCCATGAAAATTAAAAACAAGTCGACAGACATAACTACTTCCTCAGTGGCCAATATGCATCCAAAAACAGCGATGTGAAAAGGTCTGTGGTTAGTCTTAAAGCAGCAGTGTGTGGCAGCAGTGACATTTTTGGCCTATACCTTTTTTATTCTATTTCAGATCACCCGTTATCTCCTGATTTGTACAACAACCTTCATCCCCCTCCTTCTGAGTCTGGTTTAGCACTGTTTTCCAAGTCTGA
The DNA here is from genome assembly GCA_016271365.2 of Neoceratodus forsteri. Lineage (NCBI taxonomy): Eukaryota > Metazoa > Chordata > Ceratodontiformes > Ceratodontidae > Neoceratodus > Neoceratodus forsteri. The sequence goes on along the minus strand of JADMNL010000026.1, from coordinate 315,440,320 downwards.
GATAATAAAAGGAGCGCGCCTTTTAATGTGGCGCAAACCAGGTTTCCGACATTGTTCTCAGCTATTTTGGCACACCTTTTGCCCCAGGAGGTCAGGAGGCTTTATCTGCTGCATGGCAAGAGCATTACTGTCACAAAAAATATCTGATCTTAAACAGTGGGGGTCAGATTTTCAAACGGCCCCAAATGCCGCAATCCCCCAGTGCGTCAAACATATGACACACAGGGCTTGCGGCATTTTCCTAGCCAGCAATCGTAATTTTCTATCCTGTGCGCCAACTGCCGCATGTTAGTCCAACTTCTTCTGGTTTCGTTTGCGGCAGTCCCGGGTACCCTTTAAGGGGCTTGCGCCACATATTTGGCACAAGCTGCCATAAATCAGGTAAGGTGTTGTGACTGTGCCCGAGCTACCAAATCAGATGCAGTTGCGGCAAAGGCATTTGGTGCAGCTGCGCCAAAAAAAAGGGTTTGACGCAGGGCTCAACACAAGCCCCGCATCGCCCTTTGAAAATCGGATCCCGGGTGTTTTAAAACAACAAAGAATACTGACAGAAACCTAGTCTGAACCATAATAAAAGAAGGGCTATTTTATTATTTCAACAGTAAAAAAAAATAAATTCTGGTCAGAGCCAACAAGGCTGCTTCACAGCGGCAAGTCTGAGTGAAACGTATTTAGAGCTCCCGCCGCAGCTGATGCCACACTTGTGTGGTACTCGCGCATGTGCATTGACTGATAATCACTGCACATGCGTGAGAAAGAGCACACCGTGCCCAAGATGGCCGCCATGACACAAGTGCACATGCCCGATACTCGCGCATGCACAATAAGCTCACGGCAGCCATCTTGTTCACAGAGGGCTTTTTTGTTTTTCCCGCAACTGCAGAAGTGACAGGTGGAAACAAAATAGTGCCCCCGTTGGGGGGGGGGGGTTGTGTGGCCCATGGAGAGGAGGGGAGGTGAAGAACTAACCCACCAGCACTGTGAATGAGGGACTGCAGCACTATGGAAGCACAGAGCTGAAGTATCCGGGTATCCATGCTTCCAGAGCCCCTTTTCATTCTCCTAGCAGACGTCTGCAGGGTTCCGCCCATGCAGCCGTAAAAATTGGTAAAGCAGACTCAAAATTGGGGAAGAAGGGTATCCATAAGTCAGGAGAAAAGGAGCACTCTAGAACAGAATAAACAAGTAAACGCTATAACTTTCCCTCCTATCGTGTATTGCTGCTTTTTAAAAAGCATCAAGGGCGGTGGTGCCCGATGGGACAGTAAGTAGTGCTATGTGCTCTCACGCTGAGGACACGAGGCTAGAAGCTGACCTGGGAAGCTGCTATGGTGTCACAAGGGCTGTGGAGGCACTACCATGCAGCAGGGCTCCTAGCTGAGGATGGATAGTGTGGGCGATCCACTATGCTAGTGACCCCTGCGGTGGGCCAGGCCACTTGCCACCCCCACAGGGTTACAGACAGCTGCATGTAGGGTCAGGAGAGGAAACTAGAGGGAAAGAAAACCCCTCAATGGCAGGATGATTCTCCGAGCCCACTGCAAGCGCTGCACCACTGACTAGGCCCTGGTACCACTCTGGATTTGGATACCAAGGGGACAGCAGGATGGCCCGTCCTCAGTTCCATGTGATAACGGTGAAAAAAGAACAGTGAATTTAAACACAGCGGGTGCACATTGCCGAAAATGAAAACGGTGATGTGCACTACAGCTCACTGCAATAATAGCTACCTGCGCTATACTTTACAACTACAAACAAGCCAACTATTTGTTTTATGTAGGGGGCTATACCCCAGCACCCCCCCTTTGTGGGAAGCACTGCCCACCGTGTCCCCCAAACTTAAAATAATCAACGTCAGGAATGAGGTTGATACTGGGGAAGTAGGGCAAACTCAGGAGGGGACTACATTGAGCGATAAATATCAGCAGGCGGAGAACATTGGGGGAAGACCTAAAGGCGGGGGGGGGACAATGTCAGGAAGGTGGGGTTACAGGACAAAATATCAGACCTCTATTACAATACTTTATATTGCCATAATATAAAAAAATTCCATGCCTACAGCCAGTCCTGAACCCAGGTCGCCCGACACAAAGGCAGTTACCTTAACCACCACATCAGACGGCCAGCTCGGAAGGAGCCCAACGAACAAACCCACACATACTCCTCCAGCTGTACGCCGAAACTATGAGCTCAATGTCACCGTGCTATTAGTAGCACATTTACTTTCGCTGTTTTCACGTTGCTCAAATTACCTCACTCAAAATCACTTGTTCTCATGATGGGATACCTCCATCATCCTGTGGCCCTACCATGGGGGCACAATGTGAGAGAATCATCTGAGCCAGGTAAGTCCCGGGGCTAGTAGGTGATGGGGCTAAGAGCTTAAGCAGACCCGCAGAGAGAAGGGGGCATAAACAGATGGGGAAAAAAGCGTCAATATGACCTGGCATGGTGTCATCAGTGGAATATGTTGAATGGCCCGAGTGGAAGGTCCAGTTTCACATTATGGACTCGAGTCCCATCCCGCTCTGAACCTAACGAGCCTAAGGCCTGCTGCAAAGGGAGCACATTCCGGACTGAGGGACAGGAGAGATCAATCATACTGTGTGTGCATCTCTAGAAATCCCAGGAAACCTAATGTCAAGGATAGCAACATAACATAGGGCTCCTCCCCCTCCTCCCACTAAAGTTGGCACCAGCAGAGACAGAATATAAAGTGCAGGGGAGATAAGCGGGACAACTCAATACATGTAGGTTTGAAAGAACACTTGAGTGGTCTTCTTATTTTTAATTAGGAGGCAGTATAGCGTAGTGATTAAAAGAACTGAGCTGCAAACCTGGAGACCTGGGTTTGAATCCCACAGCCCCCACATGCATACTGTGTGATCCTGAGCAAGTCACTTAACTTCCATCTGCTCCCAGGTCGCACCTGGAAACAAGCTTCGGCTTAGTGTACCTTTCCTGGCTAAACCGTTTCCCCTTTCCCCCGGTAACTGCCCCCATTTGACCCCCCCCATCTTGCTTTTTCCTCCAGTATCCCTTGTCTGTTACTCCTACTAGATGGCATGCCTCCAGCCATTTTCAGGGACATCAGTTATCTACCACTCACCCAGGACCTCAATGCGGTCCATGACCTGCCTTGTGGAGGCAGTATAGTGCAGCAGTTAAGGGCACTGTGCTGCAAATCTGGAGACCTGGGTTTGAATCTCGTCAGCTCGCACTTGCATACTGTGTGACCTTGAGCAAGTCACAATTTCCTTCTGCTCCTCGGCTGCACCTGGAAACAAGCTCCGGCTTAGTGTGCCTTTCCTGGTTAAACAATTTTCCCTTTCTCTTTCCTGTGGGTCAGGTGTGACTTTGTGGCTGGGGGGTGCCAGTGCAGCTTCAGCAGACTCGGAGTGAGTTTTCCTCTACAAATTTTCTCCCACTGAGGGCACCAAAGTGCAATGTGTGTAGGCATCTGTCGACTGCCCCTCCCCTTGTACTGAGCACCCGCTACGCTGCCGCCTGGCTTCCATGAGGTGGACATCACCGAGCTGAATGCTGTGTCCCCTCTCCCCAGCAGATGAAAGCTGCCTATGGGAGGGCTCAGTCCTCCCTTCCCAGCCAGCCCTGAGATACCAAAGTCCGTTCCCAAACCCAGGCTGCCGGAATAGCTAGTAGAAGCACTACTGCTGTACCACCGTGCCAACCATGCTCCAATTAATTCCGAATACTGAGCCGGCATATTCATTTGATTGTGTATTGAATGTTTCTCTGTCTGAAAGTTGACCACTGAATTATTTGTAATTACTGTAAATTTCTTTTTTAATGAAAGTTTTATTAAAGCCAAACTAGTGCGGCAAAACAATAAAACATAACATCCAATATTCCAAACAAACAGAAACCAATGTTCCAGAGTGTTAACCCAGTTAACAAAATCAACTCAACTGAGAAAAAAAGGGTAACGGCATTGGCATGCGAATGGCACACTGATATGTGTAGCAGATAAAAATGCATATAAGGAGAAAAATATACCTTATGAAGGTCTTGACAGACCAAGTAGAGCAAGTCTGATGCCAACATGCAAGGACATGGTAACCAGGGAGACTTACTGATTTTCAGTTGCCGCTGTATCCGCTCCACGTTGCGATCTCTGTAATGGGACTGCACAGTGCTGCATTTATTCATTGCGTCCACGAACTCCTGACGCAGGATGCTGTGCTGAAATGGGAAAAGAGTGGCTGTCACGTCACAAGAAATTCCTTGCCTGCAGCACGCTGCAAGCAGGCAGTCATTCTCGGGGCAATTTGTTTCGGTCAGTATATGAGCCAGGAGAGGGGCACTACCTCAGATGTTCCAGTCCCAGCCTCTTTCCGCAGGAGTCACTATAGATAATGGTGGTGGTGGTGGGGGGGGGGGGACGACGACTCACAGCTACTCAAGTTCTAGCTTCCCATCAGGTGTCCTGTAAACATTGGTGTAGGGTCCTTTAATGTTCATTGCTAGTCACACGCATCAGGGGTCACTGAAGACAATGGTGTAGGATCCCTGACTTTCCTTTGCTACTCTCTCCTATCAGGGATTACTGAAGACAAAGGTTTATGATGTCAGGGTGTCCCTCTCTACCCTCTCCCATGAGGAATCACTGCAGACAAAGGTGAAGGATGCCTAGCTGTCCTTACTACCCTCTCTGGGGGTCACTGCAAAAAATGGTGTACGATGCCTGGGTGTAGGATGCCTGGCTGTCCTTAGCTACCATCTCCCATCAGGGGTTACTGTAGACAATGGTGTTGGATGCCTGGGAATCCTTACTATCCTCTACCATCAGGGGTTACTGCAGACAATGATGTAGGATGTCGGGGTATCCCTTACTACCCTTTCTCATCAGAGTTACTGCAGACAATGGTGTAGGATGCCGGGGTATCCCTTACTATCCTCTTCCATTATGGGTCACTGCAGACAATGGTGTAGGATGCCGGGATATCCCTTACTATCCTCTCCCATCAGGAGTTACTGCAGACAATGGTGTAGGATGACTTAGGGGTCCCTTACTACCCTTTTCCATCACAGTTACTGCAGACTATGGTGTAAGATGCCGGGGTATCCCTTACTATCCTCTCCCATCAGGGGTTACTGCAGACAATGGTGTAGGATGCCTAGCTGTCCTTACTACCCACTCCTGGGGACACCAAAAAATGGTGTACCATGCCTGGGTGTCCCTTACTACCATCTCCTATCAGGGGTTACTGTAGACAATGGTGTAGGATGCCTGGGAATCCTTACTATCCTCTACCATCAGGGGTTACTGCAGACAATGATGTAGGATGCCAGGGTATCCCTTACTACCCTTTCTCATCAGAGTTACTGCAGACAATGGTGTAGGATGCCGGGGTATCCCTTGCTACCCTTTCTCATCAGAGTAACTGCAGACAATGGTGTAGGATGCCGGGGTATCCCTTGCTACCCTTTCTCATCAGAGTCACTGCAGACAATGGTGTAGGACGCCAGGGTATCCCTTGCTACCCTTTCTCATCAGAGTTACTGCAGACAATGGTGTAGGACGCCGGGGTATCCCTTACTACCCTTTCTCATCAGAGTTACTGCAGACAATGGTGTAGGATGCCAGGGTATCCCTTGCTACCCTTTCTCATCAGAGTTACTGCAGACAATTGTGTAGGATGCCGGGGTATCCCTTGCTACCCTTTCTCATCAGAGTTACTGCAGACAATGGTGTAGGATGCCGGGTATCCCTTACTACCCTTTCTCATCAGAGTTACTGCAGACAATGGTGTAGGATGCCAGGGTATCCCTTACTGTCCTTTCTCATCAGAGTTACTACAGCCAATGGTGTAGGATGCCGGGGTATCCCTTACTACCCTTTCTCATCAGAGTTACTGCAGACAATGGTGTAGGATGCGAGGGTATCCTTACTATCCTCTCCCATCAGGAGTTACTGCAAACAATGGTGTAGGATGCCAGGATATCCCTTACTATCCTCTCCCATGAGAGGTAACTGCAGACAACGGTGTAGGAAGACTTGGGGTCCCTTACTACCCTCTCCCATTATGGGTCACTGCAGACAATGGTGTAGGATACCAGGGTATCCCTTACTATCCTCTTCAATCAGGGGTTACTGCAGACAATGGTGTAGGATGCCTGGGTGCTCCTTACTATCCTCTCTCATCAAGATCACTGCAGACAATGGTGTAAGATGCCTGGGTGTCCCTTTCTAGCCTCGCCTATCAGGGGTTAGTGCAGACAATGGTGTAGGATGCTGGGGTACCCCTTACTACCCTCTCCCATCAGGGTCATGTGCAGACAATGGTGGAGGATGCTGGGTGTCCCTTACAACCTCTCCCATTATGGGTCACTGCAGACAATGAATGGTGTAGGATGCCTGGGTGTCCCACACTATCATCTCCATTATGGGTCACTGCAGACAATGGTGTAGGATGCCTGGGTGTCCCTACCCTCCTCCCATCCTGGTTCACTGCAGAAAATGGTGAGGATGCCAGGTGTCCCTCTACCCCTCCCATCCGGGTCACTGCAGACAATGGTGTATGTATAGTGGGTGTCCCTTACCATCCTCTCCCATTATGGGTCACTGCAGACAATGGTGTAGGATGCCTGGGTGTCCCTTTACTATCCTCTCCATTATGGGTCACTGCACAATGGTGTAGGATGCCTGAGTGTCCCTTACCACCCCTCTCCCATCCGTGTCACTGCAAACAATAGGTGTGGGATACCAGGTGTCCCTTACTACCCTCTCCCATCGGGTCACTGCAGACAATGGTGTAGGATGCCTGGGTGTCCTTACTACCCTCTCCCATCCGGGTCACTGCAGACAATGGTGTAGGGATGCCTGAGTGTCCCCTTACTATCCTCTCCCATTATGGGTCACTGCAGACAATGGTGTAGGATGCCTGGGTGTCCTTACTACCCTCTCCTCACAGGTCACCAGCAGACAATGGGGTAGGATGCCTGGGTAGTCCCTTACTATCTCTCCCATTATGGGTCACTGCAGACAATGGTGTAGGATGCCTGGGTGTCCTTACTACCCTCTCCCATCCGGGTCACTGCAGACAATGGTGTAGGATGCCTGGGTGGCCCTTACTATCCTCTCCCATTATGGGTCACTGCAGACAATGGTGTAGGATGTCTGGGTGTCCATTACTACCCTCTCCCATCCGGGTCACTGCAGACAATAGTGTAGGATGCCTGGGTGTCGGTACTAACCTCTCCATCAAGATCACTGCAGACAATGGTGAGGATGCCTGGGTGTCTAACTATCCTCACCCATTATGGGTAACTGCAGACAATGGTATAGCATGCCTGAGTGTCCCCTACTGCCCTCTCCCATCCGTGTCACTGCAGACAATAGTGCAGGATACCTGGGTGTTCCTTACTACCCTCTCCCATCTGGGTCACTGCAGACAATGGTGTAGGATGCCAGGGTGTCCCTTACTACCCTCTCCCATCCGGGTCACTGCAGACAATGGTGTAGGATACCTGGGTGTTCCTTACTACCTTCTCCCATCTGGGTCACTGCAGACAATGGTGTAGGATGCCTGGGTGTCCCTTACTACCCTCTCCCATCCGGGTCACTGCAGACAATGGTGTAGGATGCCTGGGTGTCCTTTACTACCCTCTCCCATCCGGGTCACTGCAGACAATGGTGTAGGATGCCTGGGTGTCCCCACTATCCTTTCTCATCAAGTTACTGCAGACAATAGTGTAGAGATGCGGGGTATCCCTTACCACCTTTCTCATCAGAGTTACTGCAGACAATGTGCTGTGAGATGCGGGGTATCCCTTACTACCCTTTCTCATCAGAGTTACAGACAGACAATGGTGTAGGATGCCAGGGTATCACTTACTATCCTCTCCCATCAGGAGTTACTGCAAACAATGGTGTCAGGATGCTGAGGTGTCACTTACTATCCTCTCAATAAAGAGGTAACTGCAGACAACGGTGTAGGATGACTTGGGGTCCCTACCACCCCTCTCCCATATATGGGTCACTGCAGACAATGGTGAGGATACCGGGTATCACTTACTATCCCTTCATTCAGGTTAGCACAATGGTATAGGATGCTGGGGCAACCTCATACCCTCTCCATCAGACGCCATTGCAACAATGGTGAAGGATGCTCAGTGTCCCTTAATAACCTCTCCCATTATGGGTCACTGCAGACAATGGTGTAGGATGCCTGGGTGTCCTTACTATCATCTCCATACGGATCACTGCAGACAATGGTGCAGGAAGCCTGGTGTCCCTACTACCCTCTCCCATGAGGGGTTACTGCGAAAATGGTGTGGATGCCCAAGTGCCTCATCCCCTCCATCAGGTCAATAAGACAATGGTGCAGGATGCCAGGTGGCCCTTACCCCCTCCCATCCAGCCACTGGCAGACAATGGTGTAGGATGGCTGGGTGTCCCGCCATCCTCCCATTATGTGTCACAGACAATGGTGTAGGATGTCTGGGTGTCCACACACCTCTCCCATCCGGTCAAGCAGACAATGGTGCAGAAGCCTGTCCGTTACTACCCTCCATCCGTCACAACAGACAACAGGATGCCAGGGTGTCCTTACTATCTCCCTATGGGTCACTGCAACAATGGTAGGATGCTGGTAACCCTTACACCTCTCCCATCCGGTCACTGCAAACACGGTAGGATACCGGGTGTCCGGCTACCCTCTCCATCCGGTCACTGCAGACAATGGTGTAGGATGCCTGGTGTCACTGACTACCCTCTCCATCTGGGTCACTGCAGACAATGGTGTAGGATGCCTGGTGTCCCCACTATCCTCCCCATTATGGGTCACTGCAGGCAATGGTAGGATGCCTGGGTGTCCGCTACTACCCTCTTCAAAGGGGTCACTGTAGACAATGGTAGATGCCTGGGTGTCCACCATCCACTCCCATTATGGTCACTGCAACAACAGTGTGGGATGCCTGTGTCCCTACTACCCTCCCATCCGGTCACACAGACAATAGTGTAGGATGCCTGGGTGTCCTTACTATCCTCTCCCAGTATAGGTCAAGACAATGGTGTGATGTCTGGGTCCATTACTACCCTCCCATCCGGTCACTGCAGACAATGGTGTAGGATGCTGAAGTCCGTTATACCTTCTCCCATCCGAGTCACTGCAGACAATAATAGCAGGATGCCTGGGTATCCCTACTATCCTCACCCTTATGGGTCACTGCAGAATGGTATAGCATGCCTGAGTGTCCCTACCCCCCTCTCCCTCCGCCACTGCAGACAATAGCAGGACAACGGCGTTCATACTACCCCTCTCCCATCTGGGTCACTGCAGACAATGGTGAATACCCAAAACCCTTACTACCCTCTCCATCCGACACTGCAGACAATGGTAGGATGCCTGGGTCCCTAAGCTCCCATCCGGTCACTGCAGACAATGGTGTAGGATGCCTGGGTGTCCTTTACTACCTCTCCCATCGGGTCCCACACACAATGGTGTAGATGCTGGGTCATACTATCCTCTCCATTATGGGTCTGCAGACAATGGTGTAGAAGCCTGTGTCCATACTACCCTCCCATCCGGGTCACTGCAGACAATGGTGTAGGATGCCTGGGTGTCATAATAACCTCCCATTACAACACTGCACACAATGGTGTAGATGCCCGAGTGTCCCCACTACCCTCTCCATCCGGTCACTGCAGACAACAGTGTAGGATGCCTGGGTGTCCTCACTATCCTCCCCATTATGGAACACTGCGACAATGGGTGAGATGTCTGGGTGTCCATTCTACCCTCTCCCATCTGTCACTGCACAATGGTGCATGCCTGGTGTCGCTACTACCTCTCCCATCCGGGTCTGCAGACAATGGTGTAGAACTGGGCATCCTCATATCCTCTCCCATTATGGGTCACTGCAAATGGAGTAGGATGCCTGAGGTCCTGCTACCCTCTCCCATCCGTGTCACCAGACAATGGCGAGGGATACCCGTGTTCTTACCACCCTCCATCGGTCCTGCAGACAATGGTGTGGATGCCTGGGTGTCCCTTACTACCCTCCATCCGGTCACTGCACACAATGGTGCAGGATGCCTGGGTCCTTCCTACCCTCTCCCATCCGCTCACTGCAGACACGGTAGGATGCCTGAGTGTCCCTTACTATCCTCTCCAGTATAGATCACTGACAATAGTGTAGGATGCCTGTGTCCGTTACCCCTCCCATCCGGCTCACCCAGACAATGGTGTAGGATGACAAAGTGTCTATCTCTCCATTACGGGTCACCAGGCACGGTGTAGATGCCTGGGTGTCCCGCACTACCCTCCCATCCGGTCTGCAGACAATGGTAGGACCTGGGTGTCCCTTACTACCTCTCCCCAACCGGGTCAAAGCAACAATACGGCAGATGCCTGGGCTCCCCATACCCTCTCCCATCCGGGTCACTGCAGACAATGGCCTAGGATGCCTGGGTGTCACTTACTATCCTCTCCCACGTGGTCACTGCAGACAATGGTGGGATGCCGGGTGTCCACACTACCTCCATCAGGTCACCGCAGACAATGGTGTAGATGCTCATGTCCCTTACCCCCTCCCATCCGGTCATGCAGACAATGGTGTAGGATGCCTGGGTGTCCCACACCATCCTCTCCCATTATGGGTCACTGCAGACAATGGTGTAGATGCCTGAGTGTCCCTTACTACCCTCTCCATCCGTGTCACTGCAGACAATGGTGTAGGATACCCAAAAGTCCTACTACCCTCTCCCATCGGTCACTGCAGACACGGTGAGGCATGGTGTCCTTACTACCTACCATCGGGTCACTGCAGACAATGGTGTAGATACATGGTGTCCACACCATCTCCATTCGGTCACCGCAAACACGAGCAGGATGCCTGAGTGTCCTTATATCCTCTCATTATAGGTCACTGCAGACAATGGCGAGATCTCAGTGTCCATTACACACTCTCCCACCGGGTCACTGCAGAATGGTGCAGGATGCCGGTGTCACCTACCCTCTCCATCCGGTCACTGCAGACAATGGTGTAGGATGCCTGGGTGTCACCTATCCTTCCCATTACGGGTCACTGCAGACAATGGTGTAGGATGCCCGAGTGTCCCTAACTACCATCTCCCATCCGTAACAATACACACAATGGTGTAGGATACCTGCGTCCCACCTACCCTCCCATCCGGTCACCAGACAATGGTGTAGGATGCCTGTGTCATTACCCCCTCCCATCCGGTTACTGCAGACAATGGTGGCGGATGCCTGCAAGTGTCCTTACTACCCTCTCCCATCGGTCACTGCAGACAATGGTAGGATGCCGAGTGTCCTTACTATCCTCCCTTATGGGTCTGCAGACAATGGTGTAGGATGCCTGGTGTCCCTTACCCACCTCTCCATCCGGCCCTGCAGACAATGGTGTAGGATGCCTGGCATCCCACTGTCCTCTCCATTATGGGTCCTGCAGACAATGGTGTAGGATGCCTGGGTGTCCCAACCATCTTTCCATTATGGGTCACTGCAGACAATGGTGTAGGATGCCTGGGTGTCCCTTACTATCCTTTCTCATCAGAGTTACTACAGCCAATGGTATGGTGTAGGATGCCGGCGTATCCCTTACTACCCTTTCTCATCAGAGTTACTGCAGACACGGTAGGATGCCGTATCCCTTACTACCCACTCTCATCAGAGTTACTGCAGACAATGGTAGAATGCTGGGGTATCCCTTACTACCCTTTCATCAGAGTTACTGCAGACAATGGTAGGATGCAGTATCCTTACTACCCTTTCTCATCAGGTTACTGCAAACAATGGTGTGATGCCAGGTATCACTTACCTCCTCTCCCATCGGAGCACACAAACAATGGTGTAGGATGCCAGGTATCCTCATATCCTTCAATAAGAGGTAACTGCAGACAACGGTGTAGGATGACTTGGGGTCACCATCACCCTCCCATTATGGGTCACTGCAGACAATGGTGTAGGATACCAGGGTATCACTAACTATCCTCTTCAATCAGGGATTAGTGCAGACAATGGTCTAGCATGCTGGGGTACCACTTACTACCCTCTCCCATCAGACGTCATTGCAGACAATGGTGTAGGATGCCTGGGTGTCCCTTACTAACCTCTCCCATTATGGGTCACTGCAGACAATGGTGTAGGATGCCTGGGTGTCCCTTACTATCATCTCCATTATGGGTCACTGCAGACAATGGTGTAGAAGCCTGCCCTTCTACCCACCCTGGGGGTTACTGCAGAAAATGGTGAAGGATGCCCAGTCCCCTCCACCCTCCCATCGGGTCACTGGAACAATCGGCAGGATGCCAGTGTCCCCACTACCCTCTCCCATCCGGGTCACTGCAGACAATGGTAGGATGGCTGGTGTCCCTACCATCCTCTCCCATTATATACTGCAACAATGGTGGGATGTCTGGTGTCCAATTACTACCCCTCCCATCTGGGTCCAGAGACAATGGTGCAGGATGGGTGTCCGCACACCCTCCATCCGGTCACTGCGAACAATGCAGGATGCCAGGGTGTCCTTACTATCCTCTCCATTATGGGTCACGCAGACAATGGTGTAGGATGCCTGAGTGTCCCTACTACCCTCCCATCTGTGTCACTAAAAACAATGGTAGACACCGGGTGTCGTTACTACCCCTCCCATCCGGTCAAGACAATGGTAGATGCCCGTGTCCCTTACTACCCTCCCCCATCCGGTTACACTGCAGACACGAGGTAGGATGCCCGGTGTCCATATCCTCTCCCATTATGGGTCACTGCAGGCAATGGTAGGATCCTAAGTTCCATTACCCCTCTTCCATAGGGTCACTGCAGACAATGTAGGATGCCTGGGTGTCACTTACTATCTCTCCCATTGGGTCACTGCAGACAATGGTGTAGGAGTCTGGCTGTCCTACGACCCCTCTCCCATTATGAGTCACTGCTGACAATGTGCAGGATACCTGGGTGTCCATTATCCTCTCCCATTATGGTCTGCAGACAATAGTGGGATACCTAGGTGTCCCTTACTATCCTCTCCATTATGGTCACGAACAATAGTGCAGGATGCTGGGTGTCCCCACTACCCTCCTCTATCACAGGTCACTGAAGACAATGGTGTAGGATGCCTGGGTGTCCCTACCCTCTCCATCAGGTTACTGGTGACAAACGTACAGGATGTCTGGGTGCCACTACCCTCCCACCAGGATCACTGTGACAATGGTGTAGGGTGCCTTACTATCCCCTTCCATCAGGGGTCACTCCAGACAATGGTGTGGAAGCCCAGGTGTCCCTTACTATCCTCCCTATCAGGGTCATTGCGACAATGGTGGAGATACCTGGGTGTCACCACTATCCTCTCCAGTATGGGTCACTGCTGACAATAGTGTAGGATACCAGGGTGTCCCTTACTATCCTCTCCCATTATGGGTCACTGCTGACAATAGTGCAGGATGCCTGGGTGTCCTTACTATCCTCTCCCATTATGGGTCCTGCTGACAATAATGCAGGATACCTGGGTGTCCTTACTATCACCACCATAAACTAGGTCACTGCCACTTAATAGTGCAGGTTACCTGGGTGTCCTTACTATCCTCTCCATTATGGGTCACTGCTGACAATAATGCAGGATACCTGGGTGTCCCTTACTACCCTCTCTATCAGGGTCACTGGTGGTGTGGATGCCAGGGTGTCCCACTACCCCCTCCCATCAGGTTACTGGTGACAAATGTATAGATGTCTGGGTGCCCTGTACCCTCCCACCAGGATCACTGCAGACAATGGTGTGGATGCCTGAGTCCTCACCACCCCTCTCCCATCCTGTCACCAGACAATGGTGGGATACCTGGGTGTCCCTTACCCCACCTCCATCGGTCTGCAGACAATGGTGTAGGATGCCTGGGTGTCCTTACTACCCTCTCCCATCAGGTCACTGCAGACAATGTAGGGATACCAGGGTGTCCTTATTACCCTCTCCCATCAAGTCACTGCAGACAATGGTGGGGATGCCTGGCGTCACTACTATCCTCCCATTATGGTCACTGCAGACAATAATGTAGGATGCCTGGGTGTCAATACTACCCTCTCCCATCGGTCCTGCAGACAATGGTATAGGATGCCTGGGTATCACCTATCCTCTCCCATTATGAGTCACTACAGGCAATGGTGAGATGCCTGGGTGTCCCACTACCCTCTCCCATCGGTCACTGCAGACAATGGTACAGGATACCTGGGTATCCATACCACCTCTCCCAACGGGTCACTGCAGACAATGGTGTAGGATGCCTGGAACTCACTTACTACCCTCTCAATCAGGTCACAGACAATGGTGTAGGATGCCTGGGGTCCCTTACTACCCCATCGGGTCTGCAGATAATGGTGTAGGATACCTGGGTGACCACCACCTCCCATCAGAGATGAAGACAATGGTGTAGGATGCCTAGGTGTCCCCACTATCCTCTCCACTATGGGTCACTGCAGACAATGGTGTAGAATGTGGGTGTCCGTTACCCTCTCCCATCAGGTCACTCACGAAATGGTGAGATGCCTGGGTGTCACTTACCACCTCCCCTCGGGTCCTGCAGACAATGGTAGGATGCCTGGTGTCCTGCTATCCTCTCCATTATGGGTCACTGCAGACAATGATGTAGGATGCTAGTGTCATTACCCTCTCCCATCGTGTCACTGCAGACAATGGTGCAGGATACCGGTGTCTACTACCCTCTCCATCCGGTCACTGCAGACAATGGTGTGATGCCAGGAGTCCACCCTCCCCCATCCGGGTCACACCAGACAATGGTGTAGGATGCCTGGGTGTCCCTACCTCTCCATCCGGGTCTGCGACAATGGTATGGGATGCCTGGGTGTCCCACAGTACCTCCATCCAGATCACTGCAGACAATGGTGTAGGATGCTGGGTGTCCCTTACCCTCTCCATCAATTACTGCAGACAATGGTGTGAGATGCCTGAGTGTCCCTTATATCTCTCCCATTATAGACTGCAGACATGGTGTAGGATGCCTGGGTGTCCCTACCTCTCATCAGGTCACTGCAGACAATAGTGTAGGATGCCTGGGTGTCCCCCACTATCTCTCCCATTATGGGTCCTGAATAATGGTGGGGCGCCTGAGTGTCCCTTGTACCATCTCCCATCCGTGTCACTGCAGACAATGGTGTAGGATACCTGGGTGTCCTTACTACCTCTCATCCGGTCTGCAGACAATGGTGTAGGATACCTGGGTGTCCCTTACTACCCTGGCAACAGGTCATTGCAGACAATGGTGTGGGATGCCTGGGTGTCCCTACACCCTCCCATCCAGATCACTGCAGACAATTGTGGGATGCTGGGTGTCCTACTATACTCCATTATGGGTCACTGCAGACAATAGTGTAGGATACCTGGGTGTCCTCACTATCCTCTCATCAGGTCTGCGAACAATGGTGTAGGATGCCTGGGTGTCCTTACTACCCTCTCCCTCACGGTCCTGCAGACATTGGTGTAGGATACTGGGAACACCCACTACCCTCCATCAGGTCACTGCAGACAATGGTGCGGATGCCCCTTACTATCCCTTCCCATCAGGTCCTGCATACAATGGTGCAGGATGCCCAGGGGTCACCCCTATCTCTCCATCAGGGGTCATTGCAACAATGATGTGGGATACCTGGGTGTCACCTATCTCTCCATTATGGGTCTGTACAATAGTGCAGGATACCTGGGTATCCCTTACTCCTCTCCATTATGGGTCACTGCTGACAATAGTGCAGGATAGCTGGGTGTCTACCTCCTCTCCCATGCAGGTCACTGTGACAATAGTGCAGGACGCCTGGGTGTCCCTTTATGCTCTCCCATTATGGGTCACTGCAATAGTGCAGGATGCCGGGTGTCCCCTACCTCTCTATCAGGGTCACTGAAGACAATGGTGTAGGATGCCTGGGTGTCCTGACTCCTCCCATTATGGGTCACTGCTGACAAGTGCAGGATGCCGGGTGTCACCCTACCCTCTCTATCAAGTCACTGAAACAATGGTTGTGAGATGCCTGAGTGTCACTACTACCCTCCCCATCGGACTTACTGACCGTGATATAGATGTCTGGATGCCCCTAATACCACTCCCACAGGATCCTGCAGACAATGGTGTGGGATGCACGAGTCTCCCTTACAACCCTCTCCCATCCGTGTCACTGCAGACAATGGTGTAGGATGCCTGGGCCCCTTACCCTCTCCCATCCGGTCACTGCGAACAATGGTGTGGTATACCTCGGTGACCTTACTATTCTCTCCCATTATGGGTCACTGCAGACAATGGTGCAGGATGCCTGGGTGTCCCTACTACCCTCTCCCATCGGGTCACTGCTGACAATGGTGTAGGATGCCTGGGTGTCCCTACTACCCTCTCCCATCAAAGTCAATGCGAGACAATGGTGTAGGATGCTACAAGTCCCTTACTACCCTCTCCCATTGGTCACTGCAGACAATAGTGTAGGATGCCTGGGTGGCATAATCCTCTCCCATTATGGGTCACTGCAGACAATGGTGTAGGATGCCTGGGTGTCCCACTATCCTCTCCCATTATGGGTCACTGCAGCAATAGTGCAGGATACCTGGGTGTCCTTACTATCCTCCCATTATGGGTCACTGCCTGACAATAGTGCAGGATACCTAGATCGTCCCTTCCTATCCTCTCCCATTATGAGTCACTGCTGGCAATGAGTGCAGGACACCTGGGTGTCCTTACAACTCTCCCATTGTGGGTCAGTGCTGACAATGAGTGGGATACCTGGGTGTCCCAGACTATCCTCTCCCATTATGGGCCACCACTGACAATAGTGGGATGCCTGGGTGTCCTTACTCACCTCTCCTATCAGGGGTCACTGCAGACAATGGTGTGGGATGCCTGGGAGTCCTTCCTACCCTCTCCCATCCGGGCCAACAGACAATGGTGCAGGATACCTGGGTGACCGAACTATTCTCTCCCATTACGGGTCACTGCAGACAATGGTGTAGGATGCCTGGAGTACTCCTCCCCCATCCGGGTCACTGCAGCAATGATGTGGATACCTGGGTGTCATTCTACCGCCTCCCATCTGGGTCACCTGCAGACAATAGTGTAGGATGCCTGGGTGTCCCTTACTAACCCTCTCCCATCCGGGTCACTGCAGACAATGGTGTGGGATGCCTAGGTGTCCCTTACTATCCCTCTCAATTATGGGTCCTGCAGACAATGGTGTAGGATGCCCGAGTGTCCCTTACTACCCTCTCCCATCCGTAGTCGCTGTAGAACAATGGTGTGAGGATACCTGGGTGTCCCTTCTATCTCTCCCATCCGGGTCACTGCAGACAATGGTGTAGCATGCCTGCCGGTGTCCCTTACTACCCTCTCCCATCTGGGTCACTGCAGACATTGGTGTAGGATACCTGGGTGTCCCTTACTACCCTCTCCCATCCGGGTCACTGCAGACAATGGTGCAGGATGCCCCTTACTATCCCTTCCCATCCGGGTCACTGCATACAATGGTGCAGGATGCCCAGGTGTCCCTTACTATCCTCTCCCATCAGGGGTCATTGCAGACAATGGTGTAGGATACCTGGGTGTCCCTTACTATCCTCTCCCATTATGGGTCACTGCTGACAATAGTGCAGGATACCTGGGTGTCCCTTACTATCCTCTCCCATTATGGGTCACTGCTGACAATAGTGCAGGATAGCTAGGTCCTCACCATCTCTCCTATTACGGGTCACTGCTGACAATAGTGCAGGAGCCTGGGTGTCACTACTATGCTCTCCCATTATGGGTCACTGCAGGCAATGGTGCAGGATGCCGGGTGTCCCTTACTCCACCTCACTCAGGGCCACATGAAGACAATGGTGTGCAGGATGCCGCATGTCCCTACTACCCTCTCCCATCCGTGTCACTGCAGACAATGGTGTAGGATGCCTGGGTGTCCCTTACTACCTCTCCCATCCGGGTCACTGCAGACAACAGTGTAGGATGCCTGGATGTCATTACTACTCTCCCATCCGTGAGTGCTGCAGACAATAGGTGTAGGATACCTGGGTGTGCCTTACTACCCTCTCCCAACAGGGTCACTGCAGACAATGGTGTAGGATGCCTGGGTGTCCCTTACTACCCTCTCCCATCCGGGTCACTGCAGACAATGTTGTAGGATGCCTGGGTGTCGCTTACTACCCTCTCCCATCCGGGTCACTGCAGACAATGGTGTAGGATACCTGGGTGTCCCTTACTACCCTCTCCCATCCGGGTCACTGCAGACAATGGTGTAGGATGCCTGGGTGTCCCTTACTACCCTCTCCCATTATAGGTCACTGCAGACAATGGTGTAGGATGCCTGGGTGTCCCTTACTACCCTCTCCCATCCGGGTCACTGCAGACAATGGTGTAGGATACCTGGGTGTCCCTTACAATCCTCTCCCATTATGGGTCACTGCTGACAATAGTGCAGGATACCTGGGTGTCCCTTACTATCCTCTCCCATTATGAGTCACTGCTGACAATAGTGCAGGATACCTGGGTGTCCCTTACTATCCTCTCCCATTATGGGTCACTGCAGACAATAGTGCAGGATACCTGGGTGTCCCTTACTATCCTCTCCCATTATGGGTCACTGCAGACAATAGTGCAGGATGCCTGGGTGTCCTTACTACCTCTCCTATCACGAGTCACTGAAGACAATGGTGTAGGATGCCTGGGTGTCCCTTACTACCCTCTCCCATCAGGGTTACTGGTGACAAATGATACAGGATGTCTGGGTGCCCTAGCTACCCACTCCCCAGGATCACTGTAGACAATGGTGTAGGTGCCCCTTACTATCCCTTCCCATCAGGGGTCACTGCAGACAATGGTGTAGGCTGCCCAGGTGTCCCTACCATCCTCTCCTATCAGGGTCATTGCAGACAATGGTGTAGGATACCTGGGTGTCCTTACTATCCTCTCCCATTATGGGTCACTGCTGACAATGAGTGTAGGATACCTGGGTGTTCCCTTACTATCCTCTCCCATTATGGGTCACTGCTGACAATAGTGCAGGATACCTGGGTGTCCCTTACTATCCTCTCCCATTATGGGTCACTGCTGACAATAGTGCAGGATACCTGGGTGTCCCTTACTATCCTCTCCCATTATGGGTCACTGCTGACAATAGTGCAGGATGCCTGGGTGTCCCTTACTATCCTCTCCCATTATGGGTCACTGCTGACAATAGTGCAGGATACCTGGGTGTCCCTCTACCCTCTCCTATCAGGGTCACTGAAGACAATGGTGTAGGATGCCTGGGTGTCCCTTTACTACCCTCTCCCATCAGGGGTTACTGGTGACAAATGATCATAGATGTCTGGGTGCCCCTAGCTACCCACTCCACCAGGATCACTGCAGACAATGGTGTAGGATGCCTGAGTGTCCCTTACTACCCTCTCCCATCCGGGTCACTGCAGACAATGGTGTAGGATACCTGGGTGTCCCTTACTACCCTCTCCCATCCGGGTCACTGCAGACAATGGTGTAGGATGCCTGGGTGTCCCTTACTACCCTCTCCCATCCAGGTCACTGCAGACAATGGTGTAGGATGCCTGGGTGTCATAATCACCCTCTCCCATCCGGTCACTGCAGACAATGGTGTAGGATGCCTGAGTGTCCCTTACTATCCTCTCCCATTATGGGTCACTGCAGACAATGGTGTAGGATGCCTGGGTGTCCATTACTACCCTCTCCCATCCGGGTCACTGCAGACAATGGTGTAGGATGCCTGGGTGTCCCTTACTATCCTCTCCCATTATGGGTCACTGCAGGCAATGGTGTAGGATGCCTGGGTGTCCCTTACTACCCTCTCCCATCCGGGTCACTGCAGACAATGGTGTAGGATACCTGGGTGTCCCTTACTACCCTCTCCCAACCGGGTCACTGCAGACAATGGTGTAGGATGCCTGGGTGTCCCTTACTACCCTCTCAAATCCGGGTCACTGCAGACAATGGTGTAGGATGCCTGGGTGTCCCTTACTACCCTCTCCCATCCGGGTCACTGCAGACAATGGTGTAGGATACCTGGGTGACCTTACTACCCTCTCCCATCCGGGTCACTGCAGACAATGGTGTAGGATGCCTGGGTGTCCCTTACTATCCTCTCCCATTATGGGTCACTGCAGACAATGGTGTAGGATGCCTGGGTGTCCGTTACTACCCTCTCCCATCCGGGTCACTGCGGAAAATGGTGTAGGATGCCTGGGTGTCCCTTACTACCCTCTCCCATCCGGGTCACTGCAGACAATGGTGTAGGATGCCTGGGTGTCCCTTACTATCCTCTCCCATTATGGGTCACTGCAGACAATGGTGTAGGATGCCTGAGTGTCCTTTACTACCCTCTCCCATCCGTGTCACTGCAGACAATGGTGTAGGATACCTGGGTATCCCTTACTACCCTCTCCCATCCGGGTCACTGCAGACAATGGTGTATGATGCTTGGGTGTCCCTTACTACCCTCTCCCATCCGGGTCACTGCAGACAATGGTGTAGGATGCCTGGGTGTCCCTTACTACCCTCTCCCATCCGGGTCACTGCAGACAATGGTGTAGGATGCCTGGGTGTCCCTTACTACCCTCTCCCATCCGGGTCACTGCAGACAATGGTGTAGGATGCCTGGGTGTCCCTTACTACCCTCTCCCATCCGGGTCACTGCAGACAATGGTGTAGGATGCCTGAGTGTCCCTTACTATCCTCTCCCATTATGGGTCACTGCAGACAATGGTGTAGGATGCCTGGGTGTCCATTACTACCCTCTCCCATCCGGGTCACTGCAGACAATGGTGTAGGATGCCTGGGTGTCCCTTACTATCCTCTCCCATTATGGGTCACTGCAGATAATGGTGTAGGACGCCTGAGTGTCCCTTAGTACCATCTCCCATCCGTGTCACTGCAGACAATGGTGTAGGATACCTGGGTGTCCCTTACTACCCTCTCCCATCCGGGTCACTGCAGACAATGGTGTAGGATACCTGGGTGTCCCTTACTACCCTGTCCCAACCGGGTCATTGCAGACAATGGTGTAGGATGCCTGGGTGTCCCTTACTACCCTCTCCCATCCGGTCACTGCAGACAATGGTGTAGGATGCCTGGGTGTCCCTTACTTCCTCTCCCATTATGGGTCACTGCAGACAATGGTGTAGGATGCCTGGGTGTCCGTTACTACCCTCTCCCATCCGGGTCACTGCAGACAATGGTGTAGGATGCCTGGGAGTCCCTTACTACCCTCTCCCATCCGGGTCACTGCAGACAATGGTGTAGGATACCTGGGTGACCCTTACTATTCTCTCCCATTATGGGTCACTGCAGACAATGGTGCAGGATGCCTGGGTGTCCCTTACTACCCTCTCCCATCCGGGTCACTGCTGACAATGGTGTAGGATACCTGGGTGTCCCTTACTACCCTCTCCCATCTGGGTCACTGCAGACAATGGTGTAGGATGCCTGGGTGTCCCTTACTACCCTCTCCCATCCGGGTCACTGCAGACAATAGTGTAGGATGCCTGGGTGGCCCTTACTATCCTCTCCCATTATGGGTCACTGCAGACAATGGTGTAGGATGCCTGGGTGTCCCTTACTATCCTCTCCCATTATGGGTCACTGCTGACAATAGTGCAGGATACCTGGGTGTCCCTTACTATCCTCTCCCATTATGGGTCACTGCTGACAATAGTGCAGGATACCTGGGTGTCCCTTCCTATCCTCTCCCATTATGAGTCACTGCTGACAATAATGCAGGATACCTGGGTGTCCCTTACAATCCTCTCCCATTATGGGTCAGTGCTGACAATAGTGCAGGATACCTGGGTGTCCCGTACTATCCTCTCCCATTATGGGCCACCGCTGACAATAGTGCAGGATGCCTGGGTGTCCCTTACTACCCTCTCCTATCAGGAGTCACTGCAGACAATGGTGTAGGATGCCTGGGAGTCCCTTCCTACCCTCTCCCATCCGGGTCACTGCAGACAATGGTGTAGGATACCTGGGTGACCCTTACTATTCTCTCCCATTATGGGTCACTGCAGACAATGGTGTAGGATGCCTGGGTGTCCCTTACTACCCTCTCCCATCCGGGTCACTGCTGACAATGATGTAGGATACCTGGGTGTCCCTTACTACCCTCTCCCATCTGGGTCACTGCAGACAATGGTGTAGGATGCCTGGGTGTCCCTTACTACCCTCTCCCATCCGGGTGCGCTGCAGACAATAGTGTAGGATGCCTGGGTCGCCCTTACTATCCTCTCCCATTATGGGTCACTGCAGACAATGGTGTAGGATGCCTGGGTGTCCCTTACTATCCTCTCCCATTATGGGTCACTGCTGGCAATAGTGCAGGATACCTGGGTGTCCCTTACTATCCTCTCCCATTATGGGTCACTGCTGACAATAGTGCAGGATACCTGGGTGTCCCTTACTATCTTCTCCCATTATGAGTCACTGCTGACAATAGTGCAGGATACCTGGGTGTCCCTTACAATCCTCTCCCATTATGGGTCACTGCAGACAATAGTGCAGGATACCTGGGTGTCCCTTACTATCCTCTCCCATTATGGGTCACTGCAGACAATAGTGCAGGATGCCTGGGTGTCCCTTACTACCCTCTCCTATCAGGAGTCACTGAAGACAATGGTGTAGGATGCCTGGGTGTCCCTTACTACCCTCTCCCATCAGGGTTACTGGTGACAAATGATACAGGATGTCTGGGTGCCTTTAGCTACCCACTCCCACCAGGATCACTGCAGACAATGGTGTAGGGTGCCCCTTACTATCCCTTCCCATCAGGGGTCACTGCAGACAATGGTGTAGGCTGTCCAGGTGTCCCTTACTATCCTCTCCTATCAGGGGTCATTGCAGACAATGGTGTAGGATACCTGGGTGTCCTTACTATCCTCTCCCATTATGGGTCACTGCTGACAATAGTGCAGGATACCTGGGTGTCCCTTACTATCCTCTCCCATTATGGGTCACTGCTGACAATAGTGCAGGATACCTGGGTGTCCTTACTATCCTCTCCCATTATGGGTCACTGCTGACAATAGTGCAGGATACCTGGGTGTCCCTTACTATCCTCTCCCATTATGGGTCACTGCTGACAATAGTGCAGGATGCCTGGGTGTCCCTTACTATCCTCTCCCATTATGGGTCACTGCTGACAATAGTGCAGGATACCTGGGTGTCCCTTACTACCCTCTCCTATCAGGAGTCACTGAAGACAATGGTGTAGGATGCCTGGGTGTCCCTTACTACCCTCTCCCATCAGGGGTTACTGGTGACAAATGATATAGATGTCTGGGTGCCCCTAGCTACCCACTCCCACCAGGATCACTGCAGACAATGGTGTAGGATGCCTGAGTGTCCCTTACTACCCTCTCCCATCTGTGTCACTGCAGACAATGGTGTAGGATACCTGGGTGTCCCTTACTACCCTCTCCCATCCGGGTCACTGCAGACAATGGTGTAGGATGCCTGGGTGTCCCTTACTACCCTCTCCCATCCGGGTCACTGCAGACAATGGTGTAGGATGCCTGGGTGTCCCTTATTACCCTCTCCCATCCGGGTCACTGCAGACAATGGTGTAGGATGCCTGAGTGTCCCTTACTATCCTCTCCCATTATGGGTCACTGCAGACAATGGTGTAGGATGCCTGGGTGTCCGTTACTACCCTCTCCCATCCGGGTCACTGCAGACAATGGTGTAGGATGCCTGGGTGTCCCTTACTATCCTCTCCCATTATGGGTCACTGCAGGCAATGGTGTAGGATGCCTGGGTGTCCCTTACTACCCTCTCCCATCTGGGTCACTGCAGACAATGGTGTAGGATACCTGGGTGTCCCTTACTACCCTCTCCCAACCGGTCACTGCAGACAATGGTGTAGGATGCCTGGGTGTCCCTTACTACCCTCTCCCATCCGGGTCACTGCAGACAATGGTGTAGGATGCCTGGGTGTCCCTTACTACCCTCTCCCATCCGGGTCACTGCAGACAATGGTGTAGGATACCTGGGTGTCCCTTACTACCCTCTCCCATCCGGGTCACTGCAGACAATGGTGTAGGATGCCTGGGTGTCCCTTACTATCCTCTCCCATTATGGGTCACTGCAGACAATGGTGTAGGATGCCTGGGTGTCCCTTACTATCCTCTCCCATTATGGGTCACTGCTGACAATAGTGCAGGATACCTGGGTGTCCCTTACAATCCTCTCCCATTATGGGTCACTGCTGACAATAGTGCAGGATACCTGGGTGTCCCTTACTATCCTCTCCCATTATGAGTCACTGCTGACAATAGTGCAGGATACCTGGGTGTCCCTTACTATCCTCTCCCATTATGGGTCACTGCTGACAATAGTGCAGGATACCTGGGTGTCCCTTACTATCCTCTCCCATTATGGGTCACTGCTGACAATAGTGCAGGATGCCTGGGTGTCCCTTACTACCCTCTCCTATCAGGAGTCACTGAAGACAATGGTGTAGGATGCCTGGGTGTCCCTTACTACCCTCTCCCATCAGGGTTACTGGTGACAAATGATATAGGATGTCTGGGTGCCCCTAGCTACCCACTCCCACCAGGATCACTGCAGACAATGGTGTAGGGTGCCCCTTACTATCCCTTCCCATCAGGGGTCACTGCAGACAATGGTGTAGGATGCCCAGGTGTCCCTTACTATCCTCTCCCATCAGGGGTCATTGCAGACAATGGTGTAGGATACCTGGGTGTCCCTTACTATCCTCTCCCATTATGGGTCACTGCTGACAATAGTGCAGGATACCTGGGTGTCCCTTACTATCCTCTCCCATTATGGGTCACTGCTGACAATAGTGCAGGATGCCTGGGTGTCCCTTACTACCCTCTCCTATCAGGGGTTACTGGTGACAAATGTTATAGATGTCTGGGTGTCCCTAGCTACCCACTCCCACCAGGATCACTGCAGACAATGGTGTAGGGTGCCCTTTACTATCCCATCTCATCAGGGGTCACTGAAGACAATGGTGTAGGATGCCTGGGTGTCCCTTACTACACTCTCCCATCAGGGGTTACTAGTGACAAATGATATAGATGTCTGGGTGCCCCTAGCTACCCTCCCACCAGGATCACTGCAGACAATGGTGTAGGGTGCCCTTACTATCCCTCCATCAGGGGTCACTGCAGACATTGGTGTAGGATGCCCAGGTGTCCCTTACTACCCTCTCCCATTAGGGGTCACTGCTGACAATAGTGCAGGATGCCTGGGTGTCCCTTACTACCCTATCCCATACAGGATGCCTGGTTGCCCCAAGCTACCCACTCCCATCAGGGTCACTGTAGACAATGGTGTAGGATGCCGGGTTGCCCTTTATTATCCTCTCCCATCAGGGGTCACTGCAGAAAATGGTGCAAGATGCCTGGGTATCCCTTACAACCCTCTCCCATCAGGGGTTACTGCAGACAATGATATGAATACAGTGCAGGGCTTCAAACAGCCATGGGATAGGCATAAGGGAGCAATACAGATGAGTATGATTAAATAGGCCATTGACAGAGTAAAGGCCTATGGCACATTCATAAGGTAGAAAAAATGGGCAGACTGGATGGGCCTTGCGATCCTTATCTGCCGTCAACTTCTGTTTTTATGTTTCTATGATGTAGGGTGCCTGAGTGCCCTTTACTATCCTCTCCCATCAGGGATCACTGCAGACATTAGTGTAGGATGCTCCTTACACCCTCTCCCATCGGTGCTGCAGACAATGGTGTAGGATGCCTGGGTGTCCTTTACTACCCTTTCCCATCAGGAGTCACTGCAGACAATGGTGTAGGATGCCTTTGTGTCTCTAAATACCCTCTCCCATCAGGGTCACTGCAGAAAATGGTGTTGGATGCCTTGGTGCCCCTTACTACCCTTTCCCATCAGGAGTTAGTTACTGCAGACAATGGTACAGGATGCCCGGGGTGTCCCATACTACCCTCTTCCATCAGAGGTCACTGCATGCAATGGTGTATGATGCATGGGTGTCCATTTCTACAGTCTCTCATCAAGGGTTACTGCAGACAATGGTGTAGGATGCCAGGGTGTTCTCTGCTAGCCTCTCCCAGCAGGGGTTGCAGACAATGGTGTTGAAGCAGCGGTTGTGGGTACTCACTGCTGCCGCAGTCCCAGCCTCTTTCAGCAGGTGTCACTGTACACTGTGGTATAAGGACACTGGCTATTGGGGGGCACATGTGAATTTTAGTCCCAAGGGTAACTCCATTAAGCTGGTGGGGAGGGGGCTGTGTGGTGCAGGCACTCTGATGTATCAGCACTGATTGGGGGAACTTACAGCTGCTCCAATCCCATCCTCTCTCGCAGCAGGACTTACTGCAGATGAAGGTGGGAGCACGGTTCAGGGGAGCTCATACCACAGGTAAGCCCATGAAGCTGCCAGGGTAAATTTCATTATATATTAGGGTGGAACTTGGATTGGGTAATACAGAAGCTGTCCTGGATATGAAAAAATAATTATAGGCTTAGGCTAACAAGACAGTCTCCAGATAGAATCTCAAAACTATGTTTAGTAGAAAAGAAAATTGGTTTAATAGGAACTGTTACAGGTCACCATGTCTTAATGTAGTTTAAAATGTTGGATAGATATAAACTAAATGCTTTAAAGAAATATGTGGCATCAATATTACTTTAAGTGTGCAATACAAGAAAAGTGCAGTTACATAAGAGCTTACTGTAACAGTAGATCTTCGAGAGAGGCTCCTGCAGTGGGTAATCACTCTAAGGACTCGCCCCTGGCGTCAGGACCCATGGAAAGCTTTAATAGCGGTATCTGTTGGGGACTGCCACATAGATGTCAGCGTGACCCTATATAGTGGGCGGTCCCACCCCCTTCCAGTTCTCCTGCCGGAGACCTCAGAAGAGGAACGACAGGAGAAAAGAAAACAGAAGTTCCTGGAGTTCAGAATAAGCTCATGAAGAAACAGCAAGCAACCAAATATATTTGGGGGATGGAGGGAGGGAATAAGGTTACCTACTGTGAAAGCCTCTCTCGAAGATCTACTGTTATGGTAAGTTTTAAGTAACTGTACTGTCTTACTTGAGAGGGCTCTTGCAGTAGGAAATCTTGAGGACCGAGTCCCAAGCAGTGTGAATCGGAAGACAACTGAAACACGGGAGGTAGGAAAAAAAAAACTGCTAACTGTAGGCAGTTCAGGACAGGGGTCCCTGAAGCACAACTAGGCCAAAACCTGATCTGTGTCTAGAAGCAATGCCCAGACTGTAATGCTTAGTGAAAGTGTGGACTGAACTTCAGGTAGCCGAGGCGCAAATGACAGCAGCAGACATATTCCTGAAACATGCAGTAGAGGCAGCCATACTCCTGGTGGAATGCCCCTTAACCTCCCCCAGAAGGGTCTTACCATGCTTCTGGTAACAGAAAATTATGCAGTTTGCCAACCATTTGGATAAACACTGTTAGAAAATTGCCGCACCCTCCCTGTTGTGTGCAAAGGAAACGAAAAGCTGATCCGACTTTCGGACAGACTTTGTCCTGTTAGTGTAATAACGCAATATTCAATGAAAATCTAAGATAGGAAGAACTGCCTCTTCCTGATTAGAATGCTCGGGGTAATATACTGGAAGTTGAATCGACCGGTTCAACGTAAACTCAGAAACCACTTTGGGTAAAAAGCTAGGGTTGGTACGAAGAGCCACCCAGTCTCTATGAAAAATTAAATAAGGCTCCTTACAAATCAGGGCCTGAAGCTCAGAAATCCTTCGAGCTGAAGTAACTGCTACTAAAAACAGCACTTTCCAAGACAAATAGCTCATGTCACAAGAACCAGCTGGTTCAAAATGAGGCAAGGTCAGCTTCTCCAAAACAAAATTTGAATCCCAAGGTGGCTTGAGATACAGAATCTCCTTCAAGAATGTTTTTGAAACTTCCAACGGTGCTACTGTCCTGCCATCCACAAGGGCATGGTAGGCAGAGATAGCCGACAAACAGATCTTCAGCAAGGAATACACCAGGCCCAAATCATAGAGGTGCAGAAGATATTCCATAATTGATGGAGCAGGACACGAGAATGGGTCTCAGTCCTTTGCAGTGGCCCAAATGGAAAAATGCTTCCACGTCATGGCCTAAGTGGTCCTCATAGATGGCTTTCTGGCCTCAGGTAGGACTTGCACCACTCTGGAGGATACTCCAAAGCCTGGAAGCGGTTACATCCTGAGGTGCCACATGTGAAGATGAAGGGATTTCAGCCCTAGCTGGACCAGCATGCCCTCCTCCTCCTGGGTCAGGAGGTCATTGCAGAGAGGCAGGCTCCACTGCTAGCTGCTGAAGAGCGGAACCAAACCTGACGAGGCCAAAAGGCAATCAGAACCATGTGGGCTCCCTTGGCCTGTAGCTTGAGCAGCATCCTCTGCAGAACCAGAAAGGAGAGAAGGCATACAGGAACCTCTCTATCCAGCAAACAGATAGCGATCTTGCCAGAAAACACTATGCCCTGGAGCAATGAGCAAAACTTGGGTAATTTTGCATTGTATGGGGGAAGCAAACACATCCAGTTCTGGATAGCCCCATATGTCAAATATGTGGTTGACCACCTCTTGCCTGAGCTCCCACTTGTGGGCCCTTACTCTGGTGTGGCTGAGACTGTACACTAGGATGTTCTGCATGCCCAGAGCGTGAACAGCTGTGAGGTGAATTCAATGCAGAACAGCCCAGTTCACACACACACGCCTCCCTGCATAGGGGTCACGAATGGGTGCCTCCTTGCTTGTTGAGATACCAGACCACACACATGTTGTCCGACTGACCAACAGGGTGCTCTGGAGAAGCAGGTGCTAAAGTCTTGAAGAATGTGCAGCACCGCCTCATCTCCAACACACTGATGTGTGAGAAGCTCCATCTGGGACCACCTGCCTTGGGTTTGAGGTCTCCCAGATCGTGCTCCAACCCATCCCTGATGCATCTGTAGTCAGAGACTGGGTGGGAGGAGGGGACTGAAAAAGGACCCCTTGGTGAGACTGGAAAGATCCTTGCACCACAAGAGATCCTGCTGCATGGAATCAGAGACCATAATCATCTGGTCCAGGTTGTCCGACCTCTGGTCCCACTGTGCTCTGAGCATCCACCTGAAATCGCATGTGGGGCTTGGCTGAGACGGCAGGTGGGGATGGCTGCTGCCATCAGGCCAAGCAGTTGAAGAACCACCTGGCTGAGACCTTGTGCTGGAGGCCACCATCACGGTCTGATTCTGCAAGGTTTCGCCCTGTTGGGTAGGAAAACCATACCCTGACTATGTCCAACATCACCTCAATGAACTGCAGGTGCTGAGAAGGGACAAGTTAGGACTTCGAAAAATTTACAGTGATCCCCACTTGATGGAAAAGGTCCAGGGTTGCCAATAGAGAGAGAAAGAGAGAGAGTTCCAACTGTTCCCTGGAAGGGGCTGACAGAAGCTAGTCATCAAGATAAAGGAACACACAGTGGCCCTGATGCCTCAGGGCCACAGCCCTCCACCAGGCACTCGTGAAGACCCCAGGTGCCAAGGATAGGCCAAAGGTAGGGCCTTGAAGTGGTAATGTTCCTCCTGAAAGGAGAACTGGAGGTAGCGACGATAGGCTCAGAAAATATGGATGTGCAGGTAAGCATCCTGCATGTCCAGAGCACAGAGCCACTGACCCTTGTGAAGGAGGGGCAGCAGACCTGAGACAGTCAGCATCCTAAACTTCTTGTAATCTAGGTACAGGTTTAGAGCACCAAGATCCAGAATAGGACTCATATCCCCTGTCTTTCTGGGGACCGGGAAGAAGTGGGAGTAATACCCCTTTCCTTCCTGTTGCACAGGAACAGGTTTTATTGCTTTCTTTTGTATCAGAGCCTGTATTTCCTCCCGAAGGAGAGGAATGTGTGCCTTCAGGTAGTGTGACTGGGCCGGAGACCAGTCTGGAGGTTTTTCCATAAACTCCAGAGTCTGGCCCTGCTCTATGAGCTGAAGAACCCAAGAGTCGGTTGTCACTGCCCACCACCCTAGCAGATGACAAGCAAATCTTCCACCCACCTGCTCCCTTGAAAGATCTAGAGGGTAGAGGGCAGACAGCAGTCATGCAAAGGGAGGGTGGGGAGAGCTGCACCTGAAGCTCTCTGGATTTAGCCGGTGGGGTGGCTGAGGATTGCTGTGCTTAACGTTTGGCCTGACATTGCGCCATCTACTGTTCCTTTGATGCCTTTTCCCTTGACAGCAAAAGGCTTCTCATCTGAAATTTTGGTCAGCACGTGGTTTGCACCGCCTGAAGGACCTTGCCTTTGTCCTGCAGGATAGTTATAATGTCCTGCGCATCACCCCCAAACAGGATGGATCCCCTGAAAGGGGCATCCTGTATGGCAGACTGCACATCCTGGGCCAAATCGGACACCCTCAATCAGAAGACACACCGGTGGCTGACTGCTGTGGCAGCTCCCTGAGCAGAGGCGTCGACAGCGTCATAGGTTGCCCTAAGAATGTCTGCAGGCCACCTTAGCGTAACGAATAGAATCCGCCAGAATGGATTTTGATTCAGAATCTGCAAGGGCTTCAATGCCAGCTCCAGCTGGGCAAACAATGAATTTTGGTAGACCAGCATATGGCCTTCATAGTTAAGGGCCCTCATAGCCAGTGTGGAGCAGAAGTAAAACTTCCTCCCAAACTGGTCTAACTGACGAGACTCCTTATCAGGAGGGGAGGTGCTCATGTAACAGGGTTTAGAAGATCGGTCACGAGCAGCTGCAATAATGACAGAGTCTGCCTTAGGGTGCACACTGAGGTGGTCCTTCCCATCTGGAGTGCGGTAGGTGTGGTCTGCTTTCTTAGCTACCGCTGGAATAGATGATGGCATCATCCATATTGCTGATGCCAGGTCCTCATGAGTCTCCATCCAGGGTGGGTTAAGGACCGGTGCTGATGCCTGCATGTCCAGGTACTCCACAAGGTGATGCCTTTTTGGGTCCTGCTCGTCCGACTTCCAGTCGTAAACCTCTGCGATTTTTCGTAAGAGATCTGTGAAGGAAGGATCCTCCGGGGATGACTTCGGAGATTCTTTGGGCTGTGGCTCCTCTATGGGTGGGGTTAGGAAACCCAACTCTGCTGAAGAGGAAGCATCTGAGTCTGAATCCCGGTCCAAGTCCAAAGACCCAGAATCAGGATGAGCCGAATCCTGTGGGCCTGGTGTTGGTTTATTGAGAGGCCAGACCAACATCGGATCCTTTGAAGGGACTGGCACTGGTTGAGGAAGAGGAGCCGGAACCTGTCTCGTCAGCTGGGCATTGGGGCTCTAAGAGACTCCTGGGAGGCTGCTGACTGCCCAGTCCCAAAACCAGTTGAGCCTTGGCCTCCAATAATAACAATTGCAGGATGGCTCTAAAATCTGCTGGAGTCTGAGGCTGTGGAGGCTGATAAACTGGGAGGCAGCCAGTGGCAAAGCCCTGTGATGGGAACCATCACACATGGTAGTGCGTCAACGGGTATCCAGGTGGAGGGTAAGCAGGTGTGTACCCTGGGACATGGAACCCTGACAGAGGTAACCCGAAGGGTTATATGCTGGAGCCTGAGGAGCTGGGAAACCTGATGGCTGGAACCCTGACGGGGGGCCCAATGGGGGATACCCTGACGGAGGGTAACCTGACAGGGCCCCAATGGGGCATGGCCAGATGGAGGGCCAAATGGGTCTGACGGAGGACCTGATGGTGCTATAGGTTCCGACGGTGGACCCTGCAGGATTCCAGACCCTGATGGGCCCGGTAGGGTCAGATCAGGTGGGGCATACTGGTGGAGGAGAAGCCCCCGGAGGAAGAGGAAGCTGGGAACCATCCAGGTTAACACCAGTTCATAACCCCAAATCCAGAGGTGAGCCTGGGGAGCAGCCACCTGGCGGAAGCCCTTCATCTCCAATCCCTCTGTTAAAGGGTGAGGGAGGTGATCCACGTTTCGTGATGAGAGGGAGGCCGAGAGAGCTCCGACAACTAGGAATCATTGCGGCCATCACCGGACCCCGGCACCAGATTGGTCAGGCAGACATCAGACTTATCGCCCGAAACAACCATGCGAACCTCAGAGTTGCCGATGCTCAACTTACTGGTCCAAGCCATGCTGAAGGCAGAGTCCCCAGAGCCTGACGCAACAGCCTGAGCCGGGCCGTCGGATGGCCCAACAGTGACTTAGCAGCTCCTTGCATGGCAGACCCCTCCCATAGAGATGGGTCTGAGCGTAGCTGAGGCCCAGAAGCCAAGGATCCCGTGGCCACTAGGACTAGTGGCAGCGAGGGACTCGAGGACTGCTCCTGAGGTGGGTCAGGCTGGGCCGCAGCAGCAGACGTCCTGGAGGAAGAAGACCACCCTTCATCCGAGGGAGCCTATGGGTGGCCTCGGATGAGAGGAGGGACCGCTTCTGGTCCCGATGTTTCTCCTCCTCCTTCTCCTCGTGTCTGGGCTCAGTGGGTGAGGTGGAAGCGCTTCGCAACTTTTGGAGCTCTTTCTCCACGATGACCATTTGTTGCTTTAAAATATGAGCCTCGAGGGCCAGCTGGCGGTGTTTCCATGTAGTCAAGTTAAAGCTGGCACAGGTCTTACAGTCCTCGACCTTGTGGTCCGGGCCTAGGCAGAAGAAGCAGAGAGAATGAGAAATCTTGTGCGGTAGTTGCGCACCGCACGAAGCACACTTATTTTTGTGCTCGATGGAAAACGATGACGACGTGCACAAAAGAAACAAAAGACAGATTTTTTTGAAAGAAATAAATTGATACTTATCTGAAATAGCAATCGAACTGCAATGTACGATCTCCGTGGAAGTCTGAAGGATCAGGTCAACAGTGAAAAGAACTGAAGGCGCAGCGTGGGGACCGCCATTTTATAGGGTCACGCTTGACGCCCATCACATGATGTTGGGTGGCGGTCCCCAGTGAGATACTGCTGACTAAAGCTTCCGTGGATCCTGAAGCCAGGGGACGCAGTCCTCAGAGTGAATACCTACTGCAAAAGCCCACTCGAAGTAAGATCATATTAATAAAAAAGTTAAAAAACTATTGGAATGAAATGGACAGAGAAACAATTAAGGTATCTAGATGTTCCCCATGGTTTGCAAATAATAACTTTAAGCTACAATTTTATAGGGATATCCTGATTGATCCTAAATTAAGAGCTAGTTTCACAATTTATAAATTTGAAATGTTTGAAAGCAACATCCATGGATAAAATACATAAAAGGATAAAACTGCGAGTGCGTGACTGTAAGCTGGGAGGTCCTGAAATCTCATGCATGTAGTGTGGCTATGTACTTGGTAGCAAGCAAGCAAACTTTAATTATATAGCACCTTTCATAACCAAGGCACTGTACATAATGTAAAATGACAGCATAAACCATAACATAACACATTTTAAAAACAGTCATTTAACTTACCAATCAGTGAGGGAATGCCAATGAAAATAAATAACGTTTTCAGCAAAGATTTAAAACTGCTGACAGTCAAACATTCTCTTAACTGATGAGGTAGAGAATTCCAAGGCTGGTGCTGCAAATGAGAAAGTTAGGGCTCTGATGTTTTAGAGAACCTTGGGAATCTCTAGCAATCCCTCATCAATGGCTCAGAGAGGGCGATTGGGGAGTAGGGAGTCAGGAGATCTTTCAGGTAGTTGGGTCCCTGTTCATGTAGGGTTTTAAAGGTATGCAAGCCTACCTTATAGGTGATCCACCGCTGAACTGGCAGCCAATGCAGTTCGCGCAGCACAGGTGTAATATGACTGGTCCTAGAGGTACCAGTCAACAGCCTGGCCACAGCTTTCTGCACTAGCTGCAAACGGCGGATATCAACCCCAGCAGCCCTTGGTAGAGGGCATTGCAGTAGGCAAGACAGGTGGTAATGAAGGCATGGACCAATGTTGCAAGGTCGCCCAGTGGAATCAAGTGTTTCACCCAGGTGATATTCCTCAGATGGTAAAATGAGGATTTGACCACAGCTGACACCTGAGACTTCAGGGTCAAGCCATCATCAAAAATAATGCCCAGCTTACGCACTCGATCTGAGGTAATGAGCTGGACACCATCGAGCCACACGGGCCCCACATGAGCCCAGCTCAAGACCTGCTCCTGGGTGACCCAGATCCACAACCAGCACCTCAGTCTTATCCAGATTTAATCTCAACCAACTCAAGCTCATCCAGTCTTTGATCTCGGAGAGGCAACTATTTAGCAAAGAGATCACATCAACCTGTCTGGCACAAAGGACATATACAGTGGAGTATCATCTGCATAGCAGTGAAAACTCAAGCCGTATCACCTGATAATCTCTCCCACTGGCAGTATATACAATGCGAACAACATGGGCACCAATATGGAACCCTGTGGCACCCCGCAGGACAGGGGGAGGGAGTCAGAGGAATAAATTCCAGTGACCAGCCTCTGGGACCTACCTACGAGGAAGGATCGAAACCATTCAAGGACTGTACCCAACAGTCCACAAAGCAACTGCAGGGTTTCCAAAGGCACCTCATGGTCCACAGTGTCAAAAGCTGCTGAGAGAGCGAGAGAAGGACCAAGATGGTACGAGCCTTTTGATCTCTGGCCATTAGGAGGTAATTTAATACCCGAACAAGGGTAGTCTCCATGCTATGCCTCTTCCTAAAACCAGACTGGAGATATTCATAGACATTGTGAGTTACCAAGTGATCGTTCAGTTGCAGTGCAACCACTTTCTCAATAACCTTCCCCACAAAGGGCAGGTTAGTGACAGGTCAGTAGTTAGCTGGATCGACGGGGTCCAAGGAGGGTTTTTATGGAGTGGTCAAATGACTGCCTCCTTTAGGGGGTCTGGAAAGATTCCCCTCTCCAAGGATCTCCTTACAATTTCAGCTAGGATTGGGCAGATGATATCTACACAGCCCACTAAAAGGGGTAGGCCCAGATCCAAACCACAACAGGTTGGGCTAAAGTCTGAAATCTTCACAATGTCCATGAATTTTGGTCGGCTGAAATCCATCCAGACAGACCGGTGCTCACTACCTCTCATCAACCTCCCAACCCCTCACAGAGTGAGCCAGGCCGATTCGGACCTGATGCTGGCAACCTTATCTGCAATAAACGAGCTAGCTCATCACACTTAATTTGTGAAAAAACTCTTCCGGACTGGAGACAAACTGGATTGCACAATCTGTCAACAGTTCAAAAAAGATGAGCCAGTTGGTTCTGCGCAGCAGAAATCTCCCAGGACAGGAATTCTGCCTTCTTACGGGTGATTTCTGATTGATAGCCTTATAATGTTCCATCAATCTAAGCCTGTCAGCATCCAGGCGGACTTCCACCATGCTCTCTCCAGCCTTCAACCAAGCCGCCTCAACTCCTTCAAGGACCCATCAAACCAAGGGGACCTTGGGCGAAGAGTGAGTGGTCAAACACGAACAGGAGCAATCAAGTCCAAGGCCTCTCCCACTTCCTTATTATAGGCCAGCATGAGATCCCTGGACTCGTGCTTACACCCAGCAATCCCAATAAGTCCAGTACCACCGATAGACCATCTGTGGTAACTCCCCTTAAAGGGCGGTACTGGACCATCTCCAAAGGGGTAGGTCCATTTAGGGGGCCTCGACACTAAACCTTATGGTGTGATGGTCAGACCAACCGACTGGTTCCACCCTCAGGTCAGTGATCTCCATCCCCAGGAGGAACAGCACATCCAGTGATTGACCTCCTATATGGGTGGAAATGTAACTACCTGTGTAAGGCCCAGTGTTGTCATTAACTGGAGGAGATTTTGACCAAACTGTGAGAGTTCGTTATCGACCCAGGCATTGAAATCCCTCAGAATTATCAATCTGGGAGACTGCAACACCATGTCGATGATGAAGTCCGCAATCTCCTGCAGGAATACACCCCCATCACCTGGTGGATGGTAAATGAGGAGGTATAGGTATGAGGTATGGTACACCAAGAGCAAATAACAGTTCTGTAAGAACTTACCGTAACAGAAGATCTTCTAGAGAGGTTCCAGCAGTAGGTCTTCACATATAGGACTGCGCCCCCTGATGTCAGGTTCAAACGGCAAACTTGTAGCTAGCAATCATCAGCGGGGACCGCCCCCCCGACGTCAGGTGATATGATGTCAGTCATACTATAAGAAGGGGCGGTCCCGCGCCCGCCCTCCAGTTCTTTTCCACCGGAGACCTAGAGAAAGGGAGCAGAAAAGCGGAGTAACAACCCTGGTACCCAGTACCTGGCTGAACCAAAAGGCTAGACAGGAAAAAAGGAAATAACTCCAGGAACTGGGGGAAGGTGGTTGGGAAATTAGACCTACTGCAGGAACCTCTCTCAAAGATCTACTGTTACTGTAAGTTCTTACGTAACTGCTATATCTTACTTCGAGAGAGTTCCTGCAGTAGGTCTTCACATATAGGACTGAATTCCAAGCAGTCTAACAAAATGAAGGAGTCGGAGACAAGTTTCCGGGAGGAGGATGATGTCTGCCAACTAAGGATCTGCCTTAAGACAGAAGACCTTGCAAACTGCAAGGCCGAAACCAGCTCGATGCCTAGAGGCAATGTCCAGACTGTAGTGCTTAGTGAAGGTGTGGACGGAAGACCAAGTGGTCGCTGCACAGATATCCGCAGGGACACATTCCCTGAAAAAGCAGCAGAAGTGTAGAAGTCTATGCTTCTGGTGGAGTGGCCTTTAACCGCCCCGAATGGTTTTTCTGTATTTCAGGTAAGTGTAGTGAATACAGTTAGCCAGACACCTAGAAATAGTCTGTTTAGAGATAGCTTTGCCCTGGCACTGGGAGGCAAAGGCCACAAAAAGTTTGTTTGACTTTTGAACCTCCTTAGTCCAGGAGGTATAGTACCTTAAAATCCGATGCACATCCAACGTGTGCAGAAGATATCGTCCCCCAACCCCATTGGAATGCTGAGGAAAATAGACCGACAGTTCAACATTCTGGTTGAGAGTCATCTCCGAAACAACTTTCGGAAGAAAAGAAGGATTAGTCCTCAGGATCACCCAGTCCTTTGGAAAATCAAATAAAGCTCTCTGCAAACAAAGGCCTGAAGCTCTGAGACCCTTCAAGCTGAAGTAACTGCAACCAAAAACAAGCGTCTTCCAAGACAGGAAGCGCATATCACAACTTGCTGCCAGTTTAAAGGGGCAAAGTAAGTTTCTCCAACATAAATTAAGATCCCAAGGAGGACAGGGGTTCCGGACTGGAGGATTGATGTGAAGGATACCCTTCAAGAAAGTCTTGGAAACCTCTAGTTGTGCTAGGGTTTTGCCCTCCACCGGATGGTGGTAGGCAGATACCGCAGAGAGATGGACCATAACTGAGGAGTAATTAGGGCCCAATTCAGAAAGATGTAAGAGGTACTCTAACATCTGGGAGGCCGAGCAAGAAAAAGGGTCCAAGCTTTTGGCTGTGGCCCAGAGAAAATCTCTTCCACTTCATGGCATAGGTGGATCTGGTTGAGGGTTTTCTGGCTCACCAGGATCTGAGCAACCTGAGAAGAAACTCAATAGCGAGAAACCGCTATGTCCACAGGTGCCACACATACATAGAAACATAGAATTTGACAGCAGATAAGGACCGCTTAGCCCACCCAGTCTGCACATTTCCCTACCTAATGGATAAGCTGTAGATCCTAGTTAACCAGCAGCCTACTTCTTCCTACCCCACCCCTAGAATTGCCTTATGACTGCATGCTTGATTCCACCACTGTTTTTGACTCCACAACCTCCTCCAGAAGGCCGTTCCATGCATCCACAACCCTCTCTGTGAAAAAATACTTCCTTACATTACCTCTGAGCCCCCTCCCCATTATCTTCAAATTGTCCCCCTTGTTCTTGCACCTCTTTTTTTTGAAAGATGCTACCCTCTTGGACTTCGTTGATTCCTTGAGGTACTTGAAAGTTTCTATCATGTCCCCCTCCCTCCTTTCCTCGAGGCTATACATATTAAGCTCCTTAAGTCTCTCTCATATGTCTTCCAGTGCAG
Organism: Neoceratodus forsteri; assembly: GCA_016271365.2. Classification (NCBI taxonomy): domain Eukaryota; kingdom Metazoa; phylum Chordata; order Ceratodontiformes; family Ceratodontidae; genus Neoceratodus; species Neoceratodus forsteri. The sequence continues at coordinate 315,402,345 of JADMNL010000026.1, read as the reverse complement.
ATCCTGCACCATTTTAGTTGCCCTCCTCTGGACAGCTTCCATCCTGTCTATGTCTTTGCGGAGATTGGTCTCCAGAACTGCACGTAGTACTCAGATGTGGTCTCACCAGCTGTCTGTACAGAGGGATAACAACTTCCTGTTTTCTACTGGTGATGCCTCTCCCTATCGCATCCCAGTATCCCCCAGCTCTCCTTGCTGCCCTCTCACATTGCTTGCCCACCTTTAGATCATCTGCTATGACTACCCCAGGTCCCTTTCCATTTTGCTGTTGTTAGTATCTCACCCCCATTGTGTACTCTTCCCTGATTTTGCTTCCCAGGTGCATTACCTGCACCTCTTAGCACTGAATCTAAGCTGCCAAACATTTGACCATTCCTCTAACCTTGCCAAGTCCCTTTCATCCTTTCCACCCCACCTTGTGCATCAACTCTGTTGCAGATCTTTGTGTTATCTGCCATCAAATTCTATGTCTATGTTTCTATATATGCCCCTGCGGCGGAGAAACGCCGCTACTACCACTAGGCACTTGGTGAAAACCCGGGGTGCTGAGGACAGGCCAAAGGAGAATGCCTGGAACTGGAAATGGTTCTCCCGGAAGGAGAATCAAAGGAAGCCACAGTGGGCTGGGAGGATGGGAATATGAAGGTAAGCATCCTGCATATCCAGGGAGCAAGGGTAGGAGTCCCTGAAGAGTCAGCATGCGGAACTTCTTGTATGCTTTCCCTCCTACCGGTTCCTCCAAGGGCAAAGGAGGGAGCAGGAGGAGGGGAAGCAAGTCAGGACGCCGAGGGGAGTGGAGCTTCGGTTCCAGAGGCTGCTTTGGCGAACTTAGCCTGAGGAGCTTGGGCTCCAGAGCCAGTGGTGCATCTTTTGCCTTGACACTTGTTCTGGTTCTTGTTCCATCTTCTTTGGCGATGAAAGGGCTGTTTCTTTTGGTTTGTCCAATACATGGAGCATACATCTCTGAGGGACCTACTGCTCTCTTGCAGTCCTGTAATAATATCCCTCATGTCACCGCCAAAGAGGACAGGACCCCTGAAAGGCTCATCCAAGAGGGATGACTGAAGATCCTGTGCCAAACCTACAGGCGCAGCCATGCTAGGTGCTGAAGGCAGATTCGAGGCTGCAGCCCGAGCCACGAGTCCACAGAAACCTAGGTGGCCCGGAGTGCATGACGGTAGGGAAGATTTATTCATGCAAACCTTGTCCAGCAATTTAGCTCTAAGGTTTTCGGTCAGGGATGTCCTGAAGATCCTGCTCCAGTTCTGAGAAAGAGGACTTCTGAAAAGCCACCATGTGGGATTGTAGTTCAGTAACCAGATGGCGCAGGAGGAGGTGGGCAGAGTAGATCTTTCTACTGAACAGGTCAAGTTGTCTTGAGTCCTTGTCTGGTTGGGAGGAACTCAAGTGTTTAGGCTGAGCCTGAGCCAAGTTATACTGCTGGCTGTAATGAGTGAGAAGTCAGGTGAGAGATTCCTTCTGGGGGAAAGTAGGTTCTATCACCCTTCCTGGAGACAGCTGGTATGGAAGAAGGCTGTTGCCATATTGTGGAAACTAGATCCTCGTGCGGGCCCATTCAAGGAACGATGGGTAGAGGGTTCGCGGTGGGTAAGTCCCAATGTTCTGCAAGCCTTTTTTGCTGAGGATCTACCTCCTCGGATGGCCAGCCCCTTGCTGTTTGAATGGTTCTCAATAAATCCTCGAAAGAAGGATCCTCCGGAGGGGATTTTGGTGATTCTTTTGGTTGAGGTTCGACCAGTGAACGAGGTTCAAAGAGGTCAATACTGGAGTCCAAATCCGAATCTGAGGAATCTGACCCACTAGAAAGGGAGGGATCCACCCCTGTATCACCCAACTGAAGAGAACCAGCAGCACGTCCCAAAGGAACTGGAGTGAGAGGTGGTGCTCTGGGTAGAGGAATTCCTCCAAGTGGCTGGGACTGCCTCAGTTCTATAAGGAGTTGCGTCCTAGCATCCTGCCACAATGCCGGAATAGTTTCACGGTCAGATGGCGGTGGTGGAGGATTAGGTGGAGGCTGGTACCCAGGATGCCTGTCTCAAGGACGGGTAAGTGGGATGATGCCAGTAAGGGTACTGGTACCCTGCAAACCCCGAAGAATAACCTGACAGCGGGTACACGGATGGAGGATAACCCGGCATCAGGTATCCAGGCACCAGGTAACCCGGCACCGGGTCTTGCCTGAAAATAGGCAGGATTTGTCTAGTGCACTTACCCGGTCAACAAAAAACGAAATAAAATAAATAAAATATTAGACCAGTAGGTGCTCACATTCCACATTAGACAGGTAGGTGCTCACACTGCACATTAGATAGGTAAGGCCACATTGCACATTAGATAGGCAGGTGCTCACATTGTACATTAGATAAGTAGGTGCTCACATTCCACATTAGACAGGTAGGCGTTCACTCTGCACATTTGATGGGTAGGTACTACATTTCACATTAGATAGGTAGGCACTCACACTGCACATTAGATAGGCAGGTAGACTTTGACCCTCCATATGAGACAGGTAGGTGCTCACATTCCACATTAGATAGGTAGGCGCTCACATTGCACATTAGACAGGTAGGTGCTCACACTGCACATCAGACAGGTAGGTGCTCACATTCTACATTAGATAGGTAGGCGCTCACATTGCACATTAGATAGGTAGGCTTCGACCCTCCGTATGAGACAGGTAGGCGCTCACATTGCACATTAGATAGGTAGGTGCTCACATTCCACATTAGACAGGTAGGCACACACACTGCACATTAGATGGGTAGGTGCTCCATTTCACATTAGACAGGTAGGCACTCACGTGTGCACATGAGATAGGTAGGTGCTCACATTGTACATTAGATAGGTGGGAGCTCACACTGTACATTAGACAGGTAGGTGTTCACATTCCACATTAGATAGGTAGGCGCTCACATTGCACACTGGACAGGTAGGCGCTCATATTGCACAGTAGATAGGTAGGTGCTCACATTTCACATTACATAGGTAGGCACTCACATTGCATATGAGATAGATAGGCACTCACATTGCACATTAGATAGGCAGGCACTCACATTGCATATTAGACAGGTAGGTGCTCACATTGCTCATTAGACAGGTAGGTGTTCACATTGCACATTAGATATGCAGGCTTTGACACTCCATATTAGACAGGTAGGCGCTCACATTGCACATTAGATAGGTAGGTGCTCACATTCCACATTAGACAGGTAGGCTTTGACCCTCCGTATGAGACAGGTAGGCACTCACATTGCACAATAGACAGGTAGGTGCTCATATTACACATTAAACAGGTAGATGCTCACATTCCACATTAGATAGGTAGGCACTCACATTGCACAGTAGATAGATAGATAGGCGCTCACATTGCACATGAGATAGGTAGGTGCTCACATTCCACATTAGATAGGTAGGCACTCACATTGCACACTGGACAGGTAGGTGCTCATATTGCACATTAGATAGGTAGGCGCTCACATTGCACATTAGATAGGTAGGCTTTGACACTCCATATTAGACTGACAGGTGCTCACATTGCACATTAGACAGGTAGGCACTCACACTGTACATTAGACAGGTAGGTGTTCACATTGCACATTAGACAGGTAGGCACTCACATTCCACATTAGATAGGTAGGCTTTGACCCTCCGTATGAGACAGATAGGTGCTCATATTGCACATTAGATAGGTAGGCACTCACATTGCACATTAGACAGGTAGGTGGTCACAATGCATATTAGGTAGGCTTTGACTCTCCATATGAGACAGGTAGATGCTCATATTGCACATTAGATAGGTAGGCACTCACATTCCACATTAAATAGGTAGGGGTCACACTCCACATTAGATTATGTAGGCTTTAACACTCCATATTAGACCCGAGGTGCTCATATTGTACATTAACAGGTAGGTGCTCACCTCTACATTAGGACAAGGTAGGTGCTCACATTGCACATCAGACAGGTAGGTGCTCACATTCTACATTAGATAAGTAGCGCTCACATTGCACATTAGATAGGTAGGCTTTGACCCTCCGTGTGAGACAGGTAGGAGCTCACATTGCACATTAGACAGGTAGGCACTACATTCCACATTAGATAAGCAGGGTTACATTGCACATTAGATAGGTAGGCTTTGACACTCATATTAGACAGGTGAGGCTCACATTGCACATTAGATAGGAAGGGGTCACATTGCACATTAGATAGGTGGCTCTGACACTCCATATTAGACAGGTAGGTGCTCACATTCCACATTAGACAGATAGGCGCCCACACTGCACATTAGATGGGTAGGTGCTCACATTTCACATTAGATAGGTAGGCACTCACATCCACATTAGATAGGTAGGTGCTCACATTCCACATTACATAGGTAGGCACTTTCGCATTGCATATGAGATAGGTAGGTGCTCACATTGCACATCAGATAGGTAGGCATTCACATTGCACATGAGACAGGTAGGCACTCACATTGCACATTAGATAGGTAGGCGCTCACATTGCACATTAGATAGGTAGGTGCTCACACTGCACATTAGATAGGTAGGCGCTCACATTCCACAATAGATAGGTAGGTGCTCACATTTCACATCACATAGGTAGGCACTCGCATTGCATATGAGATAGGTAGGTGCTCACATTGCACATTAGACAGGTAGGCACTCACATTGCACATTAGATGGGTAGGCTTTGACCCTCCGTATGAGACAGGTAGGCGCTCACATTGCACATTAGATAGGTAGGGGTCACATTGCACATTAGATATGTAGGCTTTGACACTCCATATTTGACAGGTAGGTGTTCACATTGCACATTAGATAGGTAGGCACTCACATTGCACATTAGATAGGTAGGCGTTCATATTGCACATTAGACAGGCAGGCACCCACATTGCACATAGAAACATAGAATCTTATGGCAGATAAGGACCACTTGGCCCACCCAGTCTGCCCATTTCCCTACCTAATGGATAAGCTGCAGATCCTAGTTAACCAACAGCCTTTTTCCTCCTACCCCCCACTAGAATTGCCTTATGTCTGCCCCATGCATTCTTGAATTCCCCCACTGTTTTTGACTCCATGACCTCCTCAGGAAGGCTGTTCCATGCATACACAACCCTCTCCATGAAAAGATACTTTCTAACATTACTTCTGAGCCATCCCCCTTCTATCTTCAAATTGTGCCCCTTGTTCTTGCACATCTCTTTTTCTGACAGATGCTACCCTCTTGGACTTTGTTGATTCCATTGAGGTACTTGAAAGTTTCTATCATGTCCCCCCTCTCCCTCCTTTCTTCAAGGGTATACATATCAAACTCTTTTAATCTCTCTTTGTATGTCTTCTGGTGTAGACCCTGCAGCATTTTGGTCACCCTCCTCTGGACAGCCTCCACCTTTTCTATGTCTTTGCGAAGATGGGGTCTCCAGAACTGCATGCAGTACTCCAGATGGTGTCTCACCAACTGTCTGTACAGTGGGATAACTTCTTGTTTTCTACTGGTGATACCACTCCCTACGCATCCCAGTATCCCCCAGCCCTCCTTACTGCCTTCTCACATTGCTTTGCCCACCTTTAGGTCATCTCCATATAACTACCTCAGGTCCCTTTCCATTTCTGTTGCTGTCAGTATCTCCCCCCATTGTGTACTCTTCCTCTGGGTTTTTGTTTCCCAGATGCATTACTTTGCACTTCTTTGCATTGAATCTAAGCTGCCATACATTTGACCATTCCTCCAACCTTGCCAAATCCCTTCTCATCCTTTCCACCTCACCATGTGTATCAACCCTGTTGCAGATCTTTGTGTCGTCTGCAAAGAGATATACTTTTCCTTCCAGTCCCTCTGCCATATCATTTATTAAGACATTAAAAAGGACCGGACCCAGTACTTGAACCCTTCGGTACCCTACTAGTAACCCCCCCTTTCTTCAATGTGGACTCCGTTTACTATTACCCTTTACATTACATTCGACAGCTAGACGCTCGCATTCCACACTAGATAGGTAGGGGATTACACTCCACATTAGATAGGTAGGCGCTCATATTGCACATTAGGTGGGTATGGCTCAATTGCACATTAGACGGTAGGTTTCTCACTGCGGCCATTGCATTGCAGGTAGGCTCATACTGCACATTAGATAGGTTACGCCACTCACGCTGCATATGAGATAGGTAGGCACTCATATTGCACAGGTAGGTGCTCATATGCCGCATTAGACAGGTAGGCACTCATATTGCACTTTAGATAGATAGGTACTCACATTCCACATTAAACAGGTAGGCTCACATTGCACATTAGACAGGTAGGTGTTCACATTGCACATTAGACAGGTAGGCACTCACATTCCACACTAGACAGGCAGGGGCTCACACTGCACATTAGATAGGTACAGTAGGTGCTCACATTCCATATTAGACAGGAAGGTGCTTACACTGCACACTTATATTTATCAATACTTTATGTTAGAATGCACCATTGCCTCTGTTTATACAGCTTGACCCGGCTCTGGATTTCTCGGTGCATGTCAATGAGGTCTGTCGGTCCATCAATGCTAAAATTGGGGCCGGCTGTGGTGCACCACTCACTCACCCGACAGCGAGGAAATCGGTGGCCAGAGGTGTTCTACTCCCTCAACTCCTTTATGCCCTCCGGTTCCCTACCATGCCAATGCTAGTGTGCTCTGAAGTGGGACACTTCCTATAATAATATCAGCAAGGTTCGCATTATCAGCTCCTCGCCTAACTCATCACTGCCTGCTCTACCCTGGCTTAAACTGGTTGTCTCCCAAAGACCTCCGGTCATACACTCTAGGGTGTCTTGTTGACTCCCTTACTAGATCACCTCGTCCGGCCTCTCTGGGTGACATGCTTACCCCAGTCTCCCACTCTCGCTCACTTAGGTCCTCGTCTGTCCCAATGCTGTCGGTATGGCCCTGTGCCACCAAAATGGGTGAACAGGCTTTCTCCTATTTTGCCCCTAGGTTCTGGAACTCGCTCCCCCCTCAGGTAAAAAAACTCCCCCTCCCACCTTCTTTAAGCTGCCTTCTCCTCTCTCTCACCTCTATGCCCTAGGTAACCGCCACTGCACATAACCAGAAACCACCACCAAAGGTGCCATGATATTTAGTATTACTTACTTTGTTGTATCTTATTTGTGTGTCTTCCTTTTCCTCCAAGCTTGGCTAAATGACTGATTGAGCGAGCTCCTCTTCATGCCAGTCCTACCTCTGATTTGTTACTTTACTGTTTTGCCTTATTGGTGACTGTATAAATGTCTGTGTGCCCAATACACTGATGTATCTCAACCCAGTCTGTAATGAGTGCACCTAAGTTGTTGTTTTGAACTTGCAAAGATGTACATTAATAAATAAAAATATTAGATAGGTAGGCGCTCACATTAGATAGGAAGGCGCTCACATTGCACATAAGATAGGTAGGCGCTCATATTGCACATTAGACAGGTAGGTGCTCACATTAGATAGGCAGGCGCTCACACTGTACATTAGACAGGTAGATGCTCACATTGCACATTAGATAGGTAGGCGCTCACACTGCACATTAGATAGGAAGGCGCTCACACTGCACATTAGATAGGAAGGCGCTCACACTGCACATTAGATAGGAAGGTGCTCACATTGCACATTAGAAGGTACTCACATTCCGCAGATAGGTAGGCATTCACATTCCCGCAATAGATAGGCGCTCACGTTGCACATCAGATAGGAAGGTGCTCACATTGCACATTAGAAGGTACTCACATTCCGCCTCAGATAGGTAGGCGATCACATTCCCACAATAGATAGGCGCTCACATTGCACATTAGATAGGTAGGCACTCACATTGCACATTAGATAGGTAGGCGCTCACATTGCACATTAGAAGGTACTCACATTCTGCATCAGATAGGTAGGCGCTCACATTCCCGCAATAGATAGGCGCTCATATTGCACATTAGATAGGTAGGCGCTCACATTGCACATCAGAGAGGTAGGGGCTCACATTCCACATCAGAGAGGAAGGGGCTCACATTCCACATTAGACAGGTAGGCACTCACATTGCACATTAGACAGGTAGATGCTCACATTCCACATTAGATAGGTAGGTGCTCACAGTCCATATTAGACAGGCAGGCGCTTACATTGCACATTAGGCTGGCAGGCGCTCACATTCCACATTAGATAGGTAGGTGCTCACAGTCCATATTAGACAGGCAGGCGCTCACATTGCACATTAGATAGGTAGGCGCTCACACTGCACATCAGAGAGGTAGGCGCTCACATTGCACATCAGAGAGGTAGGCACTCACATTTTTTTTTTCTTTTAGTCTTTTGGTAACCGGGTAAGACCCACTAGGCATAAGTGCCTGTTATCAGGGGCGACCTGGAACCACTGGGTGGTTAAGTGACTTGCTCAGAGTCACACAGTATGTAAGTGGAGATTGAGAGAATCATACCAAGGTCTGGCCTGCTTGATGTACCAAGCTCATTCAGAGCTCGTTATTTTAACCTCTAGGCTAAGCTGCCAACCCATTCTGCATTAGATAGGTAGGCGCTCACATTGCACATTAGATAGGTAGGTGCTCACATTCCACATTAGATAGGTAGGTGCTCACATTCCACATTAGATAAGTAGGACTAGGTAGACATGATAGGACAAGTGGCCTTTTACTGGTTGCAAATGTTTCTCTGTCCCAGCACCTCCCAGCACGAGTTACTGGAGAAAATAATTTAGGAGCACTGACTGTGGGGAGCTCTAACCCCTCCAGTCCTAGCCACTGCTGCCAGTGTGAAGCACCCAGACAATGTGAGAGGACACTGAATGTGAGGGACCTTATAGCTACACAAGCCCCAGTCACACTCAGCAGGTGCCACTGTAAACAGTGGTGTAGGGGCCCAACTGCTAGTGAGTTCAGAACGACTGCAGCCGTGAGCCACACCCAGCAGGAGGTGCTGCAAACAATGATGCACCAGCTGCTGAGGAGTTCACAGCTACTCCACTCCAAGAAAAAGTCATTGAAGGTAATGGCATCTCTGAGCACTGCTTGTGGAGAAGATGGCTGCACCAGTTACAGCTCCCATCTCTCCCAACCATTGCCAAAGTGTGGTTCTGCTGTCCAGGAGCTCACCGCTCTCCCAAAAGCCAGCAGCAGCCTTGGGAAATCTGAATGCTTCTCAAGTTCCAGGCTCTGGTGGCAGCAGCTCAAGAAAAGCCAAACGTCTGAACATGAGACAGAGTTGCCTTTAACATAAGTACAATGTGAGAGATGGTTGGAGACCCTAGAGTTCAATCTCCTGTTGGGGACACTGTGACGCAGGTGCATTTTAGTCTCTCTCTGCCTTTCGATAAGTCCCAGCTGTCATCTCATTAGAAATGTCCCAAGTATCTCTGAGAGAATACTGCTGACTAAAGATGGGGCCGTACCAATGTTAAGAAAAAGAACCCCTTAGAATCACTACAGTTCCCCAATTCAGACCCCAAAAAGAACTTCCTCTTAAAGGAAAACCACACGTACATATGTTTAGTTTAGTTTATTGTTCTAGGAATTACTACCTTTGAGCCAGAGGCTCTTTTACAAAGGTTCCACATCAATTAGGTACAGTACAAAAAAGGTTACATAGATAACACAACAATTTGTGTTGTGTCAAGAGCGAGAAAACATATACAAATACATATCAACATACGTAGCCACCATAAACAGGCCATTCCAAAAGTCATGAGCTGTTTATTAGTTGTCGTGGGTATTATATTTTTATATTTGAAAACCTTTATTTTATTTATTGAAAAGTTTCACGAGGAAAGGAACACTGAGCAGCAATTGCTCGTTTCCAGGTGCATCCTGGGGAGAGGAGCATCAGACCATATTTAAAATAACATTCAGTAACACACGCAATGGTACAATCATACAATATAGAGCTTACCGTTCGTGAAGTGCTTTATAACATTTCAACAGTTATCTGCAGAGCTACACATAGATACATAGACAGTGTCGGCAGATAAGGGCCTATGGCCCACCCAGTCTGCCCATTTGAGCTTTGTAAGTTCAGTTTATGTTTCAAGAAGTCTGTTGCCCCGCACTTCTGACCTCCAGAATTCCTTTTATGTCTATCCCATGCATTCTTAAATCCCATGATTGTTTCAGCCCCACCACTTCCTCTGGCAGGGTGTTCCACTTGTCCACCACCCGTTCTGTGAAGAAATTCTTCCTCATGTTTCCTTTGAATCGTCCTCCTCCAACTTCATCCCATGCCCTCTAGTCCTGGAACATCTTTTCGTTTAAAAATAGTGTATTCCTGCCCCTGTTCCTCCTGTGAGAGATACTTGTATGTCTCTATCATATCCCTCTCTCCCTCCTCTCCTCCAGGGAGTACATGTTCAGTTCCTTCAACCTGTCTTCATAGGACTTGTGATGCAATCCATGCACCATCTTGTTGCCCTCCTCTGAACCTTCTCTACCCTGTCTATGTCCTTACGTAGGTATGGTCTCCAGAACTGTGCACTGTACTCCAGGTGGGGGCCTCACTAGTGTCTTGTATAGCGGAATTATGACCTCTTTTTCCTGCTGGTGATGCCCCTGCCTATACATCCCAGCATCCTATTTGCTTTACCTGCTGTCTTGTCACACTGTTTCCCTACCTTGAGGTCATCAGAGATGATAACCCCAAGATCCTTTCCTGCTCGGGTGCATGCTATATCCTCACCCCCAACTGATATATTGTGCCAGCGCTTTTTGTGTCCCATATCATTATCTTGCACTTCTTTGCATTGAATTTCAACTGCCAAACCCTGACCATTCTTCAAGTTTCTGCAGGTCCTTCTCATTCTGTCTACACCCTCTGGTGTGTCTACTCTGTTACAGAGCTTGTGTCATCAGCGAACAGTGAAATTCTGCTTTCTAGGTCCTGTGCAATGTCACTGATGAAGATGTTGAAAAGAACCGGTCCCAGCACTGATCCCTGTAGAATCTTCACTGGTCACTCTTCCTCTGTGGGAGTGACAGCCATTTACCACCACCTCTGTGTCCTGCCACCCAGCCAGTTACCTACCCACCACACACTGTCCTGCCCACACCCATATTCCCAGTTTGTGAATAGTCTTCTATGTGGCACAGTGTCAAAGGCCTTGCTGAAGTCCAGATAGGCCATGTCCACTGCTCTCCCCTGATCCACCTCTCTAGTCACCCAGTCAAAAATTCAATGAGGTTGGTCTGACATGCCTCCCCTGGTGAAACCATCTGCCTTGGGTCCTGTAGTCCATTGACAACAATGTTCCACCAATCTCTCCTTCAGTAGTGCTTCCATGATCTTCCCCACTACTGAGGTGAAGCTGACTGGTCTGTAGTTCCCTGCTTCCTCTTTGTTCCCACTTTTGTATAAGGGGACTACATCTGCTGTCCTCAGTCTTTGGGTACCTCCCTGTTTCCAGTGATCGGCCAAACAGGATGGCCAGAGGTTCAGCCACCATCTCTTAGTTCTTTAAGGACTCTGGGTGCACCCATCTGGCCCCATTGCTTTATCAACTCTTATTATTTCCAGTTCCTTCAGGACTCTTTCTCGTGTAAAGGGACTTGTGTCCATTTCTGCACCATTCTCACCCCTTGTACTCCCTTCAGACCCATTACCATCCTCTTCCTCAGTAAAGACTGAGCAGAAATACCTGTTCAATATGTCAGCTTTACTCTTGTCATCCTCCACGAGGCCCCCATCCTCCCCCTTCAGTCTCACTATCCCTCCCTCTCTCTGACTTTCTTTTTTCACTTATGTACCTGTAAAAGGTTTTGTCCCCTCTACCCACTGATTTTGCAATGTGTTCTTCTGTCTGAGCTTTGGCTTCCCTTACTGAGCTCCCCTGCCTCCTTTGCTTCTCCTGGTACTTCTCTCTATCCCCTTCTGCCTGTGTCTTTTGTATTGCCTGAATGCAATCTTTTTGGCTTTCACTTTCTTTGCTACCTCTTTGGAAAACCATAATGGTCTCCTCTTCCTTTTCCTTTTGCTAACTTGCTTAATGCATAATTCTGTTGTTCTTGTAATCCTCATTTTAAATACTGCCCACTGTTCCTCAACCCCTGATTCCTGTCCCATTCCCTTAATGCCTCTTTCAAGTATCTCCCATTTTCCCAAAGTCTACCCCCTAAAATCCAGGATCGTGTTTTGTGTGGTTTGGTTCTGCTCTTTCTGTGATTTCAAACCACAATGACTGGTGGTCACTGTTCCCCAGGTGCTCTCCTGTTACCCCATCACACTGTCCCTGTTTGTGAGCACAAGGTCCAGTATTGCCTTCTGCCGGTTGGTTCCATGCCAGTTGCTTGAGAAAGGCACCCTGAAGGGAGTCCAGGATAAATCTGCTCCTAGTTGATGCTGCTGCTGGGATGCTCCAGTCCACGCCTGGAATACTGGAAGTCTCCAACCAGTACTACCTCACCCTTGTCTGCCATCCTTTGGATGGCTAGCATCAGCTCTCATCTGTTTCTTCCTCCTGGGCTGGTGGTCTATAGACCACACCTGTGCGGATGGCTGTTCCCATTTTCCTTTCCAGCTTAACCCACAGGTATCTCTCCCATTTTGTTCCTCCTGGATCTCTGTGGCCCTTATGTCTTTTTTCACATACAGTGCCACCTCCTCCTTCCTGCCTGCTTTGTCTCTTCTGAATATGTTGTAGCCAGGTATGGCCATCTCCCAGTCATGGTTATCATTACACCAGGTTTCAGTGATGGCCACAATGTCCAGGTCTGACTGCACCATGACAGCCTCCAGATCTTCCATCTTATTGCTAAGGCTCCTGGTATTTGCACATGGCTTTCCATGATTTGACCTCCTAGACTGTTTCGCTGTTCTACTCAGCCCCTTCCTTGGTTGTCCTTTATCCCTGGTTCTCCTTGCTGTCTGCCCTTCTGCTGAATTTTGCCCCTTTCTGCCTATCCACCTCTTGGGCACTAATCTCCATCTTTTGCACACTGCTTTGCAGAGATAGCCCTCCTCTGGTTCACTGGTTCCACTGCTAGCTGTGGGGGTGAGCAAGTAGGTACACTCCTTGCTGGCCTGCCACTTTCGCTAGTTTAAATGCTATCAATGTAGCATTTAAACTTATCATTGAGTGCTTGATTCCCTCCAGGATGGATGCAGGCGTTGAAGCAGACAAACCTCCATCCCTCCAGGTGGGTCCCCAGTCACCAATGAATCCAAACCCTTCCTCACAGCACCAGTTCTTCAAACCATGAGCAAAGTCTCGGTGCATGCACTCCTATGCTTTCCCTTGCCTCTCGCAGGTAGTACTTCTGAGAAAGTGACAGAAGTAGCTACTTGCTCCCTCCCCAATTTCCTAAACATAGTAATGTTTCTTTGTCTCAGTGTCTTTAATAAACAGTTTAATGATAAAAAAAGGAAAAGAAAAACTACACAAGCAACTAAAAACCCTCCTCAAAGGCTAACCTTTCTAATTGGCCATTTCATTTATTAGAATTTTTTTCCATACCTGATTCTTGTATACTGAATTACTCCTGTATAGGGCTACTTTTTGATGCTGAAAATAGGTTTCCAAGATGGGGGACTAGACTGATCTGCGAGGTCGACCTATCTGCTGGGTTTAGTATGGTAAACATTTTTCTGCAACTGTGTAGCTTGTTTTTGTGTCCAGTTCCAACCACAAAGACAGATTATATGTCTGGTGTTGGTCACAAAACAGATTTTTCCATCTAATTTGGGCAACAAAATAAATCTCACTGAAACTGATCAGGTAAAAGGGGGTTCATTTATATGTGAGATCGACTTTCATAGTGCTCCGCAACTGACAGTACTTTGATACGACTGCCCACTTGTTTATTTGATGAACAATCTCACCACTGATGCCAATTTAGTTACTCGCTATTTTGTTATTTACTTATATAGAGAGGATAATGAATGGAAACAGTTAATAACAACGTGTGTTCTTCAAGAGATTGTTATGCCAACCTAGTAAACCTCGGTTTAAGCTTAGTAAAGGTTTACCATTGGCATGACAACCTCGAGAAGGCAACTTAACATTGTTGGTAAATGTTGTCCATTCATTGTCTTTTATAGTGTATGGGCAGCATTTAAACACCAACGCTGAGTTCCCCTCCTCGCACTCCAGGCTATCCCGCCTGACTCTCCTCAGCAAGCCTGACTGATTTCAAATTCCACCCCCCGCCATGTTCAAACCCGATCTGTTCCTGCTCCAACACAGACTATATATATAAAATATCTACATATTTAAAAAAAATAATAAGTTAATTCATTGCGATCATGAACCAGCCCCCTGAATGTATGTGCACCTTTTTTATCCCGCAGTGCCTCTCTCAGTCCAGGTCATTCACGCTGTGGCTCTCCAGGTTCTTCGGGGATGGCATTCATTAGAAGCTGACATGCGGGAAGACCAACAGATGCGCATGCCCAAAGTTGCTGAGGTTGTTATGCCATCGTCGTGATGTACCCAAGAGGGTGTAATAACCTCCTGACATCACAGTAGCATAACAAGGAGAGGAATTCATCAAATTCCATTCTTAATAAAACCTCTCCCATACATTGTGCGTATTTAATTGCATATTTATAGTTCTTATATTTTGCTGCTACATTATTTATTTGTACAGTCCAACAGATATCTCATCCATTGCATAGGACTTACATGTTTACGTGACATTCTTACTTCTTATTTTATTATATTTAGATCAAAATGACCCATCACTGCACCTCTACAATGCTGTCAATTGGCTCTCTTTAGAGGATAGACTGAACAGTAAAATCTTGATATTTCCTTACAAAATGTGCAGTATTTTGGTCTTTTGTTCAACAGCATTGTCTTCCCTTTTCAGAGATTTGTTATTTTGTGTAATACTAGACTCACCACTGGTAATTTCTTTTCAGTTCCATTTCTGTCATACAATACAGGGGCAATTCTCCCTCTCTTATAGGGCAGTTAAACTTTTTAACAGCTTATCATCATCCTTGGTCCAATGCCCGACTCTGATGCTTTTTTACAAATAACTTAAAATGTTACCTACTCAACAGAAATGTATGCAAGTGATTTTCATTCTTTGTTTCTTTTAACACTGTATATGTTGAATTTTACTGTTTGCTTAACCCTTGCTGTGCCGTGAACTGATATATCAGTCCAGAATTCCTATACAATCTAATTCTGTTGGCAGCCTAAGGGTTAATTTACGTCTGTCTGTCTGTCTGTCACTGGATGCTTGTGAAAATGGCCAATTTTGCTCACATGCCTTTCCAGTATAAAAAACATGAAATTAGATTCGGTGTACAGATGGTGTGGGGATATATTTGTAGTTATTTCTAGTGGATTTAGACAATTATTAGGCACTTTGCTATATGGTTACATTACTGTATATAAGATATCCCTGGGTATGCGTGCCTGCACTATTTTTGATGTACGTGTCTAGGAATATTTTACAATATACATTAGCATATTAATGAGGTAGGGCTATTTAACAGAATCTTTTGCATTAGCTTAATGTACTGAGACAGCGTCATTGTGATACGAAATGTTAACGATGCGTCATATGGGGGTCCTACTAGTTTTATTTTACAATGAATGGGAATTTTATCGCTTCCTAACTTTGGAATATTACTGTGTCTTTGCCGTACAGCCGTTTTTTCGCTTGATCCTGCAGTGCTTCCGCTCTTCAGCTCCATCTTTAAGTGTCTTCAGCTGCCACCTTCCTAGCAACTGTAAACAGCTTGCACTCCATGCTGCTATCTCAGCACTGTAAAGCAAGGTTTCGCTGCTCACTGTACACAAATACAGTATTCATGGCTGACTGTGCCAGTGCTTTGCTGCACATTATCTGTGCACAGTGAGCTGCAGAGCCCCGCTTTACACTGCTGAGTGGGACGCATGGAGTACAAACTTTTTACAGTAAGCAAAGCTGAATTAAGTAGCATAGTGCAAGAATTTGGTATGCAATGCGAGAGAGTTAGCGCAGTGTAGGGTTACCACTCACGACGCTGGACACCCAGTTTTAGGAAACAGACCGAGTCACCCGGGGCTGACTGGGGAGGATGAAATGGCCCAGGAGGATGCTCCCCCAGGAGTGCTGCAGTCCCGATCACTGCAGCATGAGTGCATTTGGGAATGCCCTAAGTGGTGCAAGCCCAAAGGGGTGGAAGTGAGGGGAGACAAAGGCAGCTTGCAGCCTGGACACCTGTTGCGTGTCTAGCCATGTATTCACGGCTCAGTATCTCAGGGAAGAACAACCTAGGGAGAAAACCCTCCCTGTGCAGCTGGCTAATGCCAGCCAATTCAGGCACTGCACCCACCCTGCTCAGCATTTATTCATTTATACATATCAGACTTACAATCCTTTGAGTCATGGACTCATTTCCAAAGGCTCCCGTCAAGTATACAGAGACAATCACAGGACTACATGGTTACAGAACATACACAATAGTAGCACATCTGGTGCAATACTAGCAGTGTACAGGCAGGGTTGTAATGGCAGCCCTCTACATCAGCCTGCCCCTGACGTCCCGTATGGTATAAAAGGGGCAGTCCCCAAGTCCATCTCCAGTTCTTTTCACCACCATGACCGCGTAAGTCGGACCTCCGCGGATACCTTCAGCCAGTCGACCGCCATTCTGATTGGGTCAACCCTTTCTGCTTCATGATATTTTTAGTTAAACCCCCACTTTTTATAATTGCTTAACATTCTGTAAAATGTGTTGATGTTGCTGGTTGTTTTATCTGCTTTCTGTCTTACTATAACTGAAATGCATGCTAACAGTTCATTATAGTCAGGCATGTTTGGTTTCAAATCCTTGCTCTACTCTTGCTGCATACTTCCTGAACATTAGGAGCACCCCCAGACAGTGCAGCTGCTCATAATGCAATAGTTCTCTCCTCCCACTGCATCAAGAGTGGCTAGACAGTGTTGGGGGTGTTCCCAAGTCCAGGACACGTGCAATGGGAGTTGATCAAAGACTCAAAACAAACATGTTTTGTGTGGTAATACCACTATGGTTGGCAGCCTGTTTTTCAATTTTCAAAAAGAAAAAGGGAATTACAATCAAACTGACCAGTTACAAAAGCAAGTTCTCCATAATGTGAGTGATCATCAAATGTGTTTTATAGACTAGAGACACCCTGAAACCAACTTTAACTAGAGAGAGAGCTAGAGAAAGCAACATCAAACCGTAGACATGCTGCTAGGGGGGACTAACAGGGGGTGGTCCAACAAATAAACTGATACACACCTGAGTTTTCTTCATCCGAACTGCATGTCCAAGGTGCTGTTCACTTCCTCCTCCTCACTTGGCTTTATGTCTGCAAATGTCCAAAGGAAAACAAAATCAGAATCCAAGGAGAACTGGAGGCCACTCCTCTTATCCACCCAGTTAGTTCTGGAACCAGTCTGCATCCCCCACCCACCCACCCCATGGTTATCCTGCTATGGGGATTCACTACAGAGCACAGGTGTGAGACCCCCTACTGCTACATGGGCCCAGAGTTTGAATCCCAGGGCTGTGACTTACTATAGTGCAGCACTGTGCAGACCCACTGCTACAATAATGGGCCCCCCGAGTTTGAATCCCAGCACTGTTACTCACTATAGTACACTGGTGTGGAGACCCACTGCTACTACAAGGGCCCCGAGTTTGAATCCCAGTGCTGTGATACATTATAGTACACTGGTGTGGACAACCACTGCTACTACAAGGGTCCTAAGACTGAATCCCAGTGCTGTGACTCACTATAGTGCACTGGTGTGAGACCCACTGCTACTACAAGGGCCCTGAGTTTGAATCCCAGCCTATGACTCATTATAGTGTACTGTGTGGAGACCAACTGCTACCACAAGGCCCGAGTCTGAATCCCAGTGCTGTGACTCACTATAGTGCACTGGTGTGGAGATCCTCTGCTACCAAGAGGGCCCTGAGTTTGAATCCCAGTGCTGTGACTCACTATAGTGCACTGGTGTGGAGATCCTCTGCTACCACGAGGGCCCTGAGTTTGAGTCCCAGTGCTGTGACTCACAAGAGTGCACTGGTGTGGAGACCCACTGCTACTACAAGGGCCCTGAGTTTGAATCCCAGCGCTATGACTCATTATAGTGCACTGGTGTGGAGACCAACTGCTACTACAAGGGCCCGGAGTCTGAATCCCAGTGCTGTGACTCACTATAGTGCACTGGTATGGAGATCCTCTGCTATCAAGAGGGCCCTGAGTTTGAATCCCAGTGCTGTGATCACGAGAACAGCTGCACGGGAGTCTGAGCTGGACATCGTTGTCCACCTAGGAACAAATGACTTGGCTCATCATGAGATTAGAGCAGTGCAGAAGGACTTTGTAGAATTGGGGAGGGGCGTAAGACAAGTAGCACACACAGTATCCTTCTCAGAGGCACTGCCTGTCAATGGCATGAGTGAGGCGAGGGTACTTTGCACCATGTAGTTTAATGAATGGTTGAAAAAATGGTGTGGAGCACAGGAGTTTGGCTTGATTAGGGACTGGGGTTCAACCTGGAGGGACACCAGCCTATACTGGCAGGACGGTCTGCATCTGTCCAGGAAGGGAACAAGTCTTTTGAGCAATCGGTTTAAATGCTTCATTGGCAAGCTTTTAAACTAGTCAAGGGGGGAGGCACTGATAAGCAGCAGGAAAATCCCAGCCTCTCCCTACAAAACACGGTACTAAATGAGAAAAAGACCGAGGTAGAAAGGTCAGTGGGGGATGCTGCAACAGAAGGTAAAGCCATCAAAAAATGGAGAGCAATGACTACCAATGCCCGTATTCTGGGTAACAAGCTTCCTGAATTAGTGGCCTTGATGGAGGAGGAACATCTGGATATCGTGGCAGTCACAGAAACATGGTACACACAAAACCATGACTGGGACGTAAACATACCAGGATACACTATCTACAGGAGGGACAGGGAGGGTAAAAGAGGAGGAGGAGTAGCTCTTTACATAAGGGAAGGAATCAAAGCAACAGAACAAAAGGGTAAACAGGGAGGAGAAGAAGCACTGTGGGTAAATTTGGAGACCGCAAGCACCACAATCCGCTGGGGGTTGTATATAGAACCCCTTCTCAGGGGAGGAAATGGACAAGGAAATGATAGAACGATACTTAGAATGGCAGAAAAGGGAGATATTGCTGATGGGTGATCTGAATATGCCAGATGTTGACTGGAGTGCAGTTGCAGCAGCCACTTCAAAGAGTGGGTTATTCTAGATGCCCTACAGGGGCATGCCTTAAACAACTAGTATTGGAGCCCACTCGAGAGGGAGCAATCTTAGACCTGGTTCTTTCAAATGGAGATGAAGAGAGGATCACAGATGTAGAAGTGGGTAGCCATCTGGGAACTAGCGACCATTTAACAGTATGGTTCACAATAAACACAGCAATAGAGTCAAGCCATACAAAGAAAAAGGTACTGGATTTTAGGAGGGCTGACTTTGCCAAAATGGGTGAGTGCCTAAGGAATGCGCTAGCAAATGGGCAGGAAGGAGGGGTGAAAGAACGATGGGGAATAATAAAAACTGCCATCACAGAGGTAACAAGCCTTTGTGTGAAGCAAATAAACAAAACGAAACAATGTAAGAAACCACTATGGTTCTCAAAGGAAGTGGCAGTGAAGGTTCAAGAGAAAAAGAAAGCATTCAGGAAGTACAAGGAATCACAGAAGGAGCAGGACAGAGAACTGTATCAGTTAAAGCAAAAGGAAGCTGGGAAGACAGTCAGAACAGCAAAGGCCCAAACAGAGGAAAAGATAGCCAACTCAGTTAAGAAGAGGAATAAAACCTTTTATAGGTGTACAGAGAGCAAAGGAAGACCAAGGAGGATAGTGAGGTTTAATAAGGGAGGGAGGGTGGGCAGAGGTGACTGTGAAAAGGCAGAGATTCTAAACAAATATTGTTGCTCAGTATTTACAAAGGAAGAGGGGGAGGTACCTAAAACAAACAGTAGAAACACCTGGATACAGAAGTTGATACCAGCCCATTTACAGAAGAAATGGTTCTGAAAGAACTCTTAAAACTGGAGGTGGACAAAGCAATGGGGCCTGATGGAATTCATCCCAGAATTCTAAAAGAACTAAGGGTAGAACTAGTGACACCACTGACTACACTCTTTAACAAATCATGGGAGGATGGGGTGGTACCTGAGGACTGGAGGAGGGCAGATGCGATTCCCCTTCACAAAAGTGGGAGCAAGGCAGAAGCAGAAACTACAGACCTGTTAGTTTAACCGGTGGTAGGAAAGCGATGGAATCACTTCTGAAGGAAAGAACTGTCTAGTATCTAGAGGCCAGAGGGGCACAGGACCCAAGGCAGCATGGATTCACAGCGGGAAGGTCATGCCAGACAAATCTGATAGACTTATTTGACTGGGTGACAAAAGTAATAGATCAGGGAAGGGCTGTGGACATGGCCTACCTAGACTTTAGCAAGGCATTTGACACAGTCCCACACAAAAGATTAATATACAAGTTAGCCAGCCTGGGAGTGGGTCCCAAGATTACAGCCTGGGTAAAGAATTGGCTAGAGAATAGGACACAGAGAGTAATAGTAAATGGAGTCCACTCTGAAGAAAGGGGGGTTACTAGTGGGGTACCGCAGGGTTCAGTATTAGGACCGGTCCTCTTCAATGTCTTTACAAGCGACATTGCAGAGGGACTGGAAGGAAAGGTATGTCTCTTTGCAGATGACACAAAGATCTGCAACAGAGTTGATGCACAAGGTGGGGTGGAAAGGATGAGAAGGGACTTGGCAAGGTTAGAGGAGTGGTCAAATGTATGGCAGCTTAGATTCAATGCTAAGGAGTGCAAGGTAATGCACCTGGGAAACAAAAACCCAGGGGAAGAGTACACAATGGGGGGTGAGATACCAACAACAACAAAAATGGAAAGGGACCTGGGGGTAGTCATATCAGATGACCTAAAGGTGGGCAAGCAATGTGAAAGGGCAGCAAGAAGGGCTGGGGTGATACTGGGATGCATAGGGAGAGGCATCACCAGTAGAAATCAGGAAGTTATTATCCCTCTGTACAGACAGCTGGTCAGACCCCATCTGGAGTACTGCATGCAGTTCTGGAGACCCAATCTCCGCAAAGACATAGACAGGATGGAAGCTGTCCAGAGGAGGGCAACTAAAATGGTGCAGGGTCTGCACTGGAAGATATATGAAGAGAGACTTTAGGAGCTTAATATGTATAGCCTCGAGGAAAGGAGGGAGAGGGGGGACATGATAGAAACTTTCAAGTACCTCAAGGGAATCAACAAAGTCCAAGAGGGTAGCATCTTTCAAAAAAAGAGGTGTGCAAGAACAAGGGGGCACAATTTGAAGATGGGGGTGCGGCTCAGAGGTAATTTAAGAAAGTATTTTTTCACAGAGATGGTCGTGGATGCATGGAACGGCCTTCTGGAGGAGGTTGTGGAGTCAAAAACAGTGGTGGAATTCAAGCATGCATAGGACAGTCATAAGGTAATTCTAAGGGGTGGGGGTAGGAAGAAGTAGGCTGCTGGTTAACTAGGATCTGCAGCTTATCCATTAGGTAGGGAAATGGGCAGATTGGGTGGGCCAAGCGGTCCTTATCTGCCATCAAATTCTATGTTTCTATGATTCACTATAGTGCACTGGTGTGGAAACCCACTGCTACTACAAGGGCCAGAGTCTGAATCCCAGTGCTGTGCATCACTATAGTACACTGGTGAAGTGACCCTCTGCTACTACAAGGGCCATGAGTTTGAATCCCAGCACTGTGACTCACTATAGTGCAATGGTGTGAGACCCACTGCCTACAAGGGCCGTGAGTCTGAATCCCAGTTCTGTGACTCACTAAGTGCACTGGTGTGGAGACCCTCTGCTACTGCAGGCCCTGAGTTTGAATCCCAATTCTGTGACTCACTACAGTGCACTGGTGTGTAGATCAACTGCTATTACAAGGGCCTGGAGTCTGAATCCCAGTGCTGTGACTCACTATAATGCACTGGTGTGAAACCCACTGCTACTACAGGGCCTGGAGTCTGAATCCCAGTGCTGTATCACTATAGTACACTGATGTTATGTCCTCTGCTACTACAAGGGCTCGATTTGAACCCCAGTGCTGTGACCCACTACAGTGCACTGGTGTGGAGACCCACTGCTTCTGAGGCCTGATTTGAATCCCAGTGCTGTGACTCACTTTATGGTGCAGTACTGTGAGACCCACTGCTACTACAAGGTCTCCACACCAGTGCACACTATAGTGAGTCACAGCGCTAGGATTCCAACTCAGGGCCCTTGTAGTAGCAGAGGGTCTCCACACCAGTGCACTATTGTGAGTCACAGCACTGGGATTCCAACTCAGGGCCCTTGTAGTAGCAGAGGGTCTCCACACCAGTGCAACATAGTGAGTCACAGTGCTAGAATTCAAAGTCATGGCCCTTGTAATAGCAGTGGGTCTCCACACCAGTGCAATATAGTGAGTCACAGTGCTGGGATTCCAACTCAGGGCCCTTGTAGTAGCAGAGGGTCTCCACACCAGTGCAATACAGTGAGTCACAGTGCTAGAATTCCAACTCAGGGCCCTTGTAGTAGCAGAGGGTCTCCACACCAGTGCAATATAGTGAGTCACAGTGCTAGAATTTAAACTCATGACCTTGTAATAGCAGAGGGTCTCCACCCAGTGCAATATAGTGAGTCACAGTGCTGGAATTCCAACTCAGGGCCCTTGTAGTAGCAGTGGGTCTCCACACCAGTGCAATATAGTGAGTCACAGTGCTGGGATTCCAACTCAGGGCCCTTGTAGTAGCAGAGGGTCTCACACCAGTGCAATACAGTGAGTCACAGTGCTGAATTCCAACTCAGGGCCCTTGTAGTAGCAGAGGGTCTCCACACCAGTGCAATACAGTGAGTCACAGTGCTAGAATTCCAACTCAGGGCCCTTGTAGTAGCAGTGGGTCTCCACCAGTGCAACATAGTGAGTCACAGTGCTGGAATTCAAACTCATGGCCCTTGTAGTAGCAGTGGGTCTCCACACCAGTGCAATACAGTGAGTCACAGTGCTGGAATTCCAACTCAGGGCCCTTGTAGTAGCAGAGGGTCTCCACACCAGTGCAATACAGTGAGTCACAGTGCTAGAATTCCAACTCAGGGCCCTTGTAGTAGCAGAGGGTCTCCACACCAGTGCAATATAGTGAGTCACCAGTGCTAGAATTTAAACTCATGACCTTGTAGTAGCAGTGGTCTCCACACCAGTGCAATATAGTGAGTCACAGTGCTGGAATTCCAACTCAGGGCCCTTGTAGTAGCAGAGGGTCTCCACACCAGTGCAATATAGTGAGTCACAGTGCTAGAATTCCAACTCAGGGCCCTTGTAGTAGCAGAGAGTCTCCACACCAGTGCAATATAGTGAGTCACAGTGCTAGAATTCAAACTCAGGACCCTTGTAGTAGCAGGGGTCTCCACACCAGTGCAATATAGTGAGTCACAGTGCTAGAATTCCAACTCATGGCCCTTGTAGTAGCAGAGGGTCTCACACCAGTGCAATATAGTGAGTCACAGTGCTGGGATTCCAACTCAGGGCCCTTGTAGTAGCAGTGGGTCTCACACCAGTGCAATATAGTGAGTCACAGTGCTAGAATTCAAACTCATGGCCCTTAGCAGCAGTGGGTCTCCACACCAGTGCAATATAGTGAGTCACAGTGCTGGGATTCCAACTCAGGGCCCTTGTAGTAGCAGTGGGTCTCCACACCAGTGTACTATAGTGAGTCACAGTGCTAGAATTCAAACTCATGGCCCTTGTAGTAGCAGTGGGTCTCCACACCAGTGCAATATAGTGAGTCACAGTGCTAGAATTCAAACTCATGGCCCTTGTAGCAGCAGTGGGTCTCCACACCAGTGCAATATAGTGAGTCACAGTGCTGGGATTCCAACTCAGGGCCCTTGTAGTAGCAGAGGGTCTCCACACCAGTGCAATATAGTGAGTCACAGTGCTAGAATTCCAACTCAGGGCCCTTGTAGTAGCAGAGAGTCTCCACACCAGTGCAATATAGTGAGTCACAGTGCTAGAATTCAAACTCAGGGCCCTTGTAGTAGCAGTGGGTCTCCACCGGTGCACCTGCTACTCTGCTTTTAGCTACTACAAGGGCCCTGAGCATGGTTCTAGCACTGTGACTCACTATCTGAGGTGCTCTGGTGTGCAGACTCACTGCTGCTACAAGGACCACAGCTTGAACCTAGCAGGGTGACTCACCCTACTTCACCATAGTGTGGCAACTCTCTGACACTAGAATTGTCTCATGTTTCAATCTATGTACTGTGAATCACAACAGTGCACTGGTGTGAAGACCCTCTGCTCCTACAAGGCTCGAGTTTCTTCTTTTTATTGCAATAAAAGTTTCATAACATTTTCATAAATGCAAACTATAAATAATAAAATGAGCAGTTATTAAATTTACAGTTTTCTGACAAGTTCAATTACAATGTCAACAATAAGGTGTTTTAGCAAGTACTCAGTAAATGAATTCATTAAAATGACAGTTAAAGCGTAAGCTGACTAGTTATCTCCATTAGTAAAAGTCTTAGGTGAAAGTCACTGTACAATACCAATTACTCATTCTCTCACCGTAAAAGGAAAGGTCCTATACCTTGTTAAATTTATAGTAATGTAACCCCCCCTATAAATGGGGGTTCCCAAAAGTCTTCCTTGAGGGTGCTTAAATGCCCACTGCCAGGCGGGCATTCTGTGTCTTACAGGTGCAAAAGTACTTGCATGAGAGTGACCTGTTAGCCTCCATGCCTCTCCCTTTAAGAGACATTATTTTTGTGGGGTATAATTAATCTGGGTGAGGGGCAGTGTTTCCAGGCTCCAGTCCTGCCGAGGCTGCAATAATATTGCTCTGTTCTGACATCGCTAAAGGTGCAGAGGGAGCTCTGTTAGAACTTCTTTGCTGATTAGCTGCTCTAATAATAATGGCGTTATAGTTTGTCTAACTTGCCTTTCTTTTGCAGCATGGATATTTCTATATTGCACCAATCAGTACCTTCTAGGGACCTTAAAATGCAGTCTGTCCCCAGGGGTCTTGTGGGAGTGAATTTCTGTAGGAATTGTAGTTTTTTTCATTTTGGCGCCTAAATGGACCTGAAGGGGAAGCCCTTGCTTTGACAGACAGTTGAATCAACCAACGAAACCCTTTTCAGAACAGAAAGAAGTCCCGGTGCTGCTTGTAGCAGAGTGTTAGTCTAAGTTTGGAGTCGAGAGAGTGAACTGCTCAAGACATTCGAGCAGCTGCTCCTGCGTAGTTAGCACAGGAAACTAGTGGGAAGGCTGTGTCTGGCTTGCCTGCTTCATATTCCCTTCTGAGTGATCTGCTAGTGAAATTAATCGGACTGAATCCAAACCAGCTTGTGACCAGAAATACCGAACTGTGACTGCCCTGTTATCTGAAGAAGACCGAAGATTTGCTGTAAGTGATTGGCCTGTCAGGACGTCTGAATCACCACAGAGATCACGGTTTTGCTCAAGAAAGCTGAAATTGCAACTGGACTGTCATCCGACCTGTGGTATTGTGTTTTGTTTTACTATAAATGTGCTGTAAGCTGTCAGTGGGTCATGATTTGGTTCCCCACTATTTAAATGTGTCACACTTGCTGGAAGCTGAATCCAGCATTTACTGGACTGAATTCGAACTGTTCACCTGACCTGGGCCCTGCCACCTTGGCCCAGCCAGCTACTTCAGATGCAGAGATCACCATCAACGAGAGACTCGCCTGGGGATCAGTCCCCTGCTCAACCATCTCGAACAGGAACGACACCTTGGTGCACTGTGTGGCCCTGCTTCTCCTGGCATACCAGCTTATCGACCTGCAGTCTCCATTTTGTCCCTCCTTTGTTTCGTATTGGGTAGCGTGACTTAAAAATAGGGTAGCTCCCTGCAACATCAGCTAAATCAAAAGTGCTGTCATCTGATTCAGTTGTTGTTTCCGTGTCATGAACTGAGCCTCCCGGCTCCAGATTACAAATTGCGTGTGGTTGTGCATGCTCCTACTTTCCATCACAGGATCCTGACCAGCTGCAGCGCCGGCCTACCCCGGGCAAAGTGTCAGGCTAGCCCACCTTTTATCCAACTGGGTACCCAGAGTATGTGACTGTGAAGGCACTCTAAAGTGCATGCATGATTGCCTGCTTGAATCAGTTATAGAACTAATCAGCCAAATTACGCCCCTCCCTTGTTCATTCCCCCTGAATAAATCAGATCTAATTCTTTTTGCATTTAACTTGACTGTGGTTCCATTTTGTACCAGAAGCACTGTACTATTGTTACCTGCTGTGTCTAACTTTATTTTGCTGGGGGTCTCCAGGGTCAAACTGGCAGAATCAGTCCTCTTGGTAAGTGCAAACAGAGTGGGGATTTGTATGCTGATTAGGGGTTCTTGTAACTGTGTCCGTTGTTCACTGCTTAGTGCACTAGAGGGGAAGAGAGGGGGTTACAGTGTCCCAGAGGGCTGTACCCAGGTCAGCAACGCTACCAATAACCCTGTCCTCTGGGTGGAGGCACCTGTTTTCAGTACCCAGGCCCTTAACCTGCACCTAGTCATGCAGGCAGAGGAGTAGCCCTTTGGATAGCGCCACCTAGGGATTACAGTAAGATGTGTTTATGACACATTCCTCCAGTTGGACTAGGTTACGCATATTTCATCCATTCATCATTCACTCAGTGACCATTCCCCTATCCTATACCACTGAGCCCCCCGCCGACTCACAGCCCAACCCACACTCCGTGGCATTTCAGACCAGATGGGCTGAAAAACCTAAACAATTTCTTGCCCACATAAACTGGTCCCCCATTCACTACGGTCCTGACATAGATACTGCCCTAGCCTTGTTTTTCCAAAACTTTAACAAAGCCTGTGACCTCTTCGCACCCTTCACGACTGCCCGAACCAAAAAAAAAAACATACAGTAACATGCCCTGGATTACTTCTGCCCTTTTACAGTTGCTCAGGCTTAGGGATAACCTATGGCACCTTGCCACAGAAACAGGACACATGGCTGACAGACAGGCCTACAATGCTGCGCAGAATAAGTGCACTTGGGCCACCCGAAAAGCCAAGGTCGACCACTACCAGGCCACTCTCACCCCTCCTGGGGGTGTGCCCGAACGTTCTGGGATAATGTCAAATAATTAAATGGGAGCACACGCTCCCCTCCCCCATCCCAGATCACCATTGAAGGCACAACCGTAACAGACCCAGCAAACATTTCAAGCTACCTTAACACATCCTTTACAGACCTTAGCTCTGCCCTCCCCAGTAATTTTTTTTGACCCGACACCCTCCCTACCTGCCCCAGTCCTCCAACGACCTAGCCTCTACCTATGTAGGGTAACTGCCCAGGAAGCCAGACCCCACCTGGTCAGAGCATTAAAAAGCAACAATCCCGGTGACGACTCCCTGGACCCCAGCATTCTCCGTCTGGTACTGGATCAGGTCCTTGCCCCACTCACCAGCCTTCTCAACAAATCCCTCTGCCTGGGGCAATTCCCAACTGCATGGGAAACCGCCACTGTTACTCCCATTCACAAAGGTGGTGACAGGTCCTCTGCCGGGGATCTACCATCCTATCTCCATACCCCCACCCCTCTCCAAAGCCCTAGAAAAGCTGGTTGCCACGTAAATCACTGAATACCTGACCGAACACAACATCCTCTGCCCTGAACAGCATGGTTTCCATGCAGGACACAGTATTGGCACTGAACTACTTGAGTTCTCAAATTTCCTGCACTCCTCACTGGACTGTGGCTCCCTAGCCGAGGCAGTGTTCGTTGACCTCTCAAAGGCGTTCGACACTGTCTCCCACCCCCTCCTGTTGGATGCCCTCTGCCACACTGGCTTCTCTACTGGGCCTCTCACCTGGTGCACCAGCTACCTATCTGCCCCCTCCCAATGTGTCAGAATTAACGGGACACTTTCCAAAGCTTGTCCCATCTGCTCAGGGGTTCCTCAGGGCTCCATCCTGGGACCCCTACTCTTCTCACTCTACCTTAACACTCTGCCCAGTGCATGCACTGGGAAAATTCTGCTGTACACAGATGACGCCGTCATCTTTGCCACCCACCGTAACCCCATCTCCATCCAGGACTCCCTCCAGCAATCCTATAATAATGCCGAAACCTGGTTTAAAGAGCACAGGCTGGTCATTAATTTCAAAAAAACAAAAACAATGCTCTTTGCCCACCCCCAAAACAAAGCCAGCAACTTCCCACTCAATATCCTCCCCTGCTCCAAACAACCACTAGAGCAAGTCCACTCCTACAAGTACCTTGGTGTCTCCTTTGACTCAGTCCTCGCCTACCACACCCACATTGATGTTCTTGCCTCAGCCACTAATGTTCGGCTAGGTATCTTATATCATTATAAAAACTGTTCCCCCCCCGGCCTCTGTCTAGCGGTTACATCCTCTATATTATCCCTTGTTGACTATGGCCTACCAGTATACGGTGCTGCTGACACGATCGCCCTCAATAAAATTCGCCTCATCCTAAATAAGGCATGCAGGCTAATCACTGGGGCCCCCAGGCTCACGCACTCGTGCCAGCTCTATGGCATGGCAATACTGCTGAATCTAGATGAACGCCTACATTACCAAACGTGCCTAATAACAAAAAAAAATCTTCTCAGGCTATCCCCACCCGGGCTGACAGCCTCCCTCCGCCAAGCCCAACCCTTGGTCTGTACACAGACCTCTCCTGCAAGACCACTTTTCTGGTCCCAAGATCTAGGACCTCTCATGGACAGAGGTCTTTCTGCTACAGAGCTCCAGCCTGGTATAACTCGCTCCCTGCCCACATCTCAGATGCCCCCACGATTTCCAAATTCAAAACTGCACTTGAAGCCAACTGTTTAATCGTGTAGCTGCACCTGTCTATAATTGAGGCACAGCTCTCTGTGCCCTGACACACAACCAATGGGCAGCACCTAAACCACACCTCTTTTAAATCCTCACCCACTGCTGTAGAAACTGCTACTATCCTGCTGCTTGCTCTTTCCATCATGCAAGAATGTGCCATTGTAACCAAACTGGCTTATCTGTTGTAATCACATGTGCTTGCTAACTATGTAACCCTTTTGCTGTAACCAAAAGTCTGTTATGTATTTGTCCTCAATGTGACGAGGTACCTTTGGAAATGAGCCTCTGGCTCAAAGACTGTAAACCACAGTACAAATAAATTAAATAGAAGAGGTGTTTTTTCCCCCCTTTCCAATTTCTCAATATTAGCCACTTGAGACTTGGAGCAGACTGAAGAAGCCATTTCTTCTCATTACTGATACTGTGGAATAAGGAGGCTGTATCTCCCACAATAGTCTCAGTTCAAATGTAATATTTTGTTTTAAAACTTAGAGAGAAAACAATTCTGATTATTTTCCACCTTGGGGTCCTATACATTTCCACAATGCATGAAGTAGGTTAGCGTGCCCTGCTCCACATCTTCAAGACTTATCGGTTCCCATAAGGCCTCTTCCACGTAGTCTTTGTGGGGTAAACTACCAACTGCAAATTATTTTAAACTGTACAATTCCGCTTTGTATGTCCATACCAGCCTTGTACGCATTAATCCAAATCCGATTCCATACTTCCCGTGATATCCCTTCTTCAATGTTTCCTTCCCGTTTTTCCTCAGCTTTGAAGGACTCCCGAGTTGGGATTCCAGCAAGCTGATATAGTGCACTGGTGGGGTAAGCCTCTGCTACTACAAGGGCTCAGAGTCTGAATCCCATTGCTGTGACTCAGCAGGAGTGTGCCGGCGTGGAGAACCACTGATACTTCAAGGGCCCAGAGTTTGAATCCCACTGCTGTGACTCAGCAGGAGTGTGCCCGGCGTGGAGAACCACTGATACTTCAAGGGCCCAGAGTCTGAATCCCACTGCTGTGACCCATCACGAGAGCGCTGGTGTGAGACCCCTCTTCTCTGCTACTACAAGAACTAGAGCTTACCCCACAATGGTGACTCGCCTTACTGGTGTGAAGACCATCTCCTACTACAAGGGCCCGGGTTTGAATCCCAGTCGACTTGCATACCTTAACTGGAGGACTGGTAGCAAGTGCAAAGCAGAATAATCATCCTGGAGCTTGACTTCAACTTGGCTGGAAAGAAAGATGGTCTACTAACGTGTTCGCTAGTGAATATAATGCGGCATGGAAATGCCCCAGACTATTTTCAACCTGGTAAAATGACAACGGTGAATTACGTGTACAGTAAAATAATAAATAGCAACAGAGGTTCTCCATATGGAGACAAATCTGGGTCAAAAAACATTTATGTACATGGCTGCAAAACACAGAAACAAATTCAAGCCAAAAAAAACAAAAAGTGCTGCTGTCCTGTTAGGAAAAAATGAAGAAATATTTTATTTGTAGCTGCAGCCTATACCTGCTATGTGCGTTTAATATTATAATGTATTTATTATGCACATATTTTGTATTATATGTCATACACAAAGTATTGAACTTATTTTTTATGTAAATATCTTTTTTTTTTTTTACTCTTTGGTAACAGAGTAATGACCACTAGGCACAAGGCCTGTTTAAAGGGGCAAGCACTGGGGAGGTTAAGTGACTTGCTCAGGGTCACACAGTATACAAGTGGAGGTTGTGGGAATCAAACTCAGGTCTGCTGGATGTGCCAAGCTCCTTCACAGTTCATTACTCAAACATGGAGACTATACTGCCCCCTAGGGGTTGGCGAATACTTTATTTTGACTACTTGGCTGGATACTCCCCAGATAGCTGGAATTCAGTCTTTATATTCCTGTTCCTGTAGGGGAAAAAGTTAAAAACTCAGCCCTCCCCACCAACTGTTTAAACATATTTATTTGTTTAGTTAACATTTGGTAACCGGGAAAGGCACACGGAGCCAATGCTCGTTTCCAAGTGCAACCCGTGTACAATCCCCTGTCCCCTCCCCCACCCTCCAACCCACCTTGCACCTACAATTTATGGGTGTAAAACTGACCCCAGGATGGGTGACTGGCAGAACCTGTCCACCTCAGGGCGGCCACCATCTCTTGTAATGCTGTTTCTTTTAATTAGGTCCTCTTTCAATGTAATCAGTAATTCCCCCACCCACCACTCCTGCAGCAGTATCCAACTCCCAACCTCCTCCCTCCAGCACATTTCCTTCCAGTAGAAAGACCCCCCAGCACGAGAAGGTGAGTGACACAACCTGCCCTCGACCACAGCCAGCCAACATTCCTGTGAATGAAAGCGCTCCACGCTTACTCACACAGTAAAACAGCTGATCACATGATCAGCTGTTTTACTATGTCAGCAAGCATGGAAGTGCATTAATTTACAAGAAGGTGGCCAGCCCTAAAGGAGGGTGGGTTGTGCTGATCGCCTTCCCGTGCCTGACAAGGTATTCAATAAGGAAATGTGGGTGCTGGGGGGGGGCAGGAGGTTTGTAGTTGAGTGCTGCTGCCGGGATGGTGGTAGGGGGGATTATTGATTACTTTGGAAGAGGACCTAATTTAAAACAATTTTGTACTACAAGAGACAGCGGCCAGTCATGGAGGTGGGCAGGCTGTGCCTGTGTCACTGTGGAATTGTTTTTACGTAATTTATGGTGGTGGGGGATGATGGTTTGTTTATGTTTATACTATTGGGCTGGGAGGAGTTTTTTTTGTTTTTTTTAATATTTCAATATTAATAATATCTGAATAACGAACAGTGCATCATTTATGGTATTCAGAAAGTACTATTAGTCCCTCACACACCCCTACTGCCGCCCATTCTAATTTGTATTAGTTCTGTATTTTGAGTCGCTCCTATGGGGGGCTGTGTGCCATTGAGCTTACCTTGCTTAAAAGAATATATTTTTTTAAACTTCAGGAAAACCTGATCAATCTGGACCACTGGTCAGACCCCAGAAGCCTCCGATTCATAGCAGCCAAATGTAAGGTGTTGCACCTGGGAGGAAAAACAGAGGTGGGGCCCACACTGTGTTGTGCTTCTCCTCTTTTGCACTAAAGGAGAAGGACCTGGGGGTCATCGCAGACAAGGCGCTGAAGCAGGACATGCTGTTGGCGGCTGCTGTGATGATAGCCAACAACATGTTAAAGGAGCACTGTCAGCTTTGCCCCTTCATTGTTTGCCAAATCACGAAAAGTGCCTCTTAGCGCACGATCACATTTACTGCAGAATGCCCTATATGTAAGAAATGTAAGCCTTTTTACCATTTTCTGTAATTTATTCAGCAATAGTTTGTCCCTCGTCCGACAGTAATTCACCCATGTCCCTGAAGCACATCCAGGTCGGGAACACAGGTCTGCCATGGGCGTGGTCCCGAAGTGCAATTTTTTTTTTTTACACCAACAGTAAAAGCATGTTAATCATGTCCCTTCTGTTATAAAAAAAAATGCTACTGGTATCTCCAGCTGCAAACCGAGCACCGTGAGGAGTACAATTTACAGTTTTAAATCGGAGCAGAGATCCTGGGCATACACTCGAGAGGCACGAACAAAGATCCTGCACATGTGCAAGAGCGTGCCACTGGTGCACATGTGCGGAATATCAGCTCCGATTTAAAAATGTAAATTGTACTCCTCGCAGCGCTTGGTCTGCAGTCAGAGATACCAGCAGCATTTTATTATAACAGAAGGGACAGGATTAACATGCTTTTTACTGTTGGCATGTGAAAAAATAAAATAAATCGCACTTGGACTGTTATAATGGTAGTCCGAATTCCCACCTGGTTGTGCTTCTGGGATGCGGGTGAATTACTATGGGACCGAGGGACAAACTATTGCTGAAAAAAAATGACAAAAACACAGTAAAAAAGCTTATATTTCTTACATATAGGGGCATTCTGCAGTAAATGTGTGACAGATGTGTGCCAAGAGGCACACTTTTCACATTTGGCAAAAAAAAGAAGGGGCAAAGCTGACCGTGCCCCTTTAAGACGCATCAAATGGGTAGTAACCAGCAGGGCAGAGGAAGTAATCCTGCCACTTTACAAGGCCCTGGTCAGGGCAAGGGAAGTAATCCTACCACTTTACAAGGCCCTGAGGCTCTGGTCAAGGCAGGGGAGGTAATCCTACCACTTTACAAGGCCCTGAGGCCATGGTCAGGGCAGGGGAAGTAATCCTGCCACTTTACAAGTACCAGAGGCCCTAGTCAGGGCAGGGGAAGTAATCCTGCCACTTTACAAGCCCTGGTGAGGGCAGGGGAAGTAATTTTGCCAATTTACAAGGCCCTAAGGCCCTGGTCAGGGAAGGGAAAGAATTATGCCACTTTACACATCCCTGAGGCCCTTGTCAGGGCAGGGGAAGTAATCCTGACACTTTACAGGGCCCTGAGGTCCTGGACAGGGCAGGGGAAGTAATCCTGTCACTGTTCAAGGCCCTGGTCAGGTCAAGGGAAGTAATCCTGCCATTTTACATGGCCCTAGTCAGGGCAGGAGAAGTAATGCTGCCACTTAACAAGGTCCTTGTAAGGGCAGAGAAGTAATCCTGCCACTTAACAAGTCCCAGAGACCCTAGTCAGGGCAACGGAAGTAATCCTGCCATAACAAGTCTCTGAGGGCCCTGTTCAGGGCAGGAAGAATCCTGCCACTTTACAAACCCCTGAGGCCCTGTGTGGTATAGGGAAAGCAATTCTGAGACTTTGCAAGACCCTGGGACCCTTTGTTAGGGCAGGAGAAGTAATCCAACACCTTTATAAAGCCCTGGGGCCCTGGTATGGGGAGGGGATATAATCCTAACATTTTACACATTCCTGGGCCCTAGACAGGGCAGGGGAAGTAAGCCTGCCACTTTACAAGGGCCTGGGGCCCTGTCAGGGGAGGGGAAGTAATCCTGCCACTTTAAAAGGCCCTGAGGCCCTGTTAAGGCCAGAGGAAGTAATCTTGTCACTTTACAAGGCCTAAGGCTCTAGTCAGGACTGGGGGAACTAATCCTGCCACTTTACAAGACTCTGGTCAGGGCAAGGGAAATAATCCTACCACTTCACAAGGCCCTGATGCCCTGGTCAGGGAAGGGGAAGTAATTATGCCCTGTTACAAGGCCCTGGGCCCTGGTCAGGGCAGGGGAAATAATTCTGCCACTTTACAAAGCCTGAGGTTATGGTCAGAGCAGGGGAAGTAATCCTGCCACTTTACAAGACCCTGAGACCCTGGTCTGGGCAGGGAACGTAATCCTGCCACTTTACAAGATCCCCAGGCCCTGGTCAGGGCAGGAAGTAATCCTGCCATTTTACAAAGCCCTGGTCAGGGCTGGGGAAGTAATCCTGCCACTTTACAAGGCCCGGTCAGGGCAGGGGAAGTAATCCTGCCACTTTACAAGGCCCTGAGGCCCTGGTCAGAGCAGGGGAAATAATCATTCCTCTTTGCAGGGCCCGGAGGCCATGGTCAGGGCAGGGAAAGTAATCCTCCCATTTTATAAGGCCCTGAGGCCCTGGTCAGGTGCCACTTTTGGCACAGCTTGGGCATGATTGTTCAAAACAGCCTGATTGTTCTCAATTTTACAAAGCTGTAAACACTGCATTAAATGCCATTCATTTAAGGTACTGGCTGTAATTATTTAAAGAATAAAGAAAGCATTTAATCCTCCACCTTAATAGATCCATTTCAAAAATGATATTGTAACATTCTGAGGGGTTTATTTAATTTCTGAATTTACTTTATTTGATTTTTGTTATTGACGAGTAAATATATCGAGTACATTCCCATTTTCAGGAACCGCCTAGGCCCAATGGTAATACAAACAGTGCAGGAGAAAATAACCAGGAAAGGAGATTCATGAGGAAGTATTGAGCAATTTACTAAAAATATACACAGTTAGATTTTTCTTTAAAAAGCAGTATTTGCTAGTCACCATGAAGATGTTATCAGCAATATTTTTTGTTTCTGGCAAAAACATTAATATACCCATTTTTATGTTCACCATGCACACACGCGCTGCTAACATTTTCTTAGGGGAGTGGCTTTTGAAGGGTGTGACACTGTCAGTCTAATGCAGAGTGCCCTTACTGTCCCCATCACCCGACCCTCCCACTCAGTACCCACCACCACCCCCCAAAGACATAACACTGACACTGGTCCCCCAGTGTCACCTCCTGAAATCAAGGAAACCGTCCCTAGAAGTTTTTTTTTTTTTCAAATAGACCCTGCAAAACAGAAAACCGTCCACTGATGATTGTTGCAGCCACTACCGTAACTGCCATCCCCCACAAGCCCAACCCAAACATAACACTGACACTGGGGTACCCAGTCCCCCATGTTGCACATGAAAAAAGAAAACCATCCTTTGTAGGTTTCTTTCCCCAATTATATACCCTGTAAAAAGAAAATGTCCACCAATGTCTGTTGCACAATTGGTCCCCCACCAAACCCTCCCATGCAGCACTCCACCACCCCACCTCCCTCCCCATGCCTTAATTACCCACTGGGGTCCAGCGCTGTAATCCTCTCTAGACCCCAGACACATCTTCACTCTTCAACACTGGACCACGAACTGAGGCGATCAGGCATGCGGTTCAATGTATTTCAAAGGGGGTTTTGAACTTAGTGGCATATGTCGGCCATTTTTGAATATTTTGCCCCAAATTTTCAACATGCCTTTTTTGGGACCTCACCTCATGAACACTGGCAGTGAAATCAGGCAAATCTATTCCAAAAGGTGATTTTGCAGTCACTGCCAAAAATCACCTTTTGGGCAGGAGTTGAAAATTGTCTCTGTCCTTATTCATGAGTTGAGGTCACAAGAAGGGTATGTCGAAAACTGTGGGTAAAAATATTAAAAAAACAACAAAGTTATGAGCCTATGTTGAAATTTACGAATGCAGGCTTGTAACTTTGTTAATTGTCAGTATTTTGATCCCAGAATTTCAACATAGCCATTTCTTCACAGCAGCCCATGAACATGGCAGCTGTCATTGATCAAATACTGGCCAAAATGAGTTTTCACAAACTGAAAGGTGATTTCATGGTCGCTGCAAAAATCACCTTTCGGCAGAGCTGAAATTTCTCCACCCTTGTTCAAGAGGTGGGGCCATAATGAGGATATGTTTAACATTTGGGGCAAAATATTAAAAACAACAAAGTTATGAGCCTACATTGAAATTTATGAACACAGACTTGCAACTTTGGTAATTTTCAATATTTTTACCCCAAATTTTCAACATAGCCATTGCTTCACAGCACCTCATGAATGTGTACGCTGTCATTTTTTAAATCCTGGCCAAAATGTGTTTTTGTACTTGTGGTGTGAAATCACCTTTTGGGCAGGATCTAAAAATGTTCTCTGCCTTGTTCATGAGGTGGGCTCATAAGAAGGTCATCTGAGGGCATAAGAAGGTTATGTTGAAAACCTGGGGTAAAAATATGAGGAAAAACAAAGTTATGACTCTACATTGCAGTTTTTCAATGCACGCTCATAACTGTCGTAATTTTCAATATTTTGACTCCAACTTTTCAGCAAAGCCATTTTTTCACACCACCTCACGAATGTGACAGCTGTCATTTCTCAAATCCTACCAAAAACGTGTTTTCATACTTGTAGCGCAAAATGACATTTCAGCCATTGTTTTATAGATGACACCTGTCATGCTCAGAAAGAGTGGTCATAAAAAGATTATGCTGAAAATATGGGGTAAAAAAGTGAATAACCAAATAAGTTGTGAGGAAACAAATTGTTCCAACATTTACTCATAACTTTAGTTTTTGCAGATTTTGGCCCCTAATGTTCAACATATTCCTTGTGTTATGCCTACCTCCTGAACATAGGTGTCACTTTTCAAATCTCCTCTGAAACTTGTTTCCGCAGTTGCATAGTGAAATCACCTTTCGGATGGAATTTTAAAAATTCCGTCTGTCTTGATCGTAACGTCAGGTCATAAAGAAGACTGTTGGACATTTGGGGTCAAAATGTGGGAGTCCACTTAACACGTAGAATATTGCCTCTCAGCTGCCTTATCCTGGGTAATTACAATCTAACGATCGTCCAAAGCAGGACACCAGTGAAAATGAGATACTGCATCTCATCTGCTCTATTCTGGGTAAATATATACTAAAAATGTGTACAAGCAAGACCTGGTAAAACAGCAATACCAGCGGTTTGTTCATTTTGTTTTATTTCATTCCTGAACTAAGCTACAGGATACTGAAGTTTTTAAAAGTCACCAGTCCCATGCCATGCCCGTCATGAAAACGTTAAATATCCTGGTACAGTGCTGTGCTGCTTCCCATCAAAAATATGTGGTAGCACCAGTCCAATACACCCACACTGTAACTGTAGCATGAACATTCAGCAGGTAACCTCAGCAGAAGATATGTTAAAAAAAT
Organism: Neoceratodus forsteri; assembly: GCA_016271365.2. NCBI lineage: Eukaryota > Metazoa > Chordata > Ceratodontiformes > Ceratodontidae > Neoceratodus > Neoceratodus forsteri. The sequence continues at coordinate 315,365,045 of JADMNL010000026.1, read as the reverse complement.
TAACCGTCATCTTGATTTCTCGGTTCGTGACTGATACCATCGCCAAAGGCTCCACCCCATGCTTGGTGCACTGTACAGAAACAAAGCGGTATTCTGCTTCCTGTCTGACGGAGATTGTTTTAAAGGACTCTCCCTGTTTTTGATTATGGTGACACTGTCTACAGTGGAGCTCCCAAATCCTCCTTTGTTAGACTGGACCCCCTCTTCCATGCTTTCTGTCATTCGGCTTTAGATTGTTCCCCTTGTACCCACCACTGCTCACTCTACTCTGTCCTTTTCTCTCCCTCCTCTCTTGATGCCAGGTGCCTTTCCCATGCAGCCTCCTTTATTTCTAAATTCTGGTTTGGTTCCCGTCCCTCATATGTTTTAGCCCTCTTATCCTCTTCCCTTGCTTCCAACTACCCTCTCTGCAATAGTACTTCCCATTCTTTCTGTTCCTTCTAGAAAATCTACTGTTGGTCAATCTGCTTTCTCTTACCACTTTCCTAAACTCTAGTCCTCTCTCTCTCCCTCTGTCAATTCGCTCCATTTCTTCTGCTTTCTCCTTAAAGTCTCCTCTTCATGACTTTTCTTCTCTCACCCACAACTGTCTATGGCCCTCTCCCTTCCCACCCGTTTGCCCTAGCAGTCTGTTTCACTCATTACCTTTTCACTGTTCTGTACTTGTAAGAGTAGTACCCTCGCCTATATTATCTCAATTGGGTATCCGATCAAAACGGCAGCAGTATAAACACATGGCGGAAAACCACGCAGGCAGAACAGTATTCGCAGTTCGGGTTGCTTATATATATTAGCACAAGTTTTTTTTTCACCATGCCCATTTTCTGGTGTACACAAGGTACGGTTTTTGACCGCGTGTTTATTCTGGTACAGTTTTGACCTAGACCTTCTCAACTGTATGTACTGTACATTTATTTTATATTGTTTGCCTTCTACGCCGATGACTTAATACTATACCAAAGTGACCCCTCCCCCTCCTCTCTATCAACCATTCTTACCAATGATTTCCACAAAGCACATTGTTGTTCCTCCACCAACAAACTGTTGGTCAATGCTGCCAAAACAAAAGCCATGCTTTTCAGTGCCAAACCAAAACTCTCTGCCCTATCCCACAATGGTGGCCTTCTCACAGTCAAATCCACAGATGGATCTCCCCTTGGCACTGTTCCTGCCTTCAAGTAACTGGGGGTAATCCTGAACCCGTCCTTTAACTACACTGACCACACTGCCTCACTGATCAGGTGCATCAACCAGAAGATAGGGCTCTGCTATCGCATGAGAGACCACCTCTCGCTGGAAGCCCACTTTGCTGTTGCCCATGGCACTCTCCTATTCCTCCTTGACTATGGCTGCCCGGTGTACTCCCTCACCTCCACTGCCAGCCTTAACTGCCTGGATGCTGCCTACAATTGTACATGTCGGCTTGCGCTCCACGCCCCTCTCCTCACTCACCACTGCACCCTTTACCAGTCCCTTAACTGGCTTCCTCCACAAGCATGATGCTCCTACCTGCTGGCCGGACCGTTACTGATACTTTGCACAATCCCTCTCTACTCTCACTATCCCTTCTTATCCAGCCTAGGAACCTACTGCCACATCTGTATGTCAGTCCTCACACCTTCAACTAGAACACCCTAACATAACTACAAGGGCGGGCCTAAGAGCCTTCTCTGCAGCTGGACCCTCACTATGGAATGACCTCCCCTCCCTATGTTCCCCTGACCCACCTCTAAATCTAAATTCCCTGTTAAGAATGCACTTCGGTCCAACGACCTGCATTTGCCCATGAGCCTTCTTGCAGCTGCACTTCCACTGCCGCTCAGTCTTATCCCCTTCCCCCTCTAGTGTGCTGCACTTCTCTCCCGCCCTTAATACTATTGTTATTTCTTTTGTTGAATGATGGAGCAACCTTACCCTGTTCACCTAAATGTTATATACCTTGTTTTCTCAATTGTTGATGTACCTGGTGCCGTTTTCCTTATATTTGCTCTGCTGGCTTGACCTACACTGTTATGTTCCCAGTATGAGTCACGCTGCTCTCTCACTGTATTTTTATGTAGTATGTGCCAGTTTCTGGCCTGGGCCACGCCTGAAAAAAGGTCTTTGTATCAGTGCACCAACGCAGTTACCAAATGCATAAATAATAATGTGTCAAACATCCTGTTGCCATCTTGATTTTTCCTAGTTGCAGGATATGCAATACCAGAGAAAGGAAGCGTGTCTGGGGAGAGTCAGGCCAACAATGTGAGCCTGTAGCTCAGTAGTTAGACCACTGAGACGTTATTCTGAGGGGGCCTGGGTTCAATTCCCAGTAGGTCACATTATTTCCTTCTCACTACAGTTTGTCATAGGCCTAACAGAATGTTTCCAATCAGGATGCTCTTTTTCAGCAACCCTTTTTAGAAATTTTTTTCCAAGAATGGTCAGACGATATTAGACCTGACACTCAGTAATATTAGGAGTTCTCCTTTACTCTAAAATAAAGTTGGTAAAATACGCTCTCTTTCAGAAACATTTTTTTTTTCTTCGTTACTTCCATATGAAACACTGAATGTCACTTTTCGTGTTTCCCTTTTGGAAGTTCAGTATGTCATCTCCCTTATTTGGGGAAGTTATTACCTGATTTCTTGGAAGTCACATCCTTCCAAACTGGAATCCACGGAAGCCTTGTAATATGTAAATAATTCTAACTACATATTATAGAAAGGGTCTGAAAAATCAAGCTTTCTGATTGGCTGTAAACATCCTCTCAGCCCTATGTTAATCTTTTATTAACATACAGTGGAGCCCACCAGGATGAAACAAGCACAGTGTCACAGTTTCCTGCATGACAAAGGAATTAACTCCATTAAAATTGCCTTGTTTCCTGCTGTAACTCTGCTGCAGAATTCTGCAGAATTGGGTTTCATCCTGGCAGGCTTCACTGTATACATAGACTGAATCATATGCTGAACAAGGTTTAACACTATTTTTTTATTATAATAAATACTAGCAATAAGGCATGACCAGGGGTTACGCTAATGGTCAGTTAATCACCCTCTAGAGGCATGTGGCACTTGGCTATGCCTCGTGCCACATTACATCCCTAGAAGGTGCTTAACAGACCATTAACATAACCCCTGGTCATGCCTATACTAATCGTATTCCATGCTACTGACTGGCTACTGGATTGACCATTAATCTCCTCAAATGATTGATCTGTGCCTGCAACGCATGCTACACAGATGTCCTCACACTGCCCCATTCCCTCCAGAGCAGTCAAAATATCCACAGTAAGTAAAAAGACAGTAAACCAAGGCTGTTACTACAATTATACTTATAATCGGTAGTAACAACCTCAAGTTGGTAATTTCCTAGGATTAATAATCTAGTTGGTGGGAGGTGGCACTCGGCTGTGCCTCTCATTACCTATCCTCCATCTGGTCATTAGTTCCCAGGAAATGATCGAGCTTCTATGTGTTATCCTTTAAATGAATAATGGTCGGGTTTTAAGAAGTTCAATGAGGATGAAAAGTATAAAATAATAACAGGGATGAATTAATGAATTAAAAATACTCCAGTAGAAACGGTAATCATTTTATACTGTATTGCTCCCAAGTGTTATGTATCTAGTGATGTTGCACTGTTTCATGAACAGCATCAGTGGTATGTATTTGCTATTAAATGCAATAAAAATCACTTTAAGTCCTGTAACAAAACTAAGGATGCATTGCAGCAATACAAGGCAATGATGTTTTTACTCTATGTTTCTTTACCAGGTAAGTAGAATTATATACACAGTACAAAGGATGGCAGAGGTCCCTAAATTTCGTCTCCATCTACTTACCCTGCAGCTTACTCCTGGTGATCTTTGCCAGGTTCTTAATCTCATCACGTAGCCTCTGCAGATCTTGTTTTCGCGCTGTGGAAGACAAAGAAGAATGATCAGTCGAGGTTCCTCTGCCCTTCTGAACCGCTACTCCCCAGCAGTACAGCCCTGTTTGTAGAGTTAGAATTACAGTGTAGCTAGGTAAGGACGTGTAACAAGTCTGTGCTCCCATCAAGAAGATCCCTGTCACACTGGGGAGGCAGTATAACGTAGTGGTTAAAAGCACTGAGCTGCAAACCTGGAGAACTGGGTTTGAATCCCACAGCCACCACCTGAATACTGTGTGACCACAATGAAGTCGCTTAACTTCCCTGTGCTCCCAGGATGCACCTGGAAACAAGCCTTTGCTTAGTGTGCCTTTCCTGGCCAAAAACTTGTAAAATAAACAAATAAAAATTGGGACTGGGAGACCTGATTGTAGTGTTCCTTTCTTTCTGATATTTTAAAGTAGAAATGTGAACTGTTACTAGATGAACTGATACTGTTATAATTATGTGCGATATATACGATGATTTGTAACTGCGTTATTTATATGTCTATTTGCTACCGTTCATGATGTAAGGACCTCCCTGAAAATCAGTTCACACTCAATGGAGTTTAATCCTGTTCATATTGATATGAATATGAATAAAATGTTACCATACCAAAAATAAATCATAAACCACAAAAGTGAACCTAAGTGCACACATCACATTACACCTAGGTAATCATTTTCTAATAATATTATTATAAGTATTATTTGTGAAGCTATCACACCAGTTATTTTGGGCCTTGTTTGTCGAGTAAGTTGACATTATGTACGACAATGCCTTTGTTTTTCATTTTATTGTTCATCCTTTAGGTCCGCCCGATTTCTCACTTACACTAACTTGCATTTGTTTTTCACTGTGTTTACACTGTTATTTTGTTTTTACCTAGAGGATGTATTCTCTCATGAACCCTTCCCCCAGGCGACACCTAGAAAGGAGCCTTGGTACAACGTGTCTTTCCCGGTCACCAGTTTCTAAATAAATAAAAATCAGAAGTTGGTGAAGATCCCATTCCTTAAACCCTAACTTTAAATTCTCTCTCTCTCTCTCTTTTCCTTTTTGCATGAAAACACTAAGGTTTCTTAACTGTAATTTTTTGTTATTTATTCTACAGACCTCACAACAAACTTGTCATTATCCAGTGACTGAAAGCACCAGTGCAAAAAGTGCAAACTCTTATTGCAGTGAAAATGCCTCATCACTTCTCCTTCCTGGCGGGTTGCCTCACACGAGGCTTGAGATGGTTGGACTGTGATGAGCTGGTTGTGTATTCACGACGAAGGACTAGACGCTCTATACTCACACCGTGGTATCTCCCAGCCCAACATTGTACCTGTCCTTGTGGATAAACAGAGGCTTCACTCTCCAGTCTTGTCAGTCCTCACCTTTCACTACGCTGAATACATCACAGTCGGGAAGCCTGCACGGTCCCTGCACCACACTGTATCCATCCCTGTGGACAAGCGGAAGGCTTCACTCTCCAGTGCTGTCAGTCCCTCACTTTTCTTCAGCACTAAATACATCACAGTGTGGGGAAGCCTGCACTGTCCCTGCCGCACACTGTAACTATCCCTGTGAATGAACAGAGGGCTTCAATCTCCAGTGCTATCCCTCCCTCACCTTTCACCAGCACTAAATACATCACAGTGTGAGGAAGCCTGCATTGTACCTGTCCCACACTGTACCTGCCCCTGTGGATAAACAGAGTGTATCAATCTCCAGTACTATCACTCCCTCACCTTTCACCAGCACTAAATACATCACAGTGTGGGAAGCCTACATACCTGCCCCACACTGTACCTGTCCCTAGTGGATAAACAAAAGGCTTCAGTCTCCAGTACTGTCAGCCCTCACCTTTCACCACCACAAAACATATCACAGTGTGGGGAAGTCTGCGCTGTACCTGCTACACTGCACCTGTCCCTGTGGATAAACAGAGGGCTTCAGTCTCCACTGCTGTCTGTCCCTCACCTTTCACCAGCACTAAATACATCAGAGTGTGGGGAAGCCTGCACTGTACCTGCCCCACACTGTACCCATCCCTGAGGATAAACAGAGGGCTTCAGTCTCCAGTGTTGTCAGTCCCACACCTTTCATCACCACCAACTATATCACAGTGTGGGGAAGCCTGCATTGTACCTGCCCCACACTGTACCTGTCCCTGTGGATAAACAAGGGGCTTCAGACTCCAGTGCTGTCAGACCCTCACCTTTCACCAGCACTACATGCATCACAGTGTGGGGAAACCTGTTCTGTACCTGCCTCACACTCTTCCTGGTCTTATGGATAACAGTAGGCTTCAATCCCTTGTGCTGTCAGTCCTCACATTTCACTAGCACTAACTACATCACAGTGTGGAGAAACCTGCTCTGTACCTGCCCCCACATAGTACCTGTCCTTGTGGATATACAGAGGGTTTCAGCCTCCACTGCTGTCAGTCCCTCACCTTTCACCCAAAACTTAGCAACTTGTACAAATAAATGGTTCTAGGAAACACACAGACAAAGGGGGCCAAGGAAGAGACAAACGCTGAGACAGTATAAACGGAACTTTGCCTTCACATGAAGACTCGTCTGCAGAGAAGCAGACGTTGAGGATACTAACCTTCTTCTGGCAAGGGGGTGCTTAAGACCTTGAGCTGTTCCTTCTCCAGTTCTTTCACCTTCAGGTTAATCTGGTTAATTCCCAGGCGAACCTCTTGCACCTGCCAATGACAAACGCAGGGATGAGAACCCGCTGTGCTCAGCACTACAGTCCTGACAATAAACCTCAGGGGGCGCTGGAGAGAGACAGTAGGGGAAGAGAGAAGAAGTGGGGGGCAGAGACAGTAGGAAACAGAGTGAAGCAATGGCAAGAAAGGAGAACATTGTCATATGGGGATCAGCATTTCCAGTTAAGGAGCAACTCTGATCTCGTCCCTAGAAATTCTGGGTAGGCCATTTGCAGCCCCCAGCTGCTACTCAACATGTTCTAAAGGTCACTGTAAACTTTATTTTTAATTAATTTGTATGTACCAGCCTGGTGGCACTTAGGGCTAAAGTGCTGGATGCCACACTTTGCGCCACACCGGCAACCCACGTTCGGGAATGAATGCGGGCCGCCAGGGGTTGGCAGGGAGGAGATGGATTGAGCATCTGACAGACAGCTCCCCATCTCCGGGGAAGGGGTGTAACCTTCAGCCGGCGCATGCCTGACCCCTGGCGGAGGCTGGGACTTGGCGCTACGATGCCATAAGACAAATGGGGCAGGAGCACGGCAGATGCTTGGCGGGACTGCACGCAGGTGCATGTGCGAGCCCACTGCAGATGTCACTGCATGCCTGGCTCCTGCAGGGGACAGAAAATTGAGAAAAAGACCCTGGAGGCTGATCATTGCGGCTTGATGGCCATTCCCACCATGTTTCGTTCCAGAGGCAATGCCCCAAAACTGGATCCTGTCAGCAGGTGGGGGGGGGCCCTGCTGCCCCGCCATGGGGGTTACAGGGGTGAGGGTCTGAAGGAACGGAGGCAAAGGATGGCAGCCGGACAAGGGCCGACCAGGGCCAGGGTGGGGGAGAAATAAGTAAAAAAAAATAAATAATTAATTTGTATTGGTTTTGTCATTTTAAACGTATGCAGCTACAATGCATTGATATCCATGGTACACACAGAATCAAATTTACATAGAAACATAGAAGTTGACAGCAGATAAGGACCGCAAGGCCCATCCAGTCTGCCCATTTCTTTTTCTACTTTATAAATGTGCCATCGGCCTTTGCTCTGTCAGTGGCCTATCTATTCACAGAAATTTGAGCCTCCCCAATGAAAAAATTCTATTTTATTACTGCTCCCCCAGTACACTCCCCTCGGCATATTTCTTTTTCCATTATAGTATTTATCTCCTGCCCAATACCCCCCACCCCAAAGACTTGCCGGCCATGGATGTCCCACAGGTTCCCCGTGGTTGGGCCAGAAGGGCTGTTCTCCTCCTCGATTATCGGTCCAGGTGTGACCGTGCGGGGAGGTGGTGGCGTGTTGCCGCCAGCTGGGCATCATCCTGTTATTCAGTGCTGCTTCCTGCCTCCATTTTGTCTTCTTCCCCAGGCCACCCAGTGCAATGACACAAGTACTAGTGCACCCAGTGCAATGACACAAGTACTAGTGCACCCAGTGCAATGACACAAGTACTAGTGCATACCTTCGCATGATCCAAAAAGCAAAGAGAGACGTTCAGGTCTGGGCAGTACTGAATACTGACACTGAGGAGGACTACTACAGGGGCCAATACATTTTTTTCAATTTCTGCATACAAAAACCAGACAGTGTCCCCTTAATGTGAAGGTGTAATAACATGTGCTGCGTTAAGGGTAACGGATATACTGTATCTCACTGAAACCTATTTTGGGGGTTTGGTAATAGGAGTGTAAGTTTAAATAGAAAGTAGTAGGGCAATAAACAGGGAGGGCTACAACATTCTTCCTGAGATTGGCTTTATTATAATGGGAGGGCTTTTAGCCGTGGTTCAATAAGCCGGAATAACTCCACCCACCAGCACTATTTGAGCACGCTTCCAAACACACACAAGCGCTTAGCTCGTTTAGTCGACCTCCATCCTCCCCACCTCCTCCTTCTCGGCACTCTTCTCACCCTTTGCACTGAGCCCTCATTTCTCCCCAATCCCGGCCTTCGACAAAAGGTGGAAATGAGCAATGCCAAAATAAAATCATGATCGTAAGTTCGCTGCGCACCAAGTTATTCCCACAGAGATGAGGTGGAGACTTGTGACTGTCTGAATCTGGATATTCTTTTGGGATCTGTGCACTGGCTCTGTGTCTCTGGGCCAAGGATTCTTTGGTTCACAACTCGTAGTATCACTTCATTTAGCAATATGGCAGCCACGCTGACTAGCTAAATACAGTGTTTGTAGCTGAGTTATTTTCATTTTTATTTTGCTTTATTTCATTTATCGTGTTTAATTTTGTTTTGTTATGTTGATTGTATCTATTTATTGTAGTGCAGGTTTAAGTTGAGACTAGTGAGGGACTTCCAGTGATGTAGATCAGCCAGACAGCATTTTCGGGTAGTTTCAGAGGCTCTGACTAAAGCTCTGATTTTGGGCTTTAATTGCGTTGCGCTGCGTTGCTAATTCGCATTGCTAATTTGCTCCAGTGTTCATGGAAAGTCCAACTTTTGACTTTGAGTTATTTTAGTACTTATCTACTTACACTGGAGTGACCCGACTTCAACTGGTGTTTTCTTCTTGACCGGTGACTGTGGAAGTGTGGCAGTTTGACAGTGGAGGTGGAAGCGGTAATTGGACTTGGAGTATGGAGGTGTTCCGAGGAATACGACTCTAGTATTCTTGGCCTGGAACTGGTTGGTCAGGAGTATCATTGAGGGATTGTGGCATCCGGACCATCTGGATCTTACTGCCCTGCCTCGGATTTTTGGATTGCCTGATCCATGTGTGGTAAGCCCCTGTAAAGGGGTTTTGTTCAAACTTTGAGTTTCTGGGTTGGTGTGGGGGCTCCTTCTTGACCCGGTGTGGCAATTCCCCTGTGGTGTTTGTGGCCACGCAGAGGAGCTCACCTTGGGCCTGTCAAAGAATGGGCATTAATGGTGATTCCCCTAGATAATCCTGGGGGTTGACTGGAGGCCGTTCACACCAGGTTGTTGAAGTGTTGGCCTCCCTTGCTCCGTGGGGATTATTTCCTGGTTTGGGCCTTGGGGAGCATTCTTAGCACGCCTGCACTCTGTGTTAGTATTTTCCCTTGGGGTGAAGTGGATAAGTGGACTCCACTAAGAAACCTGGGTGGGTTTCTTTCTGGGCGAGAGTTGAATATTCACTCAGAAAACGAGCAGACTGCTCCTCGGGAAAGTTTTATCATCTGCTGGGAACTGCTATCTGCCGTCATTTCCCTACCGACACCCGGTCAGATTTTTCTCTTTTTATTGCTTAAAATTGCAACTGTTTTAATGGATAACAGGAGCTGTAAAGTTGCATGTAACTAGAAGTGTTGGACTTATTAGGGTCTTGTAAACAAACTAAGAAATCAAGTGACTTTTGCTGTCTTAGTATTTTATTTTTATTACTGTATTTTTTTGTTTTCTTTAGATTTGAATGTGTTTCATTTTGGATATTGGGTGTTGCTTTATTTATTTATGTATCTGTTTTCCCTCGTTGTGGGTGAGACAGTGTGTGGGATTCTATTCACTGACTCCCCCCCTTCCATTCTGTGAGAGAGAGTGGAGGAGTAAATTATCTGGTTATTTGAGAGGGGGTTGGTCTTCAATCTGTCTATTTATTTTATTCTATTTTGTCCATCGCTCCTCCCTCACTCTGTGAGAGAGAGGAGTGAATTATTTGGTTATTTGAGGGCAACAGACATTTGATAATATATTTTACTGGACATTAATAAGTAACAATTTAGAACTTTGGTTGCCTTTTGGATTGTTGTTTTGGGGGTTTTAAATTTTGAGTTGGGTTGGGATTGTTCTCTGTTTTATTGAGTTAATTTTTTGTTTATTAACTCTTGTAGCTTAGGGTATATGAGTATTGCTATTAAGATTAGATTTATTTGTTTTATTTGGGCTGGGTTTTGATTTTAGCTTATTTGGTTTTCTTTATTATCTTGTATAGCATTATAATGTGTTGGGGAGGTTTAGCGATGGTCGGGCACTATTCCCCCACCAGACTCAGGGAATTGTGTCCTTTTGAATGTCCCCCGCTGTCGTCCGACACCTATTTTAAGTGTCGTGCTTTGGGTATACTTAGAAAGCGTAAAAGCAGGGGGACAGCTGGGCCTGATGGGGGACAGGAAAGTGGAGCATGGATTGGAGTCGTGGGGTCCTGGAGACGCCATGGGGTGAAACGGAGTCAGTATAGAGGTCCTCCTCGTCTTGTCTCCATACCCAAGGACTCCAACATTAAGGAGCAGATGCCGAGGTCTTCTCAGACAGCTCATCTTACCTTGGCAGTGATATACAATGCCAGATCTATTGAAAACAAGACAGCTATAGCTGATCTTGTCGGAACAATTGATCTGGCTTGCATCACCGAGACCTGGCTGGATGAAAATATAGGCCCTGTATTGGCCTCTGCAACTCCGGCCAGGTTCTGGGTGATACATCATACAAGGCTGGATCGTGGGGGGGGGAGTGGCCATTATGTTTAAGACTGAGCTGGGTCTTGTAGATGTGCCATTGAGAAGTACCAGATCCTTCGAATATATCCTGGGAGAGGGTGTAGGTTGTGGGATTCTCTTTATCTACTGTCCACCAGGAGATGGAGGAGAATTCCTGCAGGAGATAGCAGACTTCTTCGTTGACATGGTATTGAGGTCCCCCAGATGGATAGTTCTGGAAGACTTCAATGCCCGGGTCGACGATGAACTCTCACATTTTGGTCAAAATCTCCTCCGGCTGATGATGATGCTGGGCTTTACACAGGTAGTTACCTCCTCGACCCATGTTGGGGGTCATTCATTGATCTGATCTTTCTTTTGAGTATGGAGACAGCTGATCTGAGGGTGGAACCAGTCCGCTAGTCTGACCACCACACCATAAGGTTCAGCCTCCGGGCCCCAATAGGTCTGCCCCTACTGAGATGGTTCAGTACCGCCTTTTAAGGGGGGTTAACCTAGTGACCTATCAGTGGTGCTGGACCTATCAGGCTCGTCGGGTGAATGCATGAGTCAGGCAGTCTCGTCTTAGCCTATAATAAGACTGTGGGAGATGCTCTGGACAAGATTGCTCCTGTTCGCGTTCGGCCTCTCACCCTTCACCCAAACGGCCCCTGGTTTGATGGCTCCTTGAAGGAGTTGAGGAGAGTTGGCCAAAGGATGGAGAGAGCCTGGCAGAAGTCCGGCCATGATGCTGACAGGCTTAGGTTGATGGCACATTATGTTGGCTAGCAATCAGAAATCACCCGTAAGAAGGCAGAATTCCTGTCCAGTGAGATTTCTGTTGCACAGAATCGACCGGCTCAGCTTTTCCGGACTGTTGACAGATTGTACAGTCAATCTGTCTCAGCCAGAGATGCTCAATTCTTTGCAAATAAGGTTGCCAGCATCAGGTCTTGCATCGATCTGATCTCTCCCGAGGATTGCAGTGGTGGGCAGGAAGTGGCATGCACTTGGTCTATCTGGTCAGATTTTTGCGGATGGAACTCACAGACATTGTGAAAAATCATCCAAACATTGCGCCCAACCAGTTGTAGTTTGGATCCGGGCCCTACATCCCTTTTAGTGGGATGTGTAGATGTTATCTGCCCGATCCTTGCTGAAATTGTCTGGAAGTCCTTGGAGAGGAGGGTCTTTCCTGACCCCCTCAAGGAGACAGTCTTTCAACCACTCCTTAAGAAATCCTCCTTGGATCCAAACTGTTTAGCCAACTACCAGCCCATCTCTAGCCTGACATTTGTTGGCAAGGTCACTGAAAAGGTGGTTGCATTGCAACTGGATGATCATCTTACAACTCACAATGTCTATGATACTCTCCAGTCTGGTTTTAGGAAGAAGCATAGCACGAAGACTGCTCTTGTCCGGGTATTGAATGATCTCCTAATGGCTAGAGATCGAAAGGCACGTACCATTCTGGTCCTTCTTGATCTCTCTGCTGCATTTGACACTGTAGACCATGGGGTACTGCTGAAACACCTGCAGCTCCTTTGTGGGCTGTCTAATACAGTCCTCAAATGGTTCCATTCTTACCTCACGGGCAGGTTTCAGAGAGTTGCCACTGGAATTTACTCCTCTTGTGCTCACTCCCTGCTTTGTGGGGTGCTGCAGTGCTCCATTCTGGCTCCCATGTTGTTTGCAGTGTACATGCTGCCATTGGGAGATATCATCAGGCGATACAGTCTAAGTTTTCACTGCTATGCAGATGATACTCAGCTGTATATGTCCTTTCTGCCCGGACAGAATGATATGCTCTCCGTGCTAAATAATTGCCTTACTGAGATCAGAACCTGGATGAGCTCCAGCTGGCCAAGACTGAATCCAGATAAGACAGAAGTGCTAGTAATGGACCCAGGTCATCTGGGGGGCAGGTTTGGTGGTTGGACAATCATCAGGCTTGTTACTTGGTGGTATACCGCTCACTACCTCAGACTGGGTGCGTTATTTTTGAGGACGGTCTGACTCTAAAATCTCAAGTGTCAGCTGTCATCAAATCCTCTTTCTACCATCTGAGGAATATCACCCAGGTGAAACACCTGGTTCCCCCAGATGATCTTCCAACACTGGTCCATGCCTTTGTCACTACCCGTCTTAATTACTGCAATTCCCTCTACCTAGGGCTACCAGGGTTGATATCCACTGCTTGTAGCTGTGCAGAGCATGATGGACAGGGCCTTTGACTGGGACCTCTAGGACCAGTCATATTACACCTGTGCTCTACGAGCTGCACTGGCTGCCTGTTCAGTGGCGGATCACCTTTAAGGTTGGCTTGCTTACCTTTAAAGCCCTACATAATCAGGGACCGGTTACCTACGATCTCCTGGTACCCTACCTCTTCCATCCTCTCGATCCACCGACAAGGATTGCTAGAGATTCCCAGAATGCGACTGAAGACATAAGTTCTCGATCCTTCTCTTTTCAGCTCCTACCCTGTGGAATTCTCTAGCTTCGTGTTATGAGAATGCCGACCGCTGGTAGATTTAAAACTGAGTTAAAACATATTTATTTGATTTAGCCTTCCCTAAATATGGATGGTCTCTTTTATTGTTCTTGTTTTAAATTCGTTTATACTTGATGTAATTGGTTTTATGTACAACGCCTTGGTTTTGAAAGGAGCTATAAAAATAAAGGTGATTTGATAATTGTGCAGTTTGGTATTTAAAAGGGTGGTCTGCAACACTCTGTTTGGGCTAGGACTTTAGTTTAAAATAAGTGTATAGTTTTGTGTTTAACAGGGAGGGTGGCAACACTCAATTTCAGGACTTTATTATAACTGAATCAGTAACAGAAATACCTTCAAGCGTAGTTAGGAGAGAGAACTGAGTTTAATAGTTTAATAATTTTTTAGGAGGCAGTATAGCTTAGCTGTTAAGGGCACTGAGCTGCAAACCTACAGCCCGGATTTGAATCCCATCAGCTCCTGCTTGCATACTGTGCAACCCTGAGAAAGTCACTTAACTTCCTTGTGCTCCCAGAGTGCACCTGGAAACAAATTCTGGCTCAGTGTGCCTTTCCTGGTTAAACAAGTTCCCCATTCCCTCTCCTAACAGCGGCAGCAGATTAACTGATAGTGGAGCGATCATACCCTGTGTTGTTTCATGCAGGTTAGCTCACTGACCAATCTGTAGAAGATACAAGCAGCTTCACATTCAGCTGTGGGCAGCATGTACGGAAATACTAGAGCTGTGCAGGTAGATCCGCTGGGACTCTAAAGTTACCCTGTGCTCCCCTTCCATGGAGGCACACTGGCCAGGGGACCTGAGGGTAGTTGGGGGAGTAGGAGGAGACAGAAGAGCCTGACAGTAGTAATTACTAACCGCTTTGCACCCTAGGTGAAGAGCTACTATACCTGGGGCATAAATCAGAAACTTATTTGATCTATTAGAGAAATCCAAGTGCTGAAAGAGTGAATGCTGATGTACCAAACTGGGACAAGGGCAGCACTAGGCCTGCCTTACTGAGGCCCCATATCAGAAGTCATAAGCCCCGAGGAACCTCCTTCTCCCTACCATGGGCTCCTGTATCTTCATTTTCAGCTAGTTTTGTGCCATTTGGCACTTTACTTGAATAGAATATATAGGACCAGGACTAAATGAGGCTGACTGGACAGCAGAGGCTTTTTGGGCACACTCTATGCCTGCAGCCCACTGAGAATGTACAGTTTGTACCATGCCAAGGCTGGCTCTGGACAAGGAAATAACAAAAGGGTTAGAGCAACTCTGCAGTTTAGCATGCCCTTTCATAAATGTTCCTGCTGTTACAGTTTACTAGAGAATACATTTTTTCCATATTCAATGTCCCTTTCAAGATTTACTGCCCATCTTGGAAGTCCATCTAAAACGTCTGTACAGAAACATCTGAAAACATTTGCCTCTCCTGTTAACCTCACAGTATATTGGTTTTATGACAGCATGATGCTCACCATGACAACAGACTGTGGTGTCACAAACAACAATTGTGTGGTTAGCAGGGAGAGCCAAATGCATTTGAAAGACTCTGTGAAACAATCGCTGCAATATTTACAATATTTAGTAGACCAACGCTGGGGAAAGTAAAAGAAAACAACAAGTAACCAGAAAACAATAAAGTTAAAACGTACAGTAACTGGTGTAAATCGAGTGTTGTTCAGTTTTTGTTCTAACACAGAGTTACTCTTTAAATGAGTCCTCATCACAGGGGATTGGACCGTAAGGGGTGTGGAGAATGTGGTGAACAGGGATGGGTGATCAATAAGGGAAGGCGGGAGTTCTCGTCCTGCACAGGCCTCAAGGGCTGAGGCCAGGATTAAGAAACTGCTCAGCAGTATTAGGGAAGCACAATGGAACAAAAGACTTGACAAATCATAACCTGGAGGATACAAAGTAACATTTTTGGAGGCTGGGAAAGGAACTAATGGGGAAAGTGGCCACACTGTCTTTCTCTGAAGTGTTGAAGGAGGAAGGGTGAAAGAAGGATGAGACATTTCATTCCTGGCTAAGAGAGTGGTGTAGTTAGGAGGGTTAAAGATTTGTGGGGGACTGCGAAAGATTCTAGGAAAGCAGACTTTTTCTTTTTGGAGAAATGGCTTTCACCGCACTACAGATGGTGTTGGTGCATTACGGCAGAAGCTTGACAACCACATAGACAGTCATTTAAACTGAAGGAGAGGGTAGCTGAAGCTGGAGGGACCCTTGTAAGTGGCAGATACAAGGGGGACAACAGTGGAGGACACCCTGGTTACAGTGCAAAGGCCAGGGGACATTCTTAGAGTGACTGTGGGATTGGGTAACAAAGGGTGAAGAAGAAGAAGAATCAGTATTTATATAGCACTTTTCATACACAGTGTATCCCAAAGTGCTTTACAAGCAATGCTAGACTGGTAGTGAAGTGACTGAATGTGTGATGGTGGCCATCTAGCACATCAACACCTACACACAGCCTGAATAATTGCATGAACCGGTTTTATGGGAAGGGGAATGTTGCCCTGGACACCGGGAATGTTCCATACTCTTTGTGAAGGAGTGCCCTGGGTTCTTTAACTTCCACCGGGACACCCACCAGGACAACACCTGGATGGGCAGAAGGGACTTCGGTTTAACGTCTCATCCAAACAATGGTACAGCCCAGCAGTACAGTACCTCCCCAATACTGTACTTGGATGCCAGCGATTTTTAGGTGCAAGGCCAATCCCGGTGTGGGACGAGAACCCACAACTGGGTGAATCTAAAGGGGGGGTGATAAGCTGGCTGGGGATGTAAAAAAAAAAAAAGAGAAAGAAACAGCCTCCCACCATCCTTTCAGCCCAGATCTTTAAATCCAAGCCCCCGTCCCCTACAACCTCTCTAACAAAACCAATCTCCCCCCAGAACCCACAATTTGATATTTAAGTCGGCAAAACTCCCACAATGGGCGACTGGCACAACCCACTACGCCTCCATGGCTGGTCGCTATCTAAGCGTTCTTTATGCTTAAAGAAAACTAATTCCTCCCCTTCCGCTGACAGCAGCACCCACCAACCACCCTCCTCCACCCAGGGCCTAACTGTTGCATGCATCTTACTGTCATAACAAGATGGCAATGGCACAAACTTGCTATCCTTTGCGGCTAGCTGTCTGCCACAGAATTAAAGCACTCCCGTGCTTGATCACTTGATCATTTCACTATAGAGAGCAAGCAAGAACAGGAGCATTTTCCTTCTGCAGCACACGGCCAGCCATGGAGAAGCGTGGGTTTGTGCCGTCACCTTCTTGTTAGGACAGTGAGATGCATGTAAATATTGAGCCCTGGGTGCTGGAGGGAAGTGGCTGGTGGGTGCTGCCAGCTGGGGAGGGAAGGGGCATATTTGTTTTCTTTAAGCGCAAATTAGCTCTTAGATAATGGCTAACCATGGAGGCAGGCAGGTTGTGCCGGTCCCCTAGTGTGGAGTGTTTAAAATCTCTAAATATCAAATTGTGTGTTCTGGGGAGGGGAAAGATTGTGTTACTAATGGAGGTGGGAGGGTGAGGCTTGCATTTAAGGATTTGTGCTGGGGAAGAGTGGGGACTGTTTTCTTTTTACAGTATTTCCAGACTAGGCAGGGGATGGATAATTGCATTATTCTGAACTGAATAATCAATGGCGCATTATTTGTGGTATTGGACATACCATTTGTTACTCGAAACCTTAGTTGTGGGGAACTGTCAAGCAACCTCTTGGATCTGGTGATCCTAACACTGTATTAATGGAATTGATGGGAGGAAAATTGCCCTCCTCTAAAAGCACTACATTGATTTCAAAGTGCAGATTTGTGGAAAATGAGGGAACAGGCTAGCAAAATATTGACAGACCAGAAACAGACTGAGGAGGCAGATCAACAACGGAGCAGATTCAAGGGCACAACCCTTGAAATGATCGAAGAACACACAAAAAGGTCACAAAACAGTACAAACACCAAATACTGATACGGTTTTCAAAGAGGGTGAGTGAAGCAGAGAGGGCGAAGAGAATGGCCTTCTTTGAGTACAAAAGGGCAAAAGGTGGGAGAGGGAGGCCTGGCAGAATGATCAGGCTATACTCAAAAAGGGCCAGGGTGGCCGTTAGGAAGGCAAAGACAGATCGTGAACTAAGGATTTCTGAGAGAGTAAAAGGTGGGGGAAAATTATTTTTTAGACACATTAATGATGAAAATGGGGAGAATGGTTAGGCTAGTTGAGAGAAGGGTAGTGGAGGCGGATAAGCAAAAGTCATGTGTACTTAATTACTTCTGCCTGGTATTTATGGTGCAGAATAATGGTCATCTGCCAGACAGCGGCATAAAGGCTGACATGGGGGGTCAAAATATGGGTAGTGTGCATATTTCACTACGTAGGGTAAAAAAAAAAAAAGGATCAGAGATTCTCCAGGTTGACAAGGCGCCAGGCACAGACAGACTTCACCCTAGAGTGCTTAAAGAGCCAGTGATGCCTCAAGGAAAACTTTGAAAAACATAGTATTTGGACACAGAGCAGCTTATATTTTTTATTAACTTTGTATTTCTTCTCCCCCTTATTTATTAGTGAAGCCATATGCATGAAAACAGGACAGCTGTTCCTTGAGGGTTCATCAACTCCATTGCTTCTTCCCAACCTGATGTCATAAATACTCTGCTTGTGACATCACAGTTATTCCCATGGCAACAGTCTATGATGTCACAGCAGAACATTATAGTCCCAAGTAGGGAATAAGCTATAAAGACAGACTCAGATTTTGTTTCTTGTGGGAATTTCTTCAGTAACAAATAATGGAGAGGAAAAATCTATAGAACTCTGTAGAAGATATGTGCAATAACAGCTGAATTGTGTCTAAATATCATGTTTAAAGTTTTCCGAAAGGCGTCAGCTGCTCTTTAAGAAATTGGCCACAGTGTTAACAGTCCCCTTAACCTGTATATTTAATAACTTACTGCAATCAGGAGTGGTGCCAGCAGATCGGAGTTTGCCAATGTAGTGCCACTTCATGGGGGGGAGGGATCTATGAGGCCTGTCAGCCTTACCTCCACAGTAGGTAAGCTGATAGAAACCACAGTGAAGGGAAGTTTGGTGGCCTACCTGAAGAAATATGGACTCAAGGATGAAAAACAGCATAGCATTGTGTCTGGGAGGTCACGTCAGGCTAACCCAATAATGTTTTTCAACTGGGTTACCAGGGCAATGGACATGCGGCAGGCAGTAGCTCTGCTCTACTTTGACGTTAGTAAAGTCTTCGATTCTGTACCTCACAGGAGGCTGCTGAAGAGGATGGAAGATTTGGGAGTTGATCAGGGTTTAGGTAACAGAGTAAAGAAAACCTGAGCACTTACCCATGCTGTCACAGAAGAGGCTGTACACCGAACAGTTTCAAAACACAATGTCATTTTATTCCAAGATGGACACAGCAAAATCCGGAAGTGCATGGGACAATGCCTGCAGCCGCACGTCCGGGTATTTGCTGTGTCCCTCTTGGAATGAAACTCCACTGCATTTTGGAGCTGTTCAGTACTGCCTCTTCTGTGACAATAATGAGTGAAATACCTCAGTTTTCTTTACTTTCTTAGTAGCTGGCATTATTTTGCTGCACCACCTCCACTCCAATAGCGGCCCTGTCACTACTTTGGTTAAGTGGACTGGAAACTGGTTACAAGAAAGGCAACAGAGAGTAGTCAAGAACAGGGCTAAATCTTGGGACAGAGTGGTCACAGGGATCAGTCCTAGGATAAATCTACAATGTCGGTTCAACAAAACTTTTGTCAACTGGCATTACAGTGACAGCTTTATGTCCACCGCATTGCGGTTGTCATAAAGCCATCAATTAAAATGTTTCTTTGGGGGGGGGGTTGCCCTTCGAACCACCCATGTTTTAATATAAACAACTCCAAGTCAGAGTTGAATCAGGGACAGGGTGCAAGACCCGGAGAAGCAGTGTCTGGTTCCCCTGGGTATACTACGGCAGCAACATCGAATTGGCGCTGTAATGTACTTCACTGTCAAAATGTTGTTGTTGCGTTGGGCTAGATCCTGGGGCTGGTCCTGTATAATACGTATGTTAGTGACACTGGAGTGGATAGCCAAGGAAAACTGTGCCTATCTGCAGATGACTTAAAGCTGTGGGAAGAGTAGATCACAGAAGTGCGGCAGGAGTTCCAGAAAGACCTAAAATATGACAACAATGGACTAAGGTATGGCAGTTGAAGTTTAATGCCAAGAAATGTAAAGTTCTGCATTTAGGTAGCCATAATCCTTGCACTGAACACTGGACAGGGGTTGTTAAACTTGCTAGTACATCAGAAGAGAGACCTAAGGGTCAAAACTAGTAACTCCTTAAGAGCTGCTGACAGCATTAAGAAATCTTTGAAAAAAGTAAGATTTAATATTGGCTCCATCCCATTTTCTTTATTACTTCATATATTTTCAGTAATTAATTCCCCATTTTCTTTATTACTGAAAAAGTTGCATGAAAACAAGATCCCTTCCCCCTAGACTATATCTACTCTGGCTGCTTCTCTACACATGACATCACGATCCCTTGTTCATGACATCATAATTATCTCCACAGCAACATATTTTGGTGTCATAAACAGAATTATAATGTCAATTGTAGGCAGGCAGCCAGAGCTAAAAGGGCAGAGATATTGTATTCATGCAAATACCCTTCATAATGAGGAAGTAAGGGTGAGAATTACAGAATACAAAATTTAAGCTACATTTATGCCGGAATGTTACATTGTTTTCAAAGTTGTCTCAGCTGTGTCAGGAGCTTTTTAAACCAACGAATCAATGTAACTCGACACACAGAAATGCTTCATGGATGCTGGGTTGCCTAAGGAGGGGTTTGGCTAGCGGAGAAGTAAGATAATTTTGCCACTTTACAGATCCCTTGAGAGCCCCAGCTGGAATATTGTACACAGTTTTGGAACCCTCATCTGAGAAGCAGGGTCAAAATTAAGTTCTGCAGCCACTAGCCAGCAGGGCTAATAACTGTGAAAATCCACTAGCCCCACAGACTTTTCTACTGGCCCGGCTGGTGTACTTTCTGAAATCTTACCTTCTCAGTACAGGACTGCAAGACTACTTAAGGAAAATGTTAGTAGCACAACACAAAATCTACCAGCATTTGGCTAGTTGATCAATGCCAGTTTTGACCCTTGGGAAGGATACTGACAGACCTGAATCTGTGCAGTGTAGGGTCACCAAGATGATACAAGGATAACAGGGCAAATCCTATGAGGGTCAGTTAAAGCGCCTAAATATACATTCCCTAGAGACCACACAAGAGAAGGGGGATATGACTGAAACATATATGTTTTTTAAGGGTCTAAATATGGTAAACAGAGGGGATATATTTGTAAGAAATAAGGATGCAGTCAATTGGGGGTCATGACATGAGGCTTGTCTAAGGCATCAGCAGGCAGCCACAGGTTGGCTACAGCCAGCAGGAGGCTCTTCCAGGAAGACACAAGACCAGGTAGGATAAAACACAGTACTGTGTACACAAAACCTATAGTCAGTGTTGGGTAAGTTACTTTTTCTATTACTTTCTATTACTTTTGGAAACTTGTTCCAGAAAGTTCTGTGCAGTCACTAGCAAGGATGAGAATTACTGAAAAAAGTAATACACCTTACAGTTACAATTACTTATGTCTTTTTATACAAAAGTAATACGTAACTGTAACTGGTTACATTTATTTGAAAGTAACTAGTAACTAACCTATTACTTTCAAACATATGTCATCTGTTATAGTTTTTTAATTATTTCTGTATTGTTTTTGTATAAAAAGAAATAAGTAATTGTAAGGTGTATAACTTTTTCTAGTACTTCTCCATCCTTGCTAGTGACTCCACAGAGCTTCCTGGATCAAGTTTCTAAAAGAAATAAAAAGTAATAGAAAAAGTAACTTACCCAACACTGCCTATAGTGAGTGAGTAAATATACAAAGGTAGGGCTAACTGCAGCTACTGGTGAAGGGAAGCATGAGACACCATATCTAGGTTTATGCGATAAATCCATTTTAGGGGGCATGGCCTGGCTGGCAAACATGGCGGAGATCTAAATGGGGAGCTCTGTGAGGGTCCACTAATAATCTCTTTCCATCCTGCCTTAATTTGTGACCAGCAACAGCTTTTTCTGGATCTAGCAGTTCACTAATGCCTGTCTCACTGAAATCTGGCAAGAAGCAATCCAAGCTCCATTTTTCTGCCATTCAGCACTAGCAGAAAGATCTGTGCCCAAGTGGGCCACCAGCACCAGCTTCACAGCAACTGTCCATGGAGCAGGCCCCAGAGCCAGGGACCTCAGACATGGCTAACCCAGGTCGAAATACCTGACACTCGAGTGGTTGATAAGGGACCTTAAATGTGACCTCAGCACCAAAATGCAACCCGGTTTTGATAATTTAACCACCCAGCTACAACACCTACAACAAACGGTCAACTCGGTATCAGAAACTGTTGATGCCCACAAGGAACGACTCATGGAGGTGGAGGCTCGGGTCAGTGCTCAGGAGGATCGTTGTTCTTCTATGACAGCCAACATCAGACAAGCCCTAAAGGGACTCGAGTTGTTGAAGGAGTTGATTGATGACCATGAGAAAAGGGAGCGGAGCAATAATGTTCGCATCATCGGGCTTCCTGAGGGGCAGGAGGGGAGAGACTGTGCATCATATCTTCAATCCTGGCTGAAAAAGTCCCTCTCCCTTCCACAAGAATGCAGTCTCTAAATCCGGAGGGCACACCACTCTCCCGGGGTGTGTCCCCAGCCCGACCAGAGGCCTCGGCACCTGCTGGTGAGGTTTTTGCATTATCAGGACCACCAGCGGGTCCTGGAGGCAGCCCGGAAAGTGGGAACGATTATGCAGAACAGTAGTCGGATAAGCATATTCCCCAACTACTCTCGGGCTCTTCAAATCAGGAGGCAAGCTTTTTCTGATGTGAAATGAAAGCTCCACAGTCTTAAATGCCCATTTTCATTGGTGTACCCTGCCCATCTGGTGGTGAGGCCCCCGGGGGAAAAACAAAGAGCATTCACAGATCCATCTGCAGAGGCTGAGTTCCTCAGAGAGTGGGAAGGAAACAGAAGCCCTGCTTGAGACAACCCAATGCAGGATAATGAACGCTGATGTGAACTGCCTAACATACTAGAGTTAAGTTTGTTTTCTTTACCGATTTGGCGGGGGTCGCCCTGGGGGTGGGGGGGTAATTTAGGGTGCGGATGCCCCATGACTCACACCACTAGGTGGTGGCCCATAATGGCGGGTCAGGGTCTCTGCGATCTTCCTTGCCCTCGTCCGGACACCCCACAGCAGAATGAGGACTGTGCCCCGAGGAGGACTGGGCCTGATCTATTACTGATTGGACCTTAAGCCGATGTTGCTCGGGCCCTGATGACAGCTGTTTTCTCTCGGGACTTACTGGAGCCTCTTCACCTTACAAAATGCATAATTATGCTGCGGCGACTTCCAAATTAGGATTTACTGCACAATCCACGCATCGGATATTTGACCTGCACACGGGGTGCAAGCCCTGCTTAGAGCAGGGAAGTTTAGCCTGCTGCAGCTTAAGTTGTGGTTAAAATGTTTTATCGACTCTGTGGGGGCTCTACAGGAGCGTTTTTTGTTCTCTCAGCTCCTTTACTTAACAGACTAAGTGAACTATTATACCTAATGCTGGTTACTACTATGATTTACGTGATCACTTGGTGGGGGGGGTCCAAGTGATGTAATGGTTTTACTTTGGGTTTATAAGATTTGGAGATCCCTTTCTTTAATGAGTAGGTAAGAGCTATGGGGACAAATCTGAAAACACATGGGTTGAGAGTTTCAGGCGTCTCCACCACTCAGGGTGAGTATATGCCAGGTTTCCCTCACTGCGGATCTCAAACCAAATGATCTTAAAGAAATCAACAAACTATTGCTCAGTTGATTATATGGAGCTTCCCCCCTCAGCATTTGATCTTGGTGGGGGGTTCCCCGAATCCTCTCCACTCTTCCCCCCCCTTCAACACGAGTAGGCAGGATCTAAATGTGTTGTGGTCAATGCTTTGTATCATTACAGTGGATACGCAGCCCACACCACGATGATTAGTGGGATGTACTATTTGGTTATCTTTATCGAGAGATTTTTCCTTTTATAGGTCTTTTCTGGAATGGGAAGAAGTGGGTTCTGACATTGTTTGAGGGAAGGAGGGTATGTTCTAACTTGTTTGGGGTTGTTAAAAGATGGAGTAAGTGTATTGTTACTTGTGGGGGGGGGGGTATTTGGGATTTTGGTTAGAAAAGTTAAAAAGGTTTGGATGCCATAGTAATGCCATGCCTTGGGACTGCATGTTGAGCTGCTCTATATTGCGGTCGCTCTGTATAATGTTTATGTATAATGACCATGGCTAATCTTTTGTTGTGTGTCGTGGCGCGTCCATAGACTACGTACAGTGGTTAAGATGAAGTGGGTCTTGGAGTGGCTTAAAAGGTTGGGAACTGACCTAGCCAACTTACAGGAAATACACAGCACAGGGGGAGTGGCTTCAGCATTATCATAACCGTGGGGGGTCATTCCTGGCGTCCTCCTTCACCTCTAAGGCCAGCGGGGTAGCAGTTTGGATCCATTCTGGTTTACCACACAGAGTAATTTCTACCCGATCCGATCCTCAGGGTAGATTTCTAATAGCGAAGGCTGAGGTGGGGGTGCTGAACTGACCCTGATTTCCATATATGGTCCAAATTATGACTCCCCAGACTTCTTCACCCACCTACAGGTTACCTTAGATCCCTACAAAGAAAATTTAATAATAGGAGAGGATTTTAATACCTATCTGGACACTGAGTTGGATTATTCAGGGATGAAGGTGGGCCCGATTCCCCAGGAGATATTGGCTCTTTGGGGTATGATGGAAGAATGGGCCCTTGTGGAGGCCGGGCGCCATTGCCGTCGGGATGAGAGAGAATATTCTTTCTTCTCCCATCCCCACCATGTATATTCTAGACTCGATTACATGTTCCTCTCCCCATTTTTGGTGGGCCAGGACCTCTCTGCCACACACAGCCCAATACTTATATCTGACCACGCCCACCTGCGGGTGACTTTCTCCCTGGGGTCTCCTGAATCGATTCCCCAACAATGGCGGCTAGACCCAGTCCTCCTTTTGGACCCTAGATATGTCCAATTTATTAATGCTAGGATAAGAGAATTTATTAGTAATAACCATAATACCGAAACCCACATTAAATTTGTTTGGGATGCCCTTAAGGTGTATAGTAGGGGTGAATCCATCTCGTACTCCGCCTCTTTGAAAAAAAGTACAGAAAAAATAGAAAGGGACCTGGAAAGTAAAATTCATAGACTTGAGCAAACCAATATGGTGATTACCTCTCTAGAACACTAAAGAACAGAAAATTCTGAAGGCCATCTCCTAGATGTCTACCAGGTCTAATAGAGTAGAGACCTGCTGCTTACCAAATCCTACTCCCACTTTGAGGGTGACTCTGCTGGCAAATGGCTAGCTAACCTGGTAAAGAAATAAAGGGCAGAGCACACCATTCTCAAATGGCCTCTGCTGGGGTTGGTCACATATGACCAGGGGGAGATCAATAAGGTCTTTAGGGATTATCATACCTCCCTCTATGCATCTCAGGTCCCAGGGGGTTCAGATCCCCAACCTTTTGGGGGGATTGTGCTCCCTAGGCTGAGCGACTCCCAGGGTCTTAAGCTGGGGTCCTCCATACTAAAGGAAGAGGTGTGGAGGATAACTAAACATATAAGAAGAGGCAAGGCTCCAGGTCCTGATGGCCTCCCAGAGCTTCTATTGAGTCACTTGGGACTCGTTGGGTGACCTGATGGTGAAGATGATGGGTGGCCCTGGAGGAGAGTTCTCTCCTGAATCTCAATCACTCACCACAATTGTAGTCCTGCCTAAACCAGGAAGGACCCGGTCCAATGTGGTTCATATAGACGACTCTCTCTCTCCTCAACTTGGACTATAAAATAATAGCAAAGGTCCTGGTGGGTAGGCTGGAACCTCTCCTCCTGTTTTAATTCACAAGGATCAGGGTGGGTTTGTGAAGGGTGCCAAGCAAAACATAATCTTTGGTGAGCAATGAATATTATCCATCAATGGTCTAAGCAGGGGATAAATTGAGGGCCTGCTGGCACTAGATGCTGAAAAGGCGTTTGATAGGCTGGAGTGGTTATTTATGTTTGCCATGCTGGAAAAATCTGGCCCGGGAAAGATATACCTCAGCTGGTTAAAAGCTTTATCTACAGCCCCAAGAGTGCAAATTCTTGCTAACACCACCCTGTCCCACCCATTTCCCCTCTCCCAAGGCACTAGGCAGGGATGCCCCTTATCGCCCCTGCTGTACATACTCTGTATTGAGGCCCTGGTGGCAGCTATATGAGACAATCCCAAAATTAAGGGTCTTAATAATGGCGGAAGTGACCAGGTCACATCGCTCTTTGAGGATGACGTTCTCCTGTCTCTGGACATAGAAACATAGAATTTGACAGCAGATAAGGACTGTTTGGCCTACCTAGTCTGCCCATTTCCCTACGTGATAGATAAGCTGCAACCCTGGAGAAGCCTTGCCAGAGCTGAGTGCTATTTTTGAGATCTATGGACCCTTGTCGGGACATAAAAGAAACTGGAGCAAAAGTGAATGGCTTCCCCTTGGGCGGCTCAAGTCACCGGTCACTATCGCAGGGGTCGAGATTCCTCCCTCTGACCAAATTAAATATCTAAGAGTAATTCTCCCAAATAAACTATCCCACGCTATTAAGCTGAACTACCACCCCCCCCCGTGCAAAAGATCAAGCAAGACTGTTTCAGGTGGAGAACCCTTCCCTTATCCTTGATAAGGTGAGTGAACCTTGTCAAAATGTCGATCCTCCCCCAGGTACTTTACATGTTCCAGTTGGTACCTATTTCTTTACCCAAAAAAATTTATTACTTCCATTGAAAGGGCAATCACCCAGCTGCTGTGGCAGGGAAAGAGGCCTCGAGTGTGTAAACGGACCCTGTGGCGAAGACCCGCAGAGGGAGGCTTAGACCTACCTAATATTCAGTCTTACTATTTGGCCACTCAGTTGGCCCATGTTTGGGATCTGCTGAGGGAGGATCCGGCTGGTTGTCCCAGTGGTCAGAAATGGAGTGGAGGAGGATCCTCCATGTACCACTCACTCTTGGTCACTTGTCCTTCTGGGATGTGAACCCTCAGATCTCCAGACCTTGCACCAAAACTACTCTCAAGGCATGGACTATAGCACATAAGCTTTTGGGGGAAGGAAAATGTTTATCCCCCAGATGCGACCCTGGAAGTGCTGGGGGGAGAGGCCAAGAAGTTGCAACAGACAATAGTGACTCACCTGCGGACATGGGCCAGAAAACGCCTTGTCAGAATTTTACAAATGTGGAAGGGGGACAGGTGTACCCCTTCCATACTCTCAAAAGAAAATTTGACTCGAGCACCTCCCATTTCCTGACATATATTTGGTTTAAGCACAAATTGGAGAAGCTATTGCAGTGGGGTCAGGGGGGGTGGGACTGCACCACTCCCCTTTTGAAGAACTCGTCAGAAAATTCTCTAACTTTGACTCTTTTAAACCCCTGGGGAGATGCTACCGAATTGTGTTGGGAGCCTTGCCTAACCCCTTAGAAAAGATTAAAAACAAATGGGACTCTGATTTATATCCAGAAGGTATGACTGGAGGAGATTGGTCCTTAATACAAAAAAACTTACTCCAGTGCTCTGTAAATAACAGACTGAGGGGTATCAGTATAATGTGTTGATGAAAGTGTGTCACCCAGAAAGGGCTCATAGAATAAACCCAGAGGTTTCACCATATTGTACTAAATGTAAGGTCCAGGTGGGTACATTTTCCACCAGATGTGGTTATGTCATAGAATCCAACCATTACGGAGGGGATGATGAGATCCTCTCAAGAACCCTGCATACTGACATACAACTGGATCCATTGGAGGTCCTCATGGGACTCCCTGGAGTTGGGGCAGGCCAAGGTGCAATGGGTGTGGCCTCAGACGGCTAGGCCTGGTGATGGGCCTAAGAGAGTACCCTCACTGGAAACACCTACACCCTCCACAATCACCTCGTGGTTAGCTGAAATGTTTAAAATTATGAAGCTAGAACCAACCCAATACCTTGTGAGGGAACAACTTCACAAATATGAAGAAACTTGGCTACCTTTCGAAAGGGCCTTGGCTGAGGCCTGGTTTCCTACCTTTTAGCAATCAGTTTTAGCTTTCACAGAGTTAGTAAAACAGTAGTGATACATTAGACAAGCCATATATGGAGGGGGGTAGCTGCCCAGGACCTCTGTGCCACATACGTTATACACAGTATGGATACAGATTTGTATAAGCCAGGACTGTAGTCCTAATGGTATACAATGTAATATCTGCTTTAAACTTGACCTCATTAATAAGAAGTGTTATACAGCAGTATACCTGAATGTACTGGAATGTAGTGTGTTTGAGGATCAGTTGATGGTATTGCCCGTGTGTGTCCTTTCTGTTAAATAAAGTTTATAAAAAAAAAAAATCCATTTTAAGGCGGGAGAGGAAAGGAAGAAGGCGGCCAGGCATAACAAGGAGGCAGTAGAGTACTGGAGAAGTGCAGTTGACAGGTAGACGGGGAAATCAGAAACAACCTATCTAGGGTACAGTAATAAATCCATTTTGGGTATAGTAAGGAAGGGGAAAGTAGGTAAACAAGCATAGCTAGGAGGCAGGAGGGGACAAAGTAAGTTCAAGAGAAAAACAAAAAAAGAGTTAAGCAAGCAAAATACATGGGAGTGGTGCAACAGGTGTGGAGCCGTGGTCTTTCGGGACACCTCCTGGAGATTGAGGTGCTGCCCTGTTTGTACTCACCTCTGCACTCAGGGCAGAGGTTGCCGGACTCTGGACTGAGCTGGCAAGAATGCAGAGGACCCTTTGCTCTACCCAGGGGCCACCAAGGTTGTCACGACTACCTCAGAGAATGCCTAGGCAGAGGCAGAATGGCTGGACCTTGGTGGGTAGGGTACGCACTCTGTAGCCTGTGCCACTACAAAATCCCTTTGGTGTACTGGCCAAGAGGAGGCACCCTAAGTCGTGGCTATGGAGGATGTAGGGGTCCTCAGAAGGGGAGGCCACAGGGTGGGAGGAAGAAGCAATTGTTGGTGGGGGACTCTACTGTTAGGGGGCTAGATTTGGGAGGGAGGTGGAGGGGACAGAGAGTGGCAAGGTGCCTCTTCCTGGTACTCGGACTTGGAGGGATGGTAACAGGATAGAGAGGATCACTAGGGCGGCAGGCCATGGGAAGGAGCTAGGTGTCATTCTCTGCCTGGGGACAAATGACCTAGTAAGGGATGGAGCGGGGTAGTGCAGAGTAATTTCAGCGAGCTGGGAAGGAGCCTTAAGCAGGTAGCACATACGGTGGTATTCGGCGAGGTGTTAGCTGTGTATAGGGAAAGGGGAAATTGTTTAACCAGGAAAGGCACACTAAGCTGGAGCTTTTTTCCAGGTGTGACCTGAGAGCACAAGGAAGTTAAGTGACTTGCTCAGGGTCACACAGTATGCATGTGAGGGCTGATGGGATTCAAACCCAGGCCTTCAGCTTTGCAGCTCAGTACCCTTAACCACTTCACTATACTGCCACCTTAATGTATGGTGTATGGCTAAGGGTAGGATAGGGCACTATACCATAAAAAAATATGTGCTCACACTTCACCACATGAAATCACCAGGCCAGCAAAATCATTTAGAAAAGGCTTTATTAGTTAAAAATTCAAAGTTATCATCCACGTTATAACTGCAGACAGCAGCACACAGTATAACAGCTGACGATCATTTCACGTGAAAATGCTTTTTCATGCAAAACGATCGTCGACTATTATACAGTGTGCTACTGTCTGTTATAACATGGATGATTCTGCGGGCCTGGAGAATGCACGCAGTGAGGCAGTAAGCACAGATTTTTTATAGTATTTGGCACTGGCCACTAGGAGGCAGTATAGTGTAGTGGTAAAGGGCACTGAGCTGCAAACCTGGAGAACTGGGTTTGAATCCCATCAGACCCCACTTGCATACTATATGACCATGAGCAAGTCACTTAATTTCCTTGTGCTCCCAGGTCTCACCTGGAAACAAGCTTTGACTTAGTATGCCTTTCCCGGTTAAACAATTTCCCCTTCCCTTCCTTACTGTTCTAGACTTCAGCCATTCCCGGAGCTGCTACATACTTGGTCTGTTCACAAGGATAAGGCACTCCACAATAGGACTTTCAGTAACCGGTTGGAGGCATAGTACAAGGAGGAGGGCTTTGGCTACACTGGGCACTGGGGAACAACCTGGAAAGAAGTGAGCACAGAGGTGATGGTGTGCTTACTTGAAGGGGAGAGACCTTGGCGGGCATACTTCAAGGAGAGGGACCTCAGTTCTCAGTGGAGGTTTAAATACTGCTTTAATATGCATTTAAACTATGCAAGGAGGAAGCCGTAGTAACAAGGGAGGCAAAACTGGCCCCGGCATGATGAAGTAACAGGGAGGAAGGGCCCGAGAGGAGGAAGCTCCCCCAGGGCAGGGACGTAGAAAGAAAGGGGTGCACACATGGCAGAGGACAAGGGGGGTTATAATAAACCAAGGATGCAAAAGGAGGGGCATAAAAACAACAAGAAGCAGGGAGGGTAATGTGGGAAGACAGGGGTCGGGGAGGAGAGACAGGGAGCAGCACAGGCAGTGGGGGAGGAAGAGAGGGACTGCAGGCAGGAATTCAGCAATGTATGGAAAGCCATAGGAACCAATGCAAGGAGTCTGGGAAATAAAATTCCAGACCAAAAGGCTTTCATGGTGGAGGCTGGCCTGACCGTGGTGGTCATAACCAAGTCAGGATGCGCTGAAATCACGACTGGGACATGGCCATACCAGGTGACTCTCTACTCAGGAGAGAGAGGGAAGGGAGGTGGTGGTGTTCTGTATGGGGGGGCAGAATCAAGGTCATGGAGATACATGGGAACCCCAAGGAAAAGGAAAGGCTGGAGGTGCTGTGGGTTCTACCGGGTCAATATAATGCACGAAAGACACCGTGGTGAATACCGCGCTGTCTACTGAGTGCTTGTAGTTTCAGCAATGGGGGTAGAACAGCACTAGTAAAAAGAGCACTACCCCTGTCGTTCAACCGGCACATGTGGTGTCATCAAGTTGCCGTGTGTTGGGGCTTGATCAAGCCGCTCCCCTGAGTGGGCTGTTGTGGGGCAACAGCACACGGAATGGGACACCTGGGACTGTGGTTCGGTTCCATAAGGTCTTCCTGTGCTGTAACTTTTGCGCTTTTTCTTTTAAAAAAAAAAAAAAACTTTCTCCCAACAGTGTTTTTCCCCATCCCCAACATCTGCACCCCCCTCCCGAGTTTGTTATTTAAAACAAAGAAGCCCATAGATTGTAAGGGCATGTGCTGCTTGTGTTCGTCTGCATTTTGCCCGACAATATTGCAGTGCACACTCTTGTGGTTGTGGCATTAAGTGCTGTGTAATGTTTCTGTGTACGGTTATGACCCCGTGCCACTGTGGGTCACCCTTGAGACGGGGTTGTGGCAGCTATTTGAACAGGGGTAAAATACAGACCTCCAGCACTGGGACAGGAGTTGTGGCAGCCATCTGTACAGAGGTAGAATACAGACCTCCAGCACAGGAACAGGAGTTGAATAAAGCACTAGGGGAAGCCATCATCAGGATGGCACATAAGGGGGCGGTGCTGCTAGTTGGTGACTTGTGGCCAGGAGCCTTCCAGCTGCAGCCTTGGCAAGGAGCAGTGCCATCCCTGACTCCTTACAAGGGGCATTTCTCAGGCAGCTGGTCACAGCCCCACTAGGGGCAGCCAGTACTGGACCTCATGCTTACTAACAGGGACAGCATTGCAGATGCCATGGTGGGCAGTCCCCTGGGGACCAGAAATCACCGTACAATCTGGTTCAAAATGAATATGAGTGCCGAGGCAAACCACTCAAAGATGAGGGTCCTGGACTTTGGATGGGCGGATTTTGAAAACAAGGGGACTGCCTCAAAAGCTGCCTAGAGAAGAGGATTGCCAGGGAGGGTAGAGAAACAGTGGGAACAAATAATGGAAGGACATAATTAAGGCAACGGCCTCTGCGTGAAGGAGATGAGCAAAAGCAAAGGAAGAAAAAGACTGCTATGGTACTCCAAGGAAGTGGCCACGGTGGTGAAAGAAAAAAAGGGTGGCATTCAGGAGGTCAAAGAAATGCAGAGTGAGGACGGCAGAGAGGTGTACCAAGTAAAACAGAGGGAATCAGGTAAGGTAGAGAGGCCACAGAGGTGCAGAGAGAGGTAAGGATAGCCAAAGGGGTAGCTAAAGGGGCTAAGACTTTCTAAAGGCACGTAAGCGAGATGAGGGAAACGAAAGGAAGGACAGTAAGCAGGGTTTTATTTAACTCTAAAAATTGATTAGCGTTTTGCTCATAAAAGTGCTAAAACATTGTGAAAATGCATAGCACTTGCCTCACTGTGTTTAACAAACATAACACTTCTAGAAAACCTATATAAATACTTTCTGTACAGTTAGTATTGTCCCAAGGAAAAAACTGCTAATCAATTATTTAAAACCCTGGTAAGGATAAGGAAGCCGACTGAGGGAGCCTATGTAGAACAGGATCAGGAAACAGGAGATATCCTGGACAGGTACTTCTGCTCAGTCATCACAATTGTGTGTGTGTGTGTGTGTGTGTGTGTGTGTGTGTGTGTGTGTGGAGGGGAGCGAGACCACAAGGGAGAAGCAGGATAAATGGGGGAGGGGCAGACATGAGTCCATTTTCAAAGAAAGAGTCGTGAAGGGACATGCACATTTAAAAGTGGACAGGCCATCGGAATGGACTGGGTACACCCAAGGGTACTAAAGGAACTCAGGGAGGCGCTTGCTATACCACTGATGGCCTTATTCCAGGGTTTCTCAAATGGTGAGGACAGCCTCCCTTGGGAAGCCCCAACCTGCTCCAGGGGAGGCTCAGGCAAGTCTGAGAAAGTACTATATTTAAATTTTGAGTTTTAGCTATTTTGTGTGAAAGGATGAGGCAAACTGAAAGAGAAAAATGATAGGTGAATTTAGGTATTTATTTACAAATCTGTGACCAGGAAAAGGTACACAGAGCCAAGGCTCATTCAAGGTGCACCCAGGAAGAGCAGGAGTTAACACAGTTCAAAAGGTAACTGCAAAACAGTCAAGTAATTTAAAATGAACAACAGTGCAAACAAAGGGAATAATAAAAAAATAAGGGGACATAGAAACTGACCAATCAGACTGAAGGCAGAACAGCTCAAATGCACACGGTAAGTAGAGAGGTATTAGGAGCAAGCGCAGGAGGGAGCAAAAGGATCCCTGAGCAGTTGCTTAATAGCAAGGTAAGACGGCGAGAGGCAGAGATGGGTGATGAGGTTATTTCAGACAGAGGGAAAATTGACATAGAAAATCAGACCCAGGAAGGTATTGCAAGAAGAGACAACAATGGTCCGAGAGTAAAAATAGCGGAGCCAGTAGGCTGGCCTGAGGAGGGAGGTTACAAGGGGGAAGGGTTTGAAATAAGCTGAGTAAAATGAGAACCGGCTACTCAAAGGGGTTTCATGTCATCCCTGATGTACTCTGCAAAGTACGCTTTCCGTCTATGGGGAGGCCCAGGATTACTTCAACATTTGGGGGAGGCTCAAGATTTTTTTCCACGGTTTGGGGAGGCTCACTATGACAACGTCTGAGAACTGATGCCCTATTCAACAGGTGTCTGGAAACAGAAGTGGTTCTGAAGGACGCGAGGAGAGCAGAAAAGTGGTCCCACTTCATATGAGCAACAGCAGGAAGGACACAAACAAGTACAGGTCGGTCAGTCCCACATTACAGGTGGGAAAACTAATGGAAACCCTGTAACAGTAAAGGGTGGTAGACTATCTTGAATCCAATGGGCTACAAGACTAAAGGCAGAATGGACTCTCGGGGGGGGGGGGGGCACACCAGACAAATCTGATTGATTTCTTCTTTAATTTTGATTGCATTTTTTAGAAATACATTACTTAAAATGCTAAACACAAGAAAATGTACCGCAACAGTCAATGAAGCAACCCACATTATCTCAACCACGGTACAGGTGTGACTGTTTCCTCACTGGTGTGTCTTGAGGAGGGGGGGAATAAACGCACAAGATACATTTCACAGTTCTGAAAGCATATCGTATGGAACACCACTGCAGTCAGTGCGGTTAATCATTAACGAGATATAAATCCACACGCACTTCAGCCAGCCGGTATGGCTTAGTGATTATGAAGCCCAATGCTGTTGTAAACTCAATCAGCCCTTACAAAAATAGAATATACTGCAATATATTGAAAAATATGCGTTAATGTATGTCAATACACTGAGAAATACACTGTCCAAATGGAGTACATTATGCAAAAAATATTTGTCACTATATTGAGAAATATATTGACTCAATGAAATATAATAGTTTATTTCAGCATATATTGAAACAATATATTTATAATTGAAGAAATTGTAAATGGTGTAATGTATGTTAAATATATTGAAAAAATATATTTTATTACAACTGTAACCCCCCTGTTCCCCGGGGTTACAAGAATCCCAGTTAGACCTAGTGGTAGGCAGGGAAGGCAGCTTGTGAAACTCCAGTTAAATAGATTTCACACTGTCTCACTCTGTTCTTAGTCTCAGCTGAGACTGAGGGATGACATCATTTTAGAACTGTCGCAGCTGCATAAATCACACTGGAATGTTGCAGTTGGAGGTTAGAGTAGAACGTTGGTGATTTTGAAGTGAGTTCAGTAGAGCTATTTTTTGGTATAGGTGTGTGTTCTTACCTGAAGAGGAACACAACAATAGCACGTTGAAGTGGTAGAGACCACTTTCAGTGGTTCAGGGCCCCATCCCTGCGGGGATGGGGGGAAGGAATCAGCCTGCTTCCAGGGACAACCCCCTTGGTCCGGCTAGGGAGAAAGAAGCTGCCTGATTTAAGTTCGTGCTGAGGCACCAAAAGTTCTGGACGAGACTTCTTTGAGGAGAAAACACCTGTGGGGGACCTGCAATCAAGGGGTGAGTTCGCTCTGCTAAAGGGCCAGTTGTTTTCACCTGAAACAAGATGAAACTAAAGTGTTACTGTGGGGTCAGGAAAAGACAGACAAGTACAGTTTGGAAGATGTGGGGATTGGACAGCTTAACTCTGTGGGGGGTCTAGAGTAATGGACACAGCCACTTATTAAGTATGTTCAAGTTCAGCTCAAATGGGATGTAAAGACAGTAGATGGAATGTGAATACATTTACAGAGAATCTACACAGCAAAGTGTTTTAAAGGATGAGGTGTTACAGTCCAGAGAAATGGCCGGGTATGAATTATGGGAGAGACAGGTGGGAGACCCCCCCATCATTAGTAACCACAGGGTTGACCACGCTCTCCTTAGCTCCACCCTTCTCTCATTTGGTCTCTCCCCCCCTGCTCACAACTGGTTCCTCAACTACCTCTCTGGTGGAAGCAGTATACCAAATTTAACCCGGACCCCTCCCACCTCACCCGATGTCCTGTGTGGAGTCCCCAGAGGGATGGTTCTCGACCCTACTCTCTTCTCCTCTTTATCAATGAGCTGCCGTCCATCACCTCCGATGGGCACACCACTCTATATGCGGATGACCTGGCTGTTCTGTCAAGCGCCCGAGACATTGTCACTATCAACTCTCAACTTAACTCCAACTTCGAGCGGATCCAATCCTGGTTAGTAGAACATAGACTTACTACCAACCTCAAAAAAACCCAAGCTATGCTTTTCGGGTCCCAGTGCAAATTAAAATCTTGCCCTGCCCCGCTCAAAATCCTCGGGGCTGATGGCATCCCCTTGCAGACGGTGGCTGCCGTCAAATACCTGGGTGTCACGCTTGACCCTCAACTCGATCTCACTCTGCACATCCGAAATGTCTGTAAGGCTACAAATAATAAACTGGGCCTTGCCCATAGAGCCAAAAGCTGCTTAACTCCTGCAGCTCTGTGCCCTAGCCAGGGGTCCTTCTCCGTCTCTCTGCTATGGTCTAGTCGCCTTTGCCCCATGCCCAAAAACTAGCCTCTCGAGAAGTGGGATACAGCTTACAATAATATCTGCAGCTGCATTACAGCCCCTTAACTCACGTGCGACCTCTACTCCCACGTTTACAGTGGCTACCCCAGAAACACCGCACCTTTGTAGTTGGAACCTCGCCGACAACATTGTCCGATCCGGTACTCCTGTGTCCCTTGCCCTTTCCCCTGCCCCGTTACTTCCTCTACCTTGATACATGAGCTACACCTGACCGCTTGGTTCCGAGAACCCGTACACATCCGGTGACGGGCTTTCACCATGTATGCTGAAAATCTGGAATTTGCTCCTGCCTGCACTCGGTCCTCCTCCTCCCATCTGGGCTTCAAATCCTCCCTGTGGCGTTACCTTATGGGTCCCTCCGCTTGTTCATGTATCCTGCAACACTCTCGCCCTGACATGATGAGACAGGCCCTGCCTTCTTAGGGTCTACTTATATTACCTTTATTGCTATTTTACCTCTGGTACCTGGCCTGGAACTGTCACATGTCTCACCTGGGCCTGTCCAACCCCGTGTGGCTATGGTTCTCCCAACTACCCGCTGGCACTTGTATTCGCTGCATGATTTTCTGATGGGATAAGGTTTTTCCCACCTTTATGCACTGTACTACTCTGGGGTATATAGTATATTGTATCCTGCCGCACCTATCCTTTGGGGTGCCATATCTTCTGTTGTTTTGCTGCAATCGTTATCAGTTGGCTCCTACAATAGCCTGTTAAGCCGTCCTATATCTTGATGTATATCTTTTGACTTACTGGTTGTTCCTCTAACTTTCCTGTAATATTTTTTTCTTATTGTTTGTTCACAGATTGCTCCTTGCCCTGTTTATGCTAGTCTGCATTCTCGATGTAAACCTCTCTCTCATGTTACTATGTAAACTCTCTGTAACCCAGTTTGTAACCCTCCCGGGTCTCACCTGAAAATAGGCACTTGGCTGTCTAGTGTGACCTACCCGGTTAACAAAAGCAAATAAATAAATAAATAAATAAACCAAATTCACCTCTACGGGTTGTCTTTGGGACACCTGTTGCTTTCTCTCAGGTACTTGGCCAGTGCCTGAGGAAAGTACCCAGACGTGGGACTGATGAGGAAGATTCCCTGATGGAGCAGAAGTGCTCATAGGTGGTTTAGGGAGCCACCAGTATATGTTTCCATGCTATATGGAAAGTGTCCAAGTGGCTGGCAAGGGAGCCCAGCCAGGGGAACCAAGAGCAGTGTACAAGTTCGGGCTGTGTGCCCAGTGTGTTTCAGAGCCTGAGGGCTAAAGTGAATAAGGATATGTTTTGATCTCCATAAATCTGCATTACCAGGAGTGTAGCCCGTGGAGTCCATCTATCTTTGTTTATTCTGTTGGATGTGAATAAAAGCCACACTTTAGAATCCCACTTCTGGTATTGAACATTACAGTTATTGCTTCCTTTGTCCAGAGTTACTTGGGTGCCCCTGTTGAGATAGCCAAACCTAGCCAATGTGCCGAGTGACATATTTCTCCCGAACTCCAGCCCACCAGGTAGTGCTGTCAAGATGAAACGGCAAACCTGGGTGGGGTTACACAACAATGAAATATATTACAATATACTGGAAATTATGCTAAGTATGTCAATACATTGAACTGATGAAATATACTAAACAATCTATTTCAGAGATATACTGTATAATCATACTGTTTCTGCCTCATGCATTGCTTGAAAAGTATATCAATCTATTTAATACATTGTCTGAAATATATTACTATATTTCAAAATATATACTGTATTCTTTGTATAGTTACACATATTCTTATGTATATATATATATATATATATATATATATGTACATATGTTCATATGTTACAATATTTATTTTATATTTGCATACATTTATTATACATATTACATATATATGTCACTGCTTTGTTTGGAATCATGTGGACATTTGCATAACTAATTTGCATATTTCAAATGCATAGTTTATCAGCCAAAATTATGATAATTTCTAGTTTTAAAATGATTTGGAATTGACAACATTAACTTATAGACTGAAAGGAAAGGTACAAATTATAAAAGCAAGTGCCGTAGGATCCCACCCTGACCTAAAAGTGAAACAAAATGTGGTATAAATAGGCGTCTTATGTATCAGTATAAATGTATAAATGTATGCAGTAAAAGCTGCACTATAAAACAATAATTCCAACGTAAATATCCACATGCTTTCTAACAAGATGAACTCCAGTTGTACAGATAAGGGTATACGGAATCATAATTAATTCCCTTTGTTTCTGTCTGCTTAGGTTAATATATATACTAAAATCTATTACACATATACATTACATGTATTTGTAAATATATGAAATAACATTTGAAACGCAAAAAAAAAATGCATTTATACATACACTGGCAATATACCAATAACATACATAAACCATGAGCTGTTGTTAATGAAGTTATAATCCTTGGGTCTTGATCAACCGTCCACATCCTGGCTCCGAGACTACCTATCCGGTTGCACCCAAAGCGTCAAATGGGGTAACTGTCAATCCCCATTAAGACAGATTACCCATGCAGTCCCCCAGGGATCCATCCTGGGCCCCCTACTATTCTCGTTATTCATTAATGAGCTGCCTGGCTTCTGCAGTGGGGCATCCATTCAACTATACGTGGATGACGCCATATTATACCGTTCCTCAGCTGACACCCAGTGGCTCAATCAGCACACCTGGAATCCGACTTTCGCCAATTAGAAGCTTGGTTCTTCAAAAATAAATTACTATTAAACATGAAAAAACTAAATCTATGCTTTTCCATCCTCTCTCCTATAAAACTTTTCTTAACCCGGAACTCTCCATCTGCTCCAGTAATGG
The DNA here is from genome assembly GCA_016271365.2 of Neoceratodus forsteri. Taxonomy (NCBI): domain Eukaryota; kingdom Metazoa; phylum Chordata; order Ceratodontiformes; family Ceratodontidae; genus Neoceratodus; species Neoceratodus forsteri. The sequence goes on along the minus strand of JADMNL010000026.1, from coordinate 315,326,563 downwards.
GGAACCCCTTGAAATGGTACTTTCCTTTAAATACCTGGGTATCCTGTTTGATCCTACCCTTGCCTTGAGACCCATGTCCAAAAACCGCCAAAACCATACACCAAAAGATTGGTCTGCTATACCATCTTTATCCCTGCTATCTACTGCATCCTGTCTATAAATTGCTACGCCTCACTCCTACCTCTGCTATCTTACGGGCTCCATTGTTCTTATCAATCAAGACCTCTCTCACAAATCAACGTAAACAATTTTATTTATTTATTTATTTTTATTCATTGAATCTCAAATTAAGACTTTTGAGATAGGGTTCTTTTACAAAGGCTCCACGTCAACAAGGAATTATACAGAGGAGGAGTAACAGGCATGAGTATACTGGTACAAATAAGCAGTCTGGTGACGTACAATAAACCCAGGAGACACTTGAAAAATAAATCTAGTACATACAAACACACACACAAGCCTCTCCACCACGACAAGGTCTCGGTCCAAGGAGAGACCCTGACCCTCAGGGCTATGTCGTCCGGAGTCTCATACTCCTGGCAGGGTCACCTATGGCGAACAGGCCTGAGGTGAGGTCCCAGACTAAGTGCGGTCCAACCTCCAAAGTCCTCAACGGTGGATCAGTTGGAACAAGATGTTAGGATCTCAACGGCTGTGAAGACGGATGAAGGCTGCAACAAGATGGGGGTCTCCAGTCGTCTTGGACTCTCCTTGCCACTGGGCGCTAGATTTCCTGCTTGTCAACTTTGTGTGGTTGTTGTAGGTGCACCAACTTCCCCACACTAAAAGGAGTCACGCGCAGACTTCTACCATGGGAAACAACATTCCAGCAACCAACCTTCCAATCCCTGAGGCGACAGACTAGTGGTGATGGGGACAGGACCAGTGAATCCGGCAGTCTCTAGCCATGAATCTGCACGTAGGCAGCAGTTTGATGGTCGTCTGGCACATGGACTGGGACGGGGTGCAATTTGGCAGCTGCTACTGTGACTAAGCAGTCCTCTTTAGGATCCCTCTGCTCACCCACATGGGAAAGAGCTAGAAAAGGTGCCCTAAACCTAGGCTGTCTCACCTTCTCCTGGCTGGATAGCCGCGTCCAGCGGGATCACTCTCTCTGCGGTCGAAACAAGAAACAGACAATGATTTTTGTGACATGGAACGTTTGTACTCTGATGGACAACCAGTATAGTGAACGACCAGAAAGAAGAACTGCTATTATCGCCTGGGAACTTGCAGATGTAACATCGAGAATGCTGCCCTAGCGAGACAAGATGACCAGATGAAGGCCAGTTGAGAGAAGAGGGTGGAGGCTTCACCTTCTTCGAAAGGAAGCCTGCTGAACACAGACGCATTCACGGCATTGGCCTTGCCATCAAGAACAAGCTCATCAACCAGCTTACAGAGCTCCCAATTGGCATCAACGAACGCCTCATGACCCTTCGTCTTAAGCTCAGCAACAATCAGCATGCCACTGTCATCAGTGCATACGCCCCAACACGTAATGCTGACGAGGACGTCAAGGAACAGTTCTACTCCAACCTTGACAGAGTCCTGACCAACACCCCTAAGGAAGACAAGATCATTCTCCTTGGTGACTTCAATGCCAGAGTCAGGTGTAATTCAGGTCTCTGGAATGGTATCATCGAGAAGTAGGGGGTAGGAAAGACAAACTCCAATGGCATCCTACTCCTGAACAAATGTGCGGAGCATGGCCTGGTCATCACGAACACCATCTTCAGACAGAGAGACAAGTATAAGACTACTTGGAGACACCCTCGATCCAAGCACTGGCACCTCTTTGACAATGTCATTGTCAGAACCCATGATCGAAAGGATGTCTACATCACAAGGGCCATGCAAGGAGTCAATGACTGCTGGACAGACCATCGTCTTGTCAGATCTGTCATGAACATCCGCTCACTCAGAAACATCAAAGGCAGTCAAAATCAATGCAAAGGAAATTCAACACCAAGTCCCTTTAAGACCTAGTGGTTCAAGAGGACTTCCATCAATGTCTCCAAGCAAGACTCTCTGCCATGCCCGCAGCTGATAACACTGAGAGATACTGGAAGGAGTTCAAGACCGCCATCAACTCGGCATGTGCTGAATCTATTGGCTATGTCACCCGGCATCACCAGGACTGGTTTGATGAAAATGATACCGAGATTCAAGACCTGCTCAACTGGAAAAGAAGAGCTCACTGCACATGGCAAGATGACATCTCATGCCAGCAAAAGAAAGAGTCATACCAGCAGCTCAAGGCAGAAGCTCAAAGGAAGATCCAAGACATCAAAAACAAATGGTGGCAAGACAAGGCCAAGGAGATCCAGCTCTATATTGACAAACATGACATGCGGAGCTTCTTCCAGGCTACAAGGGCCATTTATGGTCCAAGCTCCCATGATCCCACTCCCCTCCAATCTCAAGATGGCTGGATGCTCCTAAAGGGAAATGAAGGCATTCAAGCTAGATGGAAGGAGCATTTTGAGACACTTCTGAACCGCAAGTCATCTGTGACAGATGCCACTATCAATTCTGTCCCTCAACACCCTAAAAGAGAATCTCTCACCAACCCTCCTACCATCGAAAAAGTAAGACATGCCATCAAGCTGGCCAAAAACAACAAAGCTGCGGGACTAGATGGCATACCGGCTGAAGTCTACAAGGCTGGGGGCGAGAAACTGGTACTAAAGCTTCACAAACTCATTCTCCGAATTTGGAACAATGAGGAGATTCCAGAGGACTTGAGGAATGCCAACACTGTTGCCATCTTCAAGAAGGGAGACAAGTTGGTATGTGGAAAATATCGAGGCATTGCTTTACTCTCCACTGCAGGGAAAATCCTCGCCCGTATTCTTCTGAACCGCCTCCTTCCCATCGCTGAAGAAGTCCTGCCGGAATCTCAGTGTGGATTCAGACCATCTCACGGGACAACCATGATCTTCACTGCCAGGCAGATCCAAGAAAAGTGTGGGAACAACATCAGGACCTGTACATGGCTTTCATTGACCTGACAAAGGCCTTTGACTCCATCAATCGTGAAGCCTTGTATAAGGTGCTGGCCAGATTTGGCTGCCCTACAAAATTCATCAAGGTCCTGAGGCTTCTACATGACCAGATGACTGCCAGTGTTCTCCATAATGGTTCAAAGACAGACCCGTTCATCATCCAAACTGGGGTCAAGCAAGGGTGTGCCATCGCTCCAGCCTTGTTCTCTATCTTCCTAGCCCTCACCAAAGGCCACCTTCCCACTGGAATTGACATCAAATACAGAATGGATGGAGGCTCTTTAATCTTGGACATCTCTGTTCAAAGACCAAAGTTTGCAAGGCATCTGTCATTGACCTCCAGTTCGCTGATGACTGTGCCATCCTTGCACACACCAGAGCGACCTCTAGTCTGTGCTAGATCTCTTTGCGGAAGCTTACCGAAGTCTGGGACTCTCACTTAACATCAAGAAGACCAAGGTGCTCTATCAGCCTGCTCAAGGCCCTGTAAATGACCCTCACCATCGAGGGACAGACCCTGGAGACAGTTGAGCACTTCCCTTACCTCAGTAGCCACCTCTCCCTAACAATGAACATTGATGATGAGATTCAGCACAGGATCCATTGCGCTAGTACCCCATTTGGGAAATTGCTTCGGCGCGTCTTCACTGACTGTGACATACGAAAGGACACCAAGATCCAGGTATACAGTTTGGTTATCATCTCTACCCATCTTTGTGGATGTGAAACTTGGGTGACTTACCGACATAGAAACATAGACTTTGACGGCAGATAAGGACCACTTGGCCCACCTAGTCTGCCCATTTCCCCATCTACAGGATAAGCTGCAGATCCTATTTAACCAACAGCATATTTCTTCCTACCCCCAACAAAAATTGCCTTATGTCTGTCCCATGCATTCTTGAATTCTCCACAGTTTTAGACCCACAACCTCCTCAGGAAGGCTGTTCCATGCATCCACTACCCTCTCTGTGAAAAATACTTCCACATTGCCCTGAGCTGTCCCCCTCTATTTTCAAATTGTTCCCCTTGTTCTTGCACATCCCTTTTTCTGAAAGATGCTACCCTCTTGGACTTTGTTGATTCCACTGAAGTACTTAAACATTTCTATCATGTCCCCCTCTCCCTCCTTTCCTCAAGGGTATACATATTAAGCTCCTTTAGTCTCTCCTCGTATGACTTCTCTTGCAGACCCTGCACCATTTTAGTTGCCCTCCTCTGAACTGCCTCCATCCTGTCTATGTCCTTGCAGAGATGGGGTCTCCAGAACTGGACACAGTACTCCAGATGGGGTCTCACCAACTGTCTGTACAGGGGATAACAACTTCCTGTTTTCTGCTGGTGATGCCTCTCCCTATACATTCCAGTATCCCCCAGCCCTCCCTACTGCCTTCTCATTGCTTGCCAACCTTAAGGTCATCTGATATGATTACCCCAGGTCCCTTTTCCATTTTATTGCTGTTCATTATCCCCATTGTGTAATCTTCCCCGGGTTTTTGTTTCCTAGGTGCATTATTTTGCACTTCTTTGCATTGAATCCAAGTTGCCATATTTCTGACCATTCCTCCAACCTTGCCAAGTCCCTTCTCATCCTTTAAAAGCCTCCTTGTGTATCAACTCTGTTGCAGATCTTTGTGTCATCTGCAAAGAGGCACAATTTTCCTTCCAGTCCCTCTGCAATGTCATATATAAAGACATTAAAAAGGACTGGATCCAGTACTGAACCCCGTGGTACCCCTCTAGTAACCCCTCTTTCTTCAGAGTGGACTCCATTTACAATTACCTTCTGTGTCCTGTTATCCAGCCAATGTTTTACCCAGGCTACCACCCTGGGACCCACTCCCAGGCTGGTTAATTTGACTATTAATGTTTTGTGTGGGACTGTGTCAAATGCCTTGCTAAAGAATAGGTAGGCCATGTCCACAGCCCTTCCTTGGTCTACTACTTTGGTCACCTAGTCAAAGAAATCAATTAGATTCGTCTGACATGACCTTCCCGCTGTGAACCCATGCTGCCTTGGGTCCTGTGCCCCACTGGCCTCTAGGTACTCAACAATTCTTTCCTTCAGAAGTGATTCCATCCTTTCCCTACCACAGAGGTCAAACTGACAGGTCTGTAGTTTCCTGCCTCTGTCTTGGTCCCACTTTTGTGAAGGGATCACATCTGCCTTCCTCCAGTCCTCAGGTACCCACCATCCTCCCATTATTTGTTAAAAGGGTAGTCAGTGGTGTCACTAGTTCTCTGCTTAAGTCTTTAGAATTCTGGGTGAATTCCATCTGGCCCCATTGCTTTGTCCACCTTCAGTTTTAGGAGTTCTTTCAGAACCCTTTCTTCTGTGAAAGGACTGGGATCAACCCTCTATCCAGAGTGCTTCTGTTAATTGGATTAGGCACCTCCTCTTTTGTGAATACTGAACAGAAGTATTCATTCAGTATCCCTGCTTTTTCACTGTCCCTCTCTGCCCACCCACCGTCCATTCTATTCAGCCTCACTATCCCTCCCTTTGTCTTTCGATGCTCTCTGATGTACCTATAAAGGTCTCCTCCTCCTCCTCCTCCTCCTCCATCATCATCATCTAAAGAGCCTGGAGGTACCACCAATGATGTCTCTGGAAAATCCTCTGCATCAAGTGGGAAGACCACCGCACTAACATCAGTGTTCTCGCTGAGGCCAATGTCACCAGCACTGAGGCAATGATCCTCAGACATCAATTCCTCTGGACTGGACACTGTGTACGGATGCCCGACTCTCGACTCCCCAAATTTTATACTCCCAGCTTAGTCACGACCCAGAGATCCCGTGGTGGTCAAAGAAAACACTACAAAGACGCACTGAAGGCATATCTCAAGAAAACAGATATGGACATCATAAGCTGGGAGGAGCTGGTCACCAACCGATCTCAATGGCGCCAGAACCTCCATCAAGAGGGGGCCTGCTTCGAAGAGAAAATGCCTTGCCCTCGAAGCCGAAAAAAGAAAGCGTAGGAAGGAAAGGGAAAGAAACCCCAGCCAGCGGGCAGCTCTCCCACATGGAAACATCTGCAATTTCTGCGGACGAATCTATGGCTCTAGGATTGGATTACTGAGCCACCTCAGGAGCCATCAGTGAACCGTGGTAGCGATCATCCTCGAATCGAGGGATCGCTGATGACCAGTACATACAATACATAATAATACTGATATTAAGTGCTAGGGTTAAAAAGGTGACCAGGAGCTGGTGGAGCGCAGGTGTACAGGCAGAGAAAGCCAGTTAGAAGCAAACCAGAATAGTGATGAGTTATGAAGCATAACAGGCCAACAAGTGGAAGAAGAAAAGAAGAAAGAGCAGTCGAGGACGTTGACTTTAGACAGGGTATAATAGTGGCGATTTTCCAGGTTATAATGTAGGAAACATTGCAGATGACCATAGACTCAGTGGTGACACAGAATAGCAGCCTAAGAGGGTGTTGTCATTAAAATGGCAGGATAGGTATAAGCAGAGGGCCACCAGGGTTAAGTGGGGCAATCACAGCTGCTGCGGTTGGCTAGGTGCTGTTGAAGACAGTTTTAAAGGAACCAATTTTGGGAGTAGATTGAAGGTATCTGGGAGTTTGTTAAACAAAGCTAGGTGCTCTGTACTTAAATGCTTTGTCCTTGAGATGTCTAGCATAAGGTAGCTGGAAAATTAGGTTGGGCGCGCTTCTCGTGTAGCGATTGTTAGTGTGGGCCCTGTTGAGGAGCTGCTGTGTAGACAGGGGGCTAACTCTAAAGAGATCTTTTTGGCAGTAAGACAGGTGTGATAGGAGATCCTGCTCTGGAGGTTGAGCCAACTGGACTGCACGTATAGTTCACAGGTATGTGTGTCCCTACTAGAACCAGTAACTAACCAGCAGGCTTTGTTAAGAGTAACCCCTAACCTTCTGAAGGCAGTGGTGGTGGCAGCACCATAAAATGCAATGCCATAATCAGAGAGAGTATGGAGCCAGTCACTGCGAGGCATAGTCCCTCTTGGGTCATACAGTGCCGATGTCTATAAAGGAGGCCTAGCCTGATATTAGCAGTTTTGGAGATGTTATTAATGTGTTCTTGACAGAAGAGAGTACTGTCTAGGGCGATGCTCAGGTACTTAGAACGAGTTACCTGTTCAAGCTGTGTACCAGTATCGTTGGAGATGGGTAGCTGGGCTCTTTTAAACTTGTTACGAGTCCCAGCAAAGACCATCACCTTGGTCTTTTTATAGTTCATAATTAATCTATACTCAGCAAACCAGGATTCAACGGAGGTAAAGCTACGTTGCAAGTCACTGGCGAGGAGTGTAGGATCAGACTGGCCGGAGTAAATCACTATACATCATATGACTGGATGCTTTGCTCTTGGAGCAGCCCCCGCCAATACCACTGCACTGTTCTAGCATCTCTGGGCTGGCTACAACTCGAACACAAATTCTAATACTGCTCGCTATGCCTTACCTCTAAGCTCACACATCTCTACACTCCACCTACCCTTTCCAACATCATGGTATGAAAACAGTCCAGATGGTCTCGCCACTCTACCTATCTTCCACTACTAGACCTACCTAAAACACATCTATCTGCAGGCAGAAGATCCTTTGCTTATGCTGCAACCTCGGCTTGGAACTCCCTCCCCCAATCAATCTTCTCCTGCTCTACCTTCCCTCACTTCAAACTTGCCCTGCTTACCTACCTCGCTGTTTCAGGAACCTGTATCTGCCTCACCTGACTTACGGGCTATCGCTCTTATCCTTGTCCTCCTATAATTCCCAAGCTTAATTCTCTAACCCTCAACAACCATTGTACTGTAACTGAACTGCACTGTGGACACTGCGATACATAATATATTGTATTGGTCGTTATGTTAATTCTTGGCTTTGTATAGATCTGTGCCTCTATGTATGTTGTAAACTATCTATCCTTTGCACCCTCCAGCTCTCAGTTGCAGCTGAAAAAGGGACTGCATGGTCTCAGTGGGCCTACCCGGTTACCAAAATTCAAATAAATAAATAATATAGTTACCATCCTTATTTCAACAGATTTGGAATTTAATCAATATACTTTGCAATATATATAGTATACTAAAGTGGCAATAACATGTATATTTGAAATATATTGCAATATATTTGCAAATTTAAAAATACATAGTGTAATTTCCAATACATTACAATATATTATAAAACAAGTAGATTGGAATATATTTCACTATATGTAAATATATTGTTAATAATATATTTTAAAATATACTTCATTTTTGTAAGAAGATTTTCTCATAAACTTCAGTGATCTGTTTGCGTTGTACGTTAGAAATACAGAAATAACAGCTAACTTCATGGGTATCCCCGACCACCAAGACAAACTGTGAACGTTTAACTTTTAAATGATTATAAAAATTTGCATTAAACCCAGACCATTTGGGGAAAAAATGAATTTAGTTAAAATAGCACTTCTGATGATTGTTCTGACACGGCAGGACCAAAATCTCACCCTTACATGTGTGTGTGCTCTACGTGAGGGAGAGATATGCTATGTCAGATGCAACACCAAGCGGCCAAGCCAACCACACAGATGTCTTCACTCCCTGACTATGTGGCCTCACCCCATCTTGGCCATGTGGCAGTCTCACTATGCGTATGTATCGCCATCCACCCATTCATGCTGCTCGTTCATAGCCCTGGCTCCGATCTTCGGATGCATCGATAATGGGGTTTCAGTGCTTGTTTTTGCAAAATACATAGATCAGTGATCTAGTCCCAGCACACTCTTGTTAAATAGGCAATTACTGAACAATGCTTATATTTTGTCAAAAACGGCCAAGTATAGCCCTGAAGGAGAGGGACCAGGTGCCATTTGAAGTCACATGCACACTCGTTCCTTTCAATGTGCATGAGCACACACTCCCAATGGTCCCGTCAACGAAGTCGGCCGCCAAAATAGTCTACAGGAGTGATGATTTTGGTAAAAAAAATATTAAAAAGCGTTCAAGTTTGAGCAGTACTGAATAACTGGCACTGAGGGGTTACTACAGGAGCCAATATATTTATTTTCAAGTTTTGCATATAGAACCGGACAGTGACCCTTTAACTCTGTTTCACGATAAAGGTGAGCAACGTTTGAAAAACAGATGTTAATAAGTGTCACAGAGTGTCACACTCAGGTGCAGCATCTCCTGCCGACTGTCAACCCATGCTGATGCCCAAGTGGGATGCCCTTATGCAAAGTGTGATGCAATTATGCCATGGCCCTTCGGCTCAGGACCGCTACAACAGTCTGCTTAAATATGGCCAGGTAGCTCCAGCCACACGACAGTCCGGCCTCCCGATTGGAGGAATGGGCTACACACTAGCTAGCAGGAAATAAGGGCTCTACAGCAGTGGCACTTGCCTTGCTCAAGTCAAATTTATTTACTTATTTGAAATGTTTTACCAGATTAACATGCAGGTATATAAAAACAATCTCATTTACAGATGTGACTCGAGGGAAGGGGAGCAGCAGCACAGGCAAATCAAACACATCCATACATAAACACAATACATCGACTATATATAAAAATATATCAACAACAGTACAGTATCTGCCTCGGTATACAGCGTGATGAACAGAAGCTATGGAGCGTCCCAATGTCGGTAAAATCAGGCACTGTCACAGTAGGATACTACAGATTTTTCTGAGTAACTGTTTGGCAGTGTTAAGACAGGCAAGAAAACCACTGCCTCAGTTAAGGTTGTTCCACACTTGAGGAGACAAAGCTGAAAGCAAGCTGTCCAGAACAGTTTCCTCATTGAAACCTACTAACAGCATGGGAGCGGAAATGGCAACTAGAATGGGGGGAGGGTAGAGGAAGGGGCATAAATAGTTTAATAACTTCTTAAGCCAATGCTTTAATCCAAATAGAGCTACGGGTTGCACACATTTATCCTGCAGTGAGAGCCAACCCAGTTGGGCATAAAGTGTGCAGTGATGGGTGCGGGCTAGGGCTCGGACGCAAATGGCAGAGGGCATTGTACAAGGGTGTCAAGTTACGATAGGTGGTGTTTTTCAACAGCATCATAGACTATATCTCTGAAGTCAATAACTAGCTGTATTAACCAAGCATTTCCATAAACCCACTGACAGGTAGCCACCCACTCTGTAAAGGGCAACAAGCTTTTTGTGTGATTTTTGAGAGCAGTCCCTGGATGTGCAGGGAAAAGTCAAGAGATTAGTACAAGAACATACAGAGGTTAGGGAGGCAGGGCTTAAAACTTGAGGGTAGGAAGACTGTGTGATTCATGGTATTTGTAGCCCCTCCGCAAATTGTGGACCTCCCCCCATGTGGGACAATCCTGCACACACTGAGCGCCCTCACAGTGCAGTGGCAAAGAGCCACAGAGCGCCTTCTACGTTACTGCCAATGGCTTCTGTCTTTATTTTTTTCAGTTGCCTCCAGTTGCCATAGTCCCTGGTAGTCTAGTGCGTGAGCCTACTTTCAGCTAAGTCCCTGGTGGTCTAGTGTACGCGCCTCTTGTCCATCTACTTCTTCCACAAGACTGATGCTTTTGGAGTGACTGGCGAGATGTCAGCACGGAAACAGGAGCCACCATCTCAAGTGAGGCGCAGGTCAAGTGAGGAGCGCAGGTCAAGGGAAGAGCGGAGGAGTCGCCAGATGAGAAGGGAGCTTAGAGATGGCGACGAGGAAGACTGCTGGCTATGGCGGTGGTCAGAGGGTCGGATTCAGTACTTTACACCAGAAACAGTTTAACACACACACACACACACACAAAAAGGAACAGATAAAGCAATGCAGTACCAGCAAGGTGGGGGTGGAGGGCAGGCATAGCCGAGGCCTGTGGCAGCCAAGAACAGTTGGTAGCTGTGAGCAAAAACGACAGCAAAGTCAGTTCAATTAAAACAAGTGATGCGGCAGGCATAGACAAAATGTGACACCGCAGTCACTGAAAAACAGACGAATTATTGAAAACAGAAAATACTCAGCAGAAAAGTCTGGTGAGTGACAAATAAACAGGACTTTTAATAAACTTAAAATAAACTTGCTTTTGGGCCAAACCAAACTGAAAATATAAAAAAATTAAGGGAAGGCTGCTAAAGCACAATGAAATGAGGGTGCCTGGGACAGAAAAATGAATGTTTTGGATGGACTGGTAGGAAAGGAGGTAACACCAACAGGCTGCAATTAACCAAAAAAACCTGTTGCCCAACTTGCCCGTGTCATTCGGAAGCCGACAAAGACGGGCCCTGGGTCCAAAAACGAAGCATGCCTGGGTAAAATAAAAAAATAAAAAAAAATCTAGGCACTGGAAGGAGGGACCTGGACCAACACCAAAGCAGTTGCTAGCAGATACAGTTCTTTGGGAGAAACTGATGAGGGTGAAGGTCCGTTACCTGGGTGTGTTCCAAGAAAAGCTAGATTTAATTATAAAAGAATTTAAAAAATAACAAAAAGAAGTTGTGCAAGAAAGAGAACTGTGGTGTGGGGAAACAACTGAAAAGGGTTGGAAGGTCAACAACCTGTGTCTCCAGAAAAGCTGAATTTATTACAAAACAATAAAAAAAAAACTGAAAAAATAAAAATAACTTTTGTGCAAGTGTAACCCCCCTCTGCAAACTGAGGTTCACTATAATGTCTTTCTGGGCTCCCTAATGCCCACTGTCAGGCTGCTGTCCTGTCTTCAGTAGTCCTATCTGTCTGCGTGAGAGTGCCCAGCGAGCTTTCGCACCTGTCTCTTTAAGAAAATGGCTAATCTGTGTTTAGAAATTAGTCTGGGCTGGGTCTGAGTGATTTAAAGCTCGTGACCAGCCAGGCAGTCTGTTATCCTGCTCCATTCAGCAGTCGCTATTTGCGCAAAGGGAGCCCTCTTAGGAACTGTAATTATTTATTGTTTAATTGCTGTTCCAGTAAAGATAGAGAAGTGTGTCTAGTCTGCTTTTATTGCAGCTTGAACATTTGGATGAGAGCTACCATTTTGGGTCCTGGACATCCAGTAACTGGACCAATTTGAACCACTGGGGACCTAAAATGGAGACTGTCCCCAGGGGACTTGTGAGAAGGAATTCTGTCGTTTTTATAGTTTTAACTGTTGGCGCCCGAATGGACCTAGAGAGGGAGCCCTTACTGTGATTGGCAGTTCCCTCAGCCAACTGAACCTTTTGAATTACAAAGGAAATAGTCAGAACTGCCTGCAGCAGTGAATCAGTTGGAGTTGGAGTTGAGGTGAACAACTTGAGCTTTTGAGCAGCTGCTCCCAGAAGAGTCTAGGGAATCGTGGGAAGAGGCTCTGCTGGCCTCTCTGCTATGTTTCTCCTGTACCTGAACCGCTTATTGCAGAAGTTGGATCTGTTCTGATTTCCAGCTTGGATCTGCGGCAGAAGGAGGAAGAAGTTGTCAGTGCGACTGCTGATTTGGACCGAAGACTGGCTCCAGAAGCGATTGGCCCAGCTTGTGATAGAATAATTGTCTCGGATTGAAAGGTTTGCACAGTGAAGGCATCATCTGCAGCCAGACTGTGTCTGAACTGTTGTTCAACGACGTTAGTGGTTTAAATGTGCTGAATGTGTTTCGTGGGTCACGATTTGGTTCCCCACACCAGAATCTTTCTCACCAGCTGGAGGCTTCGCCAGCAGAAGATCGCGAACTTGTTCAGGACTGTTCATCCTGCCTGGGCCCTGTCAGCTCGGCCTAGGCCGCTACTCAGAGACCATCTCAGCGAAAGACCGGGCATGGGGATTCAGCCCCCTATCCCACACCATCGAGCAGGTAGCGACCACCCAGAGACAAGTCATGTCGGCCCTGGTTCCCCTGACTTCCCTGATCATCACCACACGGTCTACATCTCACCTGCCCTGCATCCTGGTCTGAGTAGAGCGAGTACAATCAAGGGAAGCACCTACAACAAAGCAAAAATCATCGTGGCGCCATCTAATTGTTTCTTTCACTGGGTTAAGGCAACGGATTGAGGCATCCGGCTTGGATTACAAATACATGAGCTGTGTGCATCTTTAATCGTTTTTCCTTTCTTTAGGGCCCCAACAACAGCTGCAACACTGGCCACCTGGGCAACGCTTCAGGCTAGCCTGCATCACATTCTGGGTACCTAGGGTTGTTGAACTGTCTACTTGGGACTTAGAGTGCATGCGGAGCAATCCTGATTTAAATCAGATTGCTAATCATTCTGCTAGATTCACGCCCCTTCCTTGTTCACTGCCCCTAAATAAATCTAGTTGTCTTTTTTCACGTTTAACCTGACTAGTGTGCAAATTATTAGTTGGGTTACAGTGGTAATATTGAATTGTTGCATTGCTGATTTTATTTTTCAGGGGGTCTCCAGGGCAGCAGCAGCAGATCCAGCCCTGGTGGTAAGTGAAAAGGGCGTGAGCATATTATTAATGCTACCTACTGAATGTGCATGTACCACTGTGTCATTATTTAGGCCACTAGAAGGGTTGGTGGGTGGTTATAGCATCCCAGAGGGCTATACCAGAGCATTTGAGCCACCCCAATACCATTCCTCTGGGTGGAGGCACCAGATTACAGAACTCAGGCCCCTCAATCTGTGTACTGCCATACAGGCAGGGGTAGTAGCCCTTAGAATAGCACTGCCTTGGGGTTACGCAAAAAAGAGAGCCGTGGGGAAACAACTGAATGGGGTGAGAAGGTTCATTACCTTGAGCTGTGTCCCAAGAACTTAGATTAAAAACTGTGACGTAAGCAATAACGCGGCCTCACTAATGACCTGGCTGAATAGAAGGCAAGCAAACGCAAGAAGCCCCCAGCACCAGATAAAAAGGCCACATGAAGAAGGCGAGTAGACATACAAGACCCTGCACCAGAATCTGAGCCATGAGAATAACAATGAGCCAGGCACAACAGACATTGCAGCAAGATGCCACTCCTCTAGAAACAAGATACATTCCAACAAAAGCACCTTCGACTTGTAGCTGGTGGCTGCCTGACAAAGCAGTGGCCAGATGAGCTATTCTGTTTGTCAGCCTTATGTATCCATTCCTTTTAAAAGCATTTGTTACAAAACAGCGACCCTAATGAGTCATTCTGGTAGCAGTGCTCATACTAAACAATACCAAAAAAAGATACTGAATCAAACCATCAGGCAAAGGCAATAGATAAGGCTACGACACAGAGTGATAAGTAACTTAAATGGCTTATGAGAACCGCATGTTTTGTTGCTGAAAATGAACTGCCCAACACAATGTTTGTTAAATGTGTTCAGTTTCTCAAGGAAACGGAGTGCCTACACATGAAAGACTTCAAAGCAGAGAGGGCTCACGGCACCTACATGAATGCGGCAGACTGTCTGAAATGCATGAAACCATTTCACAGACCATGGTAAACAAGCTGGACGTCACTGTAAAAACAGTCCAGTGGTAAGCTGGATACTGAGTGAGTCCAGAGCCATTAGCAAATTACCGTCTGTAAGTTGGCCTCACATATATGCCGACCTTCATTTTCCTTGTCAGTTTTAGCACAGTTGCAGAATTATTCTGCTGCCCAAAATGAAAGGAAAATTTGTTTTGTGACCAAAACGGAAACACAGAATTTGTCGGCAGAGAAGGACCGCCTGACCCACCTAGTCTGCTCCTCTTTTCCTGCCTATTCTGCCACCGCAGACCCCAGTTGGTCTCTGCCCCCCCAACTTAAACACCAGTTCCCATTTACACCTAACCCATGTATATGCTTGAAGCCCACCACCAGAACTAGGTTTTCGGGAAGGGAGTTCCAGTAACAAGGGACAGAGTATGTAAACGGTCTTTGTTCTGCTCGTCTACGTCCGTACAGCGTCTAATTTCTGTTTATTTTTGCTGTCCTTATTTCAGTTCTGTCGTGTTTTCATTTGACATTTCCTTTAACAATAAATTATTTTTAATCTTCCGGAACTTATTTTAAGAAATGACATAAACATGTGACTATAGTTTCAAACTGAAATAAAAACCCTAGAATGTTAACTTAATTAGAATGTTTCAAACAGTAATATAGAAATTACAAAAACAAAGTGGTGTGTACTGGGACAGTGGCACTCATAATAAGGCAGTCAATGGTAATCACAAGAATCAGACACTCAGGAACAGCCCGCCGGCACAGAGGCAGGGCATCCATCTGAGACACCGATGACCCGGGTTCAGGAACGGACTCAGGACTTCGAAGGGCCGGCCAGGGGGAGAAGGACTGAGCATCCTAAGGACTGCTCTCCTTCTCTGGGGCGAGGGGTAGAGTGTCCAGCACATTACAGACCTCTGGTGGAGGCTGGGGGGGGGTCCTTCATGCCGACGCCATCTCCTGAGGGGGCAGGGCAACCACAGGACATCATTGCATATCCCCAACCCCAGGGATCTACAAGAAAAATAAACTGTGGCCACCACACATGATGCCTCACCTCTCTGGCTCTGACTGCCCTCTGCGACCCTCCCATGGCCGGCCAATCCTGTCTCCGCCAATCCGGCTCGACCTCATACCCCGCCCTGGGGGTACAACCTAGGGAGGCAAGGCCATTGTACGCTTATGCCGGTATCCTTCTCCCGTCTCCATGAGGGTTTGCGCAGGGGACGTGGCCCACCCTGGGGGGCAAGCCAGAGGGTATTAACCCATGCGGAGGTAAGTCTCAGAGAGGCGAGGAGGGAAGACTGAGTGAGTGGGGGCTAATCAGCACAGGCAGGGCCCTCAAAAAAGAATTGGGCACTCATCAGTCATTTAAAATAGAACTCCACAGCCTGGGTATTTAGTCCATAAATTTATTTAAAAACCTCCATCATCAGACACACAGAACTCTCTGTGCACACCTTACGTGTTTCGGATTATACAATCTTTTATCAAGGCCTGTGTAATCCGAGCAGCATCATAAAAACGAAAGAATAATGTGATAAAGGAGATACAAATACGACCACAGACTGAATAGCCCTATTATAAATGGCTGGTGTGGAGTCTCATGATTACTGTAATATGGAAATTGTTGTCTGCACGTGTGTTATAATGCAATCCTTTTATTACTATTTGAAGAAGACTTGAATGTACTTAGGAATTATATGTTGAAACGTATATGCGAATTATTTATTTAATAGCAGATTTCAGAATGATGTATAGTGAAAAATGTTCCACAACGTACACACGTTATCTTAAAGTTTAACAGAACAATCGCTTGTATTGCACGTAATGCTTTTTCAGTTATGCCCTGTCTGCCCTAATCAGATTTGAACTAGGAATGCCCTTGGTTTACACATATTCTCCAGTGATATAATCGAACGGCAGATTTTATCTTAGAACGAGCTGCTCTGTGTTAAGAAGCTTTTTAAAACATGTTCTTTCTACCATGGTCTATGGTGGAATTAGGGCTGTTCACTGGGCTGATACTTGTATTTGTGCCTGTAGTATTTGTACCAGTATTGTATCAGTATTTGTGTTTCTATTTGAATTTGTGTTTCTAGTTGTGTTTGTGTTTCTATTTGTATCTGTATTTGTGTTTGTGTTTCTATGTGTTTTGTGTATGTGTTTGTGTTTCTATTTGTATATGTGTTTCTATCTGTGTTTGTGTTTCTATTTGTATTTGTGTTT
Source organism: Neoceratodus forsteri (assembly GCA_016271365.2). Classification (NCBI taxonomy): domain Eukaryota; kingdom Metazoa; phylum Chordata; order Ceratodontiformes; family Ceratodontidae; genus Neoceratodus; species Neoceratodus forsteri. Next base: position 315,310,008 of record JADMNL010000026.1, on the reverse strand, counting down.
TTGTCTCTGATATTGGTACATTTCAGACTTGTTTCTGTTGTTAATGATGACAAAAGACCAAGGGTTTGACAGTTATCAATAAAATCTGCATTTAAGTTCTGAACTGCAGTAGTCTCAGTCGTCCGTCGCATCAGTTTCTGCCAAGGTCTAGAAATACTTTATATGGTCTAACACAAATATTGAAGACTGAGATTTGTGTTTGTACTCATAAAAAGTGCAGTATTTTTCTGAGTAGTATTCGTTTGCATATCTGTGTTTGACTCTGGGGCAGGGATGTGCAAAATCCTTCTTGCCCAGTATCGATGAGTAAACGTCCTTGATGGACAGATACAAAAGAGGCAATTTATTTGTGAAGAACAAAGTACGTGCAAATTCAGCTACAGTCGTGGCTGAACAAGTAAAAGCTTAACTGGAACAGCTCGGTTATGGGAGCTCAAATTCTTGCAGCCAACATGACTATGGAGAAGCGTGGTTCTATTTGCAGGAACTTTGCCATGCTGCATTTGTACATAAACATCTGTTCAGCTTATTCTCCAGAGATCCATCCCAGCCCATTCAGGAGATCACAGTGGTGGGTTTTACTTAAAGCATTTAGAATTAAGCTGGCCAAGCTGTGGTATATGGGGGTCTAACTTTCTCCAGGTGGTTTCATGTGTGCTACCATATTCAGTATCCCAATTGTCCAGTAGGGGGAGTAACATGGGTTCCTCTAGTTTTGCCTAGATCTCTATAGGCATACTAAACTTTTGTCCATGCAAAAAATTCTATTTTGGAGCCCATTATTTTCATTACATGCGTTATAAGAAGCTCCAGTTTCAGCTGGGAGTCCAGCCAGACTCCCAAATATTTATCCTGGGTCACATTTTTTAGGTGTGTTGTCCCATATAGATATAAGGGTACCCTGGAGATATGCAGAGCAGGAGAGTCGCAGATCAAATAGGATCTGGGGCTGCAGTAGTGAGTAGGGAAATGGCCAGACTAGGTAGGCCATATGATCCTTATCTGCCAACAGATTCTATGTAAGCATTAATCACCACCAGAGGAGGGCTCTGCCGGTGGATTAATGCCCGCTGGGAGGGGGGGGTTGGTGCCGAGACGCAGGCTCGAGGGGGTCCAACCACCCAGCTGGCATTAATCCACTGGCAGAGCCAGACGCTGAAGGTGATTAATGTACCGTAACATAGGCTCATTGCGGCGGCGGACGCAGCCTATGTTACCGCATCACCTCCGGCAGAGCAGCGGAGCCCTACGGACAGAGGACATGGGACTGAGACGTGGGCTGGCTGTCAGGCTCCTGCGGCTGTCGCATGGAGGTGTGCTGCTGGGCTCCTGGGTGGGTGGGTGGGTCAGTGGGGTTCCAGGAGTGGCGTGGAGAGAGGTCTGTCTCTGGTGCGGCTTGCCTGCAGGCACGTGGTGGAGGCCGAGGGGCTCGCGCTGAGTGGCTGGTGCCTTCAGGTCGGACGCTTCTTGGTGACGTGGAGGACAGCGGGCTTGGCAGCTCTGTGGCGCAACCGCAGGCGCTGCATGGTGAGCAGCTGCCACCTCTGGTGCCTCCATGGCGACAGCTGGTACTGACCGGCGGGTGCCTGTGGGTTAATACCTGCTCGGTTTCAGTCAGCTGTGGCACTGGCGATCTGAGGCTCCAGTCCGGTGGGCTGCAGTGAGCCGTGTTACAAGTTTCTATAGTTATCTCTAATGGTGACTGATTTTATTTTAATGCATGTGTCAGCTGCATGTGTGGTACGGGAGGGGGTGTTACCAAACTTCACAAGTTGAGCTTTAACCGAGTTTAGAACCAGTTGGCATATATTCTATTACTGCAGTTAATTAGCTAAATGGGCAGGTAGTTCATTTCATGGAGTTCAAAGTTCCCCAATTTGGAAATTACAGAAATAAGTGCCTCCCTCATAGTCCCTGGAAGAATTTTTATCTTTCACTGTTTCTTATAGCCTTTCAGTGAATACCAGTAGGGTCAACACAATATTAGCTTTACAAATATCTAGACAGAAGCCATCCAGTCCCAGGAGCTATACCCACTGGCATATTACCAATGTCCTTAGCACGTTCTTCTAGCAGCAGTGAGGCCCCTATAGCCTGTTTAATGGAGAAATGCACTGAGCCTGTAATTCATTTTCCCATTGGAAGATTTTAAGTACTGGTCCCATTTCTTTCTTTTTTTTTTGCGCCTTACTTGCCCCCTGGCCTGCCTCTCCTTCCGGCTGCTCATTACTCCTCCAACCCCCTCGCCCTGACCCCCTTCCACTCACCTCAGATTGCAGCTGACCCAGGGGTGGCCCGGCGTATCCCTTCGCCGGATGGGTCCCTCTCCCCCAACGGGGAAGGCGCCAGGAGGGAAACCAGCGCACTAGTCAATCAGTCCCAGGCGCTGCTGAGGTGGATTCCGGGGTGTCAGGGCATCTCGAGTCGGCAGGGCGGCAGCCATCTCCCTCTGGCCGACCAGGAGGCCAGGATTTCCGCTCTTCTCCCGGGCGTGGTGTGCCTAAGCGTCTAGAGCCAAGCCGGCGTTCACCACGCCTGTGCGTGGGACTCACTTAAGTTGCTGCTCTACCGGCCTCCGCCAGGAGGCAGCAGACAGCGAGCCATGTCCCTCCTCTCCCGGAGAAGGCAAGCAGTCGCAGGACGCCAAGCCTACCCCCGCCAGCTCTCCAGCGACCAGAGTCCGTTCTTGAACCCGGGTCGCCGGCATCACAAGTGGAAATCCAACCGATGCGCAGACGAGCCAGCACGATCCCATTTCTGTTGTTGTTCCAGCGCTACAGGGTTTTCAGTTACCCTAGTGGGTGTTTCTGATTTACACAAGGTTGGTAAGCACCGTTTTAGAGCTGTGTAATGCACTTTATCTCCCTTACTCAGCTCTTCCATTTTTTGTCAATAAATTTTTATTGAAATTTTCGTTAACAAGACAACTGGTTAAGTATATAAAGAAAAACCTTTTTCATTGTTCTCGCTAATTACTACTTCCTAATATCCTTTAACACATTAGAAACAATCCATGAATTTAAAGTCTGTGTATACAATTTAAGTTGCATACCATCAACAACTTTTGCATATACTAAAGACACGGAATTATGCATTTCTTGACAAATCTATGAAATTTACCAAGGCAGAATATATTCAACAATTCCCACACTCAGTACTTTAGAAGACTGGTAAAGACCCATAAGGAAAGCTTAAGAAAGAAAGAGGAAAAGTAAAAGAAAACATGTAAGAACACCACTCTGTTATGGTGGTAAGCTCTTTCATTGCTGGCACAATGCATCCATGTTCTACTTTAGAAGTCTGTGACCAAGTGAGACATGAACTACATCACACAGTTCTAAAATGGCATTTAACACCAGAGTGTAAATTACAAAAATCCACTGAGGTTACTAATATGCCCATATACAGTAGATGGAACACCCCCCAAACTGGAACCAGTATCTAAAGGGAAGCAGTGAACAATACAGGCTCCCACACCCACAAAGTTTGCCCTCCAGTTAAGCTTTCTAAGTATGTTGCTGCATTTTCTCGTGTTGCAACACACTTTATTTTAATAAAGAAAGTTCATGACCTGGAAGTATGGCGGACACGGGGAGGGACTCAGCATCTGTAAAGATGTAATGCCGCACCGCTCGTTTCAATACATTATCAATCAATCAATCACTTTATTTAACCAGGCATAAACACCATTGAGCAAGCTCATTTTCAAGGTGGTCCTGGGTATTGAAGCAAGCAGTGCGACGCCGCACCTTTACAGATAATGGAGCGCCCCCAGCGTCCGCCATACCTCCGGGTCACAGATTTTTCTTTATTAAAATAAAGTATGTTGCAGCATGAGAAAAATGCTGCAACATACTTAGAAAGCTTAACTGGAGGGCAAACCTTGTGGGTGTGGGAGCCTGTATTGTTCACTGCTTCCCTTTAAAAGTGCTTCTACTGGGTATAAAATGGTTTAGAGGTTCAGTGTAGTTCTCCTTAAGATTCTCTGAATGGATAAAAGACATTACAATATTTTAATACCCAGGTGAAAGAAAACATTTTGTGCATCTATTACTTCTCTTAACACATTGTTAGTAGCATGATACAGATGCCGTAAGAGAGTCATGTAACATGGCCACTTTGTGAACTTTTGACCTTTTCTGTGATTGCTGTTATTTATAGTTTTAATTAAAATAAAAGTTATGATGAAAAAAAAGATCCTCTGATAGCATGTGTAACTGGGTGTCTGCCAAATGTTATCTCGACTATGTTGGGGGTCTTTTGGGACTGAGTATAGTGCTTCATAAAATGCTTTAAACTGATAAACATGGGAAGTAAGCTCCTCTGCCCATTATAAAGACCTGAACAATCACCTTTGCTTTCCTGTTGCTTCAGCCAGAAAGCCAGCTTTTCCGCTGCCCTTTCCTTCACCCCAAAGCGCATGCTGTCTTGTCTTGAACACTGCAGATTCTGCCCTTTAATAGTGGAAGGTGTTTAGTTTATGTCTGGCAGCTATAATTATTCAAACATTTCTCTGGAACCTCGCCCTTTATGCTGCTTCTCTAATTCCTTAAACTTGTGTTCCATCTGTTTCATTCTTTCCTCAGTCTTTTCCTGCTGGCCTCTCAGGAAGGCTTTACAGTGTCCCAGAGAAGCCCTCCACTGATCCCCTCCATATCATCATTCTGTTCTAGGAAAGTCCAGATTTCACAGTCAATGTATTGTCTGGAAAATTGATCTCCCGTAAACACAGATTTGAGCCTTCCCTCTTAATTTGCATTTAGCATGTTCTACAAGACAACTGATACAGATACTGAATTGTGGGCGTGGTCAAGACATTCCTATAAATCCAACAGGTTTGTACATGACAGCAATAAGTATTTCTGGGGTTCCAGAAATAGTTTACTCTTGAATAGGTATCACGGGGAGTGGGAAGTGGATCGTTCTCTATGTCTGGTAGCTGTAACCTTAGTGTAGTTACATAAGGGCTCTCAACTGTCAGCATTTTTGTGTCTTTTGATTTATCAGGAATGACATCCTGATCCACATTAAAATCCTGTATCACGGCTGTCCGGTGGCACTGAGGGCAGGCACTGGGCCACACCTCGCTTTTCGCCCGGCGAGCCGGGTTTGGGAGCAGGACTCGGGTCACTGGGGTCAGATGGGGGAAGGAGGGATTGGGCGTCCCAACGGATGCTCCTCCTCCTCCTGGGGTGGGTTTTCTGGGGTGCTTATAAGCACTCGATGCACCTATGCCCATGGAAGCACAGGCATTGGGGACACAGGAGGACACTGGGGCGCTGACAATGGCGTCGTCAGCACACCATCTGTCCGGACATACATCCTACATGTCGGCCTCCTAGGGGATCGAGGAGAAAAAAAGGGAAAAAATGTATAAATCCTGGCCCCACAAGCAGAATGAAACCGGGAGGGGATGTCATGGAAATGCCCTGGCAGATGGAGTAGGAGGGGGTACGAGGCCCCCTCTGAAGCAGAGGATCCGGGCAAGTTAAAAAAAAAAAAAAAAAAAAAAAATTCATACTTGGGGAAATTCTCCAATTCTTTTTTTTTTTTTTTTCATTTTTTTTTGGCAACTGGGTAAGGCCCACTAGGGTCCGAGGCATGTTTACAGGGATGACTAGCTCTGGGGTGATTTTGCGATTTGCTGAGGGTCACACAGTATGCAGGTGGAGGTTGTGGGACTACTGAGGTCTGCTGTCTGTACCAAGCTTATTACTCTATCTTCTAGGCTATTCTGCCAGCCACTGCAACCTCTGGATTTCGGTGGAACAAAGTCTAGGAAATCATTAGTAGGAAATATAAATGTTTACCACGTACTTCCTCCCTGCCTCCAATCCTCACGCTGGGTCAGATCCAAATACTTTCCTAATCCTGGTGCTGATACAACACTCTGCAGTCTAAATCTCATGGATTAATATGGCAACTACCCTCTCCTGGAATTATAGGGTTCTACAACTTCAGAGCGCAGCAGTGCACCCAGTCATTACGGCACCAAAGTGGAAAAGTCGCAGTTCTCTATTTTTGCAGTGAGGGCTGTGTCCCCACACTCCCACACACCCCTTTCTAATTATAGTAACTGGGGGCCTTAGGGAGGGCGGCGAATCTGACATCTGGCACTGTAATGCGGTGCCCTAATGACCGGTAAGGGAATAGCTTCTACAATCATGGCACCTTCCCATTCCTTTTTGATTTTAGTGTTCCACAACAGTCAACCGAGTTTCCTGTAGAAGGAAACTGCCACGACATGATTTTAGATGTATTATTTCTGTCCTCTTAGGTGTGTGTGTGTGTACCTTTTATGATTCACATCACTGTCAAAAGCATTCTGGAGTTCTCTACATTACACGTTTCTCAAAATATGAAGCCAAGATGATGTGACAGAAGGCATCTTTGGGACGATGAAGATTACACACACAGTGAGCCACATGGTGGTCCCTGAAGGCGTCAGGATGATGTACAGCAACCACAATATGGTGGTGAGGAGGAAGAAGTAGGCACAGGAGATGAAGAAGTTGTTGAATATCCATTTTTCCAATAATTTGTCTGGATGTACAGTAAGTCCCATTTGTAGTAAGTAGTAGTAAAATTTTTATTCAATTGACAAGCAAAAGAATAGGAGGTCAACTGAGACAAGCTCATTTCCAGTGAGGTCCTTAACACATACTTAAATACATACATAATTAACTGAATAATAAAAAAATACCACAGACATAAAATTATTTACAATAACACAAGCATCCGTAAGACATACAGCAAAAACACATACTTAAAGTGCAATTATATGCCCTATTATAGGGCGAGACATAAACAAAACCTAATTACTCATCATTTAACCTTTTAACAGCTTCAGATTTAAACCAACTTTTATTTCACTCAAATTAGGGCTGGATCAATTGGCCTCAGGTAAGTTGGGAGTGAATTCCATAGGTTAGGACCCAAATAGAAAAAATGTTCTCTACCCAAATCCAGTCCTTCTTCTGGGCAAAACAAATTCCTATCCTCAGCAGACGTAACCCTCCTCTAATTATCCTAAGCTGAAATTCCTCGATAATATAATCTGGTACCCTACCCTAACTAATTTAACCATATATATCAAAACATGAAACATCCTTCTATCATTAGGGCTCATCCAATTTAAAGATTGATATAACTCTCTCCTATGAGTTCTCTTAGGAACATCTAAAATAAACCTAGCTATCTTGTTAAAGGAAACATCTAATCTAGCCAACTGGGTTGAGGTAGCCCCTGTACAAATAATATCCCCAAAATCTAACAAAGGAATCAAGGTAGCCATAGCTACCTGTTTCCTTACATTAACATCCATACAATTCCTAATTCTATAAAGTGCACCCAAACGACAATTAACTTTTTTAATCGTTTGTTCTATATAGAAAATCCAATTCAATGATCTATCCATATACATCCCTAAATATTTATAACATTGGACTTGTTCAAGAGCAATATTATCCACTGTCACTACACTCAAACCCAAATCGGAATAAATCTCTTTATTTTCCCTAGAAAAGAGTATTACCTGGGATTTTTTTGGATTAAGAACAAGATTAGATTCTCTATAGAATAACTGAAGCTCATCAAATGCTTTCTGGAGAGTAAATTCTATCTGAGTTAATAATAACCTTTCACGTAAATAATAGTATCATCTGCATACAGATGACTGCAGACAATGGTGGGATGCCTGTGTCCCTTAATACCTCTCACATCCGGGTCACTGCAGACAATGGTCTAGATGCCTGAGTGTCCTTAATATCTCTCCCATTATAGGTCACTGCAGACAATGGTGTAGGATGCCTGGGTGTCCAACTAACCTCTTCCATCCGGTCAGCAGACAATGGTGAAGGATGCCTGTGTCCCTTACCATCCTCTGCCATTATGGGTCACTGCAGACAATGGTGGGATGCTGAGTGTCTACTACCATCTCCCATCCGCGTCACCGCAGACAATGGTGTAGGATACCATGTCCTTACTACCTCTTCCATCGGTCACTGCAGACAATGGTGTAGATACCTGTAACACTCACGACGCTGTCCAACCCGGGTCTGAACAATGATGGAGGATGCCTGTGTCCTTACCACCTCCCATCCGGGTCTGCAGACAATGGTGTAGGATGCCTGGGTGGCCCTTATATCCTCTCCCATTATGGGTCTGCAGACAATGGTGGGATGCCTGTGTCCACTACCTCCCCATCGGGTCTGCAGACAATGGTGTAGGATGCCGGGTCCTTACTACCCTCCCCATCCGGTCCTGCAGACAATTGTAGCATACCCAGACCTCACGACTCTCTCCCATTATGGTCACTGCAGACAATGGTGTGGGATGCCTGGGTGTCCCTACTACCCTCCCATCCGGTCACTGACAATGGTGTGACACCTGCGTGTCCTTACTACCCTCTCCCATCTGGGCCACTGCAGACAATGGTGTAGGATGCCTGTCCCTACTACCCTCCCATCCGGCCCTGCAGACAATAGTGTAGGATTCGTTTGCCTTACTATCTCTCCATTATGGGTCACTGCAGACAATGGTGTAGGATGCTGTGTCCTTACTATCCTCCCATTATGGGAATATGACAATAATGGGATACCTAGGTCCTTACCAACTCTCCACAATATGGGTCACTGACAATAGTGCAGGATACCTGTGTCCCTTACTATCCCACATTATGAGTCACTGCAGACAATAGTGCAGGATACCTGGGTGTCCCACACACTCTCGATTATGGGTCACTGCTGACACAGGCAGGATACTGGGTGTCCACAATATCCTCTCCCATTATGGCCCACAGCTGACAATAGTAGATGCCAAACCGTAACAACCCTCCCATCAGGAGTCACTGAAGACAATGGTGTAGGATGCCTAGGTGTCCCTGCCACCGCCTCCCATCAGGGTTACCAGACAAATTATAGGATATCTGGGTGCCCCTACCTACCCTCCAACCAGGATCACTGCACAATGGTGTAGGTGCCCTCATCCCCTTCCATCACGGGCCACTGCAGACAATGGTGAAGATACCTGGTGTCCCCGATATCCTCTCCCATTATAGGTCACTGTAGCAATGTAGGATGCCTGGTGTCCTTATACCTCTCCCATCCGGGTCCTGCAGACAATGGGTAGGATACCTGGTGTCCTTACCCCCTCCCAACCGGTCCTGCAACACGGTAGGATGCCAAAGTGTCCTTATCCCCTCCCATCCGGGTCCTGCACAATCGTAGGATGGCTGGGTGTCCCTTACTATCCTCTCCACTATGGGTCACTGCAAGACAATCGTAGAGATGCCCAAGTGTCGTTACCACCCTCCCATCCGGGTCACTGCAGACAATGATGGAGGATGCCTGAGGTGTCCCTACTATCCTCTCCCATTATGGGTCACGCAGACAATGGTGTAGGATGCCTGGCATGCCCTTACTACCCTGTCCCATCCGGTCACTGCAGACAATGGTGTAGCATACCTGGGTGTCCCTTACTACCCTCTCCCATCCGGGTCACTGCAACACAATGGTGTAGGATGCCTGAGTGTCCATTACTATCCTCCCCATTATGGAACAATGCAGGCAATGGTGAGGGATGCCTGGGTGTCCTTATTACCCTCCCCATCCGGTCACTGCAGACAATGGTAGGATACCTGGGTGTCCCTTTACCACGCCTCCCCAACCGGGTCACTGCAGACAATGGTGTAGGATGCCTGGGTGGCCCCATTACTACCTCTCCTCCCATCCCGGTCACTGCAGACAATGGTGTAGGATGACCTGGGTGTCCTTACTATCCTCTCCCACTAAGGGGTCACTGCAGACAATGGTTTAGCATGCCTGAGTGTCCTTACTACCCTCCTCCCATCCGGGTCACTGCGGAAAAATGGTGCAGGATGCCTGGGTGTCCCTTACTACCCTCTCCCATCCTGGTCACTGCAGACAATGGTTGGATGCCTGGGTGTCCTTACTATCCCTCTCCCATTATGGGTCACTGCAGACAATGGTGTAGGATACCTGGGTGTTCCTTACTACCCTATCCCATCCGGGTCACTGCAGACAATGGTGTAGGATACCTGGGTATCCCTTCACTACCTCCTCCATCCGGGGTCACTGCAGACAATGGTGTATGATGCTTGGGTGTCGCTAGTCACTCCCTCCTCCCATCCGGGTCACTCCAGACAATGGGTGTAGGATGCCTGGGTGTCCTTACTACCTCCTCCATCAGGGTCACTGCAGGCAATGGTGTAGGATGCCTGTGTCCCTTAACCCTCTCCCATCCGGGTCACTGCAGACAATGGTAGGATGCCTGGTGTCCCTTACTATCCTCTCCCATTATGGGTCACTGCAGACAATGGTGTAGGATGCCTGGGTGTCCATTACTACCCTCTCCCATCCGGGTCACTGCAGACAATGGTGTAGGATGCCTGGGTGTCCCTTACTATCCTCTCCCATTATGGGTCACTGCAGATAATGGTGTAGGATGCCTGACTGTCCCTTACTACCATCTCCCATCCGTGTCACTGCAGACAATGGTGTAGGATACCTGGGTGTCCCTTACTACCTCTCCCATCCGGGTCACTGCAGACAATGGTGTAGGATACCTGGGTGTCCCTTACTATCCTCTCCCATTATGGGTCACTGCAGATAATGGTGTAGGATGCCTGGGTGTCCGTTACTCCCCTCTCCCATCCGGGTCACTGCAGACAATGGTGTAGGATGCCTGGGAGTCCCTTACTACCCTCACCATCCGGGTCACTGCAGACAATGGTGTAGGATACCTGGGTGACCCTTACTATTCTCTCCCATTATGGATCACTGCAGACAATGGTGCAGGATGCCTGGGTGTCCCTTACTACCCTCTCCCATCCAGGTCACTGCTGACAATGGTGTAGGATACCTGGGTGTCCCTTACTACCCTCTCCATCTGGGTCACTGCAGACAATGGTAGGATGCCTGGGTGTCCCTTACTACCCTCTCCCATCCGGTCACTGCAGACAATAGTGTAGGATGCCTGGGTGGCCCTTACTACATCCTCTCCCATTATGCGTCACTGCAGACAATGGTGTAGGATGCCTGGGTGTCCCTTTACTATCCTCTCCATTATGGGTCACTGCTGACAAGTGCAGGATACCTGGGTGTCCCTTACTATCCTCCTCCCATTATGGGTCACTGCTGACAATAGTGCAGGATACACTGGGTGTCCCTTCCTATCCTCTCCCATTATGAGTCACTGCATGACAATAGTGCAGGATACCAGGGTGTCCCTTACAATCCTCTCCCATTATGGGTCAGTGCTGACAATAGTGCAGGATACCTGGGTGTCCTGCTATTATCTCTCCCATTATGGGCCACAGCTGACAATAGTGCAGGATGCCTGGGTGTCCCTATTACCTCTCTCCTATCAGGAGTCACTGCAGACAATGGTGTAGGATGCCTGGGAGTCCCTTACTACCCTCTCCCATCCGGGTCACTGCAGACAATGGTGTAGGATACCTGGGTGACCCTTACTATTCTCTCCCATTATGGGTCACTGCAGGCAATGGTGTAGGATGCCTGGGTGTCCCTTACTACCCTCTCCCATCCGGGTCACTGCTGACAATGATGTAGGATACCTGGGTGTCCCTTACTACCCTCTCCCATCTGGGTCACTGCAGACAATGGTGTAGGATGCCTGGGTGTCCCTTACTACCCTCTCCCATCCGGGTCACTGCAGACAATAGTGCAGGATGCCTGGGTCGCCCTTACTATCCTCTCCCATTATGGGTCACTACTGACAATAGTGCAGGATACCTGGGTGTCCCTTACTATCCTCTCCCATTATGAGTCACTGCTGACAATAGTGCAGGATACCTGGTTGTCCCTTACAATCCTCTCCTATTATGGGTCACTGCTGACAATAGTGCAGGATACCTGGGTGTCCGTACTATCCTCTCCCATTATGGGTCACCGCTGACAATAGTGTAGGATGCCTGGGTGTCACTTACTTATCCTCTCATCAGAGAGTCACTGAAGACAATGGTGTAGGATGCCTGGGTGTCCCTTTACTACCGCCTCCCATCAGGGGTTACTGGTGACAAATTATATGGGATGTCTGGGTGCCCCTAGCTACCCACTCCCACCAGGATCACTGCCGACAATGGTGTAGGGTGCCCCTTACTATCCCTTCCCATCAGGGGTCACTGCAGACAATGGTGTAGGATGCCTGGGTGTCCCTTACTATCCTCTCCCATTATGGGTCACTGCAGGCAATGGTGTAGGATGCATGGGTGTCCTTTACTACCCTCTCCCATCCGGGTCACTGCAGACAATGGTGTAGGATACCTGGGTGTCCCTTACCACCCTCTCCCAACCTGGTCACTGCAGACAATGGTGTGAGGATATAGGTGTCCCTTACTACCCTCTCCCATCCGGGTCACTGCAGACAATGGTGTAGGATGCCTGGTGTCCCTTACTATCCTCTCCCATTATGGGTCACTGCAGACAATGGTGTAGGATGCCTGGGTGTCCGTTACATACCCTCTCCCCATCCGGGTCACTGCAGACAATGGTGTAGGATGCCTGGGTGTCCTTACTGCACCTCTCCCATCAGGCTATGAGACAATGGTGTAGGATGCCTGGAACCTTCTTACTAGCCTCCCATTATGGGTCACTGCAGACAATGGTGCAGGATGCCTGAGTGTCCCTTACTACCCTCTTCCATCCGTGTCGCTGCAGACAATGGTGTAGGATACCTGGGTGTCCCTGACTATCCTCTCCCATCCGGGTCACTGCAGACAATGGTGTAGGATGCCTGGGTGTCCCTTACTACCCTCTCCCATCTGGGTCACTGCAGACATTGGTGTAGGATACCTGGGTGTCCCTTACTACCCTCTCCCATCCGGGTCACTGCAGACAATGGTGCAGGATGCCCCTTACTATCCCTTCCCATCCGGGTCACTGCATACAATGGTGCAGGATGCCCAGGTGTCCCTTACTATCCTCTCCCATCAGGGGTCATTGCAGACAATGGTGTAGGATACCCTGGGTGTCCCTTTACTATCTCTCCCATTATGGGTCACTGCAGCAATAGTGCAGGATACCTGGGTGTCCCTACTATCCTCTCCCATTATGGGTCACTACTGACAATAATGTGCAGGATAGCTGGGTGTCCCTTACTATCCTCTCCCATTACGGGTCACTGCTGACAATAGTGCAGGACGCCTGGGTGTCCCTTACTATGCTCTCCCATTATGGGTCACTGCTGGCAATAGTGCAGGATGCCCGGGTGTCCCTTACTACCCTCTCCTATCAGGAGTCACTGAAGACAATGGTGTAGGATGCCTGGGTGTCCCTTACTATCCTCTCCCATTATGGGTCACTGCTGACAATAGTGCAGGATGCCCGGGTGTCCCTTACTACCCTCTCCTATCAGGAGTCACTGAAGACAATGGTGTAGGATGCCTGGGTGTCCCTTACTACCCTCTCCCATCAGGGGTTACTGGTGACAAATGATATAGATATCTGGGTGCCCCTAGCTACCCACTCCCACCAGGATCACTGCAGACAATGGTGTAGGATGCCTGAGTGTCCCTTACTACCCTCTCCCATCCGTGTCACTGCAGACAATGGTGTAGGATGCCTGGGAGTCCCTTACTACCCTCTCCCATCCGGGTCACTGCAGACAATGGTGTAGTATACCTGGGTGACCCTTACTATTCTCTCCCATTATGGGTCACTGCAGACAATGGTGCAGGATGCCTGGGTGTCCCTTACTACCCTCTCCCATCCGGGTCACTGCTGACAATGGTGTAGGATACCTGGGTGTCCCTTACTACCCAATCCCATCAGGGTCACTGCAGACAATGGTGTAGGATGCGCAGGTGTCCCTTACTACTCCCCATTCGGGTCACTGCAGACAATAGTGTAGGATGCCTGGGTGGCCCTTACTATCCTCTCCCATTATGGGTCACTGCAGACAATGGTGGGATGCCTGGGTGTCCCTTACTATCCTCTCCCATTATGGGTCACTACTGACAATAGTGCAGGATACCTGGGTGTCCTGCTATCCTCTCCCATTATGGGTCACTGCTGACAATAGTGCAGGATACCTGGGTGTCCCTTCCTATCCTCTCCCATTATGAGTCACTGCTGACAATAGTGCAGGACACCTGGGTGTCCCTTACAATCCTCTCCCATTATGGGTCAGTACTGACAATAGTGGGGATACCTGGGTGTCCTACTCATCCTCTCCCCATTATGGGCCACCACTGACAATGGTGCAGGATGCCTGGGTGTCCCTTACTACCTCTCCTATCAGGAGTCACTGCAGACAATGGTGTAGGATGCCTGGGAGTCCCTTCCTACCTCTCCCATCCGGGTCACTGCAGACAATGGTGTGAGAACTGGGTGACCCTTACTATTCTCTCCCATTACGGGTCACTGCAGACAATGGTGTAGGATGCCTGGGTGGCCCTTACTACCCTCTCCCATCCGGGTCACTGCTGACAATGATGTAGGATACCTGGGTGTCCCATGCTACCCTCTCCCATCTGGGTCACTGCAGACAATGGTGTAGGATGCCTGGGTGTCCCTTACTACCCTCTCCCATCCGGGTCACTGCAGACAATGGTGTAGGATGCCTAGGTGTCCCTTACTATCCTCTCCAATTATGGGTCACTGCAGACAATGGTGTAGGATGCCCGAGTGTCCCTTACTACCCTCTCCCATCCGTGTCGCTGTAGACAATGGTGTAGGATACCTGGGTGTCCCTTACTATCCTCTCCCATCCGGGTCACTGCAGACAATGGTGTAGGATGCCTGGGTGTCCCTTACTACCCTCTCCCATCTGGGTCACTGCAGACATTGGTGTAGGATACCTGGGTGTCCCTTACTACCCTCTCCCATCCGGGTCACTGCAGACAATGGTGCAGGATGCCCCTTACTATCCCTTCCCATCCGGGTCACTGCATACAATGGTGCAGGATGCCCAGGTGTCCCTTACTATCCTCTCCCATTACGGGTCACTGCTGACAATAGTGCAGGACGCCTGGGTGTCCCTTACTATGCTCTCCCATTATGGGTCACTGCTGGCAATAGTGCAGGATGCCCGGGTGTCCCTTACTACCCTCTCCTATCAGGAGCCACTGAAGACAATGGTGTAGGATGCCTGGGTGTCCCTTACTACCCTCTCCCATCCGTGTCACTGCAGACAATGGTGTAGGATACCTGGGTGTCCCTTACTACCCTCTCCCATCCGGGTCACTGCAGACAATGGTGTAGGATGCCTGGGTGTCCCTTACTACCCTCTCCCATCCGGGTCACTGCAGACAATGGTGTAGGATACCTGGGTGTCCCTTACTACCCTCTCCCAACCGGGTCACTGCAGACAATGGTGTAGGATGCCTGGGTGTCCCTTACTACCCTCTCCCATCCGGGTCACTGCAGACAATGGTGTAGGATACCTGGGTGTCCCTTACAATCCTCTCCCATTATGGGTCACTGCTGACAATAGTGCAGGATACCTGGGTGTCCCTTACTATCCTCTCCCATTATGAGTCACTGCTGACAATAGTGCAGGATACCTGGGTGTCCCTTACTATCCTCTCCCATTATGGGTCACTGCAGACAATAGTGCAGGATACCTGGGTGTCCTTACTATCCTCTCCCATTATGGGTCACTGCAGACAATAGTGCAGGATGCCTGGGTGTCCCTTACCTCTCCTATCACGAGTCACTGAAGACAATGGTGTAGGATGCCTGGGTGTCCCTTACTACCCTCTCCCATCAGGGTTACTGGTGACAAATGATACAGGATGTCTGGGTGCCCCTAGCTACCCACTCCCACCAGGATCACTGTAGACAATGGTGTAGGGTGCCCCTTACTATCCCTTCCCATCAGGGGTCACTGCAGACAATGGTGTAGGCTGCCCAGGTGTCCCTTACTATCCTCTCCTATCAGGGGTCATTGCAGACAATGGTGTAGGATACCTGGGTGTCCTTACTATCCTCTCCCATTATGGGTCACTGCTGACAATAGTGTAGGATACCTGGGTGTCCCTTACTATCCTCTCCCATTATGGGTCACTGCTGACAATAGTGCAGGATACCTGGGTGTCCCTTACTATCCTCTCCCATTATGGGTCACTGCTGACAATAGTGCAGGATACCTGGGTGTCCCTTACTATCCTCTCCCATTATGGGTCACTGCTGACAATAGTGCAGGTTGCCTGGGTGTCCCTTACTATCCTCTCCCATTATGGGTCACTGCTGACAATAGTGCAGGATACCTGGGTGTCCCTTACTACCCTCTCCTATCAGGAGTCACTGAAGACAATGGTGTAGGATGCCTGGGTGTCCCTTACTACCCTCTCCCATCAGGGGTTACTGGTGACAAATGATATAGATGTCTGGGTGCCCCTAGCTACCCACTCCCACCAGGATCACTGCAGACAATGGTGTAGGATGCCTGAGTGTCCCTACTACCTCTCCCATCCGTGTCACTGCAGACAATGGTGTAGGATACCTGGGTGTCCCTTACTACCCTCTCCCATCCGGGTCACTGCAGACAATGGTGTAGGATGCCTGGGTGTCCCTTACTACCCTCTCCCATCCAGGTCACTGCAGACAATGGTGTAGGATGCCTGGGTGTCCCTTATTACCCTCTCCCATCCGGGTCACTGCAGACAATGGTGTAGGATGCCTGAGCGTCCCTTACTATCCTCTCCCATTATGGGTCACTGCAGACAATGGTGTAGGATGCCTGGGTGTCCATTACTACCCTCTCCCATCCGGGTCACTGCAGACAATGGTGTAGGATGCCTGGGTGTCCCTTACTATCCTCTCCCATTATGGGTCACTGCAGGCAATGGTGTAGGATGCCTGGGTGTCCCTTACTACCCTCTCCCATCCGGGTCACTGCAGACAATGGTGTAGGATACCTGGGTGTCCCTTACTACCCTCTCCCAACCGGGTCACTGCAGACAATGGTGTAGGATGCCTGGGTGTCCCTTACTACCCTCTCCCATCCGGGTCACTGCAGACAATGGTGTAGGATGCCTGGGTGTCCCTTACTACCCTCTCCCATCCGGGTCACTGCAGACAATGGTGTAGGATACCTGGGTGTCCCTTACTACCCTCTCCCATCCGGGTCACTGCAGACAATGGTGTAGGATGCCTGGGTGTCCCTTACTATCCTCTCCCATTATGGGTCACTGCAGACAATGGTGTAGGATGCCTGGGTGTCCGTACTACCTCTCCCATCCGGGTCACTAGAGGAAAATGGTGTAGGATCCTGGGTGTCCCTTACTACCCTCTCCCATCCGGGTCACTGCAGACAATGGTGTAGGATGCCTGGGTGTCCCTTACTATCCTCTCCCATTATGGGTCACTGCAGACAATGGTGTAGGATGCCTGAGTGTCCTTTACTACCCTCTCCCATCCGTGTCACTGCAGACAATGGTGTAGGATACCTGGGTGTCCCTTACTACCCTCTCCCATCCGGGTCACTGCAGACAATGGTGTATGATGCTTGGGTGTCCTTACTACCTCTCCCATCGGGTCACTGCAGACAATGGTGTAGGATGCCTGGGTGTCCCTTACTACCCTCTCCCATCCGGGTCACTGCAGACAATGGTGTAGGATGCCTGGGTGTCCCTTACTACCCTCTCCCATCCGGGTCACTGCAGACAATGGTGTAGGATGCCTGGGTGTCCCTTACTACCCTCTCCCATCCGGGTCACTGCAGACAATGGTGTAGGATGCCTGAGTGTCCCTTACTATCCTCTCCCATTATGGGTCACTGCAGACAATGGTGTAGGATGCCTGGGTGTCCGTTACTACCCTCTCCCATCCGGGTCACTGCAGACAATGGTGTAGGATGCCTGGGTGTCCCTTACTATCCTCTCCCATTATGGGTCACTGCAGATAATGGTGTAGGATGCCTGAGTGTCCCTTACTACCATCTCCCATCCGTGTCACTGCAGACAATGGTGTAGGATACCTGGGTGTCCCTTACTACCTCTCCCATCCGGTCACTGCAGACAATGGTGTAGGATACCTGGGTGTCCCTTACTACCCTGTCCCAACCGGGTCACTGCAGACAATGGTGTAGGATGCCTGGGTGTCCCTTACTACCCTCTCCCATCCGGGTCACTGCAGACAATGGTGTAGGATGCCTGGGTGTCCCTTACTATCCTCTCCCATTATGGGTCACTGCAGACAATGGTGTAGGATGCCTGGGTGTCCGTTACTACCCTCTCCCATCCGGGTCACTGCAGACAATGGTGTAGGATGCCTGGGAGTCCCTTACTACCCTCTCCCATCCAGGTCACTGCAGACAATGGTGTAGGATACCTGGGTGACCCTTACTATTCTCTCCCATTATGGGTCACTGCAGACAATGGTGCAGGATGCCTGGGTGTCCCTTACTACCCTCTCCCATCCGGGTCACTGCTGACAATGGTGTAGGATACCTGGGTGTCCCTTACTACCCTCTCCCATCTGGGTCACTGCAGACAATGGTGTAGGATGCCTGGGTGTCCCTTACTACCCTCTCCCATCCGGGTCACTGCAGACAATAGTGTAGGATGCCTGGGTGGCCCTTACTATCCTCTCCCATTATGGGTCACTGCAGACAATGGTGTAGGATGCCTGGGTGTCCCTTACTATCCTCTCCCATTATGGGTCACTGCTGACAATAGTGCAGGATACCTGGGTGTCCCTTACTATCCTCTCCCATTATGGGTCACTGCTGACAATAGTGCAGGATACCTGGGTGTCCCTTACTATCCTCTCCCATTATGAGTCACTGCTGACAATAGTGCAGGATACCTGGGTGTCCCTTACAATCCTCTCCCATTATGGGTCAGTGCTGACAATAGTGCAGGATACCTGGGTGTCCCGTACTATCCTCTCCCATTATGGGCCACCGCTGACAATAGTGCAGGATGCCTGGGTGTCCTTACTACCCTCTCTATCAGGAGTCACTGCAGACAATGGTGTAGGATGCCTGGGAGTCCCTTCCTACCCTCTCCCATCTGGGTCACTGCAGACAATGGTGTAGGATACCTGGGTGACCCTTACTATTCTCTCCCATTATGGGTCACTGCAGACAATGGTGTAGGATGCCTGGGTGTCCCTTACTACCCTCTCCCATCCGGGTCACTGCTGACAATGATGTAGGATACCTGGGTGTCCCTTACTACCCTCTCCCATCTGGGTCACTGCAGACAATGGTGTAGGATGCCTGGGTGTCCCTTACTACCCTCCCATCCGGGTCGCTGCAGACAATAGTGTAGGATGCCTGGGTGGCCCTTACTATCCTCTCCCATTATGGGTCACTGCAGACAATGGTGTAGGATGCCTGGGTGTCCCTTACTATCCTCTCCCATTATGGGTCACTGCTGACAATAGTGCAGGATACCTGGGTGTCCCTTACTATCCTCTCCCATTATGGGTCACTGCTGACAATAGTGCAGGATACCTGGGTGTCCCTTACTATCCTCTCCCATTATGAGTCACTGCTGACAATAGTGCAGGATACCTGGGTGTCCCTTACAATCCTCTCCCATTATGGGTCACTGCAGACAATAGTGCAGGATACCTGGGTGTCCCTTACTATCCTCTCCCATTATGGGTCACTGCAGACAATGGTGTAGGATGCCTGAGTGTCCCTTACTACCCTCTCCTATCAGGAGTCACTGAAGACAATGGTGTAGGATGCCTGGGTGTCCCTTACTACCCTCTCCCATCAGGGTTACTGGTGACAAATGATACAGGATGTCTGGGTGCCCCTAGCTACCCACTCCCACCAGGATCACTGCAGACAATGGTGTAGGGTGCCCCTTACTATCCCTTCCCATCAGGGGTCACTGCAGACAATGGTGTAGGCTGCCCAGGTGTCCCTTACTATCCTCTCCTATCAGGGGTCATTGCAGACAATGGTGTAGGATACCTGGGTGTCCCTTACTATCCTCTCCCATTATGGGTCACTGCTGACAATAGTGTAGGATACCTGGGTGTCCCTTACTATCCTCTCCCATTATGGGTCACTGCTGACAATAGTGCAGGATACCTGGGTGTCCCTTACTATCCTCTCCCATTATGGGTCACTGCTGACAATAGTGCAGGATACCTGGGTGTCCCTTACTATCCTCTCCCATTATGGGTCACTGCTGACAATAGTGCAGGATGCCTGGGTGTCCCTTACTATCCTCTCCCATTATGGGTCACTGCTGACAATAGTGCAGGATACCTGGGTGTCCCTTACTACCCTCTCCTATCAGGAGTCACTGAAGACAATGGTGTAGGATGCCTGGGTGTCCCTTACTACCCTCTCCCATCAGGGGTTACTGGTGACAAATGATATAGATGTCTGGGTGCCCCTAGCTACCCACTCCCACCAGGATCACTGCAGACAATGGTGTAGGATGCCTGAGTGTCCCTTACCACCTCTCCCAACTGTGTCACTGCAGACAATGGTGTAGGATACCTGGGTGTCCCTATATCCTCTCCCATCCGTGTCACTGCAGACAATGGTGTAGGATGCCTGGGTGTCCCTTACTACCCTCTCCCATCCGGGTCACTGCAGACAATGGTGTAGGATGCCTGGGTGTCCCTTATTACCCTCTCCCATCCGGGTCACTGCAGACAATGGTGTAGGATGCCTGAGTGTCCCTTACTATCCTCTCCCATTATGGGTCACTGCAGACAATGGTGTAGGATGCCTGGGTGTCCATTACTACCCTCTCCCATCCGGGTCACTGCAGACAATGGTGTAGGATGCCTGGGTGTCCCTTACTATCCTCTCCCATTATGGGTCACTGCAGGCAATGGTGTAGGATGCCTGGGTGTCCCTTACTACCCTCTCCCATTCGGGTCACTGCAGACAATGGTGTAGGATACCTGGGTGTCCCTTACTACCCTCTCCCAACCGGGTCACTGCAGACAATGGTGTAGGATGCCTGGGTGTCCCTTACTACCCTCTCCCATCCGGGTCACTGCAGACAATGGTGTAGGATGCCTGGGTGTCCCTTACTACCCTCTCCCATCCGGGTCACTGCAGACAATGGTGTAGGATACCTGGGTGTCCCTTACTACCCTCTCCCATCCGGGTCACTGCAGACAATGGTGTAGGATGCCTGGGTGTCCCTTACTATCCTCTCCCATTATGGGTCACTGCAGACAATGGTGTAGGATGCCTGGGTGTCCCTTACTATCCTCTCCCATTATGGGTCACTGCTGACAATAGTGCAGGATACCTGGGTGTCCCTTACAATCCTCTCCCATTATGGGTCACTGCTGACAATAGTGCAGGATACCTGGGTGTCCCTTACTATCCTCTCCCATTATGAGTCACTGCTGACAATAGTGCAGGATACCTGGGTGTCCCTTACTATCCTCTCCCATTATGGGTCACTGCTGACAATAGTGCAGGATACCTGGGTGTCCCTTACTATCCTCTCCCATTATGGGTCACTGCTGACAATAGTGCAGGATGCCTGGGTGTCCCTTACTACCCTCTCCTATCAGGAGTCACTGAAGACAATGGTGTAGGATGCCTGGGTGTCCCTTACTACCCTCTCCCATCAGGGGTTACTGGTGACAAATGATATAGGATGTCTGGGTGCCCCTAGCTACCCACTCCCACCAGGATCACTGCAGACAATGGTGTAGGGTGCCCCTTACTATCCCTTCCCATCAGGGGTCACTGCAGACAATGGTGTAGGATGCCCAGGTGTCCCTTACTATCCTCTCCCATCAGGGGTCATTGCAGATAATGGTGTAGGATACCTGGGTGTCCCTTACTATCCTCTCCCATTATGGGTCACTGCTGACAATAGTGCAGGATACCTGGGTGTCCCTTACTATCCTCTCCCATTATGGGTCACTGCTGACAATAGTGCAGGATGCCTGGGTGTCCCTTACTACCCTCTCCTATCAGGGGTTACTGGTGACAAATGTTATAGATGTCTGGGTGTCCCTAGCTACCCACTCCCACCAGGATCACTGCAGACAATGGTGTAGGGTGCCCTTTACTATCCCATCTCATCAGGGGTCACTGAAGACAATGGTGTAGGATGCCTGGGTGTCCCTTACTACACTCTCCCATCAGGGGTTACTAGTGACAAATGATATAGATGTCTGGGTGCCCCTAGCTACCCACTCCCACCAGGATCACTGCAGACAATGGTGTAGGGTGCCCCTTACTATCCCCTCCCATCAGGGGTCACTGCAGACATTGGTGTAGGATGCCCAGGTGTCCCTTACTACCCTCTCCCATTAGGGGTCACTGCTGACAATAGTGCAGGATGCCTGGGTGTCCCTTACTACCCTATCCCATACAGGATGCCTGGTTGCCCCAAGCTACCCACTCCCATCAGGGTCACTGTAGACAATGGTGTAGGATGCCGGGTTGCCCTTTATTATCCTCTCCCATCAGGGGTCACTGCAGAAAATGGTGCAAGATGCCTGGGTATCCCTACAACCCTCTCCCATCAGGGTTACTGCAGACAATGATATGAATACAGTGCAGGGCTTCAAACAGCCATGGGATAGGCATAAGGGAGCAATACAGATGAGTATGATTAAATAGGCCATTGACAGAGTAAAGGCCTATGGCACATTCATAAGGTAGAAAAAATGGGCAGACTGGATGGGCCTTGCGATCCTTATCTGCCGTCAACTTCTGTTTTTTATGTTTCTATGATGTAGGGTGCCTGAGTGCCCTTTACTATCCTCTCCCATCAGGGATCACTGCAGACATTAGTGTAGGATGCTCCTTACTACCCTCTCCCATCGGGGTGCTGCAGACAATGGTGTAGGATGCCTGGGTGTCCTTTACTACCCTTTCCCATCAGGAGTCACTGCAGACAATGGTGTAGGATGCCTTTGTGTCTCTAAATACCCTCTCCCATCAGGGTCACTGCAGAAAATGGTGTTGGATGCCTTGGTGCCCCTTACTACCCTTTCCCATCAGGAGTTAGTTACTGCAGACAATGGTACAGGATGCCCGGGGTGTCCCATACTACCCTCTTCCATCAGAGGTCACTGCATGCAATGGTGTATGATGCATGGGTGTCCATTTCTACAGTCTCTCATCAAGGGTTACTGCAGACAATGGTGTAGGATGCCAGGGTGTTCTCTGCTAGCCTCTCCCAGCAGGGGTTGCAGACAATGGTGTTGAAGCAGCGGTTGTGGGTACTCACTGCTGCCGCAGTCCCAGCCTCTTTCAGCAGGTGTCACTGTACACTGTGGTATAAGGACACTGGCTATTGGGGGGCACATGTGAATTTTAGTCCCAAGGGTAACTCCATTAAGCTGGTGGGGAGGGGGCTGTGTGGTGCAGGCACTCTGATGTATCAGCACTGATTGGGGGAACTTACAGCTGCTCCAATCCCATCCTCTCGCAGCAGGACTTACTGCAGATGAAGGTGTGGGAGCACGGGTTCAGGGGGAGCTCATACCACAGGTAAGCCCATGAAGCTGCCAGGGGGTAAATTTCATTATATATTAGGGTGGAACTTGGATTGGGTAATACAGAAGCTGTCCTGGATATGAAAAAAATAATTATAGGCTTAGGCTAACAAGACAGTCTCCAGATAGAATCTCAAAACTATGTTTAGTAGAAAAAGAAAATTGGTTTAATAGGAACTGTTACAGGTCACCATGTCTTAATGTAGTTTAAAAAATGTTGGATAGATATAAACTAAATGCTTTAAAGAAATATGTGGCATCCAATATTACTTTAAGTGTGCAATACAAGAAAAGTGCAGTTACATAAGAGCTTACTGTAACAGTAGATCTTCGAGAGAGGCTCCTGCAGTGGGTAATCACTCTAAGGACTGCGCCCCCTGGCGTCAGGACCCATGGAAAGCTTTAGTCAGCGGTATCTGTTGGGGGACTGCCCACGCAGATGTCAGCGTGACCCTATATAGTGGGCGGTCCCCACACCCGCCTTCCAGTTCTCCTGCCGGAGACCTCAGAAGAGGAACGACAGGAGAAAAGAAAACAGAAGTTCCTGGAGTTCAGAATAAGCTCATGAAGAAACAGCAAGCAACCAAATATATTTGGGGGATGGAGGGAGGGAATAAGGTTACCTACTGTGAAAGCCTCTCTCGAAGATCTACTGTTATGGTAAGTTTTTAAGTAACTGTACTGTCTTACTTCGAGAGGGCTCTTGCAGTAGGAAATCACCTTGAGGACCGAGTCCCAAGCAGTGTGAATCGGAAGACAACTGAAACACGGGAGGTAGGAAAAAAAAAACTGCTAACTGTAGGCAGTTCAGGACAGGGGTCCCTGAAGCACAACTAGGCCAAAACCTGATCTGTGTCTAGAAGCAATGCCCAGACTGTAATGCTTAGTGAAAGTGTGGACTGAACTTCAGGTAGCCGAGGCATAAATGACAGCAGCAGACATATTCCTGAAACATGCAGTAGAGGCAGCCATACTCCTGGTGGAATGCCCTTAACCTCCCCAGAAGGGTCTTACCATGCTTCTGGTAACAGAAAATTATGCAGTTTGCCAACCATTTGGATAAACACTGTTAGAAAATTGCCGCACCCTCCCTGTTGTGTGCAAAGGAAACGAAAAGCTGATCCGACTTTCGGACAGACTTTGTCCTGTTAGTGTAATAACGCAATATTCAATGAAAATCTAAGATAGGAAGAACTGCCTCTTCCTGATTAGAATGCTCGGGGTAATATACTGGAAGTTGAATCGACCGGTTCAACGTAAACTCAGAAACCACTTTGGGTAAAAAGCTAGGGTTGGTACGAAGAGCCACCCAGTCTCTATGAAAAATTAAATAAGGCTCCTTACAAATCAGGGCCTGAAGCTCAGAAATCCTTCGAGCTGAAGTAACTGCTACTAAAAACAGCACTTTCCAAGACAAATAGCTCATGTCACAAGAACCAGCTGGTTCAAAATGAGGCAAGGTCAGCTTCTCCAAAACAAAATTTGAATCCCAAGGTGGCTTGAGATACAGAATCTCCTTCAAGAATGTTTTGAAACTTCAACGGTGCTACTGTCCTGCCATCCACAAGGGCATGGTAGGCAGAGATAGCCGACAAACAGATCTTCAGCAAGGAATACACCAGGCCCAAATCATAGAGGTGCAGAAGATATTCCATAATTGATGGAGCAGGACACGAGAATGGGTCTCAGTCCTTTGCAGTGGCCCAAATGGAAAAATGCTTCCACGTCATGGCCTAAGTGGTCCTCATAGATGGCTTTCTGGCCTCAGGTAGGACTTGCACCACTCTGGAGGATACTCCAAAGCCTGAAGCGGTTACATCCTGAGGTGCCACATGTGAAGATGAAGGGATTTCAGCCCTAGCTGGACCAGCATGCCCTCCTCCTCCTGGGTCAGGAGGTCATTGCAGAGAGGCAGGCTCCACTGCTAGCTGCTGAAGAAGCGGAACCAAACCTGACGAGGCCAAAAAGGAGCAATCAGAACCATGTGGGCTCCCTTGGCCTGTAGCTTGAGCAGCATCCTCTGCAGAACCAGAAAGGGAGAGAAGGCATACAGGAACCTCTCTATCCAGCAAACAGATAGCGCATCTTGCCAGAAAACACTATGCCCTGGAGCAAGCGAGCAAAACTTGGGTAATTTTGCATTGTATGGGGGGAGGCAAACACATCCAGTTCTGGATAGCCCCATATGTCAAATATGTGGTTGACCACCTCTTGCCTGAGCTCCCACTTGTGGGCCCTTACTCTGGTGTGGCTGAGACTGTACACTAGGATGTTCTGCATGCCCAGAACGTGAACAGCTGTGAGGTGAATTCAATGCAGAACAGCCCAGTTCCACATACACATCGCCTCCCTGCATAGGGGTTACGAATGGGTGCCTCCTTGCTTGTTGAGATACCAGACCACACACATGTTGTCCGACTGGACTAACAGGGTGCTCTGGAGAAGCAGGTGCTAAAAGTCTTGAAGAATGTGCAGCACCGCTCTCATCTCCAACACACTGATGTGTAGAGAAAGCTCCATCTGGGACCACCTGCCTTGGGTTTCGAGGTCTCCCAGATGCGTGCTCCAACCCATCCCTGATGCATCTGTAGTCAGAGACTGGGTGGGAGGAGGGGACTGAAAAAGGACCCCCTTGGTGAGACTGGAAAGATCCTTGCACCACAAGAGATCCTGCTGCATGGAATCAGAGACCATAATCATCTGGTCCAGGTTGTCCGACCTCTGGTCCCACTGTGCTCTGAGCATCCACTGTGAAATACGCATGTGGGGCTTGGCTAGAGGCACGGTGGGGATGGCTGCTGCCATCAGGCCAAGCAGTTGAAGAACCACCTGGCTGAGACCTTATTGCTGGAGGCCACCATACGGGTCTGATTCTGCAAGGTTTCCGCCCTGTTGGGAGGTAGGAAAACCATACCCTGAACTATGTCCAACATCACCTCAATGAACTGCAGGTGCTGAGAAGGGACAAGTTAGGACTTCGAAAAATTTACAGTGATCCCCACTTGATGGAAAAGGTCCAGGGTTGCCAATAGAGAGAGAAAGAGAGAGAGTTCCAACTGTTCCCTGGAAGGGGCTGACAGAAGCTAGTCATCAAGATAAAGGAACACACAGTGGCCCTGATGCCTCAGGGCCACAGCCCCTCCCACCAGGCACTTCGTGAAGACCCCAGGTGCCAAGGATAGGCCAAAAGGTAGGGCCTTGAAGTGGTAATGTTCCTCCTGAAAGGAGAACTGGAGGTAGCGACGATAGGCTCAGAAAATATGGATGTGCAGGTAAGCATCCTGCATGTCCAGAGCACAGAGCCACTGACCCTTGTGAAGGAGGGGCAGCAGACCTGAGACAGTCAGCATCCTAAACTTCTTGTAATCTAGGTACAGGTTTAGAGCACCAAGATCCAGAATAGGACTCATATCCCCTGTCTTTCTGGGGACCGGGAAGAAGTGGGAGTAATACCCCTTTCCTTCCTGTTGCACAGGAACAGGTTTTATTGCTTTCTTTTGTATCAGAGCCTGTATTTCCTCCCGAAGGAGAGGAATGTGTGCCTTCAGGTAGTGTGACTGGGCCGGAGACCAGTCTGGAGGTTTTTCCATAAACTCCAGAGTCTGGCCCTGCTCTATGAGCTGAAGAACCCAAGAGTCGGTTGTCACTGCCCACCACCCTAGCAGATGACAAGCAAATCTTCCACCCACCTGCTCCCTTGAAAGATCTAGAGGGTAGAGGGCAGACAGCGAGTCATGCAAAGGGGGGAGGGTTGGGGAGAGCTGCACCTGAAGCTCTCTGGGATTTAGCCGGTGGGGTGGCTGAGGATTGCTGTGCTTAACGTTTGGCCTGACATTGCGCCATCTACTGTTCCTTTGATGCCTTTTCCCTTGACAGCGAAAAGGCTTCTTCGCCTGAAATTTTGGTCAGTACGTGGTTTGCACCGCCTGAAGGACCTTGCCTTTGTCCTGCAGGATAGTTATAATGTCCTGCGCATCACCCCCAAACAGGATGGATCCCCTGAAAGGGGCATCCTGTATGGCAGACTGCACATCCTGGGCCAAATCGGACACCCTCAATCAGAAGACACACGGTGGCTGACTGCTGTGGCAGCTCCTGAGCAGGGCGTCGACAGCGTCATAGGTTGCCCTAAGAATGTCTGCAGGCCACCTTAGCGTAACGAATAGAATCCGCCAGAATGGATTTTGATTCAGAATCTGCAAGGGCTTCAATGCCAGCTCAGCTGGGCAAACAATGAATTTTGGTAGACCAGCATATGGCCTTCATAGTTAAGGGCCCTCATAGCCAGTGTGGAGCAAGTAAAACTTCCTCCCAAACTGGTCTAACTGATGAGACTCCTTATCAGGAGGGGAGGTGCTCATGTAACAGGGTTTAGAAGATCGGTCACGAGCAGCTGCAATAATGACAGAGTCTGCCTTAGGGTGCACACTGAGGTGGTCCTTCCCATCTGGAGTGCGGTAGGTGTGGTCTGCTTTCTTAGCTACCGCTGGAATAGATGATGGCATCATCCATATTGCTGATGCCAGGTCCTCATGAGTCTCCATCCAGGGTGGGTTAAGGACCGGTGCTGATGCCTGCATGTCCAGGTACTCCACAAGGTGATGCCTTTTTGGGTCCTGCTCGTCCGACTTCCAGTCGTAAACCTCTCGGATTTTTACGTGAAGAGATCTGTGAAGGAAGGTCCTCCGGGGATGACTTGGAGATTCTTTGGGCTGTGGCTCCTCTATGGGTGGGGTTAGGAAACCCAACTCTGCTGAAGAGGAAGCATCTGAGTCTGAATCCCGGTCCAAGTCCAAAGACCCAGAATCAGGATGAGCCGAATCCTGTGGGCCTGGTGTTGGTTTATTGAGAGGCCAGACCAACATCGGATCCTTTGAAGGGACTGGCACTGGTTGAGGAAGAGGAGCCGGAACCTGTCTCGTCAGCTGGGCATTGGGGCTCTTAAGAGACTCCCTGGGAGGCTGCTGACTGCCCAGTCCCAAAACCAGTTGAGCCTTGGCCTCCAATAATAACAATTGCAGGATGGCTCTAAAATCTGCTGGAGTCTGAGGCTGTGGAGGCTGATAAACTGGGAGGCAGCCAGTGGCAAAGCCCTGTGATGGGAACCATCACACATGGTAGTGCGTCAACGGGTATCCAGGTGGAGGGTAAGCAGGTGTGTACCCTGGGACATGGAACCCTGACAGAGGTAACCCGAAGGGTTATATGCTGGAGCCTGAGGAGCTGGGAAACCTGATGGCTGGAACCCTGACGGGGGGCCCAATGGGGGATACCCTGACGGAGGGTAACCTGACAGGGCCCCAATGGGGCATGGCCAGATGGAGGGGCCAAAGTAGGGCCCGACGGAGGACCTGATGGTGCTATAGGCCCCGACGGTGGACCCTGCAGGATTCCAGACCCTGATGGGCCCGGTAGGGTCAGATCAGGTGGGGGGCATACTGGTGGAGGAGAAGCCCCCGGAGGAAGAGGAAGCTGGGAACCATCCAGGTTAACACCAGTTCATAACCCCAAATCCAGAGGTGAGCCTGGGGAGCAGCCACCTGGCGGAAGCCCTTCATCTCCAATCCCTCTGTTAAAGGGTGAGGGAGGTGATCCACGTTTACGTGATGAGAGGGAGGCCGAGAGAGCTCCGACAACTAGGGAATCATTGCGCCATCACCGACCCCGGCACCAGATTGGTCAGGCAGACATCAGACTTATCGCCCGAAACAACCATGCGAACCTCAGAGTTGCCGATGCTCAACTTACTGGTCCAAGCCATGCTGCTACAGAGTCCCCAGAGCCTGACGCAACAGCCTGAGCCGGGCGCTCGTCGGATGGCCCAACGAGTGACTTAGCAGCTCCTTTCAGCATGGCAGACCCCTCCCATAGAGATGGGTCTGAGCGTAGCTGAGGCCTCAGAAGCCAAGGATCCCGTGGCCACTAGGACTAGTGGCAGCGAGGGACTCGAGGACTGCTCCTGAGGTGGGTCAGGCTGGGCCGCAGCAGCAGACGTCCTGGAGGAAGAAGACCACCCTTCATCCGAGGGAGCCTATGGGTGGCCTCGGATGAGAGGGGGGACCGCTTCTGGTCCCGATGTTTCTCCTCCTCCTTCTCCTCGTGTCTGGGCTCAGTGGGTGAGGTGGAAGCGCTTCGCAACTTTTGGAGCTCTTTCTCCACGATGACCATTTGTTGCTTTAAAATATGAGCCTCGAGGGCCAGCTGGCGGTGTTTCCATGTAGTCAAGTTAAAGCTGGCACAGGTCTTACAGTCCTCGACCTTGTGGTCCGGGCCTAGGCAGAAGAAGCAGAGAGAATGAGAAATCATGTGCGGTAGTTGCGCACCGCACGAAGCACACTTATTTTTGTGCTCGATGGAAAACGATGACGACGTGCACAAAAGAAACAAAAGACAGATTTTTTTGAAAGAAATAAATTGATACTTATCTGAAATAGCAATCGAACTGCAATGTACGATCTCCGTGAAGTCTGAAGGATCAGGTCAACAGTGGAAAAGAACTGGAAGGCGAGCGTGGGGACCGCCCATTTTATAGGGTCACGCTGACGTCCATCACATGATGTTGGGTGGGCGGTCCCCAGTGAGATACTGCTGACTAAAGCTTTCCGTGGATCCTGAAGCCAGGGGACGCAGTCCTCAGAGTGAATACCTACTGCAAAAGCCCACTCGAAGTAAGATCATATTAATAAAAAAGTTAAAAAACTATTGGAATGAAATGGACAGAGAAACAATTAAGGTATCTAGATGTTCCCCATGGTTTGCAAATAATAACTTTAAGCTACAATTTTATAGGGATATCCTGATTGATCCTAAATTAAGAGCTAGTTTCACAATTTATAAATTTGAAATGTTTGAAAGCAACATCCGTCGGATAAAATACATAAAGGATAAAACCGTATCAAGTGAGTGTGACTGTAAGCTGGGAGGTCCTGAAAATCTCATGCATGTAGTGTGGCTATGTACTTGGTAGCAAGCAAGCAAACTTTAATTATATAGCACCTTTCATAACCAAGGCACTGTACATAATGTAAAATGACAGCATAAACCATAACATAACACATTTTAAAAACAGTCATTTAACTTACCAATCAGTGAGGGAATGCCAATGAAAATAAATAACGTTTTCAGCAAAGATTTAAAACTGCTGACAGTCAAACATTCTCTTAACTGATGAGGTAGAGAATTCCACAAGGCTGGTGCTGCAAATGAGAAAGTAGGGGCTCCTGATGTTTTTAGAGAAACCTTGGGAATCTCTAGCAATCCCTCATCAATGGCTCAGAGAGGGCGATTGGGGGAGTAGGGAGTCAGGAGATCTTTCAGGTAGTTGGGTCCCTGTTCATGTAGGGTTTTAAAGGTATGCAAGCCTACCTTATAGGTGATCCACCGCTGAACTGGCAGCCAATGCAGTTCGCGCAGCACAGGTGTAATATGACTGGTCCTAGAGGTACCAGTCAACAGCCTGGCCACAGCTTTCTGCACTAGCTGCAAACGGCGGATATCAACCCCAGCAGCCCTGGTAGAGGGCATTGCAGTAGGCAAGACATGTGGTAATGAAGGCATGGACCAATGTTGCAAGGTCGCCCAGTGGAATCAAGTGTTTCACCCAGGTGATATTCCTCAGATGGTAAAATGAGGATTTGACCACAGCTGACACCTGAGACTTCAGGGTCAAGCCATCATCAAAAATAATGCCCAGCTTACGCACTCGATCTGAGGTAATGAGCTGGACACCATCGAGCCACGGGCCCGACATGAGCCCAGCTCGAAGACCTGCTCCTGGGTGACCCAGATCCACAACCAGCACCTCAGTCTTATCCAGATTTAATCTCAACCAACTCAAGCTCATCCAGTCTTTGATCTCGGAGAGGCAACTATTTAGCACAAGAGATCACATCAACCTGTCTGGCACAAAGGACATATACAGTGGAGTATCATCTGCATAGCAGTGAAAACTCAAGCCGTATCACCTGATAATCTCTCCCACTGGCAGTATATACAATGCGAACAACATGGGCACCAATATGGAACCCTG
Source organism: Neoceratodus forsteri (assembly GCA_016271365.2). NCBI lineage: Eukaryota > Metazoa > Chordata > Ceratodontiformes > Ceratodontidae > Neoceratodus > Neoceratodus forsteri. The sequence continues at coordinate 315,278,544 of JADMNL010000026.1, read as the reverse complement.
TGGCACCCCGCAGGACAGGGGAGGGAGTCCGAGGAATAAATTCCAGTGACCAGCCTCTGGGACCTACCTCGAGGAAGGATCGAAACCATTCAAGGACTGTACCCAACAGTCCACAAAGCAACTGCAGGGTTTCCAAAGGCACCTCATGGTCCACAGTGTCAAAAGCTGCTGAGAGGCGAGAGAAGGACCAAGATGGTCAGAGCCTTTTGATCTCTGGCCATTAGGAGGTAATTTAATACCGAACAAGGGTAGTCTCCATGCTATGCCTCTTCCTAAAACCAGACTGGAGATATTCATAGACATTGTGAGTTACCAAGTGATCGTTCAGTTGCAGTGCAACCACTTTCTCAATAACCTTCCCCACAAAGGGCAGGTTAGTGACAGGTCAGTAGTTAGCTGGATCGAGAGGGTCCAAGGAGGGTTTTTATGGAGTGGTCAAATGACTGCCTCCTTTAGGGGGTCTGGAAAGATTCCCCTCTCCAAGGATCTCCTTACAATTTCAGCTAGGATTGGGCAGATGATATCTACACAGCCCACTAAGAGGGGGGGTAGGGCCCAGATCCAAACTACAACAGGTTGGGCGCAAAGTCTGGAAATCTTCACAATGTCCATGAATTTTGGTCGGCTGAAATCCATCCAGACAGACCGGGTGCTCACTACCTCTCATCAACCTCCGCAACCCCTCACAGAGTGAGCCAGGCCGATTCCGGACCTGATGCTGGCAACCTTATCTGCGAATAAACGAGCTAGCTCATCACACTTAATTTGTGAAAAAACTCTTCCGGACTGGAGACAAACTGGATTGCACAATCTGTCAACAGTTCAAAAAAGATGAGCCAGTTGGTTCTGCGCAGCAGAAATCTCCCAGGACAGGAATTCTGCCTTCTTACGGGTGATTTCTGATTGATAGCCCTTATAATGTTCCATCAATCTAAGCCTGTCAGCATCCAGGCCGGACTTCCACCATGCTCTCTCCAGCCTTCAACCAAGCCGCCTCAACTCCTTCAAGGACCCATCAAACCAAGGGGACCTTGGGCGAAGAGTGAGTGGTCAAACACGAACAGGAGCAATCAAGTCCAAGGCCTCTCCCACTTCCTTATTATAGGCTAGCATGAGATCCCTGGACTCGTGCTTACACCCAGCAATCCCAATAAGTCCAGTACCACCGATAGACCATCTGTGGTAACTCCCTTAAAGGGGCGGTACTGGACCATCTCCAAGGTAGGTCCATTTAGGGGCCCCACACTAAACCTTATGGTGTGATGGTCAGACCAACCGACTGGTTCCACCCTCAGGTCAGTGATCTCCATCCCCAGGAGGAACAGCACATCCAGTGATTGACCTCCTATATGGGTGGAAATGTAACTACCTGTGTAAGGCCCAGTGTTGTCATTAACTGGAGGAGATTTTGACCAAACTGTGAGAGTTCGTTATCGACCCAGGCATTGAAATCCCTCAGAATTATCAATCTGGGAGACTGCAACACCATGTCGATGATGAAGTCCGCAATCTCCTGCAGGAATACACCCCCATCACCTGGTGGATGGTAAATGAGGAGGTATAGGTATGAGGTATGGTACACCAAGAGCAAATAACAGTTCTGTAAGAACTTACCGTAACAGAAGATCTTCTAGAGAGGTTCCAGCAGTAGGTCTTCACATATAGGACTCGCCCCCTGATGTCAGGTTCAAGCGGCAAACTTGTAGCTAGCAATCATCAATGGGGACCGCCCGGCGTCAGGTGATATGATGTCAGTCATACTATAAGAAGGGCGGTCCGCGCCGCCTCCAGTTCTTTTCCACGGAGACCTAGAGAAAGGAGCAGAAAAGCGGAGTAACAACCCTGGTACCCAGTACCTGGCTGAACCAAAAGGCTAGACAGGAAAAAAATAACTCCAGGAACTGGGGGAAGGTGGTTGGGAAATTAGACCTACTGCAGGAACCTCTCTCAAAGATCTACTGTTACTGTAAGTTCTTACGTAACTGCTATATCTTACTTCGAGAGAGTTCCTGCAGTAGGTCTTCACATATAGGACTGAATTCCAAGCAGTCTAACAAAATGAAGGAGTCGGAGACAAGTTTCCGGGAGGAGGATGATGTCTGCCAACTAAGGATCTGCCTTAAGACAGAAGACCTTGCAAAACTGCAAGGCCGAAACCAGCTCGATGCCTAGAGGCAATGACCAGACTGTAGTGTTTAGTGAAGGTGTGGACGGAAGACCAAGTGGTCGCTGCACAGATATCCGCAGTGGACACATTCCTGAAAAAAGCAGTAGAAGTGTAGAAGTGGCCATGCTTCTGGTGGAGTGGCCTTTAACCGCTCCCGGAATGGTTTTTCTGTATTTCAGGTAAGTGTAGTGAATACAGTTAGCCAGACACCTAGAAATAGTCTGTTTAGAGATAGCTTTGCCCTGGCACTGGGAGGCAAAGGCCACAAAAAGTTTGTTTGACTTTTGAACCTCCTTAGTCCAGGAGGTATAGTACCTTAAAATCCGATGCACATCCAACGTGTGCAGAAGATATCGTCCCCAACCCCCATTGGAATGCTGAGGAAAATAGACCGACAGTTCAACATTCTGGTTGAGAGTCATCTCCGAAACAACTTTCGGAAGAAAAGAAGGATTAGTCCTCAGGATCACCCAGTCCTTTTGGAAAATCAAATAAAGCTCTCTGCAAACAAAGGCCTGAAGCTCTGAGACCCTTCAAGCTGAAGTAACTGCAACCAAAAACAGCGTCTTCCAAGACAGGAAGCGCATATCACAACTTGCTGCCAGTTTAAAGGGGGGCAAAGTAAGTTTCTCCAACATAGAATTAAGATCCCAAGGAGGACAGGGGTTCCGGACTGGAGGATTGATGTGAAGGATACCCTTCAAGAAAGTCTTGGAAACCTCTAGTTGTGCTAGGGTTTTGCCCTCCACCGGATGGTGGTAGGCAGATACCGCAGAGAGATGGACCATAACTGAGGAGTAATTAGGGCCCAATTCAGAAAGATGTAAGAGGTACTCTAACATCTGGGAGGCCGAGCAAGAAAAAGGGTCCAAGCTTTTGGCTGTGGCCCAGAGAGAAAATCTCTTCCACTTCATGGCATAGGTGGATCTGGTTGAGGGGTTTTCTGGCTTCCACCAGGATCTGAGCAACCTGAGAAGAAACTCAATAGCGAGAAACCGCTATGTCCACAGGTGCCACACATACATAGAAACATAGAATTTGACAGCAGATAAGGACCGCTTGGCCCACCCAGTCTGCACATTTCCCTACCTAATGGATAAGCTGTAGATCCTAGTTAACCAGCAGCCTACTTCTTCCTACCCCAACCCCCTAGAATTGCCTTATGACTGCATGCTTGAATTCCACCACTGTTTTTGACTCCACAACCTCCTCCAGAAGGCCGTTCCATGCATCCACAACCCTCTCTGTGAAAAAATACTTCCTTACATTACCTCTGAGCCCCCTCCCCATTATCTTCAAATTGTGCCCCCTTGTTCTTGCACACCTCTTTTTTTGAAAGATGCTACCCTCTTGGACTTCGTTGATTCCTTGAGGTACTTGAAAGTTTCTATCATGTCCCCCTCTCCCTCCTTTCCTCGAGGCTATACATATTAAGCTCCTTAAGTCTCTCTTCATATGTCTTCCAGTGCAGATCCTGCACCATTTTAGTTGCCCTCCTCTGGACAGCTTCCATCCTGTCTATGTCTTTGCGGAGATTGGGTCTCCAGAACTGCACGCAGTACTCCAGATGGGGTCTCACCAGCTGTCTGTACAGAGGGATAACAACTTCCTGTTTTCTACTGGTGATGCCTCTCCCTATGCATCCCAGTATCCCCCCAGCTCTCCTTGCTGCCCTCTCACATTGCTTGCCCACCTTTAGATCATCTGCTATGACTACCCCCAGGTCCCTTTCCATTTTTGCTGTTGTTAGTATCTCACCCCCCATTGTGTACTCTTCCCCTGGGATTTTGCTTCCCAGGTGCATTACCTTGCACTTCTTAGCACTGAATCTAAGCTGCCAAACATTTGACCATTCCTCTAACCTTGCCAAGTCCCTTCTCATCCTTTCCACCCCACCTTGTGCATCAACTCTGTTGCAGATCTTTGTGTTATCTGCCATCAAATTCTATGTCTATGTTTCTATATATGCCCCTGCGGCGGAGAAACGCCGCTACTACCACTAGGCACTTGGTGAAAACCCGGGGTGCTGAGGACAGGCCAAAGGAGAATGCCTGGAACTGGAAATGGTTCTCCCGGAAGGAGAATCAAAGGAAGCCACAGTGGGCTGGGAGGATGGGAATATGAAGGTAAGCATCCTGCATATCCAGGAGCAAGGGTAGGAGTCCCTGAAGAGTCAGCATGCGGAACTTCTTGTATGCTTTCCTCCTACCGGTTCCTCCAAGGGCAAAGGAGGGAGCAGGAGGAGGGAAGCAAGTCAGGCGCCCGAGGGGAGTGGAGCTCGTTCCAGAGGCTGCTTTGGCGAACTTAGCCTGAGGAGCTTGGGCTCCAGAGCCAGTGGTGCATCTTTTGCCTTGACACTTGTTCTGGTTCTTGTTCCATCTTCTTTGGCGATGAAAGGGCTGTTTCTTTTGGTTTGTCCAATACATGGAGCATACATCTCTGAGGGACCTACTGCTCTCTTGCAGTCCTGTAATAATATCCCTCATGTCACCGCCAAAGAGGACAGGACCCCTGAAAGGCTCATCCAAGAGGGATGACTGAAGATCCTGTGCCAAACCTGCGAGGCGCAGCCATGCTAGGTGCTGAAGGCAGATTCCCGAGGCTGCAGCCCGAGCCACCGAGTCCACAGAAACCTAGGTGGCCCGGAGTGCATGACGGTAGGAAGATTTATTCATGCAAACCTTGTCCAGCAATTTAGCTCTAAGGTTTTCGTCAGGGATGTCCTGAAGATCCTGCTCCAGTTCTGAGAAAGAGGACTTCTGAAAAGCCACCATGTGGGATGTGTGTAGTTCAGTAACCAGATGGCGCAGGAGGAGGTGGACGAGTAGATCTTTCTACTGAACAGGTCAAGTTGTCTTGAGTCCTTGTCTGGTTGGGAGGAACTCAAGTGTTTAGGCTGAGCCGAGCGGTTATACGCGGCTGTAAATGAGTGAGAAGTCAGGTGAGAGATCCCTTCTGGGGGAAAGTAGGTTCTATCACCCTTCCTGGAGACAGCTGGTATGGAAGAAGGCTGTTGCCATATTGTGGAAACTAGATCCTCGTGCGGGCCCATTCAAGGAACGATGGGTAGAGGGTCCGCGGTGGGTAAGTCCCAATGTTCTGCAAGCCTTTTTTTGCTGAGGATCTACCTCCTCGGATGGCCAGCCCCTTGCTGTTTGAATGGTTCTCAATAAATCCTCGAAAGAAGGATCCTCCGGAGGGGATTTTGGTGATTCTTTTGGTTGAGGTTCGACCAGTGAACGAGGTTCAAAGAGGTCAATACTGGAGTCCAAATCCGAATCTGAGGAATCTGACCCACTAGAAAGGGAGGGATCCACCCCTGTATCACCCAACTGAAGAGAACCAGCAGCACGTCCCAAAGGAACTGGAGTGAGAGGTGGTGCTCTGGGTAGAGGAATTCCTCCAAGTGGCTGGGACTGCCTCAGTTCTATAAGGAGTTGCGTCCTAGCATCCTGCCACAATGCCGGAATAGTTTCACGGTCAGATGGCGGTGGTGGAGGATTAGGTGGAGGCTGGTACCCAGGATGCCTGTCGAGGGCGGGTAAGTGGGATGATGCCAGTAAGGGTACTGGTACCCTGCAAACCCGAAGAATAACCTGACAGCGGGTACACGGATGGAGGATAACCCGGCATCAGGTATCCAGGCACCAGGTAACCCGGCACCGGGTCTTGCCTGAAAATAGGCAGGATTTGTCTAGTGCACTTACCCGGTCAACAAAAAACGAAATAAAATAAATAAAATATTAGACCAGTAGGTGCTCACATTCCACATTAGACAGGTAGGTGCTCACACTGCACATTAGATAGGTAGGCGCTCACATTGCACATTAGATAGGCAGGTGCTCACATTGTACATTAGATAAGTAGGTGCTCACATTCCACATTAGACAGGTAGGCGTTCACTCTGCACATTTGATGGGTAGGTACTCACATTTCACATTAGATAGGTAGGCACTCACACTGCACATTAGATAGGCAGGTAGACTTTGACCCTCCATATGAGACAGGTAGGTGCTCACATTCCACATTAGATAGGTAGGCGCTCACATTGCACATTAGACAGGTAGGTGCTCACACTGCACATCAGACAGGTAGGTGCTCACATTCTACATTAGATAGGTAGGCGCTCACATTGCACATTAGATAGGTAGGCTTCGACCCTCCGTATGAGACAGGTAGGCGCTCACATTGCACATTAGATAGGTAGGTGCTCACATTCCACATTAGACAGGTAGGCACACACACTGCACATTAGATGGGTAGGTGCTCACATTTCACATTAGACAGGTAGGCACTCACGTTGCACATGAGATAGGTAGGTGCTCACATTGTACATTAGATAGGTGGGAGCTCACACTGTACATTAGACAGGTAGGTGTTCACATTCCACATTAGATAGGTAGGCGCTCACATTGCACACTGGACAGGTAGGCGCTCATATTGCACAGTAGATAGGTAGGTGCTCACATTTCACATTACATAGGTAGGCACTCACATTGCATATGAGATAGATAGGCACTCACATTGCACATTAGATAGGCAGGCACTCACATTGCATATTAGACAGGTAGGTGCTCACATTGCTCATTAGACAGGTAGGTGTTCACATTGCACATTAGATATGCAGGCTTTGACACTCCATATTAGACAGGTAGGCGCCACATTGCACATTAGATAGGTAGGTGCTCACATTCCACATTAGACAGGTAGGCTTTGACCCTCCTATGAGACAGGTAGGCACTCATTGCACAATAGACAGGTAGGTGCTCATATTACACATTAAACAGGTAGATGCTCACATTCCACATTAGATAGGTAGGCACTCACATTGCACAGTAGATAGATAGATAGGCGCTCACATTGCACATGAGATAGGTAGGTGCTCACATTCCACATTAGATAGGTAGGCACTCACATTGCACACTGGACAGGTAGGTGCTCATATTGCACATTAGATAGGTAGGCGCTCACATTGCACATTAGATAGGTAGGCTTTGACACTCCATATTAGACTGACAGGTGCTCACATTGCACATTAGACAGGTAGGCACTCACACTGTACATTAGACAGGTAGGTGTTCACATTGCACATTAGACAGGTAGGCACTCACATTCCACATTAGATAGGTAGGCTTTGACCCTCCGTATGAGACAGATAGGTGCTCATATTGCACATTAGATAGGTAGGCACTCACATTGCACATTAGACAGGTAGGTGGTCACAATGCATATTAGGTAGGCTTTGACTCTCCATATGAGACAGGTAGATGCTCATATTGCACATTAGATAGGTAGGCACTCACATTCCACATTAAATAGGTAGGGGTCACACTCCACATTAGATTATGTAGGCTTTAACACTCCATATTAGACCGGTAGGTGCTCATATTGTACATTAAATAGGTAGGTGCTCACCTTCTACATTAGACAGGTAGGTGCTCACATTGCACATCAGACAGGTAGGTGCTCACATTCTACATTAGATAAGTAGGCGCTCACATTGCACATTAGATAGGTAGGCTTTGACCCTCCGTATGAGACAGGTAGGAGCTCACATTGCACATTAGACAGGTAGGCACTCACATTCCACATTAGATAAGCAGGGGTTACATTGCACATTAGATAGGTAGGCTTTGACACTCATATTAGACAGGTAGGCGCTCACATTGCACATTAGATAGGAAGGGGTCACATTGCACATTAGATAGGTAGGCTCTGACACTCCATATTAGACAGGTAGGTGCTCACATTCCACATTAGACAGATAGGCGCCCACACTGCACATTAGATGGGTAGGTGCTCACATTTCACATTAGATAGGTAGGCACTCACATTCCACATTAGATAGGTAGGTGCTCACATTCCACATTACATAGGTAGGCACTCGCATTGCATATGAGATAGGTAGGTGCTCACATTGCACATCAGATAGGTAGGCATTCACATTGCACATGAGACAGGTAGGCACTCACATTGCACATTAGATAGGTAGGCGCTCACATTGCACATTAGATAGGTAGGTGCTCACACTGCACATTAGATAGGTAGGCGCTCACATTCCACAATAGATAGGTAGGTGCTCACATTTCACATTACATAGGTAGGCACTCGCATTGCATATGAGATAGGTAGGTGCTCACATTGCACATTAGACAGGTAGGCACTCATTGCACATTAGATGGGTAGGCTTTGACCCTCGTATGAGACAGGTGGGCTACATTGCACATTAGATAGGTAGGGGTCACATTGCACATTAGATATGTAGGCTTTGACACTCCATATTTGACAGGTAGGTGTTCACATTGCACATTAGATAGGTGAGGCACTCATTGCACATTAGATGGGTGGCGTTCATATGCACATTAGACAGGCAGGCACCCACATTGCACATAGAAACATAGAATCTTATGGCAGATAAGGACCACTTGGCCCACCCAGTCTGCCCATTTCCTACCTAATGGATAAGCTGCAGATCCTAGTTAACCAACAGCCTTTTCCTCCTACCCCCCACTAGAATTGCCTTATGTCTGCCCCATGCATTCTTGAATTCCCCCACTGTTTTTGACTCCATGACCTCCTCAGGAAGGCTGTTCCATGCATACACAACCCTCTCCATGAAAAGATACTTTCTAACATTACTTCTGAGCCATCCCCCTTCTATCTTCAAATTGTGCCCCCTTGTTCTTGCACATCTCTTTTTCTGACAGATGCTACCCTCTTGGACTTTGTTGATTCCATTGAGGTACTTGAAAGTTTCTATCATGTCCCCCCTCTCCCTCCTTTCTTCAAGGGTATACATATCAAACTCTTTTAATCTCTCTTTGTATGTCTTCTGGTGTAGACCCTGCAGCATTTTGGTCACCCTCCTCTGGACAGCCTCCACCTTTTCTATGTCTTTGCGAAGATGGGGTCTCCAGAACTGCATGCAGTACTCCAGATGGTGTCTCACCAACTGTCTGTACAGTGGGATAACTTCTTGTTTTCTACTGGTGATACCACTCCCTACGCATCCCAGTATCCCCCAGCCCTCCTTACTGCCTTCTCACATTGCTTGCCCACCTTTAGGTCATCTCATATAACTACCTCCAGGTCCCTTTCCATTTCTGTTGCTGTCAGTATCTCACCCCCATTGTGTACTCTTCCTCTGGGTTTTGTTTCCCAGATGCATTACTTTGCACTTCTTTGCATTGAATCTAAGCTGCCATACATTTGACCATTCCTCCAACCTTGCCAAATCCCTTCTCATCCTTTCCACCTCACCATGTGTATCAACCCTGTTGCAGATCTTTGTGTCGTCTGCAAGGATATACTTTTCCTTCAGTCCCTCTGCCATATCATTTATTAAGACATTAAAAGGACGGACCCAGTACTTGAACCTCGTGTACTAGTAACCCCCTTTCTTCAATGTGGACTCCGTTTACTATTACCCTTTACATTACATTAGGCAGCTAGAGCTCGCATTCCACACTAGATGGGTAGGGATTACACTCCACATTAGATAGGTAGGCTCATATTGCACATTAGGTAGGTAGCTCATATTGCACATTAGGACGGTAGGTTCTCACTGCGGCCATTGCATTAGCAGGTAGGCTCTCATACTGCACATTAGATAGGTTAGCGTCGCCACTCACGTTGCACATGAGATAGGTAGGCACTCATATTGCACAGGTAGGTGCTCATATGCCGCATTAGACAGGTAGGCACTCATATTGCACATTAGATAGATAGGTACTCACATTCCACATTAAACAGGTAGGCGCCCACATTGCACATTAGACAGGTAGGTGTTCACATTGCACATTAGACAGGTAGGCACTCACATTCCACACTAGACAGGCAGGGGCTCACACTGCACATTAGATAGGTACAGTAGGTGCTCACATTCCATATTAGACAGGAAGGTGCTTACACTGCACACTTATATTTATCAATACTTTATGTTAGAATGCACCATTGCCTCTGTTTATACAGCTTGACCCGGCTCTGGATTTCTCGGTGCATGTCAATGAGGTCTGTCGGTCCATCAATGCTAAAATTGGGACGGCCTATTGAGTGCACCACTCACTCACCCCGACAGCGAGGAAATCGGTGGCCAGAGGTGTTCTACTCCCTCAACTCCTTTATGCCCTCCCGGTTCCCTACCATGCCAATGCTAGTGTGCTCTACAAGTGGGACACTTCCTATAATAATATCAGCAAGGTTCGCATTATCAGCTCCTCGCCTAACTCATCACTGCCTGCTCTACCCTGGCTTAAACTGGTTGTCTCCCAAAGACCTCCGGTCATACACTCTAGGGTGTCTTGTTGACTCCCTTACTAGATCACCTCGTCCGGCCTCTCTGGGTGACATGCTTACCCCAGTCTCCCACTCTCGCTCACTTAGGTCCTCGTCTGTCCCAATGCTGTCGGTATGGCCCTGTGCCACCAAAATGGGTGAACAGGCTTTCTCCTATTTTGCCCCTAGGTTCTGGAACTCGCTCCCCCCTCAGGTAAAAAAACTCCCCCTCCCACCTTTCTTTTAAGCGTTCTCTGTTCTCTCACCTCTATGCCCTAGGTAACCGCCACTGCACATAACCAGAAACCACCACCAAAGGTGCCATGATATTTAGTATTACTTACTTTGTTGTATCTTATTTGTGTGTCTTCCTTTTCCTCCAAGCTTGGCTAAATGACTGATTGAGCGAGCTCCTCTTCATGCCAGTCCTACCTCTGATTTGTTACTTTACTGTTTTGCCTTATTGGTGACTGTATAAATGTCTGTGTGCCCAATACACTGATGTATCTCAACCCAGTCTGTAATGAGTGCACCTAAGTTGTTTTTTGAACTTGCAAAGATGTACATTAATAAATAAAAATATTAGATAGGTAGGCGCCACATTAGATAGGAAGGCGCTCACATTGCATATAAGATAGGTAGGCTACTCTATTGCACATTAGACAGGTGGTGCTCACATTAGATAGGCAGGCGCCACACTGTACATTAGACAGGTAGATGCTCACATTGCACATTAGATAGGTAGGCGCTCACACTGCACATTAGATAGGAAGGCGGCTCACACTGCATATGAGATGGAAGGCGCTCACACTGCACATTAGATAGGAAGGTGCTCACATTGCACATTAGAAGGTACTCACATTCCGCCTCAGATAGGTAGGCGATCACATTCCCACAATAGATAGGCGCTCACATTGCACATTAGATAGGTAGGCACTCACATTGCACATTAGATAGGTAGGCGCTCACATTGCACATTAGAAGGTACTCACATTCTGCATCAGATAGGTAGGCGCTCACATTCCCGCAATAGATAGGCGCTCATATTGCACATTAGATAGGTAGGCGCTCACATTGCACATCAGAGAGGTAGGGGCTCACATTCCACATCAGAGAGGAAGGGGCTCACATTCCACATTAGACAGGTAGGCACTCACATTGCACATTAGACAGGTAGATGCTCACATTCCACATTAGATAGGTAGGTGCTCACAGTCCATATTAGACAGGCAGGCGCTTACATTGCACATTAGGCTGGCAGGCTCACATTCCACATTAGATGGGTAGGTTGCCACAGTCCATATTAGACAGGCAGGCGCTTACATTGCACATTAGATAGGTGAGCTCACACTGCACATCAGAGGTAGGCTCACATTGCACATCAGAGGTAGGCACTCACATTTTTTTTCTTTTAGTCTTTTGGTAACTGGGTAAGACCCACTAGGCATAAGTGCCTGTTATCAGGGGCGACCTGGAACCACTGGGTGGTTAAGTGACTTGCTCAGAGTCACACAGTATGTAAGTGGAGATTGAGAGAATCATACCAAGGTCTGGCCTGCTTGATGTACCAAGCTCATTCAGAGCTCGTTATTTTAACCTCTAGGCTAAGCTGCCAACCCATTCTGCATTAGATAGGTAGGCGCTCACATTCCACATTAGATAGGTAGGCATTCACATTGCACATTAGATAGGTAGGCATTCACATTGCACATGAGACAGGTAGGCACTCACACTGCACATTAGATAGGTAGGCGCTCACATTGCACATTAGATAGGTAGGCGCTCACATTGCACATTAGATAGGTAGGTGCTCACATTGCACATTAGACAGGTAGGTGCTCACATTGCACATTAGATAGGTAGGCGCTAACATTGCACAATAGATAGATAGGAGTTCACATTGCACATTAGATAGGTAGGCGCTCACATTCCACACTAGACAGGTAGGTGCTCACATTCCGCATTAGATAGGTAGGTGCTCACATTCCACATTAGACAGGTAGGCACACACACTGCACATTAGACAGGTCAGTGCTCACATTCCACATTAGATAGGTAGGTGCTCACATTGCACATTAGATAGGTAGGCGCTAACATTCCACATTAGACAGGTAGGCACACACACTGCACATTAGATAGGTAGGCACTCACATTGCACATTAGATAGGTAGGTGCTCACATTGCACATTAGATAGGTAGGCGCTCACATTGCACATTAGATAGGTAGGTGCTCACATTGCACATTAGACAGGTAGGTGCTCACATTGCACATTAGATAGGTAGGCGCTAACATTGCACATTAGATAGGTAGACGCTAACATTGCACATTAGATAGGTAGGCGTTCACATTGCACATTAGATAGGTAGGCGCTCACATTGCACATTAAATAGGTAGGTGTTCACATTGCACATTAAACAGGTAGGTGCTCACATTGCACATTAGATAGGCAGTCGCTCACATTGCACGTTAGATAGGCAGTCGCTCACACTGCACTTTAGATAGGCAGGTGCTCACACTCCACATTAGACAGGTAGGCATTCACATTCCACATTAGACAGGTAGGCACTCACATTGCACATTAGATAGGTAGGCGCTCACATTCCACACTAGACAGGTAGGTGCTCACACTGCACATTAGATAGGTAGGCGCTAACATTGCACATTAGATAGGTAGGCGCTCACACTGCACATTAGACAGGTAGGTGCTCACATTCTAGATTAGACAGGTAGGTGCACACATTGCACATTAGATAGGCAGTCGCTCATACTGCACATTAGATAGGTAGGTGCTCACATTTCACATTAGACAGGTAGGCACTCACATTCCACATTAGACAGATAGGCACTCACATTCCACACTAGATAGGTAGGTGCTCACATTGCACATTAGATTGGTAGGCACTCACATTTCACATTAGACAGGTAGGCACTCACATTCTACATTAGACAGATAGACACTCACATTCCACACTAGACAGGTAGGTGCTCACATTGCACATTAGATTGGTAGGCGCTCACATTGCACATTAGACAGGTAGGTGCTCACATTCTAGATTAGACAGGTAGGTGCTCACATTGCACATTAGATAGGTAGGTGCTCACACTGCACATTAGACAGGTAGGTGCTCACACTGCACATTAGACAGGTAGGTGCTCACACTGCACATAAGATAGGAAGGCACTTACATTGCACATTAGACAGGCAGGCGCTCACATTGCACATTAGACAGGTAGGCGCTCACACTGCACATTAGATAGGTAGGCGCTCACATTGCACATTAGATAGGTAGGTGCTCACATTCCACATTAGATAGGTAGGTGCTCACATTCCACATTAGATAAGTAGGACTAGGTAGACATGATAGGACAAGTGGCCTTTTACTGGTTGCAAATGTTTCTCTGTCCCAGCACCTCCCAGCACGAGTTACTGGAGAAAATAATTTAGGAGCACTGACTGTGGGGGAGCTCACAACCACTCCAGTCCTAGCCACGGCTAGTGTGAAGCACTCCAGACAATGTGAGAGGAGCACTGAATGTGAGGGACCTTATAGCTACACAAGCCCCAGTCACACTCAGCAGGTGCCACTGTAAACAGTGGTGTAGGGCCACTAACTGCTAGTGAGTTCAGAACGACTGCAGCCCGAGCCACACCCAGCAGGAGGTGCTGCAAACAATGATGCACCAGCTGCTGAGGAGTTCACAGCTACTCCACTCCAAGAAAAAGTCATTGAAGGTAATGGCATCTCTGAGCACTGCTTGTGGAGAAGATGGCTGCACCAGTTACAGCTCCCATCTCTCCCAACCATTGCCAAAGTGTGGTTCTGCTGTCCAGGAGCTCACCGCTCTCCCAAAAGCCAGCAGCAGCCTTGGGAAATCTGAATGCTTCTCAAGTTCCAGGCTCTGGTGGCAGCAGCTCAAGAAAAGCCAAACGTCTGAACATGAGACAGAGTTGCCTTTAACATAAGTACAATGTAGGAGATGGTTGGAGACCCTGAGTTCAATCTCCTGTTGGGGACACTGTGACGCAGGTGCATTTTAGTCTCTCTCTGCCTTTCGATAAGTCCCAGCTGTCATCTCATTAGAAATGTCCCAAGTATCTCTGAGAGAATACTGCTGACTAAAGATGGGGCCGTACCAATGTTAAGAAAAAGAACCCCTTAGAATCACTACAGTTCCCCAATTCAGACCCCAAAAGAACTTCCTCTTAAGGAAAACCACACGTACATATGTTTAGTTTAGTTTATTGTTCTAGGAATTACTACCTTGAGCCAGAGGCTCTTTTACAAGGTTCCACATCAATTAGGTACAGTACAAAAAGGTTACATAGATAACACAACAATTTGTGTTGTGTCAAGAGCAGAAAACATATACAAATACATATCAACATACGTAGCCACCATAAACAGGCCATTCCAAAAGTCATGAGCTGTTTATTAGTTGTCGTGGGTATTATATTTTTATATTTGAAAACCTTTATTTTATTTATTGAAAAGTTTCACGAGGAAAGGAACACTGAGCAGCAATTGCTCGTTTCCAGGTGCATCCTGGGGGAGAGGGGAGCATCAGACCATATTTAAAATAACATTCAGTAACACACGCAATAGTACAATCATACAATATAGAGCTTACCCGTTCGTAAGTGCTTTATAACATTTCAACAGTTATCTGCAGAGCTACCATACATAGATACATAGACAGTGTCGGCAGATAAGGGCCTATGGCCCACCCAGTCTGCCCATTTGAGCTTGTAAGTTCAGTTTATGTTTTCCAAGAAGTCTGTTGCCCCGTACCCCTGACCTCCAGAATTCCTTTATGTCTATCCCATGCATTCTTAAATCCCATGATTGTTTCAGCCCCCACCACTTCCTCTGGCAGGGTGTTCCACTTGTCCACCACCCGTTCTGTGAAGAAATTCTTCCTCATGTTTCCTCTGAATCGTCCTCCCTCCAACTTCATCCCATGCCCTCTAGTCCTGGAACATCTTTTTCGTTTAAAAATAGTGTATTCCTGCACCCTGTTCCTCCTGTGAGAGATACTTGTATGTCTCTATCATATCCCTCTCTCCCTCCTCTCCTCCAGGGAGTACATGTTCAGTTCCTTCCAACTGTCTTCATAGGACTTGTGATGCAATCCATGCACCATCTTGTTGCCCTCCCTCTGAACCTTCTCTACCCTGTCTATGTCCTTACGTAGGTATGGTCTCCAGAACTGTGCACTGTACTCCAGGTGGGGGCCTCACTAGTGTCTTGTATAGCGGAATTATGACCTCTTTTTCCTGCTGGTGATGCCCCTGCCTATACATCCCAGCATCCTATTTGCTTTACCTGCTGTCTTGTCACACTGTTTCCCTACCTTGAGGTCATCAGAGATGATAACCCCAAGATCCCTTTCCTGCTCGGGTGCATGCTATATCCTCACCCCAACTGATATATTGTGCCAGCGCTTTTTGTGTCCCATATGCATTATCTTGCACTTCTTTGCATTGAATTTCAACTGCCAAACCCTGACCATTCTTCAAGTTTCTGCAGGTCCCTTCTCATTCTGTCTACACCCTCTGGTGTGTCTACTCTGTTACAGAGCTTTGTCATCAGCGAACAGTGAAATTCTGCTTTCTAGGTCCTGTGCAATGTCACTGATGAAGATGTTGAAAGAGACCGGTCCCAGCACTGATCTCCTGTAGAATCTTCACTGGTCACTCTTCCTCTGTGGAGTGACAGCCATTTACCACCACCTCTGTGTCCTGCCACCCAGCCAGTTACCTACCCACCACACTACTGTCCTGCCCACCCCATATTCCCAGTTTGTGTAATAGTCTTCTATGTGGCACAGTGTCAAAGGCCTTGCTGAAGTCCAGATAGGCCATGTCCACTGCCTCCCCTGATCCACCTCTCTAGTCACCCAGTCAAAAATTCAATGAGGTTGGTCTGACATGACCTCCCCTGGTGAAACCATGCTGCCTTGGGTCCTGTAGTCCATTGACAACCAAATGTTCCACCAATCTCTCCTTCAGTAGTGCTTCCATGATCTTCCCACTACCGAGGTGAAGCTGACTGGTCTGTAGTTCCCTGCTTCCTCTTTGTTCCCACTTTTTGTATAAGGGGACTACATCTGCTGTCCTCCAGTCTTTGGGTACCTCCCTGTTTCCAGTGATCGGCCAAACAGGATGGCCAGAGGTTCAGCCACCACCTCTTGGTTCTTTAAGGACCTGGGTGCACCCATCTGGCCCCATTGCTTTATCAACTCTTATTATTTCCAGTTCCTTCAGGACTCTTTTCATGTAAAGGGACTTGTGTCCATTTCTGCACCATTCTCACCCCTTGTACTCCCTTCAGACCCATTACCATCCTCTTCCTCAGTAAAGACTGAGCAGAAATACCTGTTCAATATGTCAGCTTTACTCTTGTCATCCTCCACGCGGCCCCCATCCTCCCCCTTCAGTCTCACTATCCCTCCCTCTCTCTGACTTTCTTTTTTCACTTATGTACCTGTAAAAGGTTTTGTCCCCTCTACCCACTGATTTTGCAATGTGTTCTTCTGTCTGAGCTTTGGCTTCCCTTACTGAGCTCCCTGCCTCCCTTTGCTTCTCCTGGTACTTCTCTCTATCCCCTTCTGCCTGTGTCTTTTTGTATTGCCTGAATGCAATCTTTTTGGCTTTCACTTTCTTTGCTACCTCTTTGGAAAACCATAATGGTCTCCTTTCCTTTTCCTTTTGCTAACTTGCTTAATGCATAATTCTGTTGTTCTTGTAATCCTCATTTTAAATACTGCCCACTGTTCCTCAACCCCTGATTCCTGTCCCATTCCCTTAATGCCTCTTTCAAGTATCTCCCATTTCCCAAAGTCTACCCCTAAAATCCAGGATCGTGTTTTGTGTGGTTTGGTTCTGCTCTTTCTGTGATTTCAAACCACAATGACTGGTGGTCACTGTTCCCCAGGTGCTCTCCACTGTTACCCCATCACACTGTCCCTGTTTGAGAGCACAAGGTCCAGTATTGCCTTCTGCAGGTTGGTTCCATGACCAGTTGCTTGAGGAAGGCACCCTGAAGGAGTCCAGGATAAATCTGCTCCTAGTTGATGCTGCTGCTGGGATGCTCCAGTCCACGTCTGGAATACTGGAAGTCTCCAACCAGTACCACCTCACCCTTGTCTGCCATCCTTTGGATGGCTAGCATCAGCTCCCTATCTGTTTCTTCCTCCTGGGCTGGTGGTCTATAGACCACACCTGTCGCGGATGGCTGTTCCCATTTTCCTTTCCAGCTTAACCCACAGTATCTCTCCCCCATTTTGTTCCTCCTGGATCTCTGTGGCCCTTATGTCTTTTTTCACATACAGTGCCACTCCTCCCTTCCTGCCTGCTTTGTCTCTTCTGAATATGTTGTAGCCAGGTATGGCCATCTCCCAGTCATGGTTATCATTACACCAGGTTTCAGTGATGGCCACAATGTCCAGGTCTGACTGCACCATGACAGCCTCCAGATCTTCCATCTTATTGCTAAGGCTCCTGGTATTTGCACATGGCTTTCCATGATTTGACCTCCCTAGACTGTTTCGCTGTTCTACTCCAGCCCCTTCCTTGGTTGTCCTTTATCCCTGGTTCTCCTTGCTGTCTGCCCTTCTGCTGAATTTTGCCCCTTTTCTGCCTATCCACCTCTTGGGCACTAATCTCCATCTTTTGCACACTGCTTTGCAGAGATAGCCACTCCTCTGGTTCACTGGTTCCACTGCTAGCTGTGGGGGTGAGCAAGTAGGTACACTCCTTGCTGGCCTGCCACCCCCTTTGCTAGTTTAAATGCTTGTCAATGTAGCATTTAAACTTATCATTGAGTGCTTGGATTCCCCTCCAGGATGGATGCAGGCGTTGAAGCAGACAAACCTCCATCCCTCCAGGTGGGTCCCCAGTCACCAATGAATCCAAACCCTTCCTCACAGCACCAGTTCTTCAACCATGAGCAAAGTCTCGGTGCATGCACCCCATGTTTCCTCACTTCTCGCAGGTAGTACTTGAGAAAGTGACAGAAGTAGCCACTTGCTCCCTCCCAATTTCCTAAACATAGTAATGTTTCTTTGTCTCAGTGTCTTTAATAAACAGTTTAATGATAAAAAGGAAAAGAAAAACTACACAAGCAACTAAAAACCCTCCTCAAAGGCTAACCTTTCTAATTGGCCATTTCATTTATTAGAATTTTTTTCCATACCTGATTCTTGTATACTGAATTACTCCTGTATAGGGCTACTTTTTGATGCTGAAAATAGGTTTCCAAGATGGGGGACTAGACTGATCTGCGAGGTCGACCTATCTGCTGGGTTTAGTATGGTAAACATTTTTCTGCAACTGTGTAGCTTGTTTTTGTGTCCAGTTCCAACCACAAAGACAGATTATATGTCTGGTGTTGGTCACAAAACAGATTTTTCCATCTAATTTGGGCAACAAAATAAATCTCACTGAAACTGATCAGGTAAAAGGGGGTTCATTTATATGTGAGATCGACTTTCATAGTGCTCCGCAACTGACAGTACTTTGATACGACTGCCCACTTGTTTATTTGATGAACAATCTCACCACTGATGCCAATTTAGTTACTCGCTATTTTGTTATTTACTTATATAGAGAGGATAATGAATGGGAAACAGTTAATAACAACGGTGTGTTCCCTTCAAGAGATTGTTATGCCAACCTAGTAAACCTCGAAAGCGAAGCTCGAAAGGTTTACCATTGGCATGACAACCTCGAGAAGGCAACTTAACATTGTTGGTAAATGTTGTCCATTCATTGTCTTTTATAGTGTATGGGCAGCATTTAAACACCAACGTTGAGTTCCCCTCTCGCACCCAGGCTATCCCGCTCTGACTCTCCTCAGCAATGCCTGACTGATTTCAAATTCCACCCCCGCGCCATGTTCAAAACCCGATCTGTTCCTGCTCCAACACAGACTATATATATAAAATATCTACATATTTAAAAAAAAATAATAAGTTAATTCATTGCGATCATGAACCAGCCCCCTGAATGTATGTGCACCTTTTTTATCCCGCAGTGCCTCTCTCAGTCCAGGTCATTCACGCTGTGGCTCTCCAGGTTCTTCGGGATGGCATTCATTAGAAGCTGACATGCGGGAAGACCAACAGATCATGCCCCAAAGTTGCTGAGGTTGTTATGCCATCGTCGTGATGTACCCAAGAGGGTGTAATAACCTCCTGACATCACAGTAGCATAACAAGGAGGAATTCATCAAATTCCATTCTTAATAAAACCTCTCCCATACATTGTGCGTATTTAATTGCATATTTATAGTTCTTATATTTTGCTGCTACATTATTTATTTGTACAGTCCAACAGATATCTCATCCATTGCATAGGACTTACATGTTTACGTGACATTCTTACTTCTTATTTTATTATATTTAGATCAAAATGACCCATCACTGCACCTCTACAATGCTGTCAATTGGCTCTCTTTAGAGGATAGACTGAACAGTAAAATCTTGATATTTCCTTACAAAATGTGCAGTATTTTGGTCTTTTGTTCAACAGCATTGTCTTCCCTTTTTCAGAGATTTGTTATTTTGTGTAATACTAGACTCACCACTGGTAATTTCTTTTCAGTTCCATTTCTGTCATACAATACAGGGGCAATTCTCCCTCTCTTATAGGGCAGTTAAACTTTTTAACAGCTTATCATCATCCTTGGTCCAATGCCCGACTCTGATGCTTTTTTACAAATAACTTAAAATGTTACCTACTCAACAGAAATGTATGCAAGTGATTTTCATTCTTTGTTTCTTTTAACACTGTATTATGTTGAATTTTACTGTTTGCTTAACCCTTGCTGTGCGTGAACTGATATATCAGTCCAGAATTCCTATACAATCTAATTCTGTTGGCAGCCTAAAGTTAATTCACGTCTGTCTGTCTGTCTGTCACTGGATGCTTGTGAAAATGGCCAATTTTGCTCACATGCCTTTCCAGTATAAAAACATAAATTAGATTGATTGTACAGATGGTGTGGGGATATATTTGTAGTTATTTCTAGTGGATTTAGACAATTATTAGGCACTTTGCTATATGGTTACATTACTGTATATAAGATATCCCTGGGTATGCGTGCCTGCACTATTTTTGATGTACGTGTCTAGGAATATTTTACAATATACATTAGCATATTAATGAGGTAGGGCTATTTAACAGAATCTTTTGCATTAGCTTAATGTACTGAGACAGCGTCATTGTGATACGAAATGTTAACGATGCGTCATATGGGGGGGGGTCCTACTAGTTTTTATTTTACAATGAATGGGAATTTTATCGTTTCCTAACTTTGGAATATTACTGTGTCTTTGCCGTACAGCCGTTCTTTCGTTTGATCCTGCAGTGCTTCCGTTCTTCTAGCTCCATCTTTAAGTGTCTTCAGCTGCCACCTTCCTAGCAACTGTAAACAGCTTGCACTCCATGCTGCTATCTCAGCACTGTAAAGCAAGGTTTCGCTGCTCACTGTACACAAATACAGTATTCATGGCTGACTGTGCCAGTGCTTTGCTGCACATTATCTGTGCACAGTGAGCTGCAGAGCCCGCTTTACACTGCTGAGTTGGACGCATGGAGTACAAACTTTTACAGTAAGCAAAGCTGAATTAAGTAGCATAGTGCAAGAATTTGGTATGCAATGCGAGAGAGTTAGCGCAGTGTAGGGTTACCACTCACGACGCTGGACACCCAGTTTTAGGAAACAGACCGAGTCACCCGGGGCTGACTGGGGGGGGGGGGAGGATGAAATGGCCCAGAGGATGCCCCCCCCCAGGAGTGCTGCAGTCCGATCACTGCAGCATGAGTGCCATTTGGGAATGCCTAAGTGGTGCAAGCCCAAAGGGGGTGGAAGTGGGAGGGGAGACAAAGGCAGCTTTGCAGCCTGGACACCTGTTGCGTGTCTAGCCATGTATTCACGGCTCAGTATCTCAGGGAAGAACAACCTAGGGGAGAAAAACCCTCCCTGTGCAGCTGGCTAATGCCAGCCAATTCAGGCACTGCACCCCCACCCTGCTCAGCATTTATTCATTTATACATATCAGACTTACAATCCTTTGAGTCATGGACTCATTTCCAAAGGCTCCACGTCAAGTATACAGAGACAATCACAGGACTACATGGTTACAGAACATACACAATAGTAGCACATCTGGTGCAATACTAGCAGTGTACAGGCAGGGTTGTAATGGCAGCCCTCTACATCAGCCTGCCCCTGACGTCCCGTATGGTATAAAAGGGGCAGTCCCCAAGTCCATCTCCAGTTCTTTTCACCACCATGACCGCGTAAGTCGGACCTCCGCGGATACCTTCAGCCAGTCGCCGCCATTCTGATTGGGTCAACCTTTCTGCTTCATGATATTTTAGTTAAACCCCCACTTTTTATAATTGCTTAACATTCTGTAAAATGTGTTGATGTTGCTGGTTGTTTTATCTGCTTTCTGTCTTACTATAACTGAAATGCATGCTAACAGTTCATTATAGTCAGGCATGTTTGGTTTCAAATCCTTGCTCTACTCTTGCTGCATACTTCCTGAACATTAGGAGCACCCCCAGACAGTGCAGCTGCTCATAATGCAATAGTCTCCTCTCCTCCCACTGCATCAAGAGTGGCTAGACAGTGTTGGGGGTGTTCCCAAGTCCAGGACACGTGCAATGGGAGTTGATCAAAGACTCAAAACAAACATGTTTTGTGTGGTAATACCACTATGGTTGGCAGCCTGTTTTTCAATTTTCAAAAAGAAAAAGGGAATTACAATCAAACTGACCAGTTACAAAAGCAAGTTCTCCATAATGTGAGTGATCATCAAATGTGTTTTATAGACTAGAGACACCCTGAAACCAACTTTAACTAGAGAGAGAGCTAGAGAAAGCAACATCAAACCGTAGACATGCTGCTAGGGGGGACTAACAGGGGGTGGTCCAACAAATAAACTGATACACACCTGAGTTTTCTTCATCCGGAACTGCATGTCCAAGGTGCTGTTCACTTCCTCCTCCTCACTTGGCTTTATGTCTGCAAATGTCCAAAGGAAAACAAAATCAGAATCCAAGGAGAACTGGAGGCCACTCCTCTTATCCACCCAGTTAGTTCTGGAACCAGTCTGCATCCCCCACCCACCCACCCCATGGTTATCCTGCTATGGGGATTCACTACAGAGCACAGGTGTGGAGACCCCCTACTGCTACATGGGCCCAGAGTTTGAATCCCAGGGCTGTGACTTACTATAGTGCAGCACTGTGCAGACCCACTGCTACAATAATGGGCCCCCCGAGTTTGAATCCCAGCACTGTTACTCACTATAGTACACTGGTGTGGAGACCCACTGCTACTACAAGGGCCCCGAGTTTGAATCCCAGTGCTGTGATACATTATAGTACACTGGTGTGGACAACCACTGCTACTACAAGGGTCCTAAGACTGAATCCCAGTGCTGTGACTCACTATAGTGCACTGGTGTGGAGACCCACTGCTACTACAAGGGCCCTGAGTTTGAATCCCAGCGCTATGACTCATTATAGTGTACTGGTGTGGAGACCAACTGCTACCACAAGGGCCCGGAGTCTGAATCCCAGTGCTGTGACTCACTATAGTGCACTGGTGTGGAGATCCTCTGCTACCAAGAGGGCCCTGAGTTTGAATCCCAGTGCTGTGACTCACTATAGTGCACTGGTGTGGAGATCCTCTGCTACCACGAGGGCCCTGAGTTTGAGTCCCAGTGCTGTGACTCACAAGAGTGCACTGGTGTGGAGACCCACTGCTACTACAAGGGCCCTGAGTTTGAATCCCAGCGCTATGACTCATTATAGTGCACTGGTGGAGACCAACTGCTACTACAAGGGCCCGGAGTCTGAATCCCAGTGCTGTGACTCACTATAGTGCACTGGTATGGAGATCCTCTGCTATCAAGAGGGCCCTGAGTTTGAATCCCAGTGCTGTGATCACGAGAACAGCTGCAGGAGTCTGAGCTGGACATCGGTGTCCACCTAGGAACAAATGACTTGGCTCATCATGAGATTAGAGCAGTGCAGAAGGACTTTGTAGAATGGGGAGGGCGTAAGACAAGTAGCACACACAGTATCCTTCTCAGAGGCACTGCCTGTCAATGGCATGAGTGAGGCGAGGGTACTTTGCACCATGTAGTTTAATGAATGGTTGAAAAATGGTGTGGAGCACAGGAGTTTGGCTTGATTAGGGACTGGGGTTCAACCTGGAGGGACACCAGCCTATACTGGCAGGACGGTCTGCATCTGTCCAGGAAGGAACAAGTCTTTTGAGCAATCGGTTTAAATGCTTCATTGGCAAGCTTTTAAACTAGTCAAGGGGGGAGGCACTGATAAGCAGCAGGAAAATCCCAGCCTCTCCCCTACAAAACACGGTACTAAATGAGAAAAAGACCGAGGTAGAAAGGTCAGTGGGGGATGCTGCAACAGAAGGTAAAGCCATCAAAAAATGGAGAGCAATGACTACCAATGCCCGTAGTCTGGGTAACAAGCTTCCTGAATTAGTGGCCTTGATGGAGGAGGAACATCTGGATATCGTGGCAGTCACAGAAACATGGTACACACAAAACCATGACTGGGACGTAAACATATCAGGATACACTATCTACAGGAGGGACAGGAGGGTAAAGAGGAGGAGGAGTAGCTCTTTACATAAGGGAAGGAATAAAAGCAACAGAACAAAGGGTAAACAGGGAGGAGAAGAAGCACTGTGGGTAAATTTGGAGACCGCTAGCAGCACCACAATCCGCAGAGGGTTGTATATAGAACCCCTTCTCAGGGGAGGAAATGGACAAGGAAATGATAGAACGATACTTAGAATGGCAGAAAAGGGAGATATTGCTGATGGGTGATCTGAATATGCCAGATGTTGACTGGAGTGCAGTTGCAGCAGCCACTTCAAAGAGTGGGGTTATTCTAGATGCCCTACAGGGGGCATGCCTTAAACAACTAGTATTGGAGCCCACTCGAGAGGGAGCAATCTTAGACCTGGTTCTTTCAAATGGAGATGAAGAGAGGATCACAGATGTAGAAGTGGGTAGCCATCTGGGAACTAGCGACCATTTAACAGTATGGTTCACAATAAACACAGCAATAGAGTCAAGCCATACAAAGAAAAAGTACTGGATTTTAGGAGGCTGACTTTTGCAAAATGGGTGAGTGCCTAAGGAATGCGCTAGCAAATGGGCAGGAAGGAGGGTGAAAGAACGATGGGGAATAATAAAACTGCCATCACAGAGGTAACAAGCCTTTGTGTGAAGCAAATAAACAAAACGAACAATGTAAGAAACCACTATGGTTCTCAAAGGAAGTGGCAGTGAAGGTTCAGAGAAAAGAAAGCATTCAGGAAGTACAAGGAATCACAGAAGGAGCAGGACAGAGAACTGTATCAGTTAAAGCAAAAGGAAGCTGGGAAGACAGTCAGAACAGCAAAGGCCCAAACAGAGGAAAAGATAGCCAACTCAGTTAAGAAGAGGAATAAAACCTTTTATAAGGTACATCAGAGAGCAAGGAAGACCAAGGAGGGATAGTGAGGTTTAATAAAGGGAGGAGGGTGGGCAGAGGTGACTGTGAAAGGCAGAGATTCTAAACAAATATTGTTGCTCAGTATTTACAAAGGAAGAGGGGAGGTACCTAAAACAAACAGTAGAAACACCTGGATACAGAAGTTGATACCAGCCCATTTACAGAAGAAATGGTTCTGAAAGAACTCTTAAAACTGGAGGTGGACAAAGCAATGGGGCCTGATGGAATTCATCCCAGAATTCTAAAAGAACTAAGGGTAGAACTAGTGACACCACTGACTACACTCTTTAACAAATCATGGGAGGATGGGGTGGTACCTGAGGACTGGAGGAGGGCAGATGCGATTCCCCTTCACAAAAGTGGGAGCAAGGCAGAAGCAGGAAACTACAGACCTGTTAGTTTAACCTCGGTGGTAGGGAAAACGATGGAATCACTTCTGAAGGAAAGAACTGTCTAGTATCTAGAGGCCAGAGGGGCACAGGACCCAAGGCAGCATGGATTCACAGCGGGAAGGTCATGCCAGACAAATCTGATAGACTTATTTGACTGGGTGACAAAAGTAATAGATCAGGGAAGGGCTGTGGACATGGCCTACCTAGACTTTAGCAAGGCATTTGACACAGTCCCACACAAAAGATTAATATACAAGTTAGCCAGCCTGGGAGTGGGTCCCAAGATTACAGCCTGGGTAAAGAATTGGCTAGAGAATAGGACACAGAGAGTAATAGTAAATGGAGTCCACTCTGAAGAAAGGGGGGTTACTAGTGGGGTACCGCAGGGTTCAGTATTAGGACCGGTCCTCTTCAATGTCTTTACAAGCGACATTGCAGAGGGACTGGAAGGAAAAGTATGTCTCTTTGCAGATGACACAAAGATCTGCAACAGAGTTGATGCACAAGGTGGGGTGGAAAGGATGAGAAGGGACTTGGCAAGGTTAGAGGAGTGGTCAAATGTATGGCAGCTTAGATTCAATGCTAAGAAGTGCAAGGTAATGCACCTGGGAAACAAAAACCCGGGGAAGAGTACACAATGGGGGGTGAGATACCAACAACAACAAAAATGGAAAGGGACCTGGGGGTAGTCATATCAGATGACCTAAAGGTGGGCAAGCAATGTGAAAGGGCAGCAAGAAGGGCTGGGTGATACTGGGATGCATAGGAGAGGCATCACCAGTAGAAATCAGGAAGTTATTATCCTCTGTACAGACAGCTGGTCAGACCCCATCTGAGTACTGCATGCAGTTCTGGAGACAATCTCCATGCAAGACATAGACAGGATGGAAGCTGTCCAGAGGAGGGCAACTAAAATGGTGCAGGGTCTGCACTGGAAGATATATGAAGAGAGACTTAAGGAGCTTAATATGTATAGCCTCGAGGAAAGGAGGGAGAGGGGGGACATGATAGAAACTTTCAAGTACCTCAAGGGAATCAACAAAGTCCAAGAGGGTAGCATCTTTCAAAAAAAGAGGTGTGCAAGAACAAGGGGGCACAATTTGAAGATGGGGTGCGGCTCAGAGGTAATTTAAGAAAGTATTTTTTCACAGAGATGGTCGTGGATGCATGGAACGGCCTTCTGGAGGAGGTTGTGGAGTCAAAAACAGTGGTGGAATTCAAGCATGCATAGGACAGTCATAAGGTAATTCTAAGGGGTGGGGTAGGAAGAAGTAGGCTGCTGGTTAACTAGGATCTGCAGCTTATCCATTAGGTAGGAAATGGGCAGATTGGGTGGGCCAAGCGGTCCTTATCTGCCATCAAATTCTATGTTTCTATGATTCACTATAGTGCACTGGTGTGGAAACCCACTGCTACTACAAGGGCCAGAGTCTGAATCCCAGTGCTGTGCATCACTATAGTACACTGGTGAAGTGACCCTCTGCTACTACAAGGGCCATGAGTTTGAATCCCAGCACTGTGACTCACTATAGTGCAATGGTGTAGAGACCCACTGCTACTACAAGGGCCGTGAGTCTGAATCCCAGTTCTGTGACTCACTATAGTGCACTGGTGTGGAGACCCTCTGCTACTGCAAGGGCCCTGAGTTTGAATCCCAATTCTGTGACTCACTACAGTGCACTGGTGTGTAGATCAACTGCTATTACAAGGGCCTGGAGTCTGAATCCCAGTGCTGTGACTCACTATAATGCACTGGTGTGGAAACCCACTGCTACTACAAGGGCCTGGAGTCTGAATCCCAGTGCTGTGTATCACTATAGTACACTGATGTTATGTCCCTCTGCTACTACAAGGGCTCCGAATTTGAACCCCAGTGCTGTGACCCACTACAGTGCACTGGTGTGGAGACCCACTGCTACTGAGGGCCCTGAATTTGAATCCCAGTGCTGTGACTCACTATAGTGCAGTACTGTGGAGACCCACTGCTACTACAAGGTCTCCACACCAGTGCACTATAGTGAGTCACAGCGCTAGGATTCCAACTCAGGCCCTTGTAGTAGCAGAGGGTCTCACACCAGTGCACTATTGTGAGTCACAGCACTGGGATTCCAACTCAGGGCCCTTGTAGGCAGCAGAGGGTCTCCACACCAGTGCAACATAGTGAGTCACAGTGCTAGAATTCAAAGTCATGGCCTTGTAATAGCAGTGGGTCCCCACACCAGTGCAATATAGTGAGTCACAGCATGCTGGGATTCCAAACTCAGGGCCCTTGTAGTAGCAGAGGTCTCCACACCAGTGCAATACAGTGAGTCACAGTGCTAGAATTCCAACTCAGGGCCCTTGTAGTAGCAGAGGGTTCCACACCAGTGCAATATAGTGAGTCACAGTGCTAGAATTTAAACTCATGACCCTTGTAGTAGCAGAGGGTCTCCACACCAGTGCAATATAGTGAGTCACAGTGCTAGAATTCCAACTCAGGGCCCTTGTAGTAGCAGTGGGTCTCCACACCAGTGCAATATAGTGAGTCACAGTGCTGGGATTCCAACTCAGGGCCCTTGTAGTAGCAGAGGGTCTCCACACCAGTGCAATACAGTGAGTCACAGTGCTAGAATTCCAACTCAGGGCCCTTGTAGTAGCAGAGGGTCTCCACACCAGTGCAATACAGTGAGTCACAGTGCTAGAATTCCAACTCAGGGCCCTTGTAGTAGCAGTGGGTCTCCACACCAGTGCAACATAGTGAGTCACAGTGCTAGAATTCAAAGTCATGGCCCTTGTAATAGCAGTGGGTCTCCACACCAGTGCAATATAGTGAGTCACAGTGCTGGGATTCCAACTCAGGGCCCTTGTAGTAGCAGAGGGTCTCCACACCAGTGCAATACAGTGAGTCACAGTGCTAGAATTCCAACTCAGGGCCCTTGTAGTAGCAGAGGGTCTCCACACCAGTGCAATATAGTGAGTCACAGTGCTAGAATTTAAACTCATGACCCTTGTAGTAGCAGAGGGTCTCCACACCAGTGCAATATAGTGAGTCACAGTGCTAGAATTCCAACTCATGGCCCTTGTAGTAGCAGAGGGTCTCCACACCAGTGCAATATAGTGAGTCACAGTGCTGGGATTCCAACTCAGGGCCCTTGTAGTAGCAGTGGGTCTCCACACCAGTGCAATATAGTGAGTCACAGTGCTAGAATTCAAACTCATGGCCCTTGTAGCAGCAGTGGGTCTCCACACCAGTGCAATATAGTGAGTCACAGTGCTGGGATTCCAACTCAGGGCCCTTGTAGTAGCAGTGGGTCTCCACACCAGTGTACTATAGTGAGTCACAGTGCTAGAATTCAAACTCATGGCCCTTGTAGTAGCAGTGGGTCTCCACACCAGTGCAATATAGTGAGTCACAGTGCTAGAATTCAAACTCATGGCCCTTGTAGCAGCAGTGGGTCTCCACACCAGTGCAATATAGTGAGTCACAGTGCTGGGATTCCAACTCAGGGCCCTTGTAGTAGCAGAGGGTCTCCACACCAGTGCAATATAGTGAGTCACAGTGCTAGAATTCCAACTCGGGGCCCTTGTAGTAGCAGAGAGTCTCCACACCAGTGCAATATAGTGAGTCACAGTGCTAGAATTCAAACTCAGGGCCCTTGTAGTAGCAGTGGGTCTCCACACCAGTGCACTATAGCTACTCTGCTCTGCTACTACAAGGGCCCTGAGCATGAGTTCTAGCACTGTGACTCACTATACGAGTGCTCTGGTGTGCAGACTCACTGCTGCTACAAGGACCACAGCTTGAACCCTAGCAGGGTGACTCACCCTACTTCACGATAGTGTGGCAACTCTCTGACACTAGAATTGTCTCATGTTTCAATCTATGTACTGTGAATCACAACAGTGCACTGGTGTGAAGACCCTCTGCTCCTACAAGGCTCGAGTTTCTTCTTTTTATTGCAATAAAGTTTCATAACATTTTCATAAATGCAAACTATAAATAATAAAATGAGCAGTTATTAAATTTACAGTTTTCTGACAAGTTCAATTACAATGTCAACAATAAGGTGTTTTAGCAAGTACTCAGTAAATGAATTCATTAAAATGACAGTTAAAAGCGTAAGCTGACTAGTTATCTCCATTAGTAAAAGTCTTAGGTGAAAGTCACTGTACAATACCAATTACTCATTCTCTCACCAGTAAAGGAAAGGTCCTATACCTTGTTAAATTTATAGTAATGTAACCCCCCCTATAAATGGGGGTTCCCAAAAGTCTTCCTTGAGGGTGCTTAAATGCCCACTGCCAGGCGGGCGTTCTGTGTCTTACAGGTGCAAAAGTACTTGCATGAGAGTGACCTGTTAGCCTCCATGCCTCTCCCTTTAAGAGACATTATTTTTGTGGGGTATAATTAATCTGGGTAGGGGCCGAGTGTTTCCAGGCTCCAGTCCTGCCCGAGCTGCAATAATATTGCTCTGTTCTGACATCGCTAAAGGTGCAGAGGGAGCTCTGTTAGAACTTCTTTGCTGATTAGCTGCTCTAATAATAATGGCGTTATAGTTTGTCTAACTTGCCTTTCTTTGCAGCATGGATATTTCTATATTGCACCAATCAGTACCTTCTAGGGACCTTAAAATGCAGTCTGTCCCCAGGGGTCTTGTGGGAGTGAATTTCTGTAGGAATTGTAGTTTTTTTCATTTTGGCGCCTAAATGGACCTGAAGGGGAAGCCCTTGCTTTGACAGACAGTTGAATCAACCAACGAAACCCTTTTCAGAACAGAAAGAAGTCCCGGTGCTGCTTGTAGCAGAGTGTTAGTCTAAGTTTGGAGTCGAGAGAGTGAACTGCTCAAGACATTCGAGCAGCTGCTCCTGCGTAGTTAGCACAGGAAACTAGTGGGAAGGCTGTGTCTGGCTTGCCTGCTTCATATTCCCTTCTGAGTGATCTGCTAGTGAAATTAATCGGACTGAATCCAAACCAGCTTGTGACCAGAAATACCGAACTGTGACTGCCCTGTTATCTGAAGAAGACCGAAGATTTGCTGTAAGTGATTGGCCTGTCAGGACGTCTGAATCACCACAGAGATCACGGTTTTGCTCAAGAAAGCTGAAATTGCAACTGGACTGTCATCCGACCTGTGGTATTGTGTTTTGTTTTACTATAAATGTGCTGTAAGCTGTCAGTGGGTCATGATTTGGTTCCCCACTATTTAAATGTGTCACACTTGCTGGAAGCTGAATCCAGCATTTACTGGACTGAATTCGAACTGTTCACCTGACCTGGGCCCTGCCACCTTGGCCCAGCCAGCTACTTCAGATGCAGAGATCACCATCAACGAGAGACTCGCCTGGGGATCAGTCCCCTGCTCAACCATCTCGAACAGGAACGACACCTTGGTGCACTGTGTGGCCCTGCTTCTCCTGGCATACCAGCTTATCGACCTGCAGTCTCCATTTTGTCCCTCCTTTGTTTCGTATTGGGTAGCGTGACTTAAAAATAGGGTAGCTCCCTGCAACATCAGCTAAATCAAAAGTGCTGTCATCTGATTCAGTTGTTGTTTCCGTGTCATGAACTGAGCCTCCCGGCTCCAGATTACAAATTGCGTGTGGTTGTGCATGCTCCTACTTTCCATCACAGGATCCTGACCAGCTGCAGCGCCGCCTACCCGGGCAAAGTGTCAGGCTAGCCCACCTTTTATCCAACTGGGTACCCAGAGTATGTGACTGTGAAGGCACTCCTAAAGTGCATGCATGATTGCCTGCTTGAATCAGTTATAGAACTAATCAGCCAAATTCGCCCTCCTTGTTCATTCCCCTGAATAAATCAGATCTAATTCTTTTTGCATTTAACTTGACTGTGGTTCCATTTTGTACCAGAAGCACTGTACTATTGTTACCTGCTGTGTCTAACTTTATTTTGCTGGGGGTCTCCAGGGTCAAACTGGCAGAATCAGTCCTCTTGGTAAGTGCAAACAGAGTGGGGATTTGTATGCTGATTAGGGGTTCTTGTAACTGTGTCCGTTGTTCACTGCTTAGTGCACTAGAGGGGAAAGAGGGGGGTTACAGTGTCCCAGAGGGCTGTACCCAGGTCAGCAACGCTACCAATAACCCTGTCCTCTGGGTGGAGGCACCTGTTTTCAGTACCCAGGCCCCTTAACCTGCACCTAGTCATGCAGGCAGAGGGAGTAGCCCTTTGGATAGCGCCACCTAGGGATTACAGTAAGATGTGTTTATGACACATTCCTCCAGTTGGACTAGGTTACGCATATATTTCATCCATTCATCATTCACTCAGTGACCATTCCCCTATCCTATACCACTGGGCGACCCCCCCGCCCCGACTCACAGCCCAACCCACACTCCGCCGGCATTTCAGACCAGATGGGCTGAAAAACCTCAAGCAATTTCTTGCCCACATAAACTGGTCCCCCATTCACTACGGTCCTGACATAGATACTGCCCTAGCCTTGTTTTTCCAAAACTTTAACAAAGCCTGTGACCTCTTCGCACCCTTCACAACTGCCCGAACCAAAAAAAAACATACAGTAACATGCCCTGGATTACTTCTGCCCTTTTACAGTTGCTCAGGCTTAGGGATAACCTATGGCACCTTGCCACAGAAACAGGACACATGGCTGACAGACAGGCCTACAATGCTACGCAGAAGAATAAGTGCACTTGGGCCACCCGAAAGCCAAGGTCGAACCACCAGGCCACTCTCACCCTCCTGGGGTGTGCCCAACGTTCTGGGATAATGTCAAATAATTAAATGGGACACGCTCCCCTCCCCCATCCCAGATCACCATTGAAGGCACAACCGTAACAGACCCAGCAAACATTTCAAGCTACCTTAACACATCCTTTACAGACCTTAGCTCTGCCCTCCCCAGTAATTTTTTTTGACCCGCCACCCTCCCTACCTGCCCCAGTCCTCCAACGACCTAGCCTCTACCTATGTAGGGTAACTGCCCAGGAAGCCAGACCCCACCTGGTCAGAGCATTAAAAAGCAACAATCCCGGTGACGACTCCCTGGACCCCAGCATTCTCCGTCTGGTACTGGATCAGGTCCTTGCCCCACTCACCAGCCTTCTCAACAAATCCCTCTGCCTGGGGCAATTCCCAACTGCAGAAGCCGCCTGTTACTCCCATTCACAAGGTGGTGACAGGTCCTCTGCGGGGATCTACCATCCTATCTCCATACCCCACCCCTCTCCAAAGCCCTAGAAAAGCTGGTTGCCACGTAAATCACTGAATACCTGACCGAACACAACATCCTCTGCCCTGAACAGCATGGTTTCCATGCAGGACACAGTATTGGCACTGAACTACTTGGTTCTCAAATTTCCTGCACTCCTCACTGGACTGTGGCTCCCCTAGCAGCAGTGTTAATTGACCTCTCAAAGGCGTTCGACACTGTCTCCACCCCCTCCTGTTGGATGCCCTCTGCCACACGCTTCTCTACTGGGCCTCTCACCTGGTGCACCAGCTACCTATCTGCCCCCTCCCAATGTGTCAGAATTAGCAGGACACTTTCCAAAGCTTGTCCCATCTGCTCAGGGGTTCCTCAGGGCTCCATCCTGGGACCCCTACTCTTCTCACTCTCTAACACTCTGCCCAGTGCATGCACTGGGAAAATTCTGCTTGACACAGATGGCGCGTCATCTTTGCCACCGTAACCCCATCTCCATCCAGGACTCCTCCAGCAATCCTATAATAATGCGAAACCTGGTTTAAAGAGCACAGGCTGGTCATTAATTTCAAAAAACAAAAACAATGCTCTTTGCCCACCCCCAAAACAAAGCCAGCAACTTCCACTCAATATCCTCCCCTGCTCCAAACAACCACTAGAGCAAGTCCACTCCTACAAGTACCTTGGTGTCTCCTTTGACTCAGTCCTGCACCACACCCACATTGATGTTCTTGCCTCAGCCACTAATGTTGACTAGGTATCTTATATCATTATAAAACTGTTCCCCCCGCCTCTGTCTAGCGGTTACATCCTCTATATTATCCCTTGTTGACTATGGCCTACCAGTATGCGGTGCTGCTGACACGATACGCCCTCAGCCAAATTACTTTCATCCTAAATAAGGCATGCAGGCTAGTCACTGGGGCCCCAGGCTCACGCTTTTCGTGCCAGCTCTATGGCATGGCAATGCTGCTGAATCTAGATGAGCGCCTACATTACCAAGCGTGCCTAATAACAAAAAAATCTTCTAGGCTATCCCCACCGGGCTGACAGCCTCCCTCCGAAGCCCAACCCTTGGTCTGTACACAGACCTCTCCTGCAAGACCACTTTTCTGGTCCCAAGATCTAGGACCTCTCATGGACAGAGGTCTTTCTGCTACAGAGCTCCAGCCTGGTATAACTCGCTCCCTGCCCACATCTCAGATGCCCCCACGATTTCCAAATTCAAAACTGCACTTCGAAGCCAACTGTTTAATACGTGTAGCTGCACCTGTCTATAATTGAGGCACAGCTCTCTGTGCCCTGACATTGCCCAATGGGCAGCACCTAAACCACACCTCTTTTAAATCCTCACCCACTGCTGTAGAAACTGCTACTATCCTGCTGCTTGCTCTTTCCATCATGCAAGAATGTGCCATTGTAACCAAACTGGCTTATCTGTTGTAATCACATGTGCTTGCTAACTATGTAACCCTTTTGCTGTAACCAAAAGTCTGTTATGTATTTGTCCTCAATGTGACGAGGTACCTTTGGAAATGAGCCTCTGGCTCAAAGACTGTAAACCACAGTACAAATAAATTAAATAGAAGAGGTGTTTTTCCCCTTTCCAATTTCCAATATTAGCCACTTGAGACTTGGAGCAGACTGAAGAAGCCATTTCTTCTCATTACTGATACTGTGGAATAAGAGGCTGTATCTCCCACAATAGTCTCAGTTCAAATGTAATATTTTGTTTTAAAACTTAGAGAGAAAACAATTCTGATTATTTTCCACCTTGGGGTCCTATACATTTCCACAATGCATGAAGTAGGTTAGCGTGCCCTGCTCCACATCTTCAAGACTTATCGGTTCCCATAAGGCCTCTTCCACGTAGTCTTTGTGGGGTAAACTACCAACTGCAAATTATTTTAAACTGTACAATTCCGCTTTGTATGTCCATACCAGCCTTATGCGCATTAATCCAAATCGATTCCATACTTCCGTGATATCCCTTCTTCAATGTTTCCTTCCCGTTTTCCTCAGCTTTGAAGGACTCCCGAGTTGGGATTCCAGCAAGCTGATATAGTGCACTGGTGGGGTAAGCCTCTGCTACTACAAGGGCTCAGAGTCTGAATCCCATTGCTGTGACTCAGCAGGAGTGTGCCGGCGTGGAGAACCACTGATACTTCAAGGGCCCAGAGTTTGAATCCCACTGCTGTGACTCAGCAGGAGTGTGCCGGCGTGGAGAACCACTGATACTTCAAGGGCCCAGAGTCTGAATCCCACTGCTGTGACCCGCCACGAGAGCGCTGGTGTGAAGACCCTCTCTTCTGCTACTACAAGAACTAGAGCTTACACCCCACAATGGTGACTCGCCTTACTGGTGTGAAGACCATCTCCTACTACAAGGGCCCCGGGTTTGAATCCCAGTCGACTTGCATACCTTAACTGGAGGACTGGTAGCAAGTGCAAAGCAGAATAATCATCCCTGTGAGCTTGACTTCAACTTGGCTGGAAAGAAAGATGGTCTACTAACGTGTTCGCTAGTGAATATAATGCGGCATGGAAATGCCCCAGACTATTTTCAACCTGGTAAAATGACACAACGGTGAATTACGTGTACAGTAAAATAATAAATAGCAACCGAAGGTTCTCCATATGGAGACAAATCTGGGTCAAAAAAACATTTATGTACATGGCTGCAAAAACCTGCAAACAAATTCAAGCCAAAAAAAAAACAAAGTGCTGCTGTCCTGTTAGGAAAAAATGAAGAAATATTTTATTTGTAGCTGCAGCCTATACCTGCTATGGTGCGTTTTAATATTATAATGTATTTATTATGCACATATTTTGTATTATATGTCATACACAAAGTATTGAACTTATTTTTTATGTAAATATCTTTTTTTTTTTTTACTCTTTGGTAACAGAGTAATGACCACTAGGCACAAGGCCTGTTTAAAGGGGCAAGCACTGGGGAGGTTAAGTGACTTGCTCAGGGTCACACAGTATACAAGTGGAGGTTGTGGGAATCAAACTCAGGTCTGCTGGATGTGCCAAGCTCCTTCACAGTTCATTACTCAAACATGGAGACTATA
The DNA here is from genome assembly GCA_016271365.2 of Neoceratodus forsteri. Lineage (NCBI taxonomy): Eukaryota > Metazoa > Chordata > Ceratodontiformes > Ceratodontidae > Neoceratodus > Neoceratodus forsteri. The sequence goes on along the minus strand of JADMNL010000026.1, from coordinate 315,242,922 downwards.
CTGCCCCCTAGGGGTTGGCGAATACTTTATTTTGACTACTTGGCTGGATACTCCCAGATAGCTGGAATTCAGTCTTTATATTCCTGTTCCTGTAGGGGAAAAGTTAAAACTCAGCCCTCCCACCAACTGTTTAAACATATTTATTTGTTTAGTTAACATTTAGTAACGGGAAAGAACACGGACCAATGCTGCGTTTCAAGTGCAACCGTGTACAATCCCTGTCCCCTCCCCACCCTCCAACCCACCTTGCACCTACAATTTATGGGTGTAAAACTGACCCCAGGATGGGTGACTGGCAGAACCTGTCCACCTCAGGGCCGGCCACCATCTCTTGTAATGCTGTTTCTTTTAATTAGGTCCTCTTTCAATGTAATCAGTAATTCCCCCACCCACCACTCCTGCAGCAGTATCCAACTCCCAACCTCCTCCCCTCCAGCACATTTCCTTCCAGTAGAAAGACCCACCCCCAGCACGAGAAGGTGAGTGACACAACCTGCCCTCGACCACAGCCAGCCAACATTCCTGTGAATGAAAGCGCTCCACGCTTACTCACACAGTAAAACAGCTGATCACATGATCAGCTGTTTTACTATGTCAGCAAGCATGGAAGTGCATTAATTTACAAGAAGGTGGCCAGCCCTAAAGGAGGGTGGGTTGTGCTGATCGCCTTCCCGTGCCTGACAAGGTATTCAATAAGGAAATGTGGGTGCTGGGGGGGGGGCAGGAGGTTTGTAGTTGAGTGCTGCTGCCGGGATGGTGGTAGGGGGGATTATTGATTACTTTGGAAGAGGACCTAATTTAAAACAATTTTGTACTACAAGAGACAGCAGCCAGTCATGGAGGTGGGCAGGCTGTGCCTGTCGCTCACTGTGGAATTGTTTTTTATACGTAAATTCTGGGCGGTGGGTGGGGGGATGATGGTTTGTTTATGTTTATACTATTGGGCTGGGGAGGAGTTTTTTTTTTTGTTTTTTTTTTAATATTTCCCGAATATTAATAATATCTGAATAACGAACAGTGCATCATTTATGGTATTCAGAAAGTACTATTCGTCCCTCACACACCCCTACTGCACGCCCATTCTAATTTGTATTAGTTCTGTATTTTTGAGTCGCTCCTATGGGGGGCTGTGTGCGCCATTGAGCTTACCTTGCTTAAAAAGAATATATATTTTTTTTAAACTTCAGGAAAACCTGATCAATCTGGACCACTGGTCAGACCCCAGAAGCCTCCGATTCATAGCAGCCAAATGTAAGGTGTTGCACCTGGGAGGGAAAAACAGAGGTGGGGCCCACACACTGTGTTGTGCTTCTCCTCTTTTTGCACTAAAGGAGAAGGACCTGGGGGTCATCGCAGACAAGGCGCTGAAGCAGGACATGCTGTTGGCGGCTGCTGTGATGATGGCCAACAACATGTTAAAGGAGCACTGTCAGCTTTGCCCCTTCATTGTTTGCCAAATGCGAAAAGTGCCTCTTAGCACGCACCGATCACACATTTACTGCAGAATGCCCCTATATGTAAGAAATGTAAGCCTTTTTACCATTTTCTGTAATTTATTCAGCAATAGTTTGTCCCTCGTCCGACAGTAATTCACCCATGTCCCTGAAGCACATCCAGGTCGGGAACACAGGTCTGCCATGGGCGTGGTCCCGAAGTGCAATTTTTTTTTTTTACACCAACAGTAAAAGCATGTTAATCATGTCCCTTCTGTTATAAAAAAAAATGCTACTGGTATCTCCAGCTGCAAACCGAGCACCGTGAGGAGTACAATTTACAGTTTTAAATCGGAGCAGAGATCCTGGGCATACACTCGAGAGGCACGAACAAAGATCCTGCACATGTGCAAGAGCGTGCCACTGGTGCGCATGCGCGGAATATCAGCTCCGATTTAAAAATGTAAATTGTACTCCTCGCAGCACTTGGTCTGCAGTCAGAGATACCAGCAACATTTTATTATAACAGAAGGGACAGGATTAACATGCTTTTTACTGTTGGCATGTGAAAAAATAAAATAAATCGCACTTCGGGACTGTGCTCATGGTAGACCCGCGTTCCCCACCTGGTTGTGCTTCTGGGATGCGGGTGAATTACTATGGGACCGAGGGACAAACTATTGCTGAAAAAATGACAAAACACAGTAAAAGCTTATATTTCTTACATATAGGGCACTCTGCAGAAATGTGAAGATAGATGTGTGCCAAGAGGCACACTTTTCACATTTGCAAAAAAGAAGGGCAAAGCTGACCGCCCTTTAAGACGCATCAAATGGGTAGTACCAGCAGGGCAGAGAAGTAATCCTGCCACTTTACAAGGCCCTGGTCAGGGCAAGGGAAGTAATCCTACCACTTTACAAGGCCCTGAGGCTCTGGTCAAGGCAGGAGGTAATCCTACCACTTTACAAGGCCCTGAGGCCATGGTCAGGGCAGGAGTAATCCTGCCACTTTACAAGTACCAGAGGCCCCTAGTCAGGGCAGGGAAGTAATCCTGCCACTTTACAAGCCCTGGTGAGGGCAGGGGAATAATTTGCCAATTTACAAGGCCCTAAGGCCCTGGTCAGGAAGGGAAAGAATTATGCCACTTTACACATCCCTGAGGCCCTTGTCAGGGCAGGGGAAGTAATCCTGACACTTTACAGGGCCCTGAGGTCCTGGACAGGGCAGGGGAAGTAATCCTGTCACTGTTCAAGGCCCTGGTCAGGTCAAGGGAAGTAATCCTGCCATTTTACATGGCCCTAGTCAGGGCAGGAGAAGTAATGCTGCCACTTAACAAGGTCCTTGTAAGGGCAGAGAAGTAATCCTGCCACTTAACAAGTCCCAGAGACCCTAGTCAGGGCAACGGAAGTAATCCTGCCACTTAACAAGTCTCTGAGGCCCTGTTCAGGGCAGGGGAAGGAATCCTGCCACTTTACAAACCCCTGAGGCCCTGTGTGGTATAGGGAAAGCAATTCTGAGACTTTGCAAGACCCTGGGACCCTTTGTTAGGGCAGGAGAAGTAATCCAACACCTTTATAAAGCCCTGGGGCCCTGGTATGGGGAGGATATAATCCTAACATTTTACACATTCCTGGGCCCTAGACAGGCAGGGAAGTAAACCTGCCACTTTACAAGGGCCTGGGGCCCTGTCAGGAGGAAGTAATCCTGCCACTTTAAAAGGCCCTGAGGCCCTGTTAAGCCAGAGGAAGTAATCTTGTCACTTTACAAGGCCTAAGGCTCTAGTCAGGACTGGGGAACTAATCCTGCCACTTTACAAGACTCTGGTCAGGGCAAGGGAAATAATCCTACCACTTCACAAGGCCCTGATGCCCTGGTCAGGGAAGGGGAAGTAATTATGCCCTGTTACAAGGCCCTGGGCCCTGGTCAGGGCAGGGGAAATAATTCTGCCACTTTACAAAGCCTGAGGTTATGGTCAGAGCAGGGGAAGTAATCCTGCCACTTTACAAGACCCTGAGACCCTGGTCTGGGCAGGGAACGTAATCCTGCCACTTTACAAGATCCCCAGGCCCTGGTCAGGGCAGGGGAAGTAATCCTGCCACTTTACAAAGCCCTGGTCAGGGCTGGGGAAGTAATCCTGCCACTTTACAAGGCCCGGTCAGGGCAGGGGAAGTAATCCTGCCACTTTACAAGGCCCTGAGGCCCTGGTCAGAGCAGGGGAAATAATCATTCCTCTTTGCAGGGCCCGGAGGCCATGGTCAGGGCAGGAAAGTAATCCTCCCATTTTATAAGGCCCTGAGGCCCTGGTCAGTGCCACTTTTGGCACAGCTTGGGCATGATTGTTCAAAACAGCCTGATTGTTCTCAATTTTACAAAGCTGTAAACACTGCATTAAATGCCATTCATTTAAGGTACTGGCTGTAATTATTTAAAGAATAAAGAAAGCATTTAATCCTCCACCTTAATAGATCCATTTCTAAAAATGATATTGTAACATTCTGAGGGGGTTTATTTAATTTCTGAATTTACTTTATTTGATTTTTGTTATTGACGGGTAAGTATATCGAGTACATTCCCCATTTTCAGGAACCGCCTAGGCCCAATGGTAATACAAACAGTGCAGGAGAAAATAACCAGGAAAGGAGATTCATGAGGAAGTATTGAGCAATTTACTAAAAATATGCACAGTTAGATTTTTTCTTTAAAGAAGCAGTATTTGCTAGTCACCATGAAGATGTTATCAGCAATATTTTTTGTTTCTGGCAAAAACATTAATATACCCATTTTTATGTTCACCATGCACACACGCGCTGCTAACATTTTCTTAGGGGAGTGGCTTTTGAAGGGTGTGACACTGTCAGTCTAATGCAGAGTGCCCTTACTGTCCCCATCACCCGACCCTCCCACTCAGTACCCACCACCACCCCCCAAAGACATAACACTGACACTGGTCCCCCAGTGTCACCTCCTGAAATCAAGGAAACCGTCCCTAGAAGTTTTTTTTTTTTTCAAATAGACCCTGCAAAACAGAAAACCGTCCACTGATGATTGTTGCAGCCACTACCGTAACTGCCATCCCCCCACAAGCCCAACCCAAACATAACACTGACACTGGGGGTACCCAGTCCCCCCATGTTGCCACATGAAATAAAGAAAACCATCCCTTGTAGGTTTCTTTCCCCAATTATATACCCTGTAAAAAAGAAAAATGTCCACCAATGTCTGTTGCACAATTAGTCCCCCCCCCCACCAAACCCTCCCATGCAGCACTCACCACCCCACGCACCTCCCTCCCCATGCCCTTAATTACCCACTGGGGGTCCAGCGCTGTAATCCTCTCTAGACATGAGACACATCTTCACTCTTCAACACTGGACCACGAACTGAGGCGATCAGGCATGCGGTTCAATGTATTTCAAGGGGTTTTGAACTTAGTGGCATATGTTCGGCCATTTTGAATATTTTGCCCCAAATTTTCAACATGCCTTTTTTGGGACCTCACCTCATGAACACTGGCAGTGAAATCAGGCAAATCTATTCCAAAAGGTGATTTTGCAGTCACTGCCAAAAATCACCTTTTGGGCAGGAGTTGAAAATTGTCTCTGTCCTTATTCATGAGTTGAGGTCACAAGAAGGGTATGTCGAAAACTGTGGGTAAAAATATTAAAAAAACAACAAAGTTATGAGCCTATGTTGAAATTTACGAATGCAGGCTTGTAACTTTGTTAATTGTCAGTATTTTGATCCCAGAATTTCAACATAGCCATTTCTTCACAGCAGCCCATGAACATGGCAGCTGTCATTGATCAAATACTGGCCAAAAAGAGTTTTCACAAACTGAAAGGTGATTTTGCAGTCGCTGCACAAAATCACCTTTCGGGCAGGAGCTGAAAATTTCCTCCACCCTTGTTCAAGAGGTGGGGCCATAATGAGGATATGTTTAACATTTGGGGCCAAAAATATTAAAAAAACAACAAAGTTATGAGCCTACATTGAAATTTATGAACACAGACTTGCAACTTTGGTAATTTTCAATATTTTTACCCCAAATTTTCAACATAGCCATTGCTTCACAGCACCTCATGAATGTGTACGCTGTCATTTTTTAAATCCTGGCCAAAATGTGTTTTTGTACTTGTGGTGTGAAATCACCTTTTGGGCAGGATCTAAAAATGTTCTCTGCCTTGTTCATGAGGTGGGCTCATAAGAAGGTCATCTGAGGGCATAAGAAGGTTATGTTGAAAACCTGGGGTAAAAATATGAGGAAAAACAAAGTTATGACTCTACATTGCAGTTTTTCAATGCACGCTCATAACTGTCGTAATTTTCAATATTTTGACTCCAACTTTTCAGCAAAGCCATTTTTTCACACCACCTCACGAATGTGACAGCTGTCATTTCTCAAATCCTACCAAAAAGCGTGTTTTCATACTTGTAAGCAAATGACATTTCAGCCATTGTTTTATAGATGACACCTGTCATGCTCAGAAAGAGTGGTCATAAAAGATTATGCTGAAAATATGGGGTAAAAAGTGAATAACCAAATAAGTTGTGAGGAAACAAATTGTTCCAACATTTACTCATAACTTTAGTTTTTGCAGATTTTGGCCCTAATGTTCAACATATTCCTTGTGTTATGCCTACCTCCTGAACATAGGTGTCACTTTTCAAATCTCCTCTGAAACTTGTTTCGCAGTTGCATAGTGAAATCACCTTCGGATGGAATTTTAAAAATTCCGTCTGTCTTGATAAATAACGTCAGGTCATAAAGAAGACTGTTGGACATTTGGGGTCAAAATGTGGGAGTCCACTTAACACGTAGAATATTGCCTCTCAGCTGCCTTATCCTGGGTAATTACAATCTAACGATGCGTCAAAGCAGGACACCAGTGAAAATGAGATACTGCATCTCATCTGCTCTATTCTGGGTAAATATATACTAAAAATGTGTACAAGCAAGACCTGGTAAAACAGCAATACCAGCGGTTTGTTCATTTTGTTTTATTTCATTCCTGAACTAAGCTACAGGATACTGAAGTTTTTAAAAGTCACCAGTCCCATGCCATGCCCGTCATGAAAACGTTAAATATCCTGGTACAGTGCTGTGCTGCTTCCCATCAAAAATATGTGGTAGCACCAGTCCAATACACCCACACTGTAACTGTAGCATGAACATTCAGCAGGTAACCTCAGCAGAAGATATGTTAAAAAAATTAACCGTCATCTTGATTTCTCGGTTCGTACTGATACCATACGCCAAAGGCTCCACCCCATGCTTGGTGCACTGTACAGAAACAAAGCGAGTATTCTGCTTCCTGTCTGACGGGAGATTGTTTTAAAGAGGACTCTCCCTGTTTTTGATTATGGTGACACTGTCTACAGTGGAGCTCCCAAATCCTCCTTTGTTAGACTGGACCCCCTCTTCCATGCTTTCTGTCATTCGGCTTTAGATTGTTCCCCTTGTACCCACCACTGCTCACTCTACTCTGTCCTTTTCTCTCCCTCCTCTCTTGATGCCAGGTGCCTTTCCCATGCAGCCTCCTTTATTTCTAAATTCTGGTTTGGTTCCGTCCCTCATATGTTTTAGCCCTCTTATCCTCTTCCTTGCTTCCAACTACCCTCTCTGCAATAGTACTTCCCATTCTTTCTGTTCCTTCTAGAAAATCTACTGTTGGTCAATCTGCTTTCTCTTACCACTTTCCTAAACTCTAGTCCTCTCTCTCTCCCTCTGTCAATTGCTCCATTTCTTCTGCTTTCTCCTTAAAGTCTCCTCTTCAGACTTTCTTCTCTCACCCACAACTGTCTATGCCCTCTCCTCCCACCCGTTTGCCCTAGCAGTCTGTTTCACTCATTACCTTTTCACTGTTCTGTACTTGTAAGAGTAGTACCCTCGCCTATATTATCTCAATTGGGTATCCGATCAAAACGGCAGCAGTATAAACACATGGCGGAAAACCACGCAGGCAGAACAGTATTCGCAGTTTCGGGGTTTGCTTATATATATTAGCACAAGTTTTTTTTTCACCATGCCCATTTTCTGGTGTACACAAGGTACGGTTTTTGACCGCGTGTTTATTCTGGTACAGTTTTGACCTAGACCTTCTCAACTGTATGTACTGTACATTTATTTTATATTGTTTGCCTTCTACGCCGATGACTTAATACTATACCAAAGTGACCCCTCCCCCTCCTCTCTATCAACCATTCTTACCAATGATTTCCACAAAGCACATTGTTGTTCCTCCACCAACAAACTGTTGGTCAATGCTGCCAAAACAAAAGCCATGCTTTTCAGTGCCAAACCAAAACTCTCTGCCCTATCCCACAATGGTGGCCTTCTCACAGTCAAATCCACAGATGGATCTCCCCTTGGCACTGTTCCTGCCTTCAAGTAACTGGGGGTAATCCTGAACCCGTCCTTTAACTACACTGACCACACTGCCTCACTGATCAGGTGCATCAACCAGAAGATAGGCTCTGCTATCGCATGAGAGACCACCTCTCGCTGGAAGCCCACTTTGCTGTTGCCCATGGCACTCTCCTATTCCTCCTTGACTATGGCTGCCCGGTGCTCCCTCACCTCACTGCCAGCCTTAACTGCCTGGATGCTGCCTACAATTGTACATGTCGGCTTGCGCTCCACGCCCCTCTCCTCACTCACCACTGCACCCTTTACCAGTCCCTTAACTGGCTTCCTCCACAAGCATGATGCTCCTACCTGCTGGCCCGGACCGTTACTGATACTTTGCACAATCCCTCTTACTCTCCACTATCCCTTCTTATCCAGCCTAGAACCTACTGCCACAATCTATGTCAGTCCTCACACCTTCAACTAGAACACCCTAACATAACTACAAGGACGGGCCTAAGAGCCTTCTCTGCAGCTGGACCCTCACTATGGAATGACCTCCCCTCCTCCCTATGTTCCCCTGACCCACCTCTAAATCTAAATTCCCTGTTAAGAATGCACTTTCGGTCCACCACGACCTGCATTTGCCCGCAGGCCGCTAGCACGGCTGCACTTCCACTGCCGCTCAGTCTTATCCCTTCCCCCCTCTAGTGTGCTGCACTTCTCTCCCGCCCTTAATACTATTGTTATTTCTTTTGTTGAATGATGGAGCAACCTTACCCTGTTCACCTAAATGTTATATACCTTGTTTTCTCAATTGTTGATGTACCTGGTGCGGTTTTCCTTATATTTGCTCTGCTGGCTTGACCTACACTGTTATGTTCCCAGTATGAGTCACGCTGCTCTCTCACTGTATTTTTATGTAGTATGTGCCAGTTTCTGGCCTGGGCCACGCCTGAAAAAAGGTCTTTGTATCAGTGCACCAACGCAGTTACCAAATGCATAAATAATAATGTGTCAAACATCCTGTTGCCATCTTGATTTTTCCTAGTTGCAGGATATGCAATACCAGAGAAAGGAAGCGTGTCTGGGGAGAGTCAGGCCAACAATGTGAGCCTGTAGCTCAGTAGTTAGACCACTGAGACGTTATTCTGAGGGGGCCTGGGTTCAATTCCCAGTAGGTCACATTATTTCCTTCTCACTACAGTTTGTCATAGGCCTAACAGAATGTTTCCAATCAGGATGCTCTTTTTCAGCAACCCTTTTTAGAAATTTTTTTCCAAGAATGGTCAGACGATATTAGACCTGACACTCAGTAATATTAGGAGTTCTCCTTTACTCTAAAATAAAGTTGGTAAAATACGCTCTCTTTCAGAAACATTTTTTTTTTTTCGTTACTTCCATATGAAACACTGAATGTCACTTTTCGTGTTTCCCTTTTGGAAGTTCAGTATGTCATCTCCCTTATTTGGGGAAGTTATTACCTGATTTCTTGGAAGTCACATCCTTCCAAACTGGAATCCACGGAAGCCTTGTAATATGTAAATAATTCTAACTACATATTATAGAAAGGGTCTGAAAAATCAAGCTTTCTGATTGGCTGTAAACATCCTCTCAGCCCTATGTTAATCTTTTATTAACATACAGTGGAGCCCACCAGGATGAAACAAGCACAGTGTCACAGTTTCCTGCATGACAAAAGGAATTAACTCCCATTAAAAATTGCCTTGTTTCCTGCTGTAACTCTGCTGCAGAATTCTGCAGAATTGGGTTTCATCCTGGCAGGCTTCACTGTACATGGAGAGCTGAATCATATGCTGAACAAGGTTTAACACTATTTTTTTTATTATAATAAATACTAGCAATAAGGCATGACCAGGGGTTACGCTAATGGTCAGTTAATCACCCTCTAGAGGCATGTGGCACTTGGCTATGCCTCGTGCCACATTACATCCCTAGAAGGTGCTTAACAGACCATTAACATAACCCCTGGTCATGCCTTATTGCCTAATTCATTATTCCATGCTACTGACTGGCTACTGGATTGACCATTAATCTCCTCAAATGATTGATCTGTGCCTGCAACGCATGCTACACCAGATGTCCTCACACTGCCCCATTCCCTCCAGAGCAGTCAAAATATCCACAGTAAGTAAAAAAAGACAGTAAACCAAGGCTGTTACTACAATTATACTTATAATCGTAGTAACAACCTCAAAGTTGGTAATTTCCTAGGATTAACAACTAGCTGGTGGGAGGTGGCACTCGGCTGTGCCTCTGGCCACCTATCCTCCATCTGGTCATTAGTTCCCAGGAAATGATCGGCTTCTTATGTGTTATCCTTTAAATGAATAATGGTCGGGTTTTAAGAAGTTCAATGAGGATGAAAAGTATAAAATAATAACAGGGATGAATTAATGAATTAAAAATACTCCAGTAGAAACGGTAATCATTTTATACTGTATTGCTCCCAAGTGTTATGTATCTAGTGATGTTGCACTGTTTCATGAACAGCATCAGTGGTATGTATTTGCTATTAAATGCAATAAAAATCACTTTAAGTCCTGTAACAAAACTAAGGATGCATTGCAGCAATACAAGGCAATGATGTTTTTACTCTATGTTTCTTTACCAGGTAAGTAGAATTATATACACAGTACAAAGGATGGCAGAGGTCCCTAAATTTCGTCTCCATCTACTTACCCTGCAGCTTACTCCTGGTGATCTTTGCCAGGTTCTTAATCTCATCACGTAGCCTCTGCAGATCTTGTTTCGCCGCTGTGGAAGACAAAGAAGAATGATCAGTCGAGGTTCCTCTGCCCTTCTGAACCGCTACTCCCCAGCAGTACAGCCCTGTTTGTAGAGTTAGAATTACAGTGTAGCTAGGTAAGGACGTGTAACAAGTCTGTGCTCCCATCAAGAAGATCCCTGTCACACTGGGGAGGCAGTATAACGTAGTGGTTAAAAGCACTGAGCTGCAAACCTGGAGAACTGGGTTTGAATCCCACAGCCACCACCTGAATACTGTGTGACCACAATGAAGTCGCTTAACTTCCCTGTGCTCCCAGGATGCACCTGGAAACAAGCCTTTGCTTAGTGTGCCTTTCCTGGCCAAAAACTTGTAAAATAAACAAATAAAAATTGGGACTGGGAGACCTGATTGTAGTGTTCCTTTCTTTCTGATATTTTAAAGTAGAAATGTGAACTGTTACTAGATGAACTGATACTGTTATAATTATGTGCGATATGTACGATGATTTGTAACTGCGTTATTTATATGTCTATTTGCTACCGTTCATGATGTAAGGACCTCCCTGAAAATCAGTTCACACTCAATGGAGTTTAATCCTGTTCATATTGATATGAATATGAATAAAATGTTACCATACCAAAAATAAATCATAAACCACAAAAGTGAACCTAAGTGCACACATCACATTACACCTAGGTAATCATTTCTAATAATATTATTATAAGTATTATTTGTGAAGCTATCCACCAGTTATTTTGGGCCTTGTTTGTCGAGTAAGTTGACATTATATACGAATGCCTTTGTTTTTCATTTTATTGTTCATCCTTTAGGTCATCCGATTTCTCACTTACACTAACTTGCATTTGTTTTTCACTGTGTTTACACTGTTATTTTGTTTTACCTAGAGGATGTATTCTCTCATGAACCCTTCCCCAAGCGACACCTAGAAAGGAGCCTTGGTACAACGTGTCTTCGGTCACCAGTTTCTAAATAAATAAAATCAGAAGTTGGTGAAGATCCCATTCCTTAAACCCTAACTTTAAATTCTCTCTCTCTCTCTCTTTTCCTTTTTGCATGAAAACACTAAGGTTTCTTAACTGTAATTTTTGTTATTTATTCTACAGACCTCACAACAAACTTGTCATTATCCAGTGACTGAAAGCACCAGTGCAAAAAGTGCAAACTCTTATTGCAGTGAAAATGCCTCATCACTTCTCCTTCCTGGCGGGTTGCCTCACACGAGGCTTGAGATGGTTGGACTGTGATGAGCTGGTTGTGTATTCACGCCGAAGGACTAGACGCTCTATACTCACACCGTGGTATCTCCCAGCCCAACATTGTACCTGTCCTTGTGGATAAACAGAGGGCTTCACTCTCCAGTCTTGTCAGTCCCTCACCTTTCACTAGCGCTGAATACATCACAGTGCGGGGAAGCCTGCACGGTCCCTGCACCACACTGTATCCATCCCTGTGGACAAACGGAAGGCTTCACTCTCCAGTGCTGTCAGTCCCTCACTTTTCTTCAGCACTAAATACATCACAGTGTGGGGAAGCCTGCACTGTCCCTGCCGCACACTGTAACTATCCCTGTGAATGAACAGAGGGCTTCAATCTCCAGTGCTATCCCTCCCTCACCTTTCACCAGCACTAAATACATCACAGTGTGAGGAAGCCTGCATTGTACCTGTCCCACACTGTACCTGCCCCTGTGGATAAACAGAGTGTATCAATCTCCAGTACTATCACTCCCTCACCTTTCACCAGCACTAAATACATCACAGTGTGGGGAAGCCTACATTGTACCTGCCCCACACTGTACCTGTCCCTGTGGATAAACAGAAGGCTTCAGTCTCCAGTACTGTCAGCCCCTCACCTTTCACCACCACAAAACATATCACAGTGTGGGGAAGTCTGCGCTGTACCTGCCCTACACTGCACCTGTCCCTGTGGATAAACAGAGGGCTTCAGTCTCCACTGCTGTCTGTCCCTCACCTTTCACCAGCACTAAATACATCAGAGTGTGGGGAAGCCTGCACTGTACCTGCCCCACACTGTACCCATCCCTGAGGATAAACAGAGGGCTTCAGTCTCCAGTGTTGTCAGTCCCACACCTTTCATCACCACCAACTATATCACAGTGTGGGGAAGCCTGCATTACCTGCCCACACTGTACCTGTCCCTGTGGATAAACAAGGGGCTTCAGACTCCAGTGCTGTCAGACCCTCACCTTTCACCAGCACTACATGCATCACAGTGTGGGGAAACCTGTTCTGTACCTGCCTCACACTCTTCCTGGTCTTATGGATAACCAGTAGGCTTCAATCCCTTGTGCTGTCAGTCCCTCACATTTCACTAGCACTAACTACATCACAGTGTGGAGAAACCTGCTCTGTACCTGCCCCCACATAGTACCTGTCCTTGTGGATATACAGAGGGTTTCAGCCTCCACTGCTGTCAGTCCCTCACCTTTCACCAAAACTTAGCAACTTGTACAAATAAATGGTTCTAGGGGAAACACACAGACAAAGGGGGGCCAAGGAAGAGACAAACGCTGAACGGTATAAACGGAACTTTGCCTTCACATGAAGACTCGTCTGCAGAGAAGCAGACGTTGAGGATACTAACCTTCTTCTGGCAAGGGGGTGCTTAAGACCTTGAGCTGTTCCTTCTCCAGTTCTTTCACCTTCAGGTTAATCTGGTTAATTCCCAGGCGAACCTCTTGCACCTGCCAATGACAAACGCAGGGATGAGAACCCGCTGTGCTCAGCACTACAGTCCTGACAATAAACCTCAGGGGGCGCTGGAGAGAGACAGTAGGGGAAGAGAGAAGAAGTGGGGGGCAGAGACAGTAGGAAACAGAGTGAAGCAATGGCAAGAAAGGAGAACATTGTCATATGGGGATCAGCATTCCCAGTTAAGGAGCAACTCTGATCTCGTCCCTAGAAATTCTGGGTAGGCCATTTGCAGCCCCCAGCTGCTACTCAACATGTTCTAAAGGTCACTGTAAACTTTATTTTAATTAATTTGTATGTACCAGCCTGGTGGCACTTAGGGCTAAAGTGCTGGATGCCACACTTTGCGCCACGGCAGCCGCGTTGAAGAGTTGAATCACGGGCACGCCCGAAGGTTGGCAGGAGGAGATGGATTGAGCATCTGACAGACAGCTCCCCATCTCCGGGGAAGGGTGTAACCTTCAGCGGTAGCATGCTGACCCTGGCGGAGGCTGGGACTTGGCGCTACGATGCCATAAGACAAATGGGGCAGGAGCACGGCAGATGCTTGGCGGGACTGCGCAGGTGCATGTCGAGCCCACTGCAGATGTCACTGCATGCCTGGCTCCTGCAGGGACAGAAAATTGAGAAAAAGACCCTGGAGGCTGATCATTGCGGCTTGATGGCCATTCCCACCATGTTTCGTTCCAGAGGCAATGCCCCAAAACTGGATCCTGTCAGCAGGTGGGGGGGGGCCCTGCTGCCCCGCCATGGGGGTTACAGGGGTGAGGGTCTGAAGGAACGGAGGCAAAGGATGGCAGCCGGACAAGGGCCGACCAGGGCCAGGGTGGGGAGAAATAAGTAAAAAAATAAATAATTAATTTGTATTGGTTTTGTCATTTTAAACGTATGCAGCTACAATGCATTGATATCCATGGTACACACAGAATCAAATTTACATAGAAACATAGAAGTTGACAGCAGATAAGGACATAGAGCCCATCCAGTCTGCCATTTCTTTTTCTACTTTATAAATGTGCCATGCCTTTTGCTCTGTCAGTGGCCTATCTATTCCACAAATTTGAGCCTCCCCAATGAAAAATTCTATTTTATTACTGCTCCCCAGTACACTCCCTCGGCATATTTCTTTTTCCATTATAGTATTTATCTCCTGCCCAATACCCCCCACCCCAAAGACTTGCCGGCCATGGATGTCCCACAGATTCCCCCCGTGGTTGGGCCAGGGGAAGGGCTGTTCTCCTCCCTCCGGTATCCGGGTCCAGGTGTGACCGTGCCGGGGAGGTGGTGGCGTGTTTGCCGCCAGCTGGGCATCATCCTGTTATTCAGTGCTGCTTCCTGCCTCCATTTTGTCTTCTTCCCCAGGCCACCCAGTGCAATGACACAAGTACTAGTGCACCCAGTGCAATGACACAAGTACTAGTGCACCCAGTGCAATGACACAAGTACTAGTGCATACCTTCGCATGATCCAAAAAGCAAAGAGAGACGTTCAGGTCTGGGCAGTACTGAATACTGACACTGAGGAGGACTACTACAGGGGCCAATACATTTTTCAATTTCTGCATACAAAAACCAGACAGTGTCCCTTAATGTGAAGGTGTAATAACATGTGCTGCGTTAAGGGTATAGGATATACTGTATCTCACTGAAACCTATTTTGGGGTTTGGTAATAGGAGTGTAAGTTTAAATAGAAAGTAGTAGGGCAATAAACAGGGAGGCTACAACATTCTTCCTGAGATTGGCTTTATTATAATGGGAGGCTTTTAGCGTGGTTCAATAACCGGGAATAACTCCACCCACCAGCACTATTTGAGCACGCTTCCAAACACACACAAGCGCTTAGCTCGTTTAGTCGCCCTCCATCCTCCCCACCTCCTCCTTCTCGGCACTCTTCTCACCCTTTGCACTGAGCCCTCATTTCTCCCCAATCCCGGCCTTTCGACAAAAAGGTGGAAATGAGCAATGCCAAAATAAAATCATGATCGTAAGTTCGCTCACGCACAAGTTATTCCCACAGAGATGAGGAGTGGAGACTTGTGACTGTCTGAATCTGGATATTCCTTTTGGGATCTGTGCACTGGCTCTGTGTCTCTGGGAGCCAGGATTCTTTGGTTCACAACTCGTAGTATCACTTCATTTTAGCAATATGGCGGCCACGCTGAGCTAGCTAAATGCAGTGTTTGTAGCTGAGTTATTTTCATTTTTATTTTGCTTTATTTCATTTATCGTGTTTAATTTTGTTTTGTTATGTTGATTGTATCTATTTATTGTAGTGCAGGTTTAAGTTGAGACTAGTGAGGGACTTCCAGTGATGTAGATCAGCCAGACAGCATTTTCGGGTAGTTTCAGAGGCTCTGACTAAAGCTCTGATTTTGGGCTTTAATTATGCTTTGCTTGCGTTGCTAATTCGCATTGCTAATTTGCTCCAGTGTTCATGGAAAGTCCAACTTTTGACTTTGAGTTATTTTAGTACTTATCTACTTACACTGGAGTGACCCGACTTCAACTGGTGTTTTCTTCTTGACCGGTGACTGTGGAAGTGTGGCAGTTTGACAGTGGAGGTGGAAGCGGTAATTGGACTTGGAGTATGGAGGTGTTCCGAGGAATACGACTCTAGTATTCTTGGCCTGGAACTGGTTGGTCAGGAGTATCATTGAGGGATTGTGGCATCGGACCATCTGGATCTTACTGCCCTGCCTCGGATTTTTGGATTGCCTGATCCATGTGTGGTAAGCCCCTGTAAAGGGGTTTTGTTCAAACTTTGAGTTTCTGGGTTGGTGTGGGGGCTCCTTCTTGACCCGGTGTGGCAATTCCCCTGTGGTGTTTGTGGCCACGCAGAGGAGCTCACCTTGGGCCTGTCAAAGAATGGGCATTAATGGTGATTCCCCTAGATAATCCTGGGGGTTGACTGGAGGGCCGTTCACACCAGGTTGTTGAAGTGTTGGCCTCCCTTGCTCCGTGGGGATTATTTCCTGGTTTGGGCCTTGGGGGAGCATTCTTAGCACCGCCTGCACTCTGTGTTCGTATTTTCCCCTTGGGGTGAAGTGGATAAGTGGACTCCACTAAGAAACCTGGGTGGGTTTCTTTCTGGGCCGGGAGTTGAATATTCACTCAGAAAACGAGCAGACTGCTCCTCGGGAAAGTTTTATCATCTGCTGGGAACTGCTATCTGCCGTCATTTCCCTACCGACACCCGGTCAGATTTTTCTCTTTTATTGCTTAAATTGCAACTGTTTTAATGGATAACAGGAGCTGTAAAGTTGCATGTAACTAGAAGTGTTGGACTTATTAGGGTCTTGTAAACAAACTAAGAAATCAAGTGACTTTTGCTGTCTTAGTATTTTATTTTTATTACTGTATTTTTTTTTTTTCTTTAGATTTGAATGTGTGTTCATTTTGGATATTGGGTGTTGCTTTATTTATTTATGTATCTGTTTTCCCTCGTTGTGGGTGAGACAGTGTGTGGGATTCTATTCACTGACTCCCCCCCTTCCATTCTGTGAGAGAGAGTGGAGGAGTAAATTATCTGGTTATTTGAGAGGGGGTTGGTCTTCAATCTGTCTATTTATTTTATTCTATTTTGTCCATCGCTCTCCCTCACTCTGTGAGAAGAGGAGTGAGTATTTAGTTATTTGAGGGCAACAGACATTTGATAATATATTTTACTGGACATTAATAAGTAACAATTTAGAACTTTGGTTGCCTTTTGGATTGTTGTTTTGGGGTTTTAAATTTTGAGTTGGGTTGGGATTGTTCTCTGTTTTATTGAGTTAATTTTTTGTTTATTAACTCTTGTAGCTTAGGGTATATAGTATTGCTATTAGATTAGATTTATTTGTTTTATTTGGGCTGGGTTTGATTTTAGCTTATTTGGTTTCTTTATTATCTTGTATAGCATTATAATGTGTTGGGGAGGTTTAAGCGATGGTGGGGCACTATTCCCCACCAGACTCGGAATTGTGTCCTTTGAATGTCCCCGCTGTCGTCCGACACCTATTTTAAGTGTCGTGCTTTGGGTATACTTAGAAGCGTAAAGCAGGGGACAGCTGGGCCTGATGGGGGACAGGAAAGTGGAGCATGGATTGGAGTCGTGGGGTCCTGGAGACGCCATGGGGTGAAACGGAGTCAGTATAGAGGTCCTCCTCGTCTTGTCTCCATACCCAAGGACTCCAACATTAAGGAGCAGATGCCGAGGTCTTCTCAGACAGCTCATCTTACCTTGGCAGTGTTATACAATGCCAGATCTATTGAAAACAAGACAGCTATAGCTGATCTTGTCGGAACAATTGATCTGGCTTGCATCACCGAGACCTGGCTGGATGAAAATATAGGCCCTGTATTGGCCTCTGCAACTCCGGCCAGGTTCTGGGTGATACATCATACAAGGCTGGATCGTGGGGGGGGGAGTGGCCATTATGTTTAAGACTGAGCTGGGTCTTGTAGATGTGCCATTGAGAAGTACCAGATCCTTCGAATATATCCTGGGAGAGGGTGTAGGTTGTGGGATTCTCTTTATCTACTGTCCACCAGGAGATGGAGGAGAATTCCTGCAGGAGATAGCAGACTTCTTCGTTGACATGGTATTGAGGTCCCCCAGATGGATAGTTCTGGAAGACTTCAATGCCGGGTGAGACGATGAACTCACATTTTGGTCAAAATCTCCTCCGGCTGATGATGATGCTGGGCTTTACACAGGTAGTTACCTCCTCGACCCATGTTGGGGGTCATTCATTGATCTGATCTTTCTTTTGAGTATGGAGACAGCTGATCTGAGGGTGGAACCAGTCCGCTAGTCTGACCACCACACCATAAGGTTCAGCCTCCGGGCCCCCCAATAGGTCTGCCCCTACTGAGATGGTTCAGTACCGCCTTTTAAGGGGGGGGGTTAACCCTAGTGACCTATCAGTGGTGCTGGACCTATCAGGCTCGTCGGGTGAATGCATGAGTCCAGACGATCTCGTACTAGCCTATAATAAGACTGTGGGAGATGCTCTGGACAAGATTGCTCCTGTTCGCGTTCGGCCTCTCACCCTTCACCCAAACGGCCCCTGGTTTGATGGCTCCTTGAAGGAGTTGAGGAGAGTTGGCCAAAGGATGGAGAGAGCCTGGCAGAAGTCCGGCCATGATGCTGACAGGCTTAGGTTGATGGCACATTATGTTGGCTAGCAATCAGAAATCACCCGTAAGAAGGCAGAATTCCTGTCCAGTGAGATTTCTGTTGCACAGAATCGACCGGCTCAGCTTTTCCGGACTGTTGACAGATTGTGCAGTCCAATCTGTCTCCAGCCCAGAGATGCTCAATTCTTTGCAAATAAGGTTGCCAGCATCAGGTCTTGCATCGATCTGATCTCTCCTACGAGGGATTGCAGTGGTCGACAGGAAGTGGCATGCACTTGGTCTATCTGGTCAGATTTTTGCCGGATGGAACTCACAGACATTGTGAAAAATCATCCAAACATTGCGCCCAACCAGTTGTAGTTTGGATCCGGGCCCTACATCCCTTTTAGTGGGATGTGTAGATGTTATCTGCCCGATCCTTGCTGAAATTGTCTGGAAGTCCTTGGAGAGGAGGGTCTTTCCTGACCCCCTCAAGGAGACAGTCTTTCAACCACTCCTTAAGAAATCCTCCTTGGATCCAAACTGTTTAGCCAACTACCAGCCCATCTCTAGCCTGACATTTGTTGGCAAGGTCACTGAAAAGGTGGTTGCATTGCAACTGGATGATCATCTTACAACTCACAATGTCTATGATACTCTCCAGTCTGGTTTTAGGAAGAAGCATAGCACGAAGACTGCTCTTGTCCGGGTATTGAATGATCTCCTAATGGCTAGAGATCGAAAGGCACGTACCATTCTGGTCCTTCTTGATCTCTCTGCTGCATTTGACACTGTAGACCATGGGGTACTGGAACACCTGCAGCTCCTTTGTGGGCTGTCTAATACAGTCCTCAAATGGTTCCATTCTTACCTCACGGGCAGGTTTCAGAGAGTTGCCACTGGAATTTACTCCTCTTGTGCTCACTCCCTGCTTTGTGGGGTGCTGCAGTGCTCCATTCTGGCTCCCATGTTGTTTGCAGTGTACATGCTGCCATTGGGAGATATCATCAGGCGATACAGTCTAAGTTTTCACTGCTATGCAGATGATACTCAGCTGTATATGTCCTTTCTGCCCGGACAGAATGATATGCTCTCCGTGCTAAATAATTGCCTTACTGAGATCAGAACCTGGATGAGCTCCAGCTGGCAAGACTGAATCCAGATAAGACAGAAGTGCTAGTAATGGACCCAGGTCATCTGGGGGCAGGTTTGGTGGTTGGACAATCATCAGGCTTGTTACTTGGTGGTATACCGCTCACTACCTCAGACTGGGTGCGTTATTTTTGAGGACGGTCTGACTCTAAAATCTCAAGTGTCAGCTGTCATCAAATCCTCTTTCTACCATCTGAGGAATATCACCCAGGTGAAACACCTGGTTCCCCCAGATGATCTTCCAACACTGGTCCATGCCTTTGTCACTACCCGTCTTAATTACTGCAATTCCCTCTACCTAGGGCTACCAGGGGTTGATATCCACTGCTTGTAGCTGTGCAGAACGCAGTGGACAGGCCTTTGACTGGGACCTCTAGGACCAGTCATATTACACCTGTGCTCTGCGAGCTGCACTGGCTGCCTGTTCAGTGGCGGATCACCTTTAAGGTTGGCTTGCTTACCTTTAAAGCCCTACATAATCAGGGACCCGGTTACCTGCACGATCTCCTGGTACCCTACTGCCTCTTCCATCCTCTCCGATCCACCGACAAGGGATTGCTCGAGATTCCCAGGGTACGACTGAAGACATACGGTTCTCGATCCTTCTCTTTTTCAGCTCCTACCCTGTGGAATTCTCTAGCTCGTCGGTTATGAGAATGCCCGACCGCTGGTAGATTTAAAACTGAGTTAAAAACATATTTATTTGATTTAGCCTTCCCTAAATATGGATGGTCTCTTTTATTGTTCTTGTTTTTAAATTCGTTTATACTTGATGTAATTGGTTTTATGTACAACGCCTTGGTTTTGAAAGGCGCTATAAAAATAAAGGTGATTTGATAATTGTGCAGTTTGGTATTTAAAAGGGTGGTCTGCAACACTCTGTTTGGGCTAGGACTTTAGTTTAAAATAAGTGTATAGTTTTGTGTTTAACAGGAAGGGTGGCAACACTCAATTTCAGGACTTTATTATAACTGAATCAGTAACAGAAATACCTTCAAGCGTAGTTAGGAGAGAGAACTGAGTTTAATAGTTTAATAATTTTTTAGGAGGCAGTATAGCTTAGCTGTTAAGGGCACTGAGCTGCAAACCTACAGCCCCGGATTTGAATCCCATCAGCTCCTGCTTGCATACTGTGCAACCCTGAGAAAGTCACTTAACTTCCTTGTGCTCCCAGAGTGCACCTGGAAACAAATTCTGGCTCAGTGTGCCTTTCCTGGTTAAACAAGTTCCCCATTCCCTCTCCTAACAGCGGCAGCAGATTAACTGATAGTGGAGCGATCATACCCTGTGTTGTTTCATGCAGGTTAGCTCACTGACCAATCTGTAGAAGATACAAGCAGCTTCACATTCAGCTGTGGGCAGCATGTGGAAATACTAGAGCTGTGCAGGTAGATCCGCTGGGACTCTAAAGTTACCCTGTGCTCCCCTTCCATGGAGGCACACTGGCCAGGGGACCTGAGGGTAGTTGGGGGAGTAGGAGGAGACAGAAGAGCCTGACAGTAGTAATTACTAACCGCTTTGCACCCCTAGGTGAAGAGCTGTTACCATACTCTGGGGGCATAAATCAGAAACTTATTTTGATCTATTAGAAATCCAAGTGCTGAAAGAGTGAATGCTGATGTACCAAACTGGGACAAGGGCAGCACTGGGCCTGCCTTACTGAGGCCCCATATCAGAAGTCATGAAGCCCCCCGAGGAACCTCCTTCTCCCTACCATGGGCTCCCTGTATCTTCATTTTCAGCTAGTTTTGTGCCATTTTGGCACTTTACTTGAATTAGAATATATAGGACCAGGACTAAATGAGGCTGACTGGACAGCAGAGGCTTTTTGGGGGACACTCTATGCCTGCAGCCCACTGAGAATGTACAGTTTGTACCATGCCAAGGCTGGCTCTGGACAAGGGAAATAACAAAAGGGTTAAAGAGCAACTCTGCAGTTTAGCATGCCCTTTCATAAATGTTCCTGCTGTTACAGTTTACTAGAGAATACATTTTTTTTCCATATTCAATGTCCCTTTCCAAGATTTACTGCCCATCTTGGAAGTCCATCTAAAACGTCTGTACAGAAACATCTGAAAACATTTGCCTCTCCCCTGTTAACCTCACAGTATATTGGTTTTATGACAGCATGATGCTCACCATGACAACAGACTGTGGTGTCACAAACAGCAATTGTGTGGTTAGCAGGGGAGAGCCAGATGCATTTTGAAAGACTCTGTGAAACAATCGCTGCAATATTTACAATATTTAGTAGACCAACGCTGGGGGAAAGTAAAGAAAACAACAAGTAACCAGAAAACAATAAAGTTAAAACGTACAGTAACTGGTGTAAATCGAGTGTTGTTCAGTTTTTGTTCTAACACAGAGTTACTCTTTAAATGAGTCCTCATCACAGGGGATTGGACCGTAAGGGGTGTGGAGAATGTGGTGAACAGGGATGGGTGATCAATAAGGAAAGTTCTCTAGTCCTGCACAGGCCTCAAGGGCTGAGGCCAGGATTAAGAAACTGCTCAACAGTATTAGGGAAGCACAATGGAACAAAAGACTTGACAAATCATAACCTGGAGGATACAAAGTAACATTTTTGGAGGCTGGGAAAGGAACTAATGGGGAAAGTGGCCACACTGTCTTTCTCTGAAGTGTTGAAGGAGGAAGGGTGAAAAGAAGGATGAGACATTTCCTGGCTAAGAGAGTGGTGTAGTTAGGAGGGTTAAAGATTTGTGGGGACTGCGAAAGATTCTAGGAAAGCAGACTTTTCTTTTGGAGAAATGGCTTTCACACTTTACTAGATGGTGTTGGTGCATTACGGCAGAAGCTTGACAACCACATAGACAGTCATTTAAACTGAAGGAGAGGTAGCTGAAGCTGGAGGGACCCTTGTAAGTGGCAGATACAAGGGGACAACAGTGGAGGACACCCTAGTTACAGTGCAAAGGCCAGGGACATTCTTAGAGTGACTGTGGGATTGGGTAACAAAGGGTGAAGAAGAAGAAGAATCAGTATTTATATAGCACTTTTCATACACAGTGTATCCCAAAGTGCTTTACAAGCAATGCTAGACTGGTAGTGAAGTGACTGAATGTGTGATGGTGGCCATCTAGCACATCAACACCTCACACAGCCTGAATAATTGCATGAACCGGTTTTATGGGAAGGGAATGTTGCCCTGGACACGGGAATGTTCCATACTCTTTGTGAAGGAGTGCCCTGGGTTCTTTAACTTCCACGGGACACCCACCAGGACAACACCTGGATGGGCAGAAGGGACTTCGGTTTAACGTCTCATCCAAACAATGGTACAGCCCAGCAGTACAGTACCTCCCCAATACTGTACTTGGATGCCAGCGATTTTTAGGTGCAAGGCCAATCGGTGTGTGGGACAGAACCCACAACTGGGTGAATCTAAAGGGGGGTGATAAGCTGGCTGGGGATGTAAAAAAAAAAGAGAAAGAAACAGCCTCCCACCATCCTTTCAGCCCAGATCTTTAAATCCAAGCCCCCGTCCCCTACAACCTCTCTAACAAAACCCAATCTCCCCCCAGAACCCACAATTTGATATTTTAAGTCGGCAAAACTCCCACAATGGGCGACTGGCACAACCCACTCGCCTCCATGGCTGGTCGCTATCTAAGCGTTCTTTTATGTAAAGAAAACTAATTCCTCCTCCGCTGACAGCAGCACCAGCAACCACCCTCCTCCACCCAGGGCCTAACTGTTGCATGCATCTTACTGTCATAACAAGATGGCAATGGCACAAACTTACTATCCTTTGCGGCTGGCTGTCTGCCACAGAATTAAAGCACTCCACGTGCTTGATCATGATCATTTCACTATGAAAGCAAGCAAGAACAGGAGCATTTTCATTCTGCAGCACCACGCCAGCCATGGAGCGTGGGTTTGTGCAGATCACCTTCTTGTTAGGACAGTGAGATGCATGTAAATATTGAGCCCTGGGTGCTGGAGGAAGTGGCTGGTGGGTGCTGCCAGCTGGGAGGGGAAGGGCATGTTGTTTTTCTTTAGCGCAAATAGCTCTTAGATAATGGCTAACCATGGAGGCAGGCAGGTTGTGCCGGTCCCCTAGTGTGGGAGTGTTTATAAATCTCTAAATATCAAATTGTGTGTTCTGGGGAGGGGAAAGATTGTGTTACTAATGGAGGTGGGAGGGTGAGGCTTGCATTTAAGGATTTGTGCTGGGGAAGAGTGGGGACTGTTTTCCTTTTTTTACAGTATTTCCAGACTAGGCAGGGGATGGATAATTGCATTATTCTGAACTGAATAATCAATGGCGCATTATTTGTGGTATTCGGGACATACCATTTGTTACTGGCACAACCTTAGTTGTGGGGGGAACTGTCAAGCAGCCTCTTGGATCTGGTGATCCTAACACTGTATTAATGGAATTGATGGGAGGGAAAATTGACCCTCCCTCTAAAGCACTGCCATTGATTTCAAAAGTGCAGATTTGTGGAAAATGAGGGAACAGGCTAGCAAAATATTGACAGACACGAAACAGACTGAGGAGGCAGATCAACAACGGAGCAGATTCAAGGGCACAACCCTTGAAATGATCGAAGAACACACAAAAAAGGTCACAAAACAGTACAAACACCAAATACTGATACGGTTTTCAAAGAGGGTGAGTGAAGCAGAGAGGGCGAAGAGAATGGCCTTCTTTGAGTACAAAAGGGCAAAAGGTGGGAGAGGGAGGCCTGGCAGAATGATCAGGCTATACTCAAAAAGGGCCAGGGTGGCCGTTAGGAAGGCAAAGACAGATCGTGAACTAAGGATTTCTGAGAGAGTAAAAGGTGGGGGAAAATTATTTTTTAGACACATTAATGATGAAAATGGGGAGAATGGTTAGGCTAGTTGAGAGAAGGGTAGTGGAGGCGGATAAGCAAAAGTCATGTGTATTAATTACTTCTTTGCCTGGTATTTATGGTGCAGAATAATGGTCATCTTGAACTGGCCCAACAAAAGGCTGACATGGGGGGTCAAAATATGGGTAGTGTGCATATTTCACTACGAGGGTAAAAAAAAAAAAAGGATCAGAGATTCTCCAGGTTGACAAGGCGCCAGGCACAGACAGACTTCACCCTAGAGTGCTTAAAGAGCCAGTGATGCCTCAAGGAAAACTTTGAAAAACATAGTATTTGGACACAGAGCAGCTTATATTTTTTATTAACTTTGTATTTCTTCTCCCCCTTATTTATTAGTGAAGCCATATGCATGAAAACAGGACAGCTGTTCCTTGAGGGTTCATCAACTCCATTGCTTCTTCCCAACCTGATGTCATAAATACTCTGCTTGTGACATCACAGTTATTCCCATGGCAACAGTCTATGATGTCACAGCAGAACATTATAGTCCCAAGTAGGGAATAAGCTATAAAGACAGACTCAGATTTTGTTTCTTGTGGGAATTTCTTCAGTAACAAATAATGGAGAGGAAAAATCTATAGAACTCTGTAGAAGATATGTGCAATAACAGCTGAATTGTGTCTAAATATCATGTTTAAAGTTTTCGAAAGCGTCAGCTGCTCTTTAAGAAATTAGCTACAGTGTTAACAGTCCCTTAACCTGTATATTTAATAACACTGCAATCAGGGTGGTGCCAGCAGATCGGAGTTTGCCAATGTAGTGCCACTTCATGGGGGCAGGGATCTATAGGCCTGTCAGCCTTACCTCCACAGTAGGTAAGCTGATAGAAACCACAGTGAAGGAAGTTTGGTGGCCTACCTGAAGAAATATGGACTCAAGGATGAAAAACAGCATAGCATTGTGTCTGGAGGTCACGTCAGGCTAACCTAACAATGTTTTTCAACTGCTACCAGGCAATGGACACGCGGCAGGCAGTAGCTCTGCTCTACTTTGACGTTAGTAAAGTCTTCGATTCTGTACCTCACAGGAGGCTGCTGAAGAGGATGGAAGATTTGGGAGTTGATCAGGGTTTAGGTAACAGAGTAAAGAAAACCTGAGCACTTACCATGCTGTCTGAAGAGGCTGTACACGAACAGTTTCAAAACACAATGTCATTTTATTCCAAGATGGACACAGCAAAATCCGGAAGTGCATGGGACAATGCCTGCAGCCGCACGTCCGGGTATTTGCTGTGTCCCTCTTGGAATGAAACTCCACTGCATTTTGGAGCTGTTCAGTACACTGCCTCTTCTGTGACAGTGTGGGTGAGTACACCAGTTTTCTTTACTTTCTTAGTAGCTGGCATTATTTTGCTGCACCACCTCCACTCCAATAGCGGCCCTGTCACTACTTTGGTTAAGTGGACTGGAAACTGGTTACAAGAAAGGCAACAGAGAGTAGTCAAGAACAGGGCTAAATCTTGGGACAGAGTGGTCACAGGGATCAGTCCTAGGATAAATCTACAATGTCGGTTCAACAAAACTTTTGTCAACTGGCATTACAGTGACAGCTTTATGTCCACCGCAATTGCGGTTGTCATAAAGCCATCAATTAAAATGTTTCTTTGGGGGGGGGGTTGCCCTTCGAACCACCCATGTTTTAATATAAACAACTCCAAGTCAGAGTTGAATCAGGGACAGGGTGCAAGACCCGGAGAAGCAGTGTCTGGTTCCCCTGGGTATACTACGGCAGCAACATCGAATTGGCGCTGTAATGTACTTCACTGTCAAAATGTTGTTGTTGCGTTGGGCTAGATCCTGGGGCTGGTCCTGTATAATACGTATGTTAGTGACACTGGAGTGGATAGCCAAGGAAAACTGTGCCTATCTGCAGATGACTTAAAGCTGTGTGGAAGAGTAGATCACCGGGGGGGGGGGTGCGGCAGGAGTTCCAGAAAGACCTAAAAATATGACAACAATGGACTAAGGTATGGCAGTTGAAGTTTAATGCCAAGAAATGTAAAGTTCTGCATTTAGGTAGCCATAATCCTTGCACTGAACACTGGACAGGGGTTGTTAAACTTGCTAGTACATCAGAAGAGAGACCTAAGGGTCAAAACTAGTAACTCCCTTAAAGAGCTGCTGACAGCATTAAGAAATCTTTGAAAAAAGTAAGATTTAATATTCGGCTCCATCCCATTTTCTTTATTACTTCATATATTTTCAGTAATTAATTCCCCCATTTTCTTTATTACTGAAAAAAGTTGCATGAAAACAAGATCCCTGCCCCCTAGACTATATCTACTCTGGCTGCTTCTCTACACATGACATCACGATCCCTTGTTCATGACATCATAATTATCTCCACAGCAACATATTTTGGTGTCATAAACAGAATTATAATGTCAATTGTAGGCAGGCAACCAGAGCTAAAGCAGAGATATTGTATTCATGCAAATACACTTCATAATGAGAAGTAAGGTGAAATTACAGAATACAAAATTTAAGCTACATTTATGCCGGAATGTTACATTGTTTTCAAAGTTGTCTCAGCTGTGTCAGGAGCTTTTTAAACCAACGAATCAATGTAACTCGACACACAGAAATGCTTCATGGATGCTGGGTTGCCTAAGGAGGGGTTTGGCTAGCGGAGAAGTAAGATAATTTTGCCACTTTACAGATCCCTTGTGAGGCCCCAGCTGGAATATTGTACACAGTTTTGGAACCCTCATCTGAGGAAGCAGGGGTCAAAATTAAGTTCTGCAGCCACTAGCCAGCAGGGCTAATAACTGTGAAAATCCACTAGCCCCACAGACTTTTCTACTGGCCCGGCTGGTGTACTTTCTGAAATCTTACCTTCTCCAGTACAGGACTGCAAGACTACTTAAAGGAAAATGTTAGTAGCACAACACAAAATCTACCAGCATTTGGCTAGTTGATCAATGCCAGTTTTGACCCTTGGGAAGGATACTGACAGACCTGAATCTGTGCAGTGTAGGGTCACCAAGATGATACAAGGATAACAGGGCAAATCCTATGAGGGTCAGTTAAAGCGCCTAAATATACATTCCCTAGAGACCACACAAGAGAAGGGGGATATGACTGAAACATATATGTTTTTTAAGGGTCTAAATATGGTAAACAGAGGGGATATATTTGTAAGAAATAAGGATGCAGTCAATTGGGGGTCATGACATGAGGCTTGTCTAAGGCATCAGCAGGCAGCCACAGGTTGGCTACAGCCAAGCAGGAGCTCTTCCAGGAAGACACAAGACCAGGTAGGATAAAACACAGTACTGTGTACACAAAACCTATAGTCAGTGTTGGGTAGTTACTTTTCTATTACTTTCTATTACTTTTGGAAACTTGTTCCAGAAAGTTCTGTGCAGTACACTAGCAAGGATGAGAATTACTGAAAAAAGTAATACACCTTACAGTTACAATTACTTATGTCTTTTTATACAAAAAGTAATACGTAACTGTAACTTGTTATATTTATTTGAAAGTAACTAGTAACTAACCTATTACTTTCAAACATATGTCATCTGTTATAGT